>LR738710.1:114160444-114218597 GCA_902687465.1 Secale cereale
CCCCCCCCCCCCCCCCCCCCCCCTTTGGGTTAGCCAGGCAAGGGGGCGGCATTACCACCGGTGGAGATTGCACCCTAGGACCGACCCCAGGCTTTATGGACTAGCCAAGAACCCCCCATCTTCTTCCCCTCCAAATCTCCCAATCCCCTGCTCCTTCGAGAAAATCTGCCCGAGATTCCGCACGAGCACCGCCGGTTCCCTCTAGGAAGGGGAGGGATCCGACCCATCTCCGTGGCGCGGCGGCGAATCGGGGAAGATGAATCCCCTGACGCAGGTGAAGCGGACGCAGGTGATAAACCAGAAGGAGGCGGCGCTGGGCCTCAGCGAGGACGCATCCTGGCACGCCAAGTTCAGGGGCTCCGCCTACGTCTTCGTCGGCGGCGTCCCCTTCGACCTCACCGAGGGCGACCTCCTCGCCGTCTTCGCGCAGTGAGTATTAGACCGCACCCCCCGACCTAGCTTTTCCGCCCGTTTCCCCCTCCCGACGGATTTGGCAGGGAAGTATTTTGACCGGTTTCCGGTCTCTTCTCTCAGGTACGGCGAGGTGGTCGACGTGAACCTCGTGCGCGACAAGGCCACCGGCAAGTCCAAGGGCTTCTCATTCGTCGCCTATGAGGACCAGAGGAGCACGGTTCTTGCCGTCGGTGAGTCCCCTTTCCCCTTTCCTACTAGGTCGCTTCTGTGTGTGATTCCAATTGCTTTGCTGAAGTGATAACATTTTCGCTTCGTCTCGTGCGGTGTAGATAACTTGAATGGGGCTAAGGTTCTTGGGAGGATCATCAGGGTTGACCATGTGGAGAAGTACAAGAAGAAGGAGGAGGAGGACGAGGAGGAGCTGCAGAAGAAGAGGGAGGAGCGCGGCGTGTGCTATGCTTTCCAGAAAGGCGAGTGCAACCGCGGCGATGCGTGCAAATATTCCCATGATGAAAAGGTATCTATCCTGGTTCTGCAGTTTACAAATTGTTATTCAATTTTTTTGCTAGGAATACACACATCCCATTCACCATCATGCCCGTAGTGATTTGGACTAGTGATGTTTTCTCACTATAGCATGAGCACGGAGGATATTGCCAAATCATCAGGTAGAAAAATAGCTTCTAGCCATTTTATTATTCGTTAGGAATGCAAACAAGCAATTAACTACCTGGCATGTAGCAATATTTCACTGCATTGGTCCAGGTCATTTTTGATTATTCGTTAGGAATGCCTACAAGCAATTCACAACCTGCCTCGTAGTAATTTGCACGAGTGAAGGTTTTTTCACTACAGAATGAGGAAAGGATAACCAGATCAATTATTAGGTAGAAAATTAGTTCCTGGCATTTCACTCCAACTAGTAAGCGTGCACGTGCGTTGCACGTCTCTACCTATAGAACACATATTTCTCAAAAAAAAACCTATAGAACACATGAGTATTGCTTTTGAATTTGTATTCTATTTTTATTTTGAAAAATAAAAAATATGTAGTCCTTGATGATTCCTTCCTTGGTAAGGATAAGGTCAAAAAAATCTCAATTAACATTAGCGAAACATAATACACAAAACCACTTTCCAAAAATCCTTGATAGAAATCGAATATGTACTCCTGATGCTAAGATCAAACTATTAGCACGCTTGTGCAAAGTTTGAATTTATACATGAACATAAAACTTTACATGTTGTAGATACCGTATAAGACATCTTATGGCAGTCAATAAGCAGCTCGGTTTGTTGTGATATTTAGGGATGCCATGTGAAGTTCGAGCAGACCAATAACAAGTCACAATCGTAAGGCCTTACGTTTGTTGTGGTCATCAATTCACTTCAGTCAAATGACCTTATTACCTTCCAAAACATATGTTGCGGAATTCTATGAAAGAATGGGGGTAACAAACAGTAGTCGTTGCAAATACATGCTCCATTTATGCTATTGTTGACTTGTTGTAGGTTTGGTTACATGCTATAGATTATTTGCTTTGGGACAATTTTACTGTTATTTCTGCAACATTTATCTGCTTCTCCAAATGCACAATCAATCACTAATATTGGATTATATATGTGTTACTTTAATGCTACTTGGCTGGAAACATTTGCCCTTCGTACTAGGCCTTATAGTTTATCAGTAACCTTCTTAAATTCTTCCACTGAACCGTCATGATTGCCAACTAATTCTGGTGTTCATGGTTATATTTCAGAGAAATGCAAACACTGGTTGGGGTTCTAAGGAGGATGACCCAAAATGGGAGCATGACAGACACCGTGGTCCACAAAATAAGGGGGAATCCCGTGGTGTCTGCTATGCTTTCCAGAAAGGCGAATGCAGTCGGGGAGATACCTGCAGGTTTTCGCATGATGAGCAGGTAGCTGTCCAGGGACGTGGCGTCTGCTATGCTTTCCAGAAAGGCGAGTGCAGTCGCGGAGCTTCCTGCAGATTTTCACATGATGAGCAGGTAACTGTCCTGCTTGTGCATTTAGCCATTTACCAAGTACACAAGCAACAAATGACATAGCTTGTGTTAATTTCCATGAGAAGTTTTTTCGCGTATGAACAAGTTATATTGCCAGTTTATAGTTATTAATAGAAAATGAGTTACTTATCATTTTGCCATGACGTTCATTTAGAGTATTTCTACTGATATTTTCTCGAGGTGATATGCTGAAAACTTGTGCTTATCACAGTAAGGCCTTTACTGTCATGTTTTTACATGTACTTCACTTGGACGAGCCATTATCTGCAAAATATATTTCATGAACTCCGTAGCAGATATGTTGTTTCGGAGTAACATTCCCACATTGCCAGAGGTTATAACATTTGTTGTTGGAAACACAAGCACCATTTTATTGCATTGCGCTAGATATGGCTATATGCTAGAGATTGCTGTTTTGGACCGGATTTATGATATTTATGCAGCATGTTGCATGCTTCTCTGAATGTAATTATAACTTACCAACTTATGGTTGTCAGTGCGCTTTTTCTATTGTTGCCAGGCTGGAAATAGGTGCCCTGTATACTTGTCATATAGTTCATCAATAATGTTGTTCAGTCGTTCCAGTAAAAAGCCATTGCTTGGCAACTAATTCTGATCGTGAATTATATTTTCAGAGAAATGCAAACACTGATCGAGGTTCTAGGGAGAACAGCAATGCAAGGCAGCAGCATGACCATGATCCACCAAAGAGCCACAAAAATTTCCCTGACAGGACTAAAGAAGAGGCGAGATTAGGGGATAGGGATGGTCAATCCTCAAGATCAGAGTTGTACAGGGACCGAGATTCTAGGACAAGATATGGCGATAGAGACACAAAAGATAGGGACAGGAACATGCACGAGAAATCCCCTGAGAGATCCAGAGGCGACAGGCAGAGAGGCGATGACAGGGGAAGAGAAGATAGATCAGACACAAATGATAGGGACAGGAACGGGCACGAGAAATCCCCTGAGAGATCAAGAGGCGACAGGCAGAGAGGTGATGACAGGGGAAGAGAAGATACATCAGACATAAAAGATAGAGACAGGAACGGGTACGAGAAATCCCCCGAGAGACCAAGAGGCGATAGGCATACGAGTGATGACAGGCGAAGAGAAGATAGATCAGAGAGCAAGCGGTCTAGGCACGACAGAGATTCTGGTGTCCGTTACGAGAGAAGAGGCGATGAAGAGGAAGAACGGTACAGGAAATCGCAGAGATAAAACTTGGGTTTTCAGGGCACGCGCTGCCGTTGCTTATTCTAATCTGGTTGATGTTTGTACTTGTACAAGGTGAACAATTATGTTCAGTCCTTTACGAGGTTTCTGAACATACTAGCCAATGGATGATTTTGCAGGGTTTCAACTCAATCCATTGGTTTCCACAGCAGTGTTCATTATTGTTATAACACTTATCTGGTGAATCTTGTACCACTATGGAAAGTTTTATCGGTTGTAGCACTACTAGCACCTCCGTCCTGTAATTTTAACATAAAACTGGCACGATTAGAGCACTGTATAAATTTAATCATTACTGAACAAGTGTTCAGTATAAATAAAGTATGAAAAAATAATTGTAAAAAGACAGAAAAACAAAGGTGAAAGGTGACAGCTTCCTTTAATTGCAAACCGTCAAAGATTGGTGGATCAACCGCTCTGGAATGAACACACCGAATAGAAAATCCATGGCCTCCCTCACAATGCTTGTTTCCTGGACGGTTTGGAATGAGCGAAATGCTCGGGCCTTTCACCACAAAAGCGCGCCGCCCACCATCATGCTCAACGTGATTGTCGAGGAGCTGAAACTTTAGATAACCGCGGATTGTCGAGGAGCTGGAACTTTAGATAACCGCGGGTGCAAGGTTTTGATGTTGGGAGAGTAATCTCGTCGGTGTGTGTGGGTCACTTGTAATACAAACCTATTCCTCTCTTAATTAATATATGAGACAAATCTTTTGGCTCCGTTTCAAAATAATAATAATGACAACTTCAGTAAGTGATGAGCTGGAGATGAGATGAACAGAACTACACAACCTAAATACTCCGTAATTTGCATATTTAAGCATCACCCAGTACTTACTATAGTAACGCATCATTCTCCCAGATTCCAGCGGAAACAAATTACACCAGCTATGGGTGTAATCTCATACCCACCTTAACTGGTAAATGTCCAGTCTGCTGTACATTTTATTGACTGAACTTATTACACTTGCTACAACTGTTTATTCGGTGCAGCAAAGAACCCACAGCAAACACGCACGCTCTGAAGGTCCACTCCTGGCGCGTTGCTGCTGTCAGAGGCGTACGAGTACATGGTGTCGAACCGGGATGCTGTCGGGAAGACGATGTCCATGTCGCCGCGGAAGGAGATCTGGCCGAAGCCACGGCTGTATGGCCCGCGCATCTTCACCTCCATCTCGTCGGTCAGCTCCATCGCTCTCACCTGCCGAGTTTCACAAGGGAGCATGTGGGAAACTTATGAACAAACTCAGGGAGCAGCATGGATGAATGGATTCTGAGCAACCGTTTGCTGCAACTCGAGAAATATGGTGGATTTGGCGCCTATTTATACCCCATTTGGCGTCGCGGTTGCTCTCCAAAACAATTACTACTTATTTTGATTTCAATGCATTTAGGTGATCATGTGATCGCGATCATTCTAACATTTTTTTTTTTCATTCTAACATTTTCTTAATTGCAATAGAGAAAAACAGAGCTATCAAGATAGCAGCAAGTATGTATAATGTACTCCCTGCGTAAACTAATATAAGAGCATTTAGATCACCATTTTAATGTTCTAAACGCTCTTATATTAATTTACAGAGAAAGTACTACTTATTACCTTGGGAGCACAACTGACGGTTCCAATAGGCAATGCAGCTCGCAGGGCATCCCAACATGTAAGATCGTCACGCAGCTCCCCAGTAACCTACAGAAGTAGACCCACACATCATGGGAATTGTTAACACAATTTCAGATATACTTGCTCCAAGAAATACAGGAAATCATACACAACGTTGATTGTGTATTTTATGATATTGCATCAAATGACTCAAGTTGCCAGTCTGAAGAATTAGACACTCACCGTTGAGCTAATGTGCATGACATGCGAATATCGCTCAATATTCATCAATTTCTCCACCTTTACTGTTCCTGGTTTGGACACCTGAAAAAAATGGCAAAGTTGAACACAACTCAAACTAGAGAAGTCAAAAGTGTACCAAAACAGCCAACCGGTTTTGATCAAACAAGCCTGCTCGAAAGGATTGAAGTTCACTCAATCTAACTAAGTCGGGTTTTGTTGAGACTAGGAGCCTGTTCGGCAGCTCTCCGGCTCCGCGGCTCCGCTCCTGGAGCGGCCGGAGCGTAGCGCCCCGTAGTGTATTTTCTAGGAGTAGTGGAAGTGGTGCTTCGTCCGCTCCTGTATTCGACGGAGCTGGACAGTTTCCGAACAGGGCCTAATGCGCCACTAACAAAGTGGAAATGGACGACAAAAATTACAAGTCTAAATAAATGGTGACCAGGACGACTGCACATGAACCCCTCGCGCGACCCCTGCGTCGCCTCCCCCGGCGGCGGCGGGGGAACCCTAGCCGCGCCGCCGCAACCCTTCCCCACCTCGCCTCACCTCCTCGCTGCCGCCTAAGGCAGCCGCCGGGCAAGCTCGGGGCGTCAAGGATGGTGGTGGCGGGGTCTCGGCGACCCTGCCCTTGCGTGGGGAGTCCCGGATCTGGAGCGGCAGCTCCTTTGGCGAGGCATGGCAGGCTCCGGTGAGCAGCCATGCGGGCGGTGGATCTGGCGTCCTGGCGGCGCGGGCGGCGGGATCCTGATGGTCGTTGACGGCTAGCGACAGCTTCCGCAGCGGTTGGTGCACACGATCTGGCGCCTCCCTTCCTCCCCTGTTCGGCGTGCGGGCCAGCCTAGTCGGGCCACACTTCCCTTGGTCGCCGGTTCTGTACGGGAGACGCTGCTGGTGGCGGCGATCTAGTTCGGGCAAAATCCCTGTCCGACCATGGCCAGCCGCACCGACGTTGACGCCTAGGGCGCCGTTCCCCTCCTTGGAGGCGTCAATATGGACTGATCTCCTCACTTCCCCTCCCCCTAGGTCTCCCAGGCGAAAGCCCTAACTTTGTTGGGTGGCGGTGGCGCTCACGGCGCCGTTCCCTTCTTGAAGGTGCGGCTTTGGGAACCTTGGGGTTGGGTGACGCTTGTGGGTGGTGGGCGGTGGCGGTGGTGCGGACCTATCCTAGCATGGATCTACCTCTGTTGCTTGGAGATGAACTCGCATAGATGGAGGTCGTCGTTTGGCGTCGTGGTGGCGTCCATGGCGGAGGATCTTCCAAGGCTCGTGTAGGTGGAGGTCGTCGTTTCGCGTCGTGGTGGCGTTGATGGCGGAGGACCTGCCAAGGTTGACACCTAAATCTGCTCTAAAGACGGATCAGTGGAAGATGACGGCGACGACACATGTGAGTGCGTTGGACCGGTTTGTGCCCCGGACCCGGTAGATGGCTAGGTCGGGGCCTCCGGCTTTAGATGTTATGCTTAGGTGAGAGGTCTGGGTATGTGACCCGGCTTGCACCCCTTCATCATATGAATATGAGTAGCGGCAGATGTTGCCAATATGGCGGATTCAGGCATATTGTTGTTCTACTTTGTAAGGTCCTCGTGAATAATTAATAAAATGACCGCATTCATCTCTCAGATACAGAGGTCGGGGGTCATCCTCCTTTTCTAAAAAAAGGACGATTGCACATGAGTACCTTACTATCTTTATTTGGAAAATCTTGAAATGTACTGGAGATTGAATTGAATGGAAAATATAAATCAAATGGGTGAAAGACAAACCTTTCCAACATCATTCCGGCCTAGATCTACTAACATAATGTGCTCGGCACGCTATTTTTCGTCACTCAACAGGAGCTATTCTAAAACCTTGTTTCGTCACTCAACAGGAGCTGTTCTAAAACCTTGTCTTCGGCTTTTGTTTTCCCTCTCCGGATTGTTCCAGCAAGAGGCCGATTGACAACTGTCCTCTGGCAAATGGCAAATAACAGGTCATGTTGTTCATTTGGCACTTGCAACTTTTCTAGAAGATTGTGGGCACGCAAATATTAAAGAGTTTCCGCAATAACTTCCTTGAAAGATTAGCACACTGCAACAAACTGACAGCTGTAAAATTGTCGCCATCTTGTAAAGCAATAGATAGCTCATACGATACATATTGCAGTTACAAACAAGGCTTGGAAGCAAGCCCATAACTGAAGATGCAAAAGATAAAAGTCTGTATTTCAGCTTACCTTTGCCACCCGAGTAAGAATCTCAGGACTTGATGCTACAAGAATACACCCTCGTGCCTACAATAAAGTTATTGGAGATTAACCTTACTGATTATTATGTGTCATGATCATGCCAAAAGGTGAAATATAACTCTAAAACATTATAAATAATTGTAGGAAAACATGATGCAAAATGGACGTATCAGCCACCAATGATGGAGCCAAATCCAGCAGATATGATGTAGGGGGCCCTGAGCTGGTAGCCTTGGTATGATGGTAACAGGGACATATGATTTTACCCAGGTTCGGGCTCTCTCGAAGAGATAATACCCTACATCCTGCTTTGATTGTCACACTACTGAAGCCATTGACGTTGTCATGGCTGAAGACATTGTGGAGCCCGGAGTCAATGCTGCCACGGTTGTAATTGTTCCTCCCCCTGTGCCTCACACCATGGCCCAAGCTTTCAATCGTGAAGGAGAACTCATCACTATTCGGTGGCCAATATTGACGCCTCCCACTGCTCCTGGTCCCCAATATGAATACCATGTGGAGCAAAGGCCTCAGACGCAGAAGCAAAAGCCCAGGCTGGCAAGGCTTCCAAGTCCTGTAACTACGCAAGGCTCCTTCAATGTGTGAAGCTTTAGAGAGCACAACACCTTCTTCGACTCTGACAAGAACCCATACAAGAAGCCATAGATCACCTCCGATAGGTTCTGGAGCTTCCAGCAACGCATCTACTATTCTTGCATTCCGTACAACCAAGACATGATTTTTCCACACCAGCGTCTTGATTATGATGCCATTGCTGGGCTGTCATGCCTTGAAGAGGCCCTTGACTGCTTCAAAGATGTTGGGTTCCTCCAGTTTGTAACTGCTAAAGAGCATTGGAATGAAGAGCTTCTGCTGCAGTTCTATGCTACAACAGGGATCCGAAGATATGGGTTCTTGTCACATCAGAGGCTACAACAGGGATCCGAAGACATGGGTCCTTGAGTGGATGACAGGAGATGTTCATCATGAAGCCAAAGCTCAGAACCTTCTTGAGCTTACTTCCCTGCCCACTCCTAGTGAGTTGTTTGAACCAGGTTGTTAGCTTCATCGGAATGAAATGCAGAGTATTTTTCAGAAGCCTGAGCCCAACATGAGTCAAATGCTCAGTATGATGAAGCCATTACCCATGGATGCTGAATATCCTAAGGAATTCCTTGTCAAAGACCTCCAGTACCTACCTCGCACCATCTATCACATTCTGAGGCGTACTTCGTGGCCTATCAAGGGCAACTCTTCTGAAGCCAAACTCAAAGGCGCCATGAAGACATTGGTCTTTTACATCCTCAATGGCATCAGATTCAACACTCATGACTTCTTTATTCGTCATCTAGTTGCGTCAGTCATTGATCTGTTTGGCCTCGAGTATTATGATCCATGGGTCATGCGATTCATTAAGCTTCACTCTACAATCAACTATCAAGCTTCAGCGCGCAATCATGTTGTATTCTTGCCTGAGGTTGATATGTCCTATGAAGCCATCGACCCTGAACTAGCCAAGAAGCCATTTCAAATGCTAAATGGTGAGCACCAAAGCTTTCATCAGCATGTTGAAGGTATTCATGTGCCAAATTATGCTGCTCCTGCTTATCCTCTTGCTGGAAATTTGCGTTAGCCGCATCGTGCCAACACCAATGCCACAGCCAGCACAATTGCTCAAAGGCCTCAGAAGCGTCCCCGTGTCCTCAACGACCGAGAGCTTCTTGTATCACTTCACCAGAAGCAAGATAGGAATCATGACTGGCTGAAGCGCCAGATACAGAGTCTTCTCACTGATGTAAATCGCATTCGCAACCTAGCAACCAAAAACTCATTTGTTGCCCATGAAGCCTGTCGGCGGTCCTGGAAGAGCCTCACACTGCTTTGCTCTGAAGCTGATCTTCAAGCAGATGGCATCATCGAGCGCTTCAAGTTTGACTCCAGGCGTCCTCAATCTGAGAGTTGGCGTCCCACTCCCTCCATTGAAGATTCTGAGCATTCATCTTCGGTTGCAACTGTTGTTGCGCGAGTCATCGATGAAGAAGACGCCACCACTTCACCAGCAATGGCCTCACTTCATCACGATTATGCGTCAGGCCCATCTGCACCGCCCAACTCCAACGTCGACCCGGCTGCCCCAACATCTTCACCACCTGGGAACGAGTAGACAGTCTATGTCTTCAAACCTTTTTGGTCCTTACTGACAAAAGGGGGAGAAGCATATGAGTTGATAGTCTTCAAGTGGGTCCATATATGGGTCGGGTGCTTATTTTCCCTAAGTTCATACAACTCTTGTTTTGAAACTATTTGGCTCTTGAGTTGCAACACTTAAACTTGATGGTCGTCTGCTACATTTGCTGCTGTTTCTACTGCGTGGTTAAATATAAATATCTTGTGCGCATGAAATCATTCAGCAGACGCCCATTTTCCATGATGCATATCATTATCTTCAATACATCTGTGTATGCATGATGAATTGTCTTCATAAGGTTGAGGGAGATCTCCACAAAGCAAAACCTGCCATGTGCATTTACATTCAAAGGCAAATTACTTATATGCACATCTTCAGGGGAAGCCTTCTCAATCTCATGAAGCCAATGACCGTGTTATGTAACTTTCACATATTTTTAGCCCCGTTGAAAACTTCAACCAGTTTGTCATCAATCACCAAAAAGGGGGAGATTTTAAGTGCATCTAGTGCCACCCCTAGTTGGTTTTGGAGTATTGACGACAAACGTGGTTGAGGGACTAATGTGTTTGTGAGAATTACAGGATAACACAGGCAGTTGTCCCTCACTGATTCGGTTTACCTACCAGAGATTACCCCTAAAAATGTGTGAAGACATTGAAGACAATGATGGTTCGTGAAGACATTCACTTGAAGATAATGAGTTAATGACCCGTGAAGACATTCACTTGAAGACTATGGAGTGCGAAGACATAGTTTCTTTCATAGTTCATTTTCTTCTTTCTTGAGTCATAGGAACCACCCTACTGTTAAGTGGGGTCCAAGTTAACATAGTCAGATGACTGATGTGATGCTCAACCAAAAACATATGTCTTCGAGCGAAGACAATGAGAGCAAATATTATCCAGAGTTGGATGAGTCAGCTTTGCTTGTAGCCCAAGCTAAATTGCCGCGTGTGTTTGAAAAACGACCGTTGGACATGTGTCAGTTCCTTAGTGACCAAGGGTCATTTCGGACATATCATGTCGGGTTGCCTCCTGGCTATAAATAGCCCACCCCTACCGTAGGGAAACGTAGCAGAAAACAAAAAAATTCGACCTACGCACCAGCCCAGGACCACTATGGAGACTGCATACATGGTTTGATATTTTTCGTTACCGACTCGCAAGGCAGCGGAAGTAGAGTCGATGACGAACGGCGGTGCAGATCCCCGTAGCTAGGATTTACAACCTCCCAACCGCGAGTATGTATACCCTCATCCGCCCCATGGACAGCCCTCCGGGAGGCGGTTAGACAGTCCCTCGGACGGTGTCATGGACAGCCCTTCGGGAGGACCCTCAAAACTCGGACGGTCACTCGGACAGCCCTTCGGGAGGATTCACAGAACTCGGACCATCACTTGGACAGCCCTTTTGGAGGCACTCTCAAAACAGCCCCTCTGGCAAAAGGATGGAAACTACGACCTCTCTATGGGGTTGCACACATACGGTGTCATCTATCCGGCAGGGCTTCACCATCTAGAACTAGTTCCCACCAGAACCCAGACAACCTTTCGGCTCTACGAAACTATTTCGCTGGGAGGGAGAGAGAAGCCAGATCATGCATGTCACTTGTATGTGAGAAGGGATAATGGTTTGGGAAACCCCTCACCTCCTATTTATAGGAAAACCAAGGGGTAGTGTGCCTCCACAAATACCCAAAGTGCCCATGCTTTATGTCATACATAAGGGCAAAATGGGGAGGCAAGTGGAGCACCAAATGGTGGAAGGAAGCCTCATGGGCCCCCCCAATGGCACCAACGAAATTGGCAGCCCTCTTGGGTGGATCCACCACCTTCCTATCCATCCATGTCATCCCAAAAGATCTTGGGACAAATCCCAAGATAATGGCTTTCTATAAAATATCCTAAAAAGCACTTTCACTATTCACGACGACATTTTTCGGCGCCCGTTCGAACTGAAAATATTCATGTGGGCTTAGAACATTTCCAGTACCCACCATAATGATTTTCAACGCGTTGTAGAACAATTCCAGTTTAGTGAGTTTCATCTGCGAAAAGCATCTGAACCGGTACCGGCAGCTCCAGAACATTTCCGGTTTTTATTTCTGAAAAATCCAAAAAGTTTCCAGAATGATTCTGGCATCCTCCAAGAATTATAAGGCATGTGCCGAGACCAATTTGACTTTGTGGTATCCTCTGAAACAACTTTTCATTATCACCGGAACTCATCTGGTGACCTCTCTCGTCGGAACTTCTCCGTTTCGTCCGAAACTTTTTCGGTGATTTTCTCTCAGACTCCTTATCTAGTATTCAACAGATAGATGACCCTTAAGCGTGTGACCCTATAGGTTCGGTGAAGTATAGACATGAACGGAACCTTTTCCGATCAATGATCAACATCGGAGCCGTGGACATCAATATTGACCCCTATACCCACACGAATGAATATTCGAGTGAACCTCCAGTTGCCGTGTGCTATTCCTATTGCTTCGCGATATGTTACAAATACCCAAGGTGAGACATGTTGGCATTCCCGTGGGTCAACAATTTGTCCACTATGCTAGTTACCTCATTACTGGTATTGTTCTCTTTTCTCGATACCGTGTTGCGGCATCCCCGTGATCAAATCACAAAGTGTCTGGCCAGACGATGATGGATACCGTAACACCGAGAGGGCCTAGAGCTATCTCTCCATCGTCGGAGGAGCAAATCCCAATCTCGAGCTATCAAGTTACTTGACATACTTTTCCATGAACCCATAAGCCGCCGCAATAGCCACCCATTTACGAATGATGTTTAACAAACCCCAAAGTTCATGAAGCAAGCATGAAGAAACTCGATACTCTCATGGTATAAGGAATTATGCAAACATTAACTTCTCTGTGTTATTAACCATTAACTTGTGATGAATGTATCTCATAGCATAACATCAATTCGGGTCGATTCAACACAAATGTTCCTCTAACATTGTGCCCTCAAAGTTGCTGGCATAGACATGCCCATGATCAAGAAAATAGAACCATCATGCAACACTTGAGCTAGTCTTAGAGGCCAGACTAGGAATAAATTTTATCGTTTATGTTTCCACACGTGCATATGAGTCTTCCTCCGAGCCTCGTTTTATTTGCAGACTCGATAATCATAGCAGTTATAGCATGGAACATAAACCTAATTTTGAACAGGGAGATAATTAATAACATTTATTATTGCCTCTAGGGCATATCTCCTACAGACTCCCACTTGCACTAGAGTCAATATCTAGCCAATGCTAGTGCACTTTACACCTATGGCATACTGGTGTAGAAAATGCTTCGCTTGTGGTATAGCCTGATGTCCAATGGATCTGACGACTTCAGCTCCGTGTGTATCTTTGCATATCCTCACGTTTTCACGCTTTCACAAAATTCATATTTTGTCTGGACTTGGCTTGGTATGTACGCGAATCACAGGTCGAACCTGGATTCCTCAGACTGAGTTATGGAGAAACTACCTGCAGTAGTGTCCCATTGACAAAAGCCATCTTGGAACCATACTAAGTTCATGAATGAACTATATGATTCAACATCTTGTTTGTCGCTTCTAAAGCGTCAACATACTTAGTCATTTGTTATAGAATTCGCCATAGTATCCTGTTGGGAAAAATTTCCAACTACCGTGCCACCATATTGTGTATTACAAAAAACTCTTAACTTAAATCGAAAAATCGCATGGAGAAAAGATGAAGACTGTATCGATGTAACATTTTACAACGAACTCTTCATGGTCTCCGTTTGCGAGAAAACATATCATCAGTACTTACTCTAGTACTCAATGACATCTTTCACTGTTGTCCCACGATCAGTACTTTGATCACTTTAGTATCCATACTCGCAACACCTTGGGAGTATCAGACGTACCTGGTTGTTTTACATACCATGGAATACATGATTAATCCAAACACAAAAGTGTGTGGAATCTTCATCATGTATTTTGCTCATCAGTGTTTTGGGACACTGAGTCTTGCAAAAAACTCTTCCATGTGACTCCGGCAAGAATCACTCCTTGGCGGTTTTAAATGCTAAAAGGTTTTAGCACCTTGTCAATATGTATTCATTGCTTACCCCTATTAGCTAAATCTATCTCCATAGATCATTATGCCTAATATTGAGGCTATTTAGCCTAAGCACTTCATCAAGAAACTATTTTCAAATGAAGTCCTAATCCGTGTCAAGAAATTTATTTCCAATTAACAATGTGTCAAGCACACAAGGTTTTTAGAAATATTATTACGCTCCCACTTACTTTCTTGAATTACAAGCATCTTCGTTACCCATTGATGAAGTCAAACCCCTTTGACCATTTCATCAAAGCACGGAGATTCCAACTCCATTTTCTCTCTTCTGTCCATCGCTGGAACTCTGAAGTTTTGTAATGCCCCAGATGTAACACTTTCCAATCATGGCAATATATGAAACTTTGACTTCATCAATTCCATTCTGGGCTCTTCTTCATTTCGGGTTTCTTCGTTTTGTCGTGTGTGTGTGTGCATTTCATTCATGTCATGTTGTCATGTGCATTGCATTGCATTTGTGTTGTCACTTGCACCCGGTCCCACTCGTCTCTTCCCGTTGTCCGTTTCTAGTTCCGACGCTCACACACGTGCCTGTGGCATCCCCGAGTCCTTATTTCGTGTGTGGCCGTGTAACATTTCCGGAATGACGTGAGACTTGTCGTGCGTTGTTGTTTTGGTACGTGTAGGCTGCCTGTCAAGTTTCATCGCGTTTGGAGTTCGTTTGGTACTCCAACGGTTAACCTAGTGGGCTAAAAGTACCTCTTCTTTAAGGCCCAAGACCCCCTCCACAACAGCCCACTAACCGAGCACAACCACTCCCATCATCTCGGTCGTCGAATTGTCATCGCGTGGCCGAAAACCGCACCCCATTTGGAGTCTCCTAGCTCCCTATGCATATAAATTAGTCCCCCACGTCCATTTTTGCGTCCAAACACTAGTCTTCCCTTTTTTTTTCCATTTTCCCCCGCGCCCCGCAGCTCCTCCGGCCGCCGGACACGTCCGGACGTCGCCGGACGCGCCCGGCCAACCGGGGCGTGCCACATGTCCCACCAGACCTCCAGCCGCCGCGGGCCCGAGAGGCCCGATCCCGGCCCTCCGTCGCCGGCCTCCCGGTCCGAGCCGCCGCGCGCCGCGCCGGTCTTCCCCACCGCCTCAGGTGACCCGCCTCCACGCAACCACCACCGTCGGCCATCCTCCGACCCGAGGGCCGCCGCCGCCGGCGACGCCTCCGGCCGCTGCGTCCTTCATGCCGCGCCACCGCGGTCTTCTCCGCCGCCGCGCCCGCCGGCCGTCCTCGCCCCGCCGGTCGCGCCGCCCCCGTCGATCTGCCGGCCGTCACTGCCGGAGGGCCGTGCCCCGGATCCGATCGCCGCCGCCGGTCGCAACCCTAATGGATCGGGCGGGCCCGAACCCGTCGCCCGATCCGCTCCGCCGCGCCCGATCCGTCGTATCGGACAGATCCACGTCACCCGGACGTGTCCGCCCTACACCCCCCTTGAGGTTGTTATTTTTGCGAAGTCCCTGAGACCTGTTATTTTGTTGCATCTTTGCATGACTGTAACTTTTAGTGTGCTTGTCCAAATTGTGCATATGATATGTCAAAATGATCGTGGTGATATGCTCTACATTTTGTTCCATTGTGACATGCTTGTTTGAGATCATATAGATGTCCTAATCATCGTGACAAGAGTGCTACTTGTTATAAACTGCTGTTACTTGTTATTTTTATGCCATGTTTGAGATGTGATAACTTGGTGCATGTTTATCCAAATGGAGCAAATGACATGTCAAAATGTTCATTGTGAAATGCTGTACATGATGGTTGCTGTAGCATTCATGTTAAGGTTCTTATTGCCATGTTAATCTCGGTTGCAAAAATGCATGTGGCTGTTAAGTTATGAAACATGTTATGAGATGCTGATTTGAAGTGCTCGTTGCTATTGATGTGGTTGTCCCCATGTCACATGCCAATATGTTTTAGAATCTCCATCATAAGGTCTTTGCTGTGGTGCAAACCACTTTCCATGATATGCCTTGGGGTGACTTAAACAAGCTTGTAAACATGCCACGCCAACATAACTGTTTTATACTTAGTGAAAATTCTGCGAAGTCTGGAATCTGTTTTAACCTGATACTATGTTTGCTTGATGCCCTAGTCAAATCCATGCTTGTTTTGGGGTGTCCAATGATCATTCCTTGTTGTCCATGTTTTTGTCTATCCATACATGCCCTCACTTGCACATATGGCTTGATGTAGCTTATTTATTTCTTGCTCTCAAGTTGCTATAAATTATATCTGTCAGGTTTTTAACAGCATGATCAATTTGGTGTAGCTTGTTGCTATTGATCCATGCCTCCTATGGAGTTGCTCCAATGGAGTTGTTTGCTATAGAACATGTCTACTTCATGTCCATGCTTCTTGTCATCATGTTTGGGTGTGTAGAGTATATATTTCTTGCTCCAAAGTTGCTATGTGGCTGTTAATTTCAGCTTTGCATTGTATCTTGTTTCGTGTGTATGTGTTGAACCGTTGCTCCGTTTTGAGCGTGCCCTATATAAAACTTGTGTGATTTTGCATGTAGAATCATAATATCATGTTGTTTACATGTTTGGAGTGTGTTTGCTTGATGTTTGGGTGCATCTTGCGCTGTTGCCATGCTTGTCTTGTTTTGCTCATATCTTCTAGACCGTAGCTCCGAATTAAACAAACTTTATATGAAACTTGACTAGAATTTCATGTAGATCATCATGGTGCATGTTAACTTGCTGTTTAACAACTTTAACTTCAGGTTTGTTCAGATCTGGACCAATTTCCAAATATGCATATGAGGACTTACCGGATTTGCTATATGTTGATTCCGGCCTCATTTAAACTTGTTGTTTTGTGTTGTTCTTGTGTGCTTCATCCCTTGCCATGTAATGCATCATACTTGCATCATGTTGATTGTGCATTGCACCTTGTTTGATTTTGTGCCACGTTGTGTTCTTGTGTTGAGTAGAGCCGGGAGCCGAGACCGAGTACGAGAACGAGGTTACTACCGAGGTTGAGTTCGAGGAGCCATTTTACGATCCCATCGACGACTCGCTAGGCAAGATGACCTGACCCAGATATCATTACTATCTTTGCCTATTGCTAGATGTCTCGCTCTTTAGCTTATTGCCTCGATGCCCATGTTTGTTTGTCAGCCTCCTATTGTAACCATGAATATGTCTAACCACCCAACCTAGCAAACCTTTGTTTGGCTACGTAAGCTTCGCTCAGCCCCTCTTATAGCATTGCTAGTTGCAGGAGAAGATTTGAAGATTCTCGCTTCATGTTGAAGTTATTGTTGGGATATCACACTATATAACTCTTAAACTAAATCATCTATATATTGGTAATGGGTGGAAGGCTAAGCCTCTTGCTTGGTGTTTTGTTCCACTCATGCCGCCCTAGGAACCGTATAAACCGGTGTTATGTTCCTTGATTATGCGTCCCTAACACGGTTGGGGTTTATGGGCCCCCCTTGATAACCCGCTTAGCGCTAAAGCTTTTCCAGCAAGGCCCGACATTGGTTTTACATTTGCCTAATAACTAAAACTTGCATAGGGACTAGCTATCCCGTGATCTTAATTAACAACCCCCAGGCCAATGCTCCACATGAGTGTTGGTCCGAACTGAGCGGACTGCGGGGCCGCCTTGGGGAAACCCGAGGTATTTAGTATTCACCTGTAGGATGACTCATCCGGTCGTGGCCTGAGACTAGATATGCGCGGCTACTATCAGGGTGTCGGCACGCCGGGAGGTCTTGCTGGATTAGTTTTACCTTAGTCGGAATATCTTGAGCATGGGATTCCGAGAATACTTGGGTCTTCCCACCTTGGAGTTGCGACTCCACAAATCATGAGCTTGTGATGGGCTAAGTTGGGACACACGTGCAGGGTTTGATCTTTCGAAAGCCGTGCCCACGGTTATGTGGCAGATGGGAATTTGTTAATATTCGGTTGTAGAAAACTTGACACCATGTTTAGAATACACTACCAGCGTGAGTAACCGTGACGGTCATTTTCCGAAAGGGGTTCGGGAAGTGAACACGGTGGGGTTATGATTGACGTGCTTAGATAGGATCACTTCGTGATCACTTTGACGCCCGTGGCACTTCTCTTCTCGCTCTAAACACGTAAGCTAGTGCTAGTGCAGCTGCAACCTTTATTCTTCAGCCTTGTTCCACACCCAAGGCTTAGATAGTTTTGCTACCCGAAGAAGGGATTGCTGAGTCCTCCGTGGCTCACAGATTCTACACAACACCAGATGCAGGTACTATGGTGAACTACACAGGTGACAGCACAGAGCTGTACTGGGAGTTCGACAAAGAACGTGGGCGATACTATGTGTACTATCCCGATGATCAGTAGTGGCTTCTACTAGGGGCGATTGACCTTGTGGCTTTATGTATTTGGTATCTTTCATTTGGATCTTCGTCCGTAGTCGGACTGTGATGTTATTTGGATGATGATTGCTTATGTTATGTATTGGGTGACGTGGCGAGTGTAAGCCAACTACTCTTTTGCAATTTCATCCCTATTTTACATGAGTCGTGCAAAGATACCATACTTGAGATCATTCTAGTATGAGCTTATACCTTTAAGTCGTGCCTCGACACGTAGGAGGTATAATCTCATACTGGGCATTACAAGTTGGTATTCAGAGCCTTCTCCGACCTAGAAGCCCCCACTGATTGATCGAATCGTTGACGGTTGAGTCTAGGCACACACTTAAAAATGTTTTGAGTCCTATATATATATCGGAGAGTAGGATTTCTTTTTGCTCCTCATCCCTTTTCACTCTGGTGAGGACTCCTGACGATTACTTGTCTCTTCTACTCTCAAAATTTCACAATTTTTTTTAGGATCACGCGAGTATTGTTTAGATTGTTCCGATGTCTTTGTGACGAGAATATTGTTCTCGATGCCTCCTGTCATTTAGGGGTTGTGGCAGTGTCCCGGGGAGTTGAGCTCCGAGGTGTTGTCGTCACAAATATATCGCAGCAGTTCTGGAATACTTAAGACGGCCGACATCGAAAACTCTCCTATGCAGTTAGTGGCAAGATAACCCCGACATCACCCAGTACTGGGGAGGTAGTTCGGGAGTATTGCCATAGCTTGTATAGCAGATGCATTTTGAAGGTCCGAGGTAAACGGTTTCCGGAAATAACTGGTTATGTGTTGAAGGATGGATACAACTGGATGTAGGATTAGAGTTGAGTGCGCGATGCTTCCCGTGTATCCCCAACACCTGATTGCATAACTGGAAACTTTCCAAAATTAATAGGTGGGTTTATCTAGTAGCTCGTAGGCATTCTTCCAACGAATGCATGATATGGAGTTCGGGGTTCTACATTGAGTGAAGTAGTTTTATGGGCGTTGTTCCGATCGGGAGTTGCATCTTAACGGGTCCTTGGCTATGCTGATCCGGGGATTGCAAAACCCTTTTGTAACACGTTCCATAAGCTTTCAGCACGAATATGTCGAACGAAGCTTCTATCTTGTATCTGTTCTATCTGCTCCTTGTTGTTTTTATTTACCTTTTGTTCTCCCAAGTGGCTTCTCAAGAAGATTGTTGTACCATTAAACTGTGGATTACATTCGTTCATGTTGTTCGAATGTTCTTGTGAAGACTTATGTTGCGATTTCTAGCCGTTGACTCAGCTTATATATTTTCTCAATCAATGGCTAATAGTTGTCATCTCATTCAGGATGGCTCCTAAAAGGGTTCCCAACGCTAACCCAGAGGGTGAAGAAGTTCCTGATCGTCCTCCTTCCCCTCCTCCTCCGTCTGAGGCCTGGAGAGCAATTATGCAAGATGCTTATGCAAATGATGCAGAACATTCAAGCAAATCAAGAAAATCAAGGTGGTCATGGGAACCAAGGCCAAGGCAATTTGTTCAACCAACCTCACTTTGCAACTCTCAACCAATTCTTGGCAAACCAACCAAAGGCATTCAGTTACTGTGTGGAACCGCTAGATGCTGAAGACTGGATAACAGACATCAAGAAGCACTTTGAATGCAGTAATGTGAGACCTGAGGATTATGTCAAGTTTGTCGCCTTCCAACTCAAGGACTAAGCCGCTGATTGGTGGCAGCAGTACAAAGATTCCAGAGAAGGACGTGAAATTTCGTGGACTGACTCCTGCAAGGATTTCCGCTCCCACCACATTCCAACTAGTGTCATCGAAGGTATGCGTGAGCAATTCCGCAACCTGAAGCAAGGCACCATGTCTGTTTATCAATACAATGTCAAGTTCCAGAATCTTGCCCGCTATGCCAAGCAAGACATCCCAGATGCCAAGAGCAAGATTTATCAGTTCCGTGGTGGTCTGAAGGATGAACTCCAACTAGATCTCACCTTGTATGAGCCGGAAGAATTTGATCAATTCTATAACATGGCACTTAAGCAAGAGGCAGCCCAGCTCAAGATGGAAGCTTCCAAAAAGAGGATCAGAGATGCTATTCACTCCTCTTCTTCCCAAGTGGTTGCAAAGCAGCAGAAGTTTTGGCTTCCACCTCCTCCAGTGAAAGTTATGAAACCGCTTTCACAACTCATCAGACATTCGCTAAACATGTAACTCAAATATTCCTTTGTGCAATCAAATTGCAGAAACATAATTTTCTTGTTACAATAACTTCTACTTCATTTTTGAAAACCTTTCGAATGATTTCAAAAGATCCAGACTTACGTCTCATCAAGTAAATATCCATATACCTACTCGAGTCATTTCTGAAGATAAATAAATTCACCACCTGCAACAACATTTATTGAACTACACACATCAAAATGTATGATCACCAATAAGTTTGTTGCTCGTTCCTTATGGCCTGTGAACGGTATTTCAGTCACTTCACTTTTTGGAGGAAAGTTGCAAGTGTCACATGATTCAAAATCAAGCGACTTCAAAATCCATCATAATGGAATTTTTCCATGCGGGTTTCTCCAATGTGACCAAATGCAGTGCCACACATGTGTGGTATTCTCATAGTCTTGCGACATTTAGCGTCAGCGTTATGGATGTATTATTTTACCATCAATATTCATAACATACATCCCATCTTGGATGGAAGCACGACCCTTCATGTTATTCATAATACTGAACAACAATTGTTCTTTTATGAACAACCATTTTGCAATAAACATTGTGCTATGGGCTAGAGTGTAAGAAACTCTAAAATGAATTATGAAAGTAAACACAGAGGTAATATATTAATATCATTATTCATAACATACGTCTCATTCACAATGAAAGTATGGCCCTTATGTTTATTCATAATACTGAACATCAAAAGTTCACTTATGAACAACCTTCTTGCAAGATACCTTGTGCAAAGGGCTAGAGTATAAGAAACTCTAAAATGAATTATGAAAGAAAATACATAGGTAATACACCGATGGAAGGTATAGTAACTTTTACTATATTCCCAACACGTATTAAAACCTCATTCCTGGCTAGTCTTTTTAGGCCATAGTAGCTCTTACATTGATTCGCAACAGAATGCAATGGAGCGGGTATCTTTGTGATTAACTCACAATACCCAAGAATTAGTGATTAACATGTTTAACCATAATTCCCAAGAACTATATCTTTGACCAGCCTACTATACATAAAAAACTTGTATGACATTCATACATGAGCTGGATATTCCAGTCATCTTCCTTTCTGCCTTTATACTTCTAACATTTTAACTTTTAGTATTTCTCCTACTCGCAAAAGAAGCACCCAACTTAAGAGTGACGTTAGCCCCGGACTTCCTAGGCGTGTAAGTCATACTAACACCCTTTGGACACTTCCTTTCTCTCTAAGTTGTTGTTTTATTCACCTTTCATCATATGACAGGCATTCTTCTGGATCCCTCTCTTATCAGTCTAATGCATAGTAACCACTTTACTAATAATTTGCAAACAAACATTGCTTTGGATATTTCATATCTTGCATCCTTTGTTTGTATCTGAAAATTAATTTTCCGCTCCATGAATATCACATAGCTATCCCAAACTTTCGAAGTTCGAGTTTCATGGAAGCAAACATATTGTACTTGACGGCAACGGAATTCTAGCTTTTGGATCGAAGGACGAGAGTCTCATCATCCATTGCATTTAGCGGGAGTATACAGAAAGCATGCGATAGGACAAAGTCCTTCTCGGCACTTTTGAGGACAATCCTCAGATTACGTTACCAACCGTAAAGTTTTAACCAGATATTTAATAGCTATTCAATTTTAATAGGGAAGGTGGAAATGTGAGCCATTCTTCTACAGCCGTTATGCAATAAACACTTAGACAGTGTTCATAATTAATTGCACTGAGAATTAAACAAGTTAATTCTACAGTGCGCTCCCACTCAATTCAATATCTCTCAGAATTGATTGTGAGTGATACAAGACCCGCATTTCAATTGTTCGCCATTGGTGTAACACCACTGATGACGAAAATCTCAACCGATAGGCCAACTTGCCAATCACATCTCTATGTGACTCTTGTTCATCTTTCGATGCGTGTGTTCCGAGCTCATGACGGTCATGCCTAAACGTCAAGACAACCAAGTGATCTCGCTGCGAGGTCTCAACTCACCCGCCTCACACTTCTCTAACCGTTCGTACCCGTGTGACACGGCGCACCCCGAAAAGATAGGTGCCGTGACGGTGCTACACTTGGGAGAACACTAACTACTTGATATTTGTGTGAGAGATCACCCTAATAAAAGTGACTACCGTGCAATCAAGAAGGGTGCATTAAGAGGGATAACATCTCAGGAAATTCATAATAGCATGATATGGTATAGCCTCTTCTGATGGAGAAGTCAAGTATTTCTTCGTCTTCGGCATTCAAGTCGGTGTTCACCTTTGCGAAGATTGCCACCACCTTGTTGATGCACCACATAATATTGCTATCTCCATAGCGGATAAAATAAATGCATTACTTAAGGTTGACACGCAGGTCATTTAAAGTGCAATCATATGGCTCCAGCCACCATGCCAAATCATGACACGCAGGTCATGTTAATCAATTTACATCATATAGACATCTCATACATAATCTAATTATTATGAGCACTGCTATACCACATCATATGCACATGCAAACCCTCCTGCAAAACCAAGTTAGACCTCTCTAATCGGTTCATGCAAAAACTTGTTTTTCGTGGCTTCTAAGGTTTTGAAACAAACCGAAGCTACCAACGTCCATCATCAAGCATGATTATCCATGTCGCTAGATTAACATTGCTGGGTGTATGAAACACGAGATAATAAAATCTCGACCCCCATACTAAACTTCGTCATACGCCTGACCCCCGTACAGTTCATATCTGCATTGCCCTTTCGTCTGCTAAATTTCATCTTTCTTTTTAACTATGGTGGAATTCAATGCACTGTTAGCACTTCGTTGAACAATCATGATCGCGGATTGCCAGAACATTGAAACTCCACCATACTGTTATCAAGATCAGCAATATGCAAATTCCAGGGCAACAAGAACATCGGGTCACAGATTTCATCTGTCACCCGCATAAATAATTTTCAGCAATAGATCTCATCTACGACCAAATTATATTATGCAATACCCATACATCTCTATGTATTCTAGATCGCAACCTGCATCTACGCATAGCACGGCTCGTGATGCCACTGTAGGGAAACGTAGCAGAAAACAAAAAATTTCCGACCTACGCACCAGCCCATGACCACTATGGAGACTGCATACATGGTTTGATCTTTTTCGTTACCGACTCGTAGCGCAGCGGAAGTAGAGTCGATGACGAACGACGGTGCAGATCCCCGCAACTAGGATTTACAACTGCCCAACCGCGAGGATGTATACCCTCATCCGCCCCACGGACAGCCCTCTGGGAGGCGGTCGGACAGTCCCTCAGACGGTGTCATGGACAGCCCTTCGACAGGATCCTCAAAACTCGGACGGTCACTCGGACAGCCCTTCGGGAGGATTCACAGAACTCGGACTGTCACTCGGACAGCCCTTCAGGAGGCACTATCAAAACAGCCCCTCGGGAAAAAGGATCGAAACTATGACCTCTCTACGGGGTTGCACACATACGGTGTCATCTATCCGGCAGGGCTTCGCTGTCCAGAACTAGTTCCCACCGGAACCCAAGCAGCCTTTCGGCTCTACGAAACTATTTCGCTTGGAGGGAGAGAGAAGCCAGATCATGCATGCCACTTGTATGTGAGAAGGGATGATGGGTTGGGCAGCCCCTCACCTCCTGTTTATAGGAAAACCAAGGGGTAGTGTGCCTCCACAAATACCCGAAGTGCCCATGCTTTATGTCATACATAAGGGCAAAATGGGGAGGCAAGTGGAGCACCAAATGGTGGAAGGAAGCCTCATGCCCCACCCAATGGCACCAACAAAATTGGCAGCCCTCTTGGGTGGCTCCACCACCTTCCTATCCATCCATGTCATCCCAAAAGATCTTGGGACCAAGCCCAAGATAATGGCTTTCCATAAAATATCCCAAAAAGCACTTTCACTATTCACGACGACATTTTTCGGCGTCCGTTCGAACTGAAAATATTCATGTGGGCACAGAACATTTCCAGTACCCACCATAATGATTTTCAACGCGTTACGGAACAATTCCAGTTTAGTGATTTTCATCTGCGAAAAGCATCTGAACCGGTACCGGCAGCTCCAGAAAATTTCCGGTTTTTATTTCTGAAAAATCCAAAAAGTTTCCAGAATGATTTAGGCACCCTCCAAGAATTATCAGGCATGTGCCGAGACCAATTTGACTTTGTAGTATCCTCTGAAACAACTTTTCAGTATCACCGGAACTCATTCGGTGACCTCTCTCGTCGGAACTTCTCCGTTTCGTCCGAAACTTTTTCGGTGATTTTCTCTCAGACTCCCTGTCTAGTATTCAGCAGATAGATGACCCTTAAGCGTGTGACCCTATAGGTTCGGTGAAGTATAGACATGACCAGAACCTTTTCCAATCAATGATCAACATTGGTGCCGTGGACACCCATATTGACCCCTATACCCACACGAATGAATATTCGAGTGAACCTCCAGTTGCCGTGTGCTATTCCTGTTGTTTCGCGGTATGTTACAAATACCCGAGGTGAGACATGTTGGCATTCCCATGGATCAACAATTTGTCCACTATGCTAGTTACCTCGTTACCGGTATTGTTCTCTTTTCTCGTTACCGTGTTGCGGCATCCCCGTGATCAAATCATAAAGTGTTTGGCCAGATGATGATGGATACCGTAACACCGAGAGGGCCCAGAGCTATCTCTCCATCGTCGGAGGAGCAATTCCCAATCTCAAGCTATCAAGTTACTTGACATACTTTTCCATGAAGCTGTAAGCCGCCGCAATAGCCACCCATTTACGGATGATGTTTAACAAACCCCAAAGTTCGTGAAGCAAGCATGAAGAAACTCGATACTCTCATGGTCTAAGCAATTATGCAAACATTAACTTCTCTGTGTTTTTAACCATTAACTTGTGACAAATGTATCTCATAGCATAACATCAATTCGGGTCGATTCAACACAAATGTTCCTCTAACATTGTGCCCTCAAAGTTACTGGCATAGACATGCCCATGATCAGGAAAACAGAACCATCATGCAACACTTGAGCTAGTCTTAGAGGCTAGACTAGGAATACATTTTATCATTTATTTTTCCACACATGCATATGAGTCTTCCTCCGAGCCTCATTTTGTTTGCAGACTCGAGAATCATAGCAGTTATAGCATGGAACATAAACCTAATTTTGAACAGGGTGATAATTAATAAAATTTATTATTGCCTCTAGGGCATATCTCCTACAGACTCCCACTTGCACTAGACTCAATATCTAGCCAATGCTAATGCACTTTACACCTATGGCATACTGGTGTAGAAAATGCTTCGCTTGTGGTATAGCCTGATGTCCAACATATCTGACGACTTCAGCTCCTTGTGTATCTTTGCATATCCTCACGTTTTCATGCTTTCACAAAATTCATATTTTGTTTGGACTTGGCTTGGTATGTATGCGAATCATAGGTCGAACCTGGATTCCTCAGACTGAGTTATGGAGAAACTACCTGCAGTAGTATCCCATTGACAAAAGCCATGTTGGAACCATACTAAGTTCATGAATGAACTATATGATTCCAAATCTTGTTTTTCGCTTCTAAAGCGTCAACATACTTAGTCATTTGTTATAGAATTCGCCACAGTATCCTGTTGGGAACAATTTCCAACTACCGTGCCACCATATTGTGTATTACAAAAAACCCTTAACTTAAGTCGATAAATCGCATGGAGAAAAGATGAAGACTGTATCGATGTAACATTTTACAACGAACTCTTCATGATCTCCGTTTGTGAGAAAACATATCATTAGTACGTACTCTAGTACTCAATGACATCTTTCACTGTTGTCCCACGATCAGTACTTTGATCACTTTAGTATCCATACTAGCAACACCTTGGGAGTATCGGACGTATCTGGTTGTTTTACATACCATGGAATACATGATTAATCCAAACACAAAAGTGTGTGGAATCTTCATCATGTATTTTTGCTCATCGGTGTTTTGGGACACCGAGTCTTGCAAAAAACTCTTCCATGTGACTCCGGCAAGAATCACTCCTTGGCGGTTTTAAATGCTAAAAGGTTTTAGCACCTTGTCAATATGTATTCATTGCTTAGCCCTATTAGGTAAATCTATCTCCATAGATCATTATGCCTAATATTGAGGCTATTTAGCCTAAGCACTTCATCAAGAAACTATTTTCAAATGAAGTCCTAATTCGTGTCAAGAAATTTATTTCCAATTAACAATGTGTCAAGCACACAAGGTTTTTAGAAATATTATTACGCTCCCACTTACTTTCTTGAATTACAAGGATCTTCGTTACCCATTGATGAAGTCAAACCCCTTTGACCATTTCATCAAAGCACGAAGATTCCAACTCCATTTTGCTCTCTTCTGTCCATCGCTGGAACTCTGAAGTTTGCACCCTTACTTGCATCCTCTGGATAGACAAAATGCCTTGGACTGTAACACATGCAAGTCCTTGGTTTCATTTCCATCAGATGTAAATCCTATTGTCATCCATGTTTCATATCTCATGATTGAAATATGTATTAATTGATAGTTCAACCCGAACCGACTTTAAGCATCGCTACGATGAAAACAACCTCATCATAGTCAACTCTTGAACTTGTTATTTCAACAAGTCGAGCTTTATGGATAAACCATTTTTATCCGTATCAGTTTTAAGTTCCATAAATATTCGTTAGACTCTAAGTCTTCCGAGAGGTGTATCAAGGTTTTAATCTTGAATCACTTATATGGAAACTAACTCGGGTTGTATTGGCATTTAGCCAATTTCGGAGTCAGGGCCCATCAACGCTTCCTTGTGTATCGTAGGTATAATGTTGTCTAACAACAATATCTCGATTGCGCACCTGAGAGGTTTGCACGAGCCTAGCCTACGTGGTTCAGCTGCAAGTTCGACCGAAGTTCATACATTTTATTGTAGAGACTTCCGTATCAGTCGCAATAGGAAACTCCAGAATTACTTCCAAGGTCTCTTTCCTTCGATCTGATGACGAAGATACTGTTTATCTTGTTGAGTTGCACTATTCTCCCACTCACCTTTTTGAAAGAACCATTCTCTTTAAAAGCACACTGTTTCGCGGCAAAACTATTTGCCTCGGTATAGTGAGGGAGGAATACCCAACATTTTGGTATAACCTGCAAAGTAGCACTTGTCTGATTTGGAATAGGTTTGTAACCTTTCACACAAGCCCCATATTCCAAATGTTAAGAAAAGATATAACATGGTTGGGCGTACCATACCATGGCTTCATTTCAACAGACCCGATGTAGCTCTTTTCGGTGTAAAAACCACAGTCTCTAAAGCATCACTTTAAAAGGGATAATGGCAAATTTATTTATGTCATGTTTGACCTTACCATGTCATAAATGGTTAGATTAAATCTCCACGGACTTTCCACTTGCAGTGGTATTCCGGGAGGTGCAAGTTATGAAACCGCTTTCACAACTCATCAGACATTCGCTAAACATGTAACTCAAATATTCCTTTGTGCAATCAAATTTCAGAAACATAATTGTCTTGTTACAATAACTTCTACTTCATTTTTGAAAACCTTTCGAATGATTTCAAAAGATCCAGACTTACGTCTCATCAAGTAAATATCCATATACCTACTTGAGTCATTTCTGAAGATAAATAAATCCACCACTTGCAACAACTTTTATTGAACTACACACATCAAAATGTATGATAACCAATAAGTTTGTTGCTCGTTCCTTATGACCTGTGAACGTTATTTCAGTCACTTCACTTTTCGGAGGAAAGTTGCAAGTGTCAGATGATTCAAAATCAAACGACTTCAAAATCCATCATAATGGAATTTTTCCATGAGGGTTTCTCCAATGTGACCAAATGCAGTGCCACACATGTGTGGTATTCTCATAGTCTTGCGACATTTAGCGTCAACGTTATGGATGTATCATTTTACCATCAATAATCATAACATACATCCCATCTTGGATGGAAGCATGGCCCTTCATGTTATTCATAATACTGAGCAACAATTGTTCTTTTATGAACAACCATTTTGCAATAAACATTGTGCAATGGGCTAGAGTGTAAGAAACTCTAAAATGAATTATGAAAGTAAACACAGAGGTAATATATTACTATCATTATTCATAACATACATCTCATTCACAATGAAAGTATGGCCCTTATGTTTATTCATAATATTGAACATCAAAATTTCACTTATGAACAACCTTCTTGCAAGATACCTTGTGCAAAGGGCTAGAGTATAAGAAACTCTAAAATGAATTATGAAATAAAATACATGGGTAATACACTGATGAAGGTATAGTAACTTTTACTATGTTCCCAACACGTATTAAAACCTCATTCCTAGCTAGTCTTTTTAGGCCATAGTAGCTCTTACATTGATTCGCAACAGAATGCAATCGAGCGGGTATCTTTGTGATTAACTCACAATACCCAAGAATTAGTGATTAACATGTTTAACCATAATTCTCAAGAACTATATCTTTGACCAGCCTACTATACATAAAAAACTTGTATGGCATTCATACATGAGCTGGATATTCCAGTCATCTTCATTTCTGCCTTTATACTTCTAACATTTTAACTTTTAGTATTTCTCCTACTCGCAAAAGAAGCACCCAACTTAAGAGTGGCGTTAGTCCCAGACTTCCTAGGCATGTAAGTCATACTAACACCCTTTGGACACTTCCTTCTCTCTAAGTTGTTGTTTTATTCACCTTTCATCATATGACAGGCGTTCTTCTGGATCCCTCTCTTATTAGTCTAATGCATAGTAACCACTTTACTAATAATTTGCAAACAAACATAGCTTTGGATATTTTATAACTTGCAACCTTTGTTTGTATCTGATAATTAATTTTCAGTTCCATGAATATCACATAGCTATCCCAAACTTTCGAAGTTCGAGTTTCATGGAAGCAAACATATTGCACTTGACCGCAACGGAATTCTAGCTTTTGGATCGAAGGACGAGAGTCTCATCATCCATTGCATTTAGCGGGAGTATACAGAAAGCATGCGATAGGACAAAGTCCTTCTCGGCACTTTTGAGGACAATCCTCAGATTACGTTACCAACCGTAAAGTTTTAGCCAGATATTTAACAGCTATTCAATTTTAATAGGGAAGGTGGAAATGTGAGCCGTTCTTCTACAGCCGTTATGCAAAAAACACTTAGACAGTGTTCATAATTAATTGCACTGAGAATTAAACAAGTTAATTCTACAGTGCGCTCCCACTCAATTCAATATCTCTCAAAATTGATTTTGAGTGATACAAGACCCGCATTTCAATTGTTTGCCATTGGTGTAACACCACCGATGACGAAAATCTCAACCGATAGGCCAACATGCCAATCACATCTCTATGTGACTCTTGTTCATCTTTCGATGCGTGTGTTCCGAGCTCATGATGGTCTTGCCTGAACGTCAAGACAACCAAGTGATCTCGCTGCAAGGTGTCAACTCACCCGCCTCACACTTCTCTAATCGTTCGTACCCGTGTGACACGGCGCACCCCGAAAACATAGGTGCCGTTACGGTGCTACACTTGGGAGAACACTAACTACTTGATATTTTTGTGAGAGATCACCCTAATAAAAGCGACTACCGCGCAATCAAGAAGGGTGCATTAAGAGGGATAAACATCTTAGGAAATTCATAATAGCATGATATTGTATAGCCTCTTCTGACGGAGAAGTCAAGTATTTCTTCGTCTTCGGCATTCGCGTCGGAGTTCACCTTTGCGAAGATTTCCACCACCTTGTTGATGCACCAGATAATATTGCTATTTCCATAGCGGATAAAATAAATGCATTACTTCAGGTTGACACGCAGGTCATTTAAAGTGCAATCATATGGCTCCAGCCATCACGCCAAATCATGACACGCTGGTCATGTTAATCAGTTTACATCATATAGACATCTCATACATAATCAAATTATTATGAGCACTGCTATACCACATCATATGCACATGCAAACCCTCGTGCAAAACCAAGTTAGACGTCTCTAATCGGTTCATGCAAAAACTTGTTTTCTGTGGCTTCTAAGGTTTCGAAACAAACCGAAGCTACCAACGTCCATCATCAAGCATGATTATCCATGTCGGGGTGTATGAAACACGAGATAATAAAATCTCGAGCCCCATACTGAACTTCGTCATACGCCTGACCCCCGTGCAGATCATATGTGCATTGCTCTTTCGTCTGCTAAATTTCATCTTTCTTTTTAACTACGGTGGAATTCAATGAACTGTTAGCACTTTGTTGATCAATCAGGATCGCGGATTCCCAGAACATTGAAATTCCACCATACTGTTATCAAGATCAGAAATATGCAAATTCCAGGGAAGCAACAAGAACATCGGGTCACATATTTCATCTATCACCCGCATAAATAATTTTCAGCAATAGATCTCATCTACTACCTAATTATATTATGCAATACCCATACATCTCTATGTATTCTAGATCGCAACCTGCATCAACGCATAGCACGACTCATGATGCCACTGTAGGGAAACGTAGAAGAAAACAATAAATTTCCGACCTATGCACCAGCCCAGGACCACTATGGAGACTGCATACATGGTTTGATCTTTTTCGTTACCGACTCATAGCGCAGCGGAAGTAGAGTCGATGACGAACGGAGGTGCAGATCCCCACAACTAGGGTTTACAACCTCCCAACCATGAGGATGTATACCCTCATCCGCCCCACGGACAGCCCTCCGGGAGGCGGTCGGAAAGTCCCTCGGACGATGTCGTGGATAGCCCTTCGGGAGGACCCTCAAAACTCGGACGGTCACTCGGACAGCCCTTCGGGAAGATTCACAAAACTCCGAACGTCACTTGGACAACCCTTCGGGAGGCACTCTCAAAACAGCCCCTCAGGCAAAAGGATCGAAACTACGACCTCTCTACCGGGTTGCACACATACGGTGTCATCTATCCGGCAGGGCTTCGCCGTCCAGAACTAGTTCCCACCGGAACCCAGACAACCTTTCGGCTCTACGAAACTATTTTGCTGGGAGGGAGAGAGAAGCCAGATCATGCATGGCACTTGTATGTGAGAAGGGATGATGGTTTGGGCAGCCCCTCACCTCCTATTTATAGGAAAACCAAGGGGCAGTGTGCCTCCACAAATACCCAAAGTGCCCATGCTTTATGTCATACATAAGGGCAAAATGGGGAGGCAAGTGGAGCACCAAACGGTGGAAGGAAGCCTCATGGGGGCCCCCCAATGGCACTAACGAAATTGGAAGCCCTCTTGGGTGTCTCCACCACCTTCCTATCCATCCATGTCATCCCAAAAGATCTTAAGACAAAGCCCAAGATAATGACTTTCCATAAAATATCCCAAAAAACACTTTCACTATTCATGACGACATTTTTCGGCGTTGGTTTGAACTGAAAATATTCGTGTGGGCTTAGAACATTTCCAATACCCACCATAATGATTTTCAACGCGTTCTGGAACAATTCCAGTTTAGTGATTTTCATCTGCGAAAAGCATCTGAACCGGTACCGGCAGCTCCAGAACATTTCCGGTTTTTATTTTTGAAAAATCCAAAAAGTTTCCAGAATGATTCTGGCATCCTCCAAGAATTATCAGGCATGTGCCGAGACCAATTTGACTTTGTGGTATCCTCTGATACAACTTTTCAGTATCACCGGAACTCATCCGGTGACCTCTCTCGTCGGAACTTCTCCGTTTCGTCCGAAACTTTTTCAGTGATTTTCTCTCAGACTCACTGTCTAGTATTCAGTAGATAGATGACCCTTAAGCGTGTGACCCTATAGGTTCGGTGAAGTATCGACATGACCGGAACCTTTTCCGATCAATTATCAACATCGAAGCCGTGGACACCCATATTGACCCCTATACCCACACGAATGAATATTCGAGTGAACCTCCAGTTGCCGTGTGCTATTCCTGTTGCTTAGCGATATGTTACAACTACCCGAGGTGAGACATGTTGGCATTCCCGTGGATCAACAATTTGTCCACTATGCTAGTTACCTCATTACCGGTATTGTTCTATTTTCTCGTTACCGTGTTGCGGTATCCCCGTGATCAAATCACAAAGTGTCTGGCCAGACGATGATGGATACCGTAACACCGAGAGGGCCCATAGCTATCTCTCCATCTTCGGAGGAGAAAATCCCAATCTCGGGCTATCAAGTTACTTGACATACTTTTCCATGAACTCGTAAGCCGCCGCAATAGCCACCCTTTTACGGACGATGTTTAACAAACCCCAAAGTTCATGAAGCAAGCATGAAGAATCTTGATACTCTCATGGTCTAAGGAATTATGCAAACATTAACTTCTCTGTGTTATTAACCATTAACTTGTGACGAATGTATCTCATAGCATAACATCAATTCGGGTCGATTCAACACAAATGTTCCTCTAACATTGTGCCCTCAAAGTTGCTGGCATAGACATGCCCATGATCAGGAAAATAGAACCATCATGCAACACTTGAGCTAGTCTTAGAGGCCAGACTAGGAATACATTTTATTGTTTATTTTTCCACACGTGCATATGAGTCTTCCTCCGAGCCACGTTTTATTTGGAGTCTCGAGAACCATAGCAGTTATAGCATGGAACATAAACCTAATTTTGAATAGGGGGATAATTAATAACATTTATTACTGCCTCTAGGGCATATCTCCTACACCTACACCATAAATTGGTGGCTGCTCAGAGTTAGTGCACGGATTTTGTCATTTGAGAGCAACCCACCTCCACCTTTGAGAGAAAGATCCATGCGAGGACAAAATAAAAAACACCCAGAGCCAAAGAGTGCTAGGCATCACTGAAGTCTTTCTGTCTATGTGATCTGAAGACTTGTAACACTTGAGGACTGTGCATCCTTCAGCCGGTTAGGCGTCGCGTTCTGAGCATCCAAGAGTCATTGTGGATTGCCAGTGAACGAAATTTGTGAAGGTTTGGAAGTCTACCTTGAAGACTTACTAGAGTAATTAGGCGAGGACTGGGTGTCCTTAGCTCAAGGGGAATAAGGTGAAGACATGTTCTTCTGAGTTCAAACTCAGCATCCCTAACCAGACGTACAGTTGTCATAGCAACTGGAACTGGTCTACCTAATTCCTGTCTTCACCAAGCTACTGGTTCTATCTTACAACTCATTTACATTTTAGTTTGTCTTCGTGAAGTCATTGCTTTCTTACCAGATCTGATTGACTTCACTGTGTGAAGACTTTTACCTATTTGGCTTCATTCTGTCTTCCATTCCGATCCATACTACCTACTTGCTGATAGTCTTCACACTTTCACTATAATGCTTACTTGACTATGCCTTGTCTAGTGTAGTTTATCTTCCGCTGCATATCAATAGGTTCATTTCGTCTGTTTGTCTTCAAAGACCTCGTGTTTTGAAGACTTCCATAAAAATCGCCTATTCACCCCCCTCAAGTCGATAACTAACACTTTCACAATGAGATGGAGATGTATGTTGATGATGGTGATCGGTGAAGATGAATGATGTTGACGTCCCCTTGCACGTGATGGTGAAGATGCGATCTCCTTCTTGCCAATTCCCCCTCTAGATGCCTTCTAGAGGCTAGGGTTCATCCTTCCGGATGGGTTTTTGGCGTGCGAATGCGTCTGATCTCCAATCCGATTTCACGGGTCGAAAGTAGTCGACCAGAGGGAGGTGGCGGCACCTAGTACAACCATGGGTACGATCGCTCGCGCTCATACCGTTGGCCGTGTTACGCTATGGAAGGCAGCGCAAGCTCCCATTTTTTCCCAATGCTTCATTATTTTTATCGCAAGTGATGATCACATTAATTAGTGTGATTTCACCATAAATTCCAAGAGTTTCTTCCATAGTGTCCCATTTGATCCAAAAGGCGTATTATGGGGAAAATCGAAAAAACAGTGTGCGAACACGGTAAAATTCCACAAAGCCTACAATGTAGGCACAAAATAACCACCAAAAATATCATACATTTTGGACTCATCAGAATGATATTATGTACACACACGGCTCTGGCACGTTGCATAAACACTTGTTGTCAACTGGTTTCTGAAGGAAATATGCCCTAGAGGCAATAATAAAGTTGTTATTTATATTTCCTTATACATCATGATAAATGTCTTTTATTCATGCTAGAATTGTATTAACCGGAAACTTGATACATGTGTGAATACATAGACGAAACAGAGTGTCCCTAGTACGCCTCTACTAGACTAGCTCGTTAATCAAAGATGGTTATGTTTCCTAACCATAGACATGAGTTGTCATTTGATTAACGGGATCACATCATTAGGAGAATGATGTGACGGACAAGACCCATCCGTTAGCTTAGCAACTTGATCGTTTAGTTTTACTGCTATTGCCTTCTCCTCCTCCCTCCATCCTTTATATACGTGGCCAGGGAGCACCCCATGAACACACAAGTTGATTTTAGCCGTGTGCGGTGCCCCTCCCCACAGATACACACCTCGATCGTACCGTTGTAGTGCTTAGGCGAAGCCCTGCGCCGGTAGCTTCATGACCACCGTCACCATGCCGTCGTGCTGACGAAACTCTCCCGTGAGGCTCAACTGGATCAAGAGTGAAAGCACATTTGCTCCCTGGGTGGTTTTGGTAATTAATGACAACATACTTTGTGGTTGGACTAATGCTTTTATCAAGTATGTTTCAGGAAATTCAATCACATTGGTATGGCAAGATGACTGAAGAAGTGGACCCCTCAAATGCTAAGGCAAGCATTGGCAAAAAGCTCAAGACTCTATTTTTGGTTTAGTGATCAAAGATCACATTGAGTCCATAGGAAAAGCCAATACTATTAAAAGGGGATGAGGTTGTGTTGATGATCTGGTTGCTCAAGTGCTTAGTGATTTAGCTCCTTCAACTATCAGCACCTTTCACTACTTAACACACTCATAAGTAATCTCGGACAAACCGATTCTTCCAACTCAGTCCCACCGAGATGAACCACTTCAGCCATATCCCAAACCCTAGAAAAATCGGTCACACCGAGTTTGAGATCGGTCACACCGAAACTGAACTGCCAACCTTCTGTAACCATTTCACATCATATCGGAATAACCGAGTTTGCATTATCGGTCTTACCGAGATTGACAAGCTTCTGTCTTGGCTCAAATCGGTCTCACCGATAATTCATTTTCGGTCCCACCGATTCTGGCAGGTTCCTGACTTTTCTCAAATCGGTCCTACCGAGTTTTCTTTCTCGGTCTCACCGAAATCTCCAACGTCTATATCAGATACACTTTCGGTCCCACCGAGATGGTATTTTCGGTCCCACCGAAAATCCCAACGTTCACTATATTTGAACTTTCGGTCTGACCGAGTTTTCACTTCGGTCTCACCGAGATTGGTCAAATGTGTGTGTAACGGTTGGATTTTGTGTGGAGGCTATATATACCCCTCCACCCCCTCTTCATTCGTGAGGAGAGCCATCAGAAAGTACCACCACTTCTACCATACACTTTCTGAGAAGTGAACCACCTACCCTTGTGTTGAGATCAAGCCATTCCATTCCTACCATATGAAACTTGATCTCTAGCCTTCCCAAGTTGCCTTCCACTCAAATCTTTCTTCCACCACAGCCATATCAGTGAGGAGAGTTGAGTGTTGGGGAGATTATCATTTGAAGCACAAGAGCAAGGAGTTCATCACCATCAACACCGTCTATTACCTTTTGGGGGGTGGTGCCTCCTAGATTGGTTAGGTGTCGCTTGGGAGCCTCCGTCGTTGAGATGTGGAGTTGAACCAAGAAGTTTGTAAGGGCAAGGAGATCGCCTACTTCGTGAAGATCTACCCCGAGTAAGGCTAGTCCTCCGTGGGCGTAGGCCATGATGGAATAGACAAGGTTGCTTCTTCGTGGACCCTTCGTGGGTGGAGCCCTCCGTGGACTCGCGCAGCCGTTACCCTCCGTGGGTTGAAGTCTCCATCAACGTGGATGTACGATAGCACCACCTATCGGAACCACGACAAAAATCTCCGTGTCACCAAACTGCGTTTGATCTTCTCCACCTCTCTCTACTATATATGCAATTTACTTTCCGCTGCCCATACTCTAGAATTGCATGTGTAGTGTGTTACTTGACTTGATCTTAATTGTAAAACTGCCTAAAACTTTGCAAAACCAAAAGGCAGATTTTTATATTGTCAAGTAGTCTAATCACCCCCCCTCTAGACCTACTTCTTCGATCCTACAATTGGTATCAGAGCTTTGGTCTCCATTGCTTTGGTTTACACACCATTGGAGGAAGATGGACGTGTCTACGGATGGGAGTGTTAGCCATAGAGTGCCTGTTCTTGATGGAAGGTTCTATAACTCTTGGAGGTCTGAAATGCTTAGTATCTTTAAAATGTACAATTTGTGCAAATATATTGAGACCCCATATGTGCCTCCTTTTGATCCCTTGCACCCTACCATGGATGAAGAGCTTGATTTGCTTCGTAACTTTAGAACTGTAAATCTTATCATTAGAGGGTTACCTGATGACTTGCTTAATCTTGTTACAAACTTTGAGTGTGCCTATGCTATGTGGAAATTCTTGGAAGAACTTTATCCGGACTACTCTTTGAGAAGTCTTGATGAAATTCTACACAAGACTATTGAATTTGATAAGTTGCACCCCAATGATCCTAACTTTGATAAATGCTTCTTTGAGCTTCGTGATCTTATGAAAAAGAAGGGTGATCCCAGTCTTATCAATATTATCATTAGAAATGCTCTTGCATTGCATTCCGAAGATTATTGTCACATTGACCAAACTAATGCAAGTACTTATCAAATTGACCTAGGTGTTGATGACGAACAATCTATGGGTCAATATGATGATGAGCATGAGTATGATGATGATTACTCTGATTCGGACACCGAGCTAGACAAGGTCATGAAGAGTCTCAACCTCATGGCAAATCTGAGAGACTACATGTCCGGCGGAAAAGAGTGGATTCTTGATAGTGGATGCACCGATCACATGACCGGTGACAAAGACATGTTTCGAGAGCTTGCAAAGAACGATGGTCCACGCAAGTATGTGACTTTTGGAGATAACTCCAAGGGTAAGGTACTTGGCCTTGGTAAGGTGGCCATATCTCATGATAGCTCTATTCAAAATGTCATGCTTGTAGAATCTCTTGGATACAATTTACTTTCCGTGTCTAGATTAGCTGACTTTGGATTCAATGTGCTATTCACCAAAGTTGATTGCCAAGTCTTTCGTCGTGATAATCAAAACATGGCTTTTACTGGTATCCGTAGAGGTGATCTATATATTGTTGATTTCACTAAGAAAGCCCAACCTAGAGCTTGTTTCATTGCTAAATCCTCTAAAGGTTGGTTATGGCATAGAAGGCTAGGACATGTTGGTATGCGTAATCTAGACAAGCTAATCAAAGGTGATCATATTCTTGGTGTTAAAGATGTTTTCTTTGACAAAGATAGACTTTGTAGTGCTTGTCAAGCAGGAAAACAAGTTGGTGGAAGTCATCCCGTGAAAAACATCATGACCACAAGGAGACCGCTTGAGCTTCTTCACATGGATCTCTTCGGTCCCAATGCTTACAAAAGCCTTGGTGGTAACTCCTTTGGTCTAGTTATAGTTGATGATTATTCCAGATTTACGTGGGTATTTTTCCTTGATGATAAATCGCAGGTTCAGAGGATCTTCAAGACCTTTGCCAAAAAGGCCCAAAATCAATTTGAGGTGAAGATCAAGAAAGTTCGGAGTGACAATGGAACGGAGTTCAAGAACGCCAATGTAGACTCTTTTCTCGATGAGGAAGGAATTCTACATGAGTTCTCGGCTACGTACACTCCTCAACAAAATGGAGTTGTTGAGAGGAAGAACCGAACGCTCATTGAGATGGCAAGAACAATGCTTGATGAATACAAGACACCGAAACATTTTTGGGGAGAAGCGGTCGAGACAGCTTGTCATGCTATCAACATGCTTTATCTTCATAAGCTCCTTGGCAAGACATCATACGAGCTCCTCACCGGTAACAAACCCCAAGTGGGATACTTTCGTGTCTTCGGTTCAAAATGCTATATCCTTGATAAGCATCGTCGGTCTAAATTTGCTCCTAAATCTCATGAAGGCTTTCTTCTTGGTTATGGATCAAACTCCCACACCTACCGTGTCTACAATAATTTCACCCGAAAGGTTGAAGAGACGGTAGATGTGAAGTTTGATGAATCTAATGGCTCGCAAGTAGAGCAAATGCCTATTGATGTAGGAGACAAGGACCCATCGGAAGCAATCCAAGATTTATCTATTGGAAAGATCCGTCCCATGGAGGTGAAGGAGAGTACCTCATCTACATATGTGGAGCCACCTACCTCACAGAGAGATGAACCTCAAGGCAACATGGAGGCCTCCACAAGTGGAACTCACCAAGATGAGGAAATGCAACAAGAAGATTCACCACAACCTTCTTCTCCACCGCCTCAAGACAACACCAACAACAATGAAGAAGAAGAAGAAGAAGATGAAGATGATGAGGAAGCTGAGCCACAACATCAACAAAGGCTATCCCGAGTTCGAGCAAGAGTCAAGAAGAATCATCCCGTGGAACAAATGATGAACGACATCAACTCCGGGAGAATTACTCGCTCTAAAACTCGCTTAGCTAACTTTTGTGAGCATTACTCATTTATCTCTAGCATTGAACCTATGAAGGTAGAAGAAGCACTTAAAGACCCGGATTGGGTGAACGCTATGCACGAAGAACTACACAACTTCGAGAGGAACAAGGTGTGGACTTTGGTAGAGAAGCCCAACGATGATCAAAACATCATTGGAACCAAATGGGTGTTTCGGAACAAGCAAGATGAAGATGGACAAGTCATCCGCAACAAGGCTCGTCTCGTAGCTCAAGGTTACACACAAGTCGAAGGTATGGACTATGGTGAGACCTATGCCCCCGTTGCTAGACTTGAGTCCATTCGCATTCTTCTTGCTTATGCCAATCATCATGATATTACTCTCTATCAAATGGACATCAAAAGTGCTTTCCTAAATGGTGAAATTGAGGAGGAAGTATTTGTGAAACAACCTCCTGGATTTGTGAATCCCAAAAAGCCTAATCATGTTTACAAGTTGCACAAAGCTCTTTATGGTCTTAAACAAGCACCTAGAGCTTGGTACAAATGCTTAACTAGCTTTCTTCTTGAAAAAGGCTTTGAGATTGGAAAGATAGACTCAACGCTATTCACAAAAAGGGTTAATGGTGAACTATTTGTGTGCCAAATATATGTTGATGATATTATCTTTGGTTCAACTAACCCCCATTTTAGCAAGAAGTTTGGACAGCTCATGTCGGAGAAGTATGAGATGTCCATGATGAGTGAACTCAAATTCTTCCTTGGGTTGCAAATCAAGCAATCTAAGGAGGGTACTTTTGTCTCACAAACAAAGTACACCAAGGATCTCTTCAAGAAGTTCAACATGCAAGAAAGCAAAGGTATGAGTACCCCCATGCCTACTAGTGGACATAATGACTTGACAAAAGATGGAGAACCCGTTGATCAAAGGGTTTACCGTTCTATGATTGGTTCTCTACTATATCTTTGTGCTTCTCGTCCTGACATAATGTTGAGTGTATGCATGTGTGCGCGATATCAAGCAGCCCCTAAAGAATGTCATCTTAAAGCTGTTAAAAGGATAGTGAGATACTTGATACACACACCAAACTTTGGCATTTGGTATCCTAAGAGGGCCTCTTTCGATCTTGTTGGCTATTCCGACTCGGACTATGCCGGTGACAAGGTTGATAGAAAGTCAACTTCGGGTACGTGTCAATTCCTTGGTCGATCCCTTGTATCTTGGTCCTCCAAGAAACAAACTTCGGTATCTTTATCCACTGCCGAAGCAGAATATATTGCTGCTGGTTCGTGTTGTGCTCAATTACTATGGATGACACAAACGCTTAAAGATTATGGGATACATGTGAGACGTGTTCCCTTGCTTTGTGACAATGAGAGTGCAATCAAGATTGGACACAATCCTGTGCAACACTCTCGAACAAAGCATATTGAAGTTCGTCACCATTTTATTCGTGATCATATTGCCAAGGGTGACATAAATCTTAAGCATGTTCGTACTGACAAACAGCTTGCTGATATCTTTACAAAACCTCTTGATGAGAAGGTGTTTTGTCGCTTAAGGAGTGAGTTGAACATCATTGATGCTTCAAACTTGGAGTAATAACTCCATTGATGCATGCAAGGCATGAGCCTCTTGACTAATCCTTGATATTTATCTTACAATGGTATCATATGTCTTGGACACATTTGCCTCCTTGTATTGCATCTAACTCCTTGCAGGTACTTGGATGATCTACATTCCACAAGATTACCACACACTCAAATCATGAGTGATCTTGTCATTGACCAAGTATCTAGCCCTTTGGGATGTTGAGTTCAAGGAACAATATTCCACATATCCTTTTTGACATCTTATACATCTAGTATTTCACTCTTGTCATCTTGGATATTCTTGAGTATTTCCTTGCTTGCCTAACCCATGTAGGAAGATGTACTACACAAGTAGAAATGGCGCTCCAACTTCACATTCAATGAGCACCTACATCAAGCTTACCTACATGAGTAAAGCAACAACAAATCCAAGGTATGTTCTTCACATCTTTGAGGAGCTTTGCTCAAAGTCATGAGTACAAGCAGCTTCATAAGATGTGATCACATCAAATGCTTAATCGAAAAATGGCAACCCCATTTTGAGCTTAAACGATGAGTATGACCTATGATCAAATGTCCTCATTTGACTCCTAAGTCAATATACTCAAACATAGGTGACTTTGTCGCCGACCTTATCTAGATGAAGTACATATGCTTTTGGAGTTTTTCTGTTTTCTCGTTTGTTCTCTCATTGAGTTTTCTTTTACAAAAAAAAAACTTCATCTAGGAATCTTTTTATTTCTTTTCTTATATTTCTTTGTGAATATCCTTCTGGAAATCTTTTTATGGCTCTGATCAATTCCTTGAAAATCTTTTACAAATTCATTGCAAATCCTTTGAAACTTCCCTCGCAGAGTGAGCTGGATTATTTCTGTGTTTCCTTGAAATTATCTTCCAGAACATCAACTTCTGCAGCTCCACTCAGACTTAAATCTTAAAGAGGGAGAGGACTCAAATTTGGACTCAAATTGTTTCTCTATGAATGTTCTTATTTGCCCTGTTGTGATTCTTCAGGATCCCACTTCTTTCTTTCTTTCTCTCTTTCCATCTTTCCTGTCCTACCTAGTTTGCTGTCCTTTTCGGCACTTGATGTCAAAGGGGGAGAGAACTTAGGGGGAGTAGGGGGAGTAGGGGAGAAGAGAAGACTTAGGGGAAGAAGAAAAGCAATCTTATCTTAAGGGGGAGAGAATCACATCAAAGCTTTGTCGTGTTTCACATTGGACATTACAATTGGCATCTTTCTTTTGATTTTGCTTTTTCCATCACACCCCTTGTTATCACAATTGGTATCTTATGAAATCTTTTAGTTTAGGGGGAGAAGACTTAGAGGAATCTTCACAATTGATATCCTATGAAAAGCAAAATCTCTCAGAGTTCATTGAAAATCTTTTAGCTTCGGAGACATGTTTGCTGATTCAAGCCTGTGCTCAATATGAGACACTCTTTATACATGTCCTCCCTGGCTTGGTACTCTTGATGTTCTTGCAGTTGGTTGAAGGAATACTCTTGTGTTATCTAACCTTGTTTTCTCAAGTTTATCCCTTCAGGTACAATGCCAAGGAACCTCAAGGTAAGTATATGCATCTTGCAGAGTGTGCATGATGGCGACTTGCTTGTAAATACTTGTTTGCAAGAAATCACCATGCACATATGCATTATCACTCACTTCCTTTCTCTTCTGCTCTGATGCATATAGCCAAGCTGCATGTAGCACATCTTGCTTATCTCTCTTGTGTGCTTGTGGTAGTCCAAAACCATAATCTATGAAAATCTTGCACACTTGTAGGGGGAGCCTGTGTACTACATGCTTGTCAAAGCTTTCGTGATAATTCTGTCTTTCTTTCAACAAGCTTTGATGTCCTGTTTAGTATAATTTCAGTGTGTTGCCATCAATTACCAAAAAGGGGGAGATTGAAAGCACATTTGCTCCCTGGGTGGTTTTGGTAATTAATGACAACATACTTTGTGGTTGGACTAATGCTTTTATCAAGTATGTTTCAGGAAATTCAATCACATTGGTATGGCAAGATGACTGAAGAAGTGGACCCCTCAAATGCTAAGGCAAGCATTGGCAAAAAGCTCAAGACTCTATTTTTGGTTTAGTGATCAAAGATCACATTGAGTCCATAGGAAAAGCCAATACTATTAAAAGGGGATGAGGTTGTGTTGATGATCTGGTTGCTCAAGTGCTTAGTGATTTAGCTCCTTCAACTATCAGCACCTTTCACTACTTAACACACTCATAAGTAATCTCGGACAAACCGATTCTTCCAACTCAGTCCCACCGAGATGAACCACTTCAGCCATATCCCAAACCCTAGAAAAATCGGTCACACCGAGTTTGAGATCGGTCACACCGAAACTGAACTGCCAACCTTCTGTAACCATTTCACATCATATCGGAATAACCGAGTTTGCATTATCGGTCTTACCGAGATTGACAAGCTTCTGTCTTGGCTCAAATCGGTCTCACCGATAATTCATTTTCGGTCCCACCGATTCTGGCAGGTTCCTGACTTTTCTCAAATCGGTCCTACCGAGTTTTCTTTCTCGGTCTCACCGAAATCTCCAACGTCTATATCAGATACACTTTCGGTCCCACCGAGATGGTATTTTCGGTCCCACCGAAAATCCCAACGTTCACTATATTTGAACTTTCGGTCTGACCGAGTTTTCACTTCGGTCTCACCGAGATTGGTCAAATGTGTGTGTAACGGTTGGATTTTGTGTGGAGGCTATATATACCCCTCCACCCCCTCTTCATTCGTGAGGAGAGCCATCAGAAAGTACCACCACTTCTACCATACACTTTCTGAGAAGTGAACCACCTACCCTTGTGTTGAGATCAAGCCATTCCATTCCTACCATATGAAACTTGATCTCTAGCCTTCCCAAGTTGCCTTCCACTCAAATCTTTCTTCCACCACAGCCATATCAGTGAGGAGAGTTGAGTGTTGGGGAGATTATCATTTGAAGCACAAGAGCAAGGAGTTCATCACCATCAACACCGTCTATTACCTTTTGGGGGGTGGTGCCTCCTAGATTGGTTAGGTGTCGCTTGGGAGCCTCCGTCGTTGAGATGTGGAGTTGAACCAAGAAGTTTGTAAGGGCAAGGAGATCGCCTACTTCGTGAAGATCTACCCCGAGTAAGGCTAGTCCTCCGTGGGCGTAGGCCATGATGGAATAGACAAGGTTGCTTCTTCGTGGACCCTTCGTGGGTGGAGCCCTCCGTGGACTCGCGCAGCCGTTACCCTCCGTGGGTTGAAGTCTCCATCAACGTGGATGTACGATAGCACCACCTATCGGAACCACGACAAAAATCTCCGTGTCACCAAACTGCGTTTGATCTTCTCCACCTCTCTCTACTATATATGCAATTTACTTTCCGCTGCCCATACTCTAGAATTGCATGTGTAGTGTGTTACTTGACTTGATCTTAATTGTAAAACTGCCTAAAACTTTGCAAAACCAAAAGGCAGATTTTTATATTGTCAAGTAGTCTAATCACCCCCCCTCTAGACCTACTTTTCGATCCTACAAAGAGCTTGTGGGACGTCATCGAGCTAAACGTGTGCTGAACACGGAGGTGCCGTACGTTCGGTACTTGGATTGGTTGGATCACAAAGACGTTCAACTACATCAATCACGTCACTAGACGCTTCCACTTTCGGTCTACGAAGGTACGTAGACACACTCTGCCCACTCGTTGCCATGCTTCTCCTAGATAGATCTTGCGTGATCATATGAAGACGTTCGACGACATTACGCATACGCTTACGCGAGACTGGTTCTACCGACGTGCTTCGCACACAGGTGGCTGGCGGGTGTCAGTTTCTCCAACTTTAGTTGAATCAAGTGTGGCTACGCCCGGTCCTTGTGAAGGTTAAAACAACACATACTTGACGAAAAATCGTTGTGGTTTTTGTATGCGTATGTAAGAACGGTTCTTGCTAAGCCCATAGCAACCACGTAAAACTTGCAACAACAAAGTAGAGGACGTCTAACTTGTTTTTGCAGGGCATGTTGTGATGTGATATGGTCAAGACGTGATGAGTTATACGTTATTGTATGAGATAATCATGTTTTGGAAAATTATCGGCAACCGGCAGGAGCCTTATGGTTGTCTCTTTATTGTATGAATTATGAAGGCCATGTAATTGCTTTACTTTCTCACTATGAGTTAGCAATAGTAGTAGTAGCAATAGTTGGCGAGACGACCACGACGCTACGATGAAGATCATGGTGTCAAGGCGGTGACGATGGAGATCATGACGATGCTTTGGAGATGGAGATCAAAAGCACAAGATGATGATGGCCATATCATGTCACATATTTTGATTGCATGTGATGTTTATCTTATTATGCTTCTTATTTTGCTTAGAACGACGGTAGCATTATAAGATGATCCCTTACAAAATTTCAAGGTACAAGTGTTCTCGCTGAGTATGCACCATCGTGAAAGTTCGTCGTGCCAAGACACCACGTGATGATCGGGTGTGATAAGCTCTACGTTCTAATACAACGGGTGTAAGACAGTTTTGCACATGCAGAATACTCGGGTTAAACTTGGCGAGCCTATCATGTACAGACATGGCCTCGGAACACTAGAGACCGAAAGGTCGAGCATGAATCATAGAGTAGATATGATCTACATAAGATGTTCACCATTGAAAACTACTCCATCTCACATGATGATCGGACATGGTTTAGTTGATTTGGAGCACGTGATCATTTAGATGACTAGAGGGATGTCTATCTAAGTGGGAGTTCTTTAGTAATATGATTAATTGAACTTTAATTTATCATGAATTTAGTCCTGATAGTTTTTGCATATCTATGTTGTTGTAGATCAATAACTCGCGTTGTAGCTCCCCTATGTTTTTATATGTTCCTAGAGAAAACTAAGCTGAAAGATGTTAGTAGCAATGATGCGGACTAGGTCCATGATCTGAGGATTATCCTCATTGCTGCACAACAGTATTATGTCCATAATGCACCGCTAGGTGACAGACCTATTGCATGAGCAGATGCAGACGTTATGAACATTTTGACAAAAGCTTGGTATGATGACTACTTGATAGTTTAGTGCACCATGCTTTACGGCTTAGAACCGGGACTTCAAAAATGTTTTGAATGCCACAGAGCATATAAGATGTTCCTAAGAGTTGAAATTAGTATTTCATACTCATGCCCGTATCAAGAGGTATGAGACCTCTGACAGTACTTTGCCTACAAGATGGAGGAGAATAGCTCAACTAGTGAGCATGTGCCCAGATTGTCTGGGTACTACAATTGCTTGAATCAAGTGGGAGTTAATCTTCCAGATAAGATAGTAATTGACAAAGTTCTCTAGTCACTATCTCCAAGTTACTAGAACTTCGTGATGAACTATAATATGCAAGGGATGACAAAAGTAATTCCCGAGCTCCTCGCGATGCTGAAATCAGCGAAGGTAGAAATCAAGAAAGAGCATCAAGTGTTAACAAGACCACTTGTTTCAAGTAAAGGGCAAAGAGATAGATGGGGAACTTCAAGAAGAATGAGAAGCAAGTTGTAACTCCCGTGAAGAAACCCAAAGCTAAACTCAAGCCTGAAACTAAGTGCTTCTACTGCAAAGGAAATGGTCACAAGAACTGGAACTGCCCTAGATACTTGGTGGATAAGAAGGATGGCAAAGTGAACAAAGGTATATTTGATATACAGATTATTGCTGTGTACTTTACTAGTGTTCATAGCAACCCCTGGGTATTTGATCCCGGTTTAGTTGCTAAAATTAGTAACTCGAAACGAGAGTTGCAGAATGAACAGAGACTAGTTAAAGGTTAAGTGACGATGTGTGTTGGAAGTGGTTCCAAGATTGATATGATCATCATCACACACTCCCTATACTTTTGGGATTAGTGTAGAACCTAAATAAATGTTATTTGGCATTTGTGTTGAGCATGAATATGATTTGATCATGTTTGTTACAATCCGGTTATTCATTTAAAGTCATAGAATAATTGTTGTTCTATTTACATGAATAAAACCTTCGATGGTCATACACCGAACAAAAATAGTTTGTTGGATCTCGATCGTAGTAATACACATATTCATAATATTGAAGCCAAAAGATGCAAAGTTGATAATGATAGTGCAACTTATTTGTGGCATTGCCGTTTAGGTCATATTGGTGTAAAGCGCACGAAGAAACTCCATGCTGATGGGCTTTTGGAATCACTTGATTATGAATCACTTGGTGCTTGCGAACCATGCCTCATGGGCAAGATAACTAAAACTCCGTTCTCCGGAACAATGGAGCGAGCAACTGATTTGTTGGAAATCATACATACTGATGTATGTGATTGTGGATCGATGAGTGTTGAGGCTCGTGGCGGGTATCGTTATTTTCTGACCTTCACAGAAGATTTGAGAAGATATGGGTATATCTACTTGATGAAGCACAAGTCTGAAACATTTGAAAAGGTTCAAAGAAATTTCAGAGTGAAGTAGAGAATCATCATAACAAGAAAATAAAGTTTCTACGATCTGATCGTGGAGACAAATATTTGAGTTATGAGTTTGGTCTTCATTTAAAACAATGTGGAATAGTTTCACAGCTCACGCCACCCGGAACACACAGCGTAATGGTGTGTCTGAACGTCATAAACTGTACTTTATTAGATATGGTGCGACCTATGATGTCTCTTACCGATTTACCACTATTGTTTTCGGGTTATGCTTCAGAGACAGATGCATTCACGTTAAATAGGGCACCTTCTAAATCCGTTGAGATGATGCCTTATGAATTGTGGTTTGGCAAGAAACCCAAGTTGTCGTTTCTTAAAGTTTGGGGCTGCGATGTTTTTGTGAAAAAGCTTAAACCTGATAAGCTCGAACCCAAATCGGAGAAATGCGTCTTCACAGGATACCCAACAGAAACTGTTGGGTACACCTTCTATCACAGATCCGAAGGCAAGACTTTTGTTGCTAAAAATGGATCCTTTCTAGAGAAGGAGTTTCTCTCGAAAGAAGTGAGTGGGAGGAAAGTAGAACTTGATAAGTTAATTGTACCTTCTCCCGAATTGGAAAGTAGTACATCACAGAAACTAGTTCCAGTGATTCCTACACCAACCAGCGAAGAACTAATGATGATGATCGTGAAACTTCAGATCAAGTTACTACTGAACCTCATAGGTCAACCAGAGTGCGTTCCGCGCCAGAGTGGTACGATAACCCAGTTCTGGAAGTCATGTTACTAGACCATGATGAACCTACGAACTATGAGGAAGCGATGATGAGCCCAGATTCCGCAAAATGGCTTGAGGCCATGAAATCTGAGATGGGATCCATGCATGAGAACAAAGTGTGGACTTTGGTTGACTTGCCCGATGATCGGCAAGCCATTGAGAATAAATGGATTTTAAAGAGGAAGACGGACGCTGATGGTAGTGTTACTATCTACAAAGCTCGACTTGTCGCAAAAAAGGGGTTTTCAACAAGTTCAAGGTGTTGACTATGATGAGATTTTCTCACTCGTAGCGATGCTTAAGTCTGTCCGAATCAGGTTAGCAATTGCCGCATTTTATGAAATCTGGCAAATGGATAACAAAACTGCATTCTTTAATGGATAAAGAAGAGTTGTATATGATGCAACTAGAAGGTTTTGTTAATCCTAAAGGTGCTAACAAAATGTGCAAGCTCCAGCGATCCATCTATGGACGGGTGCAAGCATATCGGAGTTGGAATATACGCTTTGATAAGTTGATCAAAGCATATAGTTTTATACAGACTTGCGGTGAAGCCTGTATTTACAAGAAATTGAGTGGGAGCCATGCAGCCTTTCTGATAAGTATATGTGAATGAAATATTGTCGATCGGAAATGATGTAGAATTTTCTGGAAAGCATAAAGGAATGTTTGAAAGGAGTTTTTCAAAGAAAGACCTCGATGAAGCTGCTTACATATTGAGCATCAAGATCTATAGGGATAGATCAAGACGCTTGATAAGTTTTTTCAATGAGTACGTACCTTGACAAGTTCCCGAAGTAGTTCAAAATGGAACAGTCAAAGAAAGAGTTCTTGCGTGTGTTGCAAGGTGTGAAGTTGAGTAAGACTCAAAGCCCGACCACAACAAAGGATAGAGAGAGAATGAAAGTCATTCCCTATGCCTCAGCCATAGGTTCTATAATGTATGCCATGCTGCATACCAGTCCTATTGTATGCCCTGCCATGAGTTTGGCAAGGGAGTACAATTTTTATCTAGGAGTAGATCACTAGACAACAAAATTATCCTTAAAGGAAATATTTCTTGGTTATGGAGGTGATAAAGAGTTCGTTGTAAAGAGTAACGTCGATGCAAGCTTTGACACCGGTCTGGATGACTCTGAGTCTCGATCTGGATACATATTGAAAGTGGGAGCATTTAGCTAGAGTAGCTTTGTGCAGAGCATTGTAGACATAGAAAATTTGCAAAATACATACTGATCTGAATGTGGCAGACCCATTGACTAAACCTCTCTCACAAGCAAAACATGATCACACCTTAGTACTCTTTGGGTGTTAATCACATGGCGATGTGAACTAGATTATTGACTCTAGTAATGTGATGGCCTGGCTTATTAGAGATGATAGACTACTCATATCAATAAGGAATTCCTTCTTTTCCGGGAGCCAATTCGGATAGAACTCCAAAGTTAAGCGTGCTCAGCTTGGAGTAGTTTCAGGATGGGTAACCGACCGGGAAGTTGCTCCCGGGTGCGCACGAGTGAGGACAAAGTGCGTAGAAAAGACTAGTATTGATATGTGAGGTCAGTCTAGATCCCGCCAGGAGTAACGACCACCGGCGGGTGTGTCCGGGGCGTTACAAGTTGGTATCAGAGCCGACCCTCGCGGTTACACGGATGTTTACGGACAGTTTGCAGTCATGTTGTGCATGACGTTTGTGACCCGTCGTGGCACACGACATGGCACATGTGCTGTCCTGGAAGCACAGACGGTTGTGCCAAGAGAGAACGTTCCTGTGGCCCGACGAGGACGTCGGTTCCTCTGAGTGAGGGTGTATGTGATGGCCTGGCTTATTAGAGATGATAGATTACTCATATCAATAAGGAATTCCTTCTTTTCCGGGAGCCCATTCTGATAGAACTCCAAAGTTAAGCGTGCTCAGCTTGGAGTAGTTTCAGGATGGGTAACCGACCGGGAAGTTGCTCCCGGGTGCGCACGAGTGAGGACAAACTGCATAGAAAAGACTAGTATTGATATGTGAGGTCAGTCTAGATCCCGCCAGGAGTAACGACCACCGGCGGGTGTGTCCGGACCGTTACAAGTAAATCTTTTGGGTATTGGTCACATGGCTATGTGAACTATAAAGTGTTAAATCACATGAGGATGTGAACTATTGGTATTAAATCACATGGTGATGTGAACTTGATTATTGACTCTAGTGCAAGTGGGAGACTGAAGGAAATATGCCCTAGAGGCAATAATAAAGTTATTATTTATTTCCTTATAATCTTATATCATGATAAATGTTTATTATTCATGCTAAAATTGTATTAACCGGAAACTTAGTACATGTGTGAATACATAGACAAAATAGAGTGTCCCTAGTATGCCTCTATGTCGGTGTACTAAAGTAGGGGTACCTTAGTATCCCGAACTTGTGCACGGGCAGTTGCAGCGTCCCGCGGCAAAGCTCGCCAGGCGACCGCCAAGATCCTCCGTGGTTCCCTTGGAGCCATTTAAGAACAAAGTATTCAAGTCAAAAAGACAAGACCCCGGCAAGAGGAGCTTGTCGGGATGGCCACTCAAGGCACAAAACCACTCAAGGCACAAGACCCTGGCAAGAGGAGCTTGCCGGGAAGGCCAATCAAAGGCATCTCAAGGAACTTGCCGCGGCACGCCACGCGTCGCGGCAAGGCCCGACGAGCGACAAGCTCCCATAAGCGACAAGATAGCAACCACGGCAAGGCGCTTGCCGCGGCAAACCTCCACCCAGTACCCGCGCTCCAGCGCATCCACCCAGGTGTCGTCCTGGGACCATCCCAGGCGCACGTGGCGGAAGGCTGTGCAGCCTGGGGTACACGGTGGCAAACAGCGATGACAAGGCCACCGTCGTGGCGGACGGTGGCGCCCCTGACGGCCACTTTTTGCACTGTTTGGGCGACGGCGACGGGCATTTAATGCCCTTGTCCCCTGCCATCAGGGTTAGGTATGGGACACTGTTCCATCTACCACCCTTTTTACATTTTTACCCCCGTATGTGTTGCCACCTGTCGGTGACCCCTTTGACCTATAAAAGGAGGCCCATGCGCAACGTAGAGGAGGTTCTGGAACATCGATCATTTCCACGCTCGGTCTTGCTAGCGGTTAGAGGGTACTGTAGCTCTCTTCGCTCCCGAGCAAGAACACAATACAAATCAAAGTAGGAGTAGGGTTTTACGCATCCGTGCGGCCCGAACCTGGGTAAACTGCTCGTGCGCACGCCTCGATCCGCTCTTCGTGCATCCTCCGCCCCCTGCCGTACCGAAGAGGGGCTCCGGTCCCATAGGTGTTCGAGGGCGATCAGTTTCCCCGACATCTTTGGCGCGCCAGGTAGGGGGGCATCGAGGTTGCGTGAACCTGATCCGGCGTCCACACGAGCTAGATCTTCACCAACTTCATCAACTTCATCGACTCCATCAGCATGCCGCTGAAGAAGAAGGCTTCGGAGGCAGCAGGTCCGTCCGCGTCGATCCCACCACCGCCGGAGCCAACGGCTGGTGGGGTAGACGCCGGTGGAAGAGCGGACGCCGACGAGGGAACTCACGGCGCCACCAAGTCCAAGGACAAGGCGAACGACCACGCGCACTCCAAAGCCTCGGCGTCCGTACATGCACCGCGCCCCTCTCAGGAGGCGCGGGAACGGCAGCGTCGTGGTACTCAAGGTACCATACGCTTGCTGGGCCAAGGTCAAGCTGGCAGATCTCGGGACGCTCAAGGCCAGCGTGCGCACTAGCACGCTGGCACGAGCAAGGCATGGTCGCCAGAACGGGATGCTACTCCTTCTAACGTAGTTAGAAGTCCGAGCATATCCCGCTCCTCGCACCGCTCGCCACCGCTACCCGCCACTCCAGCAGAAGCACTAGCACGAGCTCAACATCTCCTCGACTTCCCTCCAGCGGTAGACAAGGCCGACGACTGGAGTGCCACCATCCAGAGTCTCATCGCCTTCGCCAACGGTGACACCCCGCAGCAGCCGAGCGCGTCACGGCCGCAGCAAGTTAGCCAGGCGCGGGCCGATGGAGACAAGACCGGTGGGGGTGCAACCACCGTGCACTCTCCGCCCCGAAGGCCAAAATCGCCGACTCGCCAGATCAACATCGACGACGACTCCACTGCGTTATCAGATCCGCGATCTCGCCGCGATCAGCGCCAAGTTCTCGACGATCGGCAACAAGAGGATGCTCGAACCCGCATCGAGCGCCGAAGAGAAGCGCGGCGTCAATCCGACCAGCGCGTTGGGCCCGCTGTTGACATGCACGCGCCAGGGGCCGTACGCGGTAGGTTGCCTTGCGTTCACTCGTGAGCTGCGGCAAGTCCAGTGGCCCAGCATGAAGAACTTCAAGCCCGACGTACCGGAGAAATACGACGGCAAGACACATCCGTCGGAGTTCCTCAGCATCTACACCATCGTGGTGCAGGCTGCTGGGGGACGAGACGAGAAGATACTCGCCAATTACTTCCCGCTGGTGCTTAAGCCAAACGTCAGATCCTGGCTCATGCACTTGCCGGACAACTCCATTTCTTCTTAGGCTGACCTGTGCCATCAGTTTGTCGGCGCCTTCACAGGCGGCCACAAACCCCATGGCCAGGAGAGCGACCTTCACCTGCTCACTCAGAAGGAAGGAGAGCCCCTGCGCAAATACATCCAGAGGTTCAGCCGCGTGCAACACAACATCCCAGACGTCCACCCTGCCACGGTTATTAGCGCGTTCCACCAGAACGTGCGTAACCGCAGGATGAGGGAGGAGATGGAGATGTGCAAGATCAGGGACGTCAGCGAGCTGTACGCCCTGGCCGACAAGTGTGCACGCGCCGAAGAAGGGAGGAAACTCCCCGGAGAGGATCCAGGAGCAGGGGGATCAGACAGCGAGGATGCCGCCCCGGCAAAGAAAAACCGGCGGCGGAACAACAGGAAGAAGAAGAACAAGGAAGTGCTAGTTGTTGAACAGTCCGGCAAGGAGGCTGGCGCCAAGAAAGCCCAAGTTGGTAGCTCCGGCAAGGAGACTGCCGCATGCACCAACTGCCAGGCTGTGGCGGCCGCCGACAAGCAGGACGGCACCGACAAGCAGTATTGCAAGATCCACCGCACCAAGGGCCACGATCTCCAGAATTGCAAGAGAGTCGAGCAGCTTGTCGAGCAGCAGAAAGCTGAGTACGAGCGGCGCGACAAGGAGAAGGCCCAAGGAGGTGATGGGGGGTCCGGCAAGAAGCGGCCATTCAACGGCCGGGGAGGATGCCGCGGCAAGGCCAAGCAGCGACAAGGAGACAGACCTCCCCGCGGCCGCGACAAGGATGAAGACAACGACGAAGATGAAGACATGGATGATGGAGAAACCAGTGAGCAGGAGTTTCAGAAAGCCACAGAGGTTTTGTGCATTGACGGCGGTGCTTCTCTGCATACTTCGCACCGACAACTCAAGCAGTGGGTGCGTGAAGTCAATGCGGCAGAACGACCTGTCGAATCGTGCAAGCTTCTGAAATGGTCCAGCACGCCTATTGTTTTTGACATTGAGGACCACCCTGATCGCACAACTGCGGTCGGATGTTTGCCGATGTTGGTCTCACCAACCATCCGCAACCTCAAGGTCACGAAGATGTTAGTCGACGGCGGGGCCGGCCTGAACCTGATCTCCTCCACTGTGATCCAAAAACTCGAGATCCCCGACAGCGAGCTCGAAGAGACCGACACTTTCCAAGGAATCAACCCGGGAAGGAGCAAGCCGAAGGGGAAGATCATGTTGCCAGTAACGTTTGGCAGGGAGCTAAACTTCAGGACTGAGAAAGTCACTTTTGACGTTGCCGATTTTCCATTGCCCTACAATGGAATACTTGGCCGTCCAGCGCTCGCCAAGTTCATGGCTGCCTCTCACTATGCTTACAACATGTTGAAGATGCCCGGCCCGATAAGCATCATCTCTGTCCCTGGCGACAAGAAAGATGCCCTTATCTGTGCCGACAAGATCTACCGAGAAGCAGCGGCCGCAACAAATAGCAAGACACTTGCCACTGAAGCTCCCGGGGGGAAGGAGAAGACCAAGTCCGGCAAGAGCTCTGGGGCCCACTCCGGCAAACGCACCTCTTCGGAGTGCTGCGCTGTCGTCGAGGACGCACCATCGAGCTCCACCGGCAAGTGTAAGAAGACGATGGCGGCTCCGCCAGAGACAAAGAAGGTGTCCGCCAAGGAGGACGGCACTGGTGGTACTTTCACCATCAGTGCCACGCTTGACCCTAAATAGGAAAGCGTGCTCGTTGCTTTCCTGCGGGCGAACGCCGATGTGTTTGCATGGCAACCGTCCGACATCTTCGGTGTTCCTAGGAAAGTGATTGAGCACAAACTTGCCGTCTGTCCTCACGCGCGACCCGTCAAGCAAAAAGTCAGGAAACAAGCAGTGGAGCGCCAAGAGTTCATAGCAGAAGAAATCAAGAAGTTGGAAGCAGCAGGCCTTGTCATAGGAGTGCTCCATCCAACGTGGTTGGCCAATCCAGTAGTCGTGCGTAAGGCAAACGGGAAATGGAGGCTTTGTATTGACTTCACCGATGTAAATAAAGCTTGTCCAAAAGACCCATTTCCCTTGCCGCGCATTGACCAGATTGTTGACTCCACGGCCGGGTGTGACCTGCTTTCATTTCTTGACGCATACTCAGGATATCATCAGATCTTCATGACAGAAGAAGATGAAGAGAAGACCGCATTCATCACTCCATGTGGCACTTACTGTTTCATAAGGATGCCTTTTGGTTTGAAGAATGCTGGTTCAACATTTGCAAGGGTGGTCCATACAACTTTTGAGCCACAGATTCACAGGAATGTAGAAGCATACATGGATGACATAGTGGTCAAGAGCAAGGACAGAGCAACCCTGATACAAGATTTGGAAGAGACCTTTGCAAATCTGCGCAAGATCCAGCTCAAGCTCAACCCCGAGAAGTGCGTGTTTGGAGTCCCCTCCGGCAAGCTTCTCGGGTTCTTTGTGTCTTAGAGGGGAATTGAAGCCAATCCCGACAAGATCAAGGCCATTGAGCAGATAGAAGCACTGAAGCGCATCAAGGATGTACACAGACTTGCCGGTTGTGTGGCTGCTCTCAGCAGGTTTATTTCTAAGTCAGCTGAGCGCGCCCTGCCATTTTTTAAAATTTTGAAAAAGGCAGGTCCAATGAAATGGACTCCGGAAGCGGAGGCCGCGCTACAAGACTTGAAGAGGTACCTGTCCTCCACCCCAATACTTGTCGCACCTAAACCACAAGAGAAGTTGCTGCTGTACCTAGCGGCAACCAATCAAGTGATTAGTGCTGCGTTAGTAGCGGAGAGGGAGGCGGATGATGAGCCAGCAGCCGCGGCAAGCACATCCAGCGACAAGCAAGGAGCTTCCCCGGCAAGCTCTGGCCCCGACAAGGACGGATCTGCGCAGATGCAAGAGGAGGTACGGAAGAAAATGGTGCAGCGCCCAGTTTACTTTGTCAGCTCTCTTCTCCAGGGGGCTAGATCAAGGTACTCTGGTGTGCAGAAGTTGCTTTTCGGCCTTCTCATGGCCTCGAGAAAGCTGCGTCATTACTTCCAAGCACATGAGATAACAGTTGTCACACGCTTTCCGCTGAAAAGGATATTGCAAAATCCAGAAGCAACAGGCAGGATTGTCGAGTGGGCACTGGAACTGTCAAGCTTTGGCCTCAAGTTTGAAAGCACTTCAACTATCCAGAGCAGAGCGTTGGCAGAATTCATAGCAGAGTGGACGCCAACACCAGATGAAGAAATTCCAGAAACGAGCATTCCCGTCAAGGAAGCCAGCAAAGAGTGGCTAATGTACTTTGATGGTGCCTTCTCGCTACAAGCCGCCGGGGCTGGTGTGCTGCTTGTCGCACCCACTGGAGAGCACCTCAAGTACGTAGTCCAGATGCACTTTCCCAAGGAGCAAGCGACAAACAATACTGCAGAGTATGAAGGTTTGCTTGCTGGTCTCAGAATCGCGGCAGACCTTGGGATTAAGAAGCTGATTGTCAGGGGTGACTCGCAGCTTGTTGTCCGCCAAGTGAACAAGAATTATCAGAGCCCATTGATGGAATCTTACGTTGATGAAGTGAGGAAGCTTGAAGAACACTTTGACGGCCTACAGATGGAGCATGTTCCAAGAGCTCAAAACGACATCGCCGACGGCCTGTCAAAGTGCGCCGCACTTAAGTTACCTGTGGAACCAGGGATCTTTGTGCTCAAGCTAACTCAACCATCCGTAACACCATCGACTGGGCAGAGCAAGAAGAGGAAGTTGATCTCTGGTGACTATCTTCCGGCAGAGCTTCCCGAAGCAGCCGCCAACAAGGTCCCCAAGATCAACACTAAGAGTGCTGAGGAGCAGTCTGCTCCTGCAAGCCCTAGGGTTTGTACAGTTGAAGCAGACGCTCCCGACAAGTTTTGCTCCGGCAAGCTTGCTGGGGAACATCAAGCTCCGGCTGAGACACAAGTTCTCGCCGTAGAAGCGGATGTTCCTGCAGCAGCAGATGTGCCTTCAGTCCTTGTTGTCGACCCACAAGCTCCAACATGGGCACAACAGATTGTCCGTTTCCTTCAGATAGGAGAGCTTCCCGAAGAGCAAGAAGAAGCGGAGAGAGTAGCCCGGCAGTCAAGTATGTACAAGTTTGTCGACAACACACTGTACAGAACAAGACTCAACAGTGTGAAATTGAAGTGTATTCCCCGGAAAGATGGACAGAAGCTGTTGGCAGAGATACACGGAGGCATATGTGGTCACCACATTGGTGCAAGAGCACTTGCCGGCAAAGCATTCCGGCAAGGTTTCTTTTGGCCAGAAGCCCTCCAGGATGCAACTGCCCAAGTAACCAAGTGTGAAGCGTGCCAGTTCCATTCCAAGCAGATACACCAGCCAGCTCAAGCTCTCCAGACGATCCCTTTGTCTTGGCCATTTTCGGTCTGGGGGCTCGACATCCTCGGCCCCTTTCCCCGCGTAGCCGGGGGCTTTGAGTACTTGTACGTTGCAATCGACAAGTTCACAAAGTGGCCGGAAGTGGAACCAGTGAGAAAGGTGACCGCACAATCAGCAGTCAAGTTCTTCAGGTCGATTGTTTGCCGCTTCGAAATCCCTAACAGGATCATCACCGACAACGGTACGCAATTCACGAGCCGCACCTTCATGCAGTACGTCCAAGATCTTGGCGCCAAGGTCTGCTTCGCTTCTGTTGCTCACCCGAGAAGCAACGGTCAAGCGAAGAGGGCAAATGCTGAAGTGCTGCGTGGCCTCAAGACCAGAACTTTCGACAGGCTGCACAAGTGCGGAAGAAACTGGATCGAGGAGCTGCCGGTGGTTCTTTGGTCGATCAGAACGACGCCAAATCGAGCCACTGCCCACTGGACAGACACCCTTCGCTCTAGTCTATGGAGCGGAGGCAGTTCTCCCCACGGAACTCGTATACGGGTCACCTCGAGTGCTCGCCTATGATGAGCTCGAGCAAGAGCAGCTGCGGCAAGACGACGCGCTGCTCCTTGAGGAGGACTGCCTTCAGGCTGCTGTACGAGCTGCTCGCTACCAGCAAGCTTTGCGCCGCTATCATAGCCGCAAAGTTAATGCCAGAAGTCTCGAGGAAGGCGACCTTGTTCTTCGGCGCGTTCAGTCCGCCAAGAATTCCAACAAGTTGACGCCGAAGTGGGAAGGCCCTTATCGGGTGAAACGAGTCACTAGGCCCGGCGCTGTCCGCCTAGAGACCGAAGATGGCTTTCCGGTGAGAAACTCTTGGAACATCGAGCATCTTCGTAAGTTTTATCCATAAGGCGCGGTTGCCGTGATCCGTTCCGGCAACAACCTTTTGTACAAGTCTTGCCGCTGTTGCATGTAATCCTTTGTACAAAGCCGGGCGCAGACCCCGTGCATCAGTAAAGCTCATGTGCCCCGCACAACTTGTCATTTCATGCTTTTTTATTTTCTTGCATGTACCATCTGACACTTTGTGCAGCACCTATGCAGCACCTACACCCGGTAAGCAATAACGGGCCCAAAGGCTCCATATCTGTATTTTCTCTTCTATCTTTTCTCTCAAGGAGAAGAAGGTTCCCTTGCGTGCAAGTTTGCCGGGGGGGGGGGGGGG
>LR738710.1:114218718-114279204 GCA_902687465.1 Secale cereale
GGGGGGGAGGAAGATAGTGGTATGGACCAAGCGCCGATTCAAGAAAGCCCTGCCTTGCCGGAAAGCAGACAACACAAAAGCTAAGTTGCCAAAGTCTGAGCAATCAAATTTTTAAAATTTTCTAAGTTATCTTCCTTGAACGACCGTACTTTTTATGGAAAACCTGTGCGCGAAGGAACCAACTCGTGGCTAGCCGCGCCCTTACTTTGTTTCTAGCACGCTCAACGACTTAAGTGTGCTGCGATTAGTGTCGCGCCCTTACTTCGTTTTCGAGTTCGCTTAACAACCTAAGTGTGCTGCGACTAGTTGCGACAAGGTTTCTTGTCGGCAACGGCACCGCCAGCAGGCTGCTGAAGTCCCGCACTCAGCGCTCGCGGCAAAGGTGCCTACGCCGGCAAGTTCCCTAAAAGCGTAGGGTAGAAACATACAAAGCAAAAGGGAATCAAGTAAAGGAAATAACGTCGCAATAACTACCCAGAATAAAGTTATATTACAAAGCAACTTGTCGCAGTTCTAACAGACTGTTGTTCATAACATGGTTGGCAGCGATAAGGAAAAGAAGAAAATGGACAAGACTAGTCCGCGCGGTCGCCCTCGACCCTCTTGATGCCACCCACCTTGTCCACAATGGGTGCGACAAGGGCCTTGAGCGCTTATTGGTCGGCGTCCGGCGGCAAACTCCTAAGGACGTTGGTGAGGTTGAGGCCTGGATTGCGGAAGGCCACCTTCACCAACACCTTCTGCAGGGCCCCCGCGCAGAGCCTGCGCGACTCGTCCGCTAGCTGCTCCGGGATCTTCTCCCGGAGTTGCTGGAGGGCCGTCGCCACGCCTATGAAGAACAGAGTGAGCTTGGCGCTGGGGTGGAGGCTCTCATCAGTGGAGTACCCGAGATACTCCGCCCCTAGCTGCTCCAACTCCTTATCGATTTCCGCGGCAGCATTGACAAGACCTTCTGTCCAATGCTCCACGGTTTCCTTGAAGATGTTTTGGGTGACGGCAGCGCTCTCCAGCAGCGCCTTCTCGGCCCTGATCTCCTCCTTCAGGGTCGCCTCCCGCTCCTTGGCGCCGTCCAGCGTCTGGGTTAGGGTGGCCAGCTTCAGCTCGAGGTCGGCGATGGAGTCCTTGGCGACGGCGAGCTCCTTGCCCTTCTCGGAGAGGCGGACTTGCAGCTCGGAGTGGCTGTGGGTGTCCTTCTCTCGCTCGAGCTTGAGTGCGGCAACCTCCTCGCCGCTCGTCCTGAGGTTGGCCTCCAGCTGCGCCACCCTCGTCTCCAACTCCCTTTTCGTGGTCTCAGCAGCCGCGGCAGCATCCTTCGCTTCTTGGAGAGCTCCGCCAAGCGACTGCTCGCGCGCGGCAAGTTCATCCTCGTGACCGTCGAGGTTGACCTTCCGCTGCGCCAGCTCGCCCTCCAGCGTGGACAGCTTCTCGGCGGCAAGCCGCTGCTGCTCCTCCACTTCGGCTCTCTCGAGGATGAAGGCCTGCTGCGCCTCGGCAAGCTGCTCCCGCTCCTCTGCCAAGGACCAGAGAGCTGCTTGGTTGATGGATCGGAGCTCCTCCGCGTGCTTCTTGATATCAGCTCCCGCCTTGGCGGCCAGAGCCTCTCGGGACTCCAGCTTGGCTTGCCAGGCGCGGTAAAGCGATAGCTACTTGCGCAGCAGTCGCTCCTCCTCGGGCTCGCTGCTGCTGCTTGGCGCGTCGACAAGTTTCAGCCCGGCGGAGGCAAGCACCTCCCCGTCGAAGACCTCTCCCTCGACTGGCGCCCTGGACATGGACGCCCAAGGGAGCTGGATGAAGACGTCGTCGCCGGCCTTTATGTAGGCGCCTGGCTCGGGCTCGTCGGAGCCGGGGGCTGCGGCAGCGGCGGAGGGCTCGGTGGCCAGTGTAGCGCCTGGCGCTCCTGCGGCCTCAGGGCCGTCAGTACGACCACCAGCCCCTTCGCCAGCTGCTGCGGCGGCAGCCTCGGTGGCCTCTGCGCCAGCGGGATCGTCTGCGCCGACCGTTTCTTCGGCAACGGCGGCGTCGTCAGCAATGACCTCCGTCTCCATTGGCTCAGCTACGGACGGGTCTGACGGAAGAAAAGGAAAGACAAACAGTCAAGCAAATATCCAAAAAGAAGAATCCAAAGAAAAAAAGTCCAAGGGAAGAGTGAAGCAAAGGGGTTACCTGCGCGGGCCGGCTCCTCGGTAAGATTCCTTGCTGGGGAGCTCTCCCTCGGCGGCGTGGTCGTAGCTCCCGCCGGCGGAGGGTCGCTAGCGCCATCCCTCGCCGGAGAGCTCGCCCTTGGCGGAGTGTTCGCCCTTGGCGGAGATATCGTCCTTGGCGGAGGGTTCTCCCTCGCCGGAGAGCTTCCCCTTGGCGGTGTGGTCGAGGCGTGCGACACGTCAGGGGCGGTCTCCTGGCGCTCCTGGTGCTGCTGCTCTGCTCCTGCACGGATCGACGAACAAGGCGTCAGTAAAGAAGAAGCGCCCACACGCGCCTAACAGCAGAAGACAAACCGCACTTACGCTGGGGGCTGCTCTGAAGAATAGTCGCCGCGTCCAGCAAGCTTGTCTCAGGCGCACCCCCTGCCGTCGCGGCGGGCTCGTCCTCGATGACAATCACCGGGACCTTGGCCCTCTTCACCGCCCTCTGGGCCAAAGTTCTGGAAAAAGAACAGGTTCAAAGTTAGGCAAAAGAGATACAAGACAAACAACAAAAAAATACAAGAACAGTGAAGACTTACTCTTCTTCCTCCTCGTCGGAGCTGAGCGCGGAGAAGTCAAAATCTGGCTCACGCGTCCCGGCGCGAGGAGGCGGAGGAGTGGGATCCCTTGGCCGCTTGGCGGGAGCAGGGACGATGGTCTGAGAAGACCCCGCTCCGGTTGCCGCCGAAGCGCGAGGGGCGGCGGGAGCAGAGGCGCCAGTCCGGGAAGATCCCGCTCCAGTTGCCGCGGAAGCACGAGGTGCTCCCGTGGTAGCCCTGCTTGCCGCAGTGGCACGTGCCGCGCGGCGCTGCGGCTGTTGGCCCGTCTGCCGCTCCTTCATGTTCCCGGCCTTGCGAAGGCGCCTTCGCGGAGCTGGAGGATCTGCTGATTGCGGCGAGCTGCCTGAGGACGAGGAAGAAGAGTCGCCGATCTCCAGTGAGCCGCTCGTGTCCCCAACGGGCCCGCTCGACTCGGCGCCCTGCTCGGCAGGCCCACTCGATTCGACGCCCTGCTCGGCGGGCTCACTTGTCTCGGCGACCTTCTCGGCAAGCTTCCCCGCTTTGAGAAACTCTTCCTGCTCGGTAAGGCTTGTCGCCTCCGCTGCCTCCGCCTCCTCCACTGTGTACCCAAACTCGCCCGCGGCCGCGGCTGCCGCCGCCTCTTCCAGCCTGGTGGCAATATATGCCATCTCCAGGTCAGTGGTGTCGTGGGTGAGGCCTTTCTTCTCGTCGGGGTTGACTGGCACTTCTTCCAAATTGTCGAAGAACGCCTGCACAGCTTCGTCGGTGGGCTCTTGCCAAGTTGGGTCAATCCCGTGGGAGTCGCACAGCGGCATCACTGCACGGATGCCGCTGAGCGACGAGCTGTTGCACAATGGAACTACGCACCTCGGCAACGTGAACCATTCGGGGTGGTCGGAGTCGTACTTGAACAACGCCTGGAGCATTGCGTTGAGCTCCAAGACGGTGAAATTATAATTAAGGCCCGGGCGCAGCCTCATGATATCTGCCGCGTTGTCGAACTCCCAGGCGGGCCTCTTCCTCTCCTGCAAGGGGGCCATGCGGCGGCGGAGAAAGTCCGCTCCAACTGCGCCTACGGTCAGCCCGACAAGCCTGAGGCGAAGGATCCGGGTAGTGGCAATCTTCAATCTACTGTCTTTTGGGGCCAAGTTGCTCCAGTCGTCGCCGCGTGCTACTGGGGCTTGGCGCCGGGCGGTAAAGTGCTGCGGGTTATCCTCTACGATCCAACACCAGTTGCCTCTCCACTCATCCCATTTGCCGCGGAGCTCTCCCTTCAGATACGCCTCCTTCTTGTGGGTCCTCGAGATCCAAGAGATTCCGCCAGACAGAGGCTCTCCCCTCTCAACTCGGGGCATGAAGTAATGGCGGAAAAGAGCTACATTTGGGAAGACTCCGACAAAGTTTTCACATAGATGAGGGAAAACGGCCATGGTGAGAACGGCGTTGGGGGTGAAGTCAAGGAGGTGGAACCCGTAGGTGTTCATGATGTCGCAGAAGAACTCAGAGTAGGGCGGGCAGAGCCCGCAGTAGAAGAACAGAGCGAAGAATGCGTAGCCATTCGGGAACATCTCGCAAGCTACGGTCGGGAGTACCTTGGTGCGCGGATGCGCCTTCGTCTCCCTCGACCAGAAAAGGTAGAAGGAATCCCTCAGCTCCTTCGCGTCAAGCTTGGGGGGGGGGGGGGAAGACCGCCTTCTTCTTCCACATCGCCGCGAGCCGCAGCGCCTCGACCGACTTCTTAGTTTTCCCCTTCTCGCCTTTCGGAGCCATGGAGCCATGGATGAAGGAGGACGACGGTGCTGGTGGTGCTGGTGGTGACGGAGGGCGGAGCGCTGCTCTCTTTCGGCCTTCGGGAAGAAGGGGAGCGGCGGAGGTTTCTGAGGATTGAAGAAGCAATGGGCAGATGGACGAACTGCCCCTGTTTCCCCTGCTTATAAGGAGGAAGGGGGTGGACATTCTGCATTTCCAATTAAAGAAACAGGCCACGATCTCCCCCACGACGCCGCATTAAACGTGTGTCGTTAAGGGAGGGCGCGGTGGATACGGAGTGGGATACGGCGTGCCGCAGGCCGCTCGTGCCCGCGCACTGTTTTGGGCCTGGCCCAACAGCGCTCGGCACCGTGTATGGCCCAGGCCCGGGGGCTCCTGTCGGTGTACTAAAGTAGGGGTACCTTGTATCCCGAACTTGTGCACGGGCAGTTGTAGCGTCCCGCGGAAAGGCTCGCCAGGCGACCACCAAGATCCTCCGTGGTTCCCTTGGAGCCATTCAAGAACAAAGTATTCAAGTCAAAAAGACAAGACCCCGGCAAGAGGAGCTTGTCGGGATGGCCACTCAAGGCACAAAACCACTCAAGGCACAAGACCCTGGCAAGAGGAGCTTGCCGGGAAGGCCAATCAAAGGCATCTCAAGGAACTTGCCGCGGAACGCCACGCGTCGCGGCAAGGCCCGGCGAGTGACAAGCTCCCAGAAGCGACAAGATAGCAACCACGACAAGGCGCTTGCCGCGGCAAACCTCCACCCAGTACCCGCGCTCCAGTGCATCCACCCACGTGTCGTCTTGGGACCATCCCAGTCGCACGTGGCGGAAGGCTATGCAGCCTGGGGTACACGGTGGCAAACAGCGATGACAAGGCCACCGTCGTGGCGGACGGTGGCGCTCCTAACGGCCACTTTTTGCACTGTTTGGGCGACGGCGACGGGCATTTAATGCCCTTGTCCCCTGCCGTCAGGGTTAGTTATGGGACACTGTTCCAGCTACCACCCTTTTTACATTTTTACCCCCGTCTGTGTTGCCACCTGTCGGTGACCCCTTTGACCTATAAAAGGAGGCCCATGCGCAACGTAGAGGAGGTTCCGGAACATCGATCATTTCCACGCTCGGTCTTGCTAGCGGTTAGAGGGTACTGTAGCTCTCCTCGCTCCCGAGCAAGAACACAATACAAATCAAAGCAGGAGTAGGGTTTTACGCATCCGTGCGGCCCGAACCTGGGTAAACTGCTCGTGCGCACGCCTCGATCCGCTCTTCGTGCATCCTCCGCCCCTGCCGTACCAAAAAGGGGCTCCGGTCCCATAGGTGTTCGAGGGCGATCAGTTTCCCCGACACTCTACTAGACTAGCTCATTGATCAAAGATGATTATGTTTCCTAACCTTAGACATGAGTTGTCATTTGATCAATGTGGTCACATCATTAGAAGAATGATGTGATGGACAAGACCCATCCGTTAGCTTAGCAACTTGATCGTTTAGTTTTACTGCTATTACTTTCTTCATGAGTTATACATGTTCCTATGACTATGAGATTAGCAACTCCCGAATACCGGAGGAACACCTTGTGTGCTATCAAACGTCACAACGTAACTGGGTGATTATAAAGATTCTCTACAGGTGTCTCCGAAGGTGTTTGTGGTGTTGAGATTGATCGAGAATAGGATTTGTCACTCTTAGTGTCGGAGAGGTATCTCTGGGCCCTCTAAGTAATACACATCATAATAAGCCTTGCAAGCAAACGACTAATGAGTTAGTCATGAGATGATGTATTACGGAACGAGTAAAATGACTTGCTGGTAACGAGATTGAACTATGTATGATGATACCGGCGATCGAATCTCGGGCAAATAACATACCGATGACAAAGGGAACAACGTATGTTGTTATGCAGTTTGACCGATAAAGATCTTCATAGAATATGTAGGAGCCAATATGAGCATCCAGGTTCCGTTATAGGTTATTGACCGGAGATGTGTCTCGGTCATGTCTACATAGTTCTCGAACCCGTAGGGTCCGCACGCTTAACGTTCGATGACGATTTGTATTATGAGTTATGTGATTTGATGACCGACGTTTGTTCGGAGTCCCGAATGAGATCACGGATATGCTGAACAGTCTCGAAATGGTTGAGACGTAAAGATCGGACATTGGAAAGGTTCCGAGTGATTCGGGTATTTTTCGGAGTACCGGAGAGTTACAGGAATTCGTATCGGGCCTTAATGGGCCATACATGAAAGGAGAGAAAGGCCTCAAGGGTGGCCGTGCCCCTTCCCCATGTACTGGTCCAAATTGGACTAGGGAAAGGGGGTACCGCCTTCCTTCCTTCTCCTTCTCCCTTACCCTTTTCCTATTCCATATGGGAGGAGGAATCCTACTAGGACTCCACACTTTGGTGTGCCCTATGAGGGCCGGCCTCCTCCTCCCTCCATCCTTTATATACGTGGCCAGGGAGCACCCCATGAACACACAAGTTGATTTTAGCCGTGTGCGGTGCCCCTCCCCACAGATACACACCTCGGTCATACCGTTGCAGTGCTTAGGCGAAGCCCTGCGCCTGTAGCTTCATCATCACCTTCACCACGCCGTTGTGCTGATGAAACTCTCCCGTGACGCTCAACTGGATCAAGAGCTCGTGTGACGTCATCGAGCTGAACGTGTGCTGAACGCGGAGGTGCCGTACGTTCGGTACATGGATCGGTTGGATCGCGAAGACGTTCGACTACATCAACCACGTCACTAGACGCTTCCACTTTCGGTCAACGAGGGTATGTAGACACACTCTCCCCATTCATTGCCTTGCTTCTCCTAGATAGATCTTGCGTGGTTGTAGGAAAAAATTTAAATACTACGTTCCCCAACAGTATGATGATACCGACGATCAAATCTCGGGCAAGTAACATACTGATGACAAAGGGAACAACGTATGTTGTTATGCGGTTTGACCGATAAAGATCTTCATAGAATATGTAGGAGCCAATATGAGCATCCAGGTTCCGCTATTGGTTATTGACCGGAGATGTGTCTCGGTCATGACTACATAGTTCTCGAACCCGTAGGGTCCGCACACTTAACGTTCGATGACGATTTGTGTTATGAGTTATGTGATTTGATGACCGACGTTTGTTCGGAGTCCCGGATGAGATCACGGACATGACATACAATATCGAAATGGTCGAGACGTAAAGATCGATATATTGAAGGCTATATTCGGACATCGGAAAGGTTCCGAGTGATACAGGTATTTTTCGGAGTACCGGAGAGTTACGGGAATTCATATTGAGCCTTAATGGGCCATACGGGAAAGGAGAGAAAGGCCTCAAGGGTGGCCGTGCCCCTTCCCCATGGACTGATCCGAATTGGACTAGGGAAACAGGGCGCCCCTTCCTTCATTCTCCTTCTCCCTTCCCCTTTTCCTATTCCATGTGGGAGGTGGAATCCTACTAGGACTAGGGAGTCCTAGTAGGACTCCACACTTTGGCGCTCCCTATGAGGGCCGGCCTCTTCCTCCCTCCATCATTTATATACGTGGTCAGGGGGCACCCCATAGACACGCAAGTTGATTTCTTAGCCGTGTGCGGTGCCCCTTGATACGTCTCCAACGTATCTATAATTTTTTATTGTTCCATGCTAATATATATATTCTGTTTTGGATGTTTAATGGGCTTTATTTTACACCTTTATATTATTTTTGGGACTAACCTACTAACCCAAGGCCGAGTGCAAATTGCTGTTTTTTGCCTATTTCAGAGTTTCGCAGAAAAGGAATATCAAACGGAGTCCAAACGGAATGAAACCTTCAGGAGAGTTATTTTTGGAACCATATCTACTGAGAAGACTTGGAGTACACGTGAGGGAACAAAGGAGGTGGCCATGAGGCTCCAGGGCGCCCCCCACCCTCATGGGCCCCCTCTGGCTCCCCTGATGCCCTCCTTCCTCCTATATATATCCATGTACCGCCAAAACATCGAGGCAACAGAGAAAACCCTAATTCCACCGTCGCAACCTTCTGTTCTCGTGAGATCCCATCTTGGGGCCTGTTCCAGAGCTCCGCCAGAGGGGGGGGGATCTACCACGGAGTGCTTCTACATCAACGCCATAGCCTCACCAATGAGTTGTGAGTAGTTTACTATAGACCTTCGGGTCCATAGTTATTAGCTAGATGCCTTCTTCTCTCTTTTTGGATCTCAATACAAAGTTCTCCTCGATCTTCGAGGAGATCTATTCGATGTAATCTTTTTGCGGTGTGTTTATCGAGATCCGATGAATTGTGGGTTTATGATCAAGATTATCTATGAACAATATTTGATTCTTTTCTGAAATCTTTTACGTATGATTATAATATCCTTGCAAGTCTCTTCGAATTATTGGTTTGGTTTGGCCTACTAGATCTATAGTTCTTGCAATGGGAGAAGTGCTTGGCTTTGGGTTCAATCTTGCGGTGTCCTTTCCCAGTGACAGCAGGGGCAGCAAGGCACGTATTGTATTGTTTCCATCGAGGATAAAAAGGTGGGGTTTATATCATATTGCTTGAGTTTATCCCTCTACATCATGTCATCTTTCTTAAAGCATTACTATGTTCTTATGAACTTAATATTCTAGATGCATGCTGGATAGCGGTCAATGTGTGGAGTAATAGTAGTAGATGCAGAATCGTTTCGGTCTACTTGTCACGGACATGATGCCTATATATAATGATTATGCCTAGATATTCACATAACTATGCGCTTTTCTATCAATTGCTCGACAGTAATTTGTTCACCCACCGTAGAATTCTGCTATCATGAGAGAAGCCATTAGTGAAACCTATGGCCCCCGGGTCTATCTTTATCATATTACTTTCCCTTCAATTTCTGTCGCCGTTGCTTATTGCTTTATTTACTCTCTGTTCTTATACCAAAAATACCAAAAATATTATACTTTCCTATCTATCAGATCTCACTTTCGTAAGTGACCGTAAAGGGATTGACAACCCCTTATCGCATTGGCTGCGAAGTTCTTATTTGTTTGTGCAGGTGCGAGGGAGTCGCGCGTGGTCTCCTACTAGATTGATACCTTGGTTCTCAAAAACTGAGGGAAATACTTACGCTACTGTGCTGCATCACCCTTTCCTCTTCGAGGGAATACAACGCAAGCTCGAGCAGTAGCAAGAAGAATTTCTGGCGCCGTTACCGGGAGGCTTACGCAAAAGTCATATACCAAGTACCTAACACAAACCCTTATCCTTCGCATTACATTTATTTGCCTCTCCTTTTTATCTCCCCCACTTCACCCTTGTCGTTTTATTCGCCCTTCTTTTTCCGTGTGTTTACCGTTTGCTTGCATCTTGTTTGCTTGTGTGTTGGCTTGCTTGCTGGTCATTATGGCTCAGACCAATACCAAATTGTGTGACTTTTCTAATACCAACAATACTGACTTTATTAGCACGCCTATTGCTCCTATTACCGATGCTGAATCATGTGAGATCAATGCTGCCCTGTTGAATCTTGTCATGAAAGATCAATTTTCTGGCCTTCCTAGTGAAGATGCCTCTACCCACCTGAACAACTTTGTTGATTTGTGCGATATGCAAAAGAAGAGGGATACGGATAATGATATTGTTAAATTGAAGCTATTTCCGTTTTCACTTAGAGATCGTGCTAAAACTTGGTTTTCCTATTTGCCTAGAAATAATATTGATTCATGGAATAAGTGCAAAGATGCTTTTATCTCTAAGTATTTTCCTCCCGCTAAGATTATCTCTCTTAGAAACGATATTATGAATTTTAAGCAACTAGATCATGAGCATGTTGCACAAGCTTGGGAGAGAATGGAATTAATGATACGTAATTGTCCTACACATGGTTTGAACTTATGGATGATTATACAAAAAAATTATGCTGGCTTGAATTTTTCTTCTAGAGATCTTTTAGATTCGGCTGCGGGGGGCACTTTCATGGAAACTACCTTAGGAGAAGCTACCAAACTCCTAGATAATATTATGGTTAACTATTCTCAATGCCACACCGAAAGATCTACTAGTAAAAAAGTGCATGCTATTGAAGATATTAGTGTTTTGAGTGGAAAGATGGATGAACTTATGAAATTGTTTGCTAATAAAAGTGCTTCTTCTTATCCTAATGATGTGCCTTTATCCACGTTGATTGAAAATAACAATGAATATTTGGATGTGAATTTTGTTGGTAGGAATAATTTTGGCAACAATGCTTATAGAGGAAACTTTAATCCTAGGAATTTACCTAGTAATTCCTCTAATAATTATGGTAATTCCTACAATAACTCTTATGGAATTTTTGGTAAGATGCCCTCTGAATTTGAAACTAGTGTTAAAGAGTTTATGAATTCGCAAAAGAATTTCAATGCTTTGCTTGAAGAAAAATTGCTTAAGATTGATGAGTTGGCTAGAAACGTGGATAGAATTACTCTTGATGTTGATTCTTTGAAACTTAGATCTATTCCACCCAATCATGATATCAATGATTCTCTCAAAGCCATGAGAGTTTCCATTGATGAATGCAAAGAAAGAACCGCTAGGATGCGTGTTAAAAAAGATTGCTTTTATGAAAGCGTGTTCTTCTAGTTATCATGAAAATAACGATGAAGATCTGAAAGTTATTGATGTGTCTCCTATTAGATCCTTGTTTTCTAGTATGAATCTTGATAAGAGATGGGACTGGAGATGAGTCTACTTTAGTTAAAAGGCGTCCCAATGATTCAGAGTTTTTAGATCTTGATGCTGAAATTGTTAAAAGTGGGATTGAAGAGATTAAAACTTTGCATAGTGATGAACCCACTATTTTGGATTTCAAGGGATTCAATTATGATAATTGCTCTTTAATAGATTGTATTTCCTTGATGCAATCCATACTAAATTCTCCGCATGCTTATAGTCAAAATAAGGCTTTTACCAAACACATAGTTGATGCTTTGATGCAATCTTATGACGAAAAACCATAATTAGAAGTTTCTATCCCTAGAAAGCTTTATGATGAGTGGGAACCTACTAATAGAATTAAAATTAAATATCATGAATGCTTTGCTTTGTGTGATTTGGGTGCAAGTGTTTCTACAATCCCAAAATTTTTGTGTGATTTGTTAGGTTTCCATGAGCTTGATGATTTTTCTTTAAATTTGCATCTCGCGGATTCTACCATTAAGAAACCTATGGAAAGGATTAATGATGTTCTTATTGTTTACAATAGGAATTATGTGCTCATAGATTTCATTGTTCTTGATATAGATTGCAATCCTTCATGTCCTATTATTCTTGGTAGACCTTTCCTTAGAACGATTGGTGGAATTATTGATATGAAGGAAGGAAATATTAGATTCCAATTTACGTTAAGGAAAGGCATGGAACACTTTCCTAGAAATAAAATCAAATTACCTTACGAGTCTATTATGAGAGCCACTTATGGATTGCCTACCAAAGATGGCAACACCTAGATCTATTCTTGTATCGTGCCTAGCTAGGGGCGTTAAACGATAGCGCTTGTTGGGAGGCAATCCAATTTTATTTTCTTTGTTTTTGCTTCTGTTTAGGAATAAATATTGCATCTAGCTTCTGTTTAGATGTGGTTTTGTGTTTTAATTAGTATTTGTGCCAAGTAGAACCGTTGGGAAGACTTGTGTGAAGTTTATATGATCATGCTGTAAAAAAGAAACTTTAGCGCTCACGAGATTGGCTGTAATATTTTACTGGATAGTGCTATTCAGTTGATTCTTTTTGCAGATGATTAATAGACAAACTACTCACGTTTACCAATTTATTTAAAATTGTTTGGAGTTACAGAAGTATTCGAAAGTTACAGATTACTACAGATTGTTCTGTTTTTGACAGATTCTATTTTTGTGTGTTGTTTGCTTATTTTGATGAATCTATGAGTAGTATTGGGGAGTATGAATCATAAAGAAGTTGGAATACAGTAGTTTTAACACCAATATAAACAAAGAATGAGTTCATTACAGTACCTTTGAGTGGTGGTTTGTTTTCTTATACTAACGGATCTCACGAGATTTTTGGCTAAGTTTTGTGTTGTGAAGTTTTCAAGTTTTGAGTATGGCTTTGATGGACTATGGAACAAAGAGTGTCAAGAGCCTAATATTGGGGATGCCCAAGGCACCCCAAGGTAAAATTCAAGGACAACCAAAAGCCTAAGCTTGGGGATGCCCCGGGAAGGCATCCCCTCTTTCGTCTTCATCTATCGGTAACTATACTTGAGACTATATTTTTATTCACCACATGATATGTGTTTTGCTTGGAGCGTCATATATGATTTGAGTCTTTGCTTTTTAGTTTGCCACAATCATCCTTTCTGGACACACCTTTTGAGAGAGATAAATATGGTTTAGAATTTATTAGAATACTCTATGTGCTTCACTTATATCTTTTGAGCTAGATAGTTTTGCTCTAGTGCTTCACTTATATCTTTTAGAGCACGGTGGTGGTTTTATTTTGTAGAAATTGTTGATATCTCATGCTTCACTTATATATATTTGAGAGTCTTTTAGAACAGCATGGTAATGTGCTTTGGTTATAAAACTAGTCCTAATATGATAGGCATCCAAGATGGGTATAGTAAAAACTTTCATATAAAGTGCATTGAATACTAAGAGAAGTTTGATACTTGATGATTGTTTTGAGATATGAGGATGGTGATATTAGAGTCATGCTAGTAGAGTAGTTTTGAATTTGAGAAATACTTGTGCTGAGGTTTGCAAGTCCCGTAGCATGCACGTATGGTAACCGTTGTGTGACAAATTTGAAGCATGAGGTATTTCATTGAGTGTCATCCTTTGTGTGGAGGTCGGGATCGCGCGATGGTTAACTCCTACCAACCTTTCCCCTAGGAGCATGCGTGTAGTAGTTTGTTTTGATGACTTGTAGATTTTTGCAATAAGTATGTGAGTTCTTTATGACTAATGTTGAGTCCATGGATTATACGCACTCTCACCCTTCCACCATTGCTAGCCTCTCTTGTACCGCGCAACTTTTGCTGGTACCATAAACCCGCCATATACCTTCCTCAAAACATCCACCATACCTACATATCATGGCATTTCCATAGCCATTCCGAGATATATTGCCATGCAACTCTCCACCGTTCCGTTCGCTATGACACTCTTCATCATTGTAATATTGTCATGCATGATCATGTAGTTGACATCGTATTTGTGGCTAGGCCACCATGCAGAACTTTTAATACTGATTCATTGCACATCCCGGTACACCGCCGGAGGCATTCATATAGAGTCATACTTTGTTCTAGTATCGAGTTATAATATCGAGTTGTAAATCAATATAAGTGTGATGATCATCATTATTAGAGCATTGTCCCAAAGAAAAAAAAGAAAAAAAAGAAGGAAAGGCCAAAGAAAAAAAAGGCCCCAAAAAAAGAAAAAAAGAAAAAAAAGAAAAAAAAGAAAAGAAAAGGGACAATGCTACTATCTTTTTCCACACTTGTGCTTCAAAGTAGCACCATGATCTTTATGATAGAGAGTCTCTTGTTTAGTCACATTCATATACTAGTGGGAATTTTCATTATAAAACTTGGCTTGTATATTCCAACGATGGGCTTCCTCAAATGCCCTAGGTCTTCGTGAGCAAGCAAGTTGGATGCACACCCACTTAGTTTCTTTTGTTGAGCTTTCATACATTTATAGCTCTAGTGCATCCGTTGCATGGCAATCCCTACTCACTCACATTGATATCTATTGATGGGCATCTCCATAGCCCTTTGATACGCCTAGTTGATGTGAGACCATCTTCCTCTTTTTGTATTCTCCACAACCACCACTCTATTCCACATAGTGCTATGTCCATGGCTCACGCTCATATATTGCGTGAAAGTTGACAGAGTTTGAAAAAATTAAAGTATGAAACAAGTGCTTGGCTGAAACCGGGGATGTGCATGATTGGAATATTTTGTGTGACGAAGATGGAGCATAGCCTAACTATATGATTTTGTTGGGATGAACTTTCTTTGGCCATGTTATTTTGAGAAGACATGATTGCTTTGTTAGTATGCTTGAAGTATTATTATTCTTATGTCAATATGAACTTTTATCTTGAATCTTTCGGACCTGAACATTCATGCCACAACAAAGAGATTACATTGAGAATTATGTTAGTTAGCATTCCACATCAAAAATTCTGTTTTTATCATTTATCTACTCGAGGACGAGCAGGAATTAAGCTTGGGGATGCTTGATACGTCTCCAATGTATCTATAATTTTTTATTGTTCCATGCTATTATATATTCTATTCTGGATGTTTAATGGGCTTTATTTTACACTTTTATATTATTTTTGGGACTAACCTACTAACCCAAGGCCCAGTGCAAATTGCTGTTTTTTTTTCCTATTTCAGAGTTTCGCAGAAAAGGAATATCAAACGGAGTCCAAACGGAATGAAACCTTCGGGAGAGTTATTTTTGGAACCGTATCTACCCAGAAGACTTGGAGTACACGCGAGGGAACGAAGGAAGTGGCCACGAGGGTCCAGGGCGTGCCCCCTCCCCTGGGCGCGCCCCCACCCTCGTGGGCCCCCTCTGGCTCCCCCGATGCCCTCCTTCCTCCTATATATATCCATGTTCCCCAAAAACATCGAGGCAACAGAAAAAACCCTAATTCCACCGCCGAAACCTTCTATTCCCGTGAGATCCCATCTTGGGGCTTGTTCTAGAGCTCCACCGGAGGGGGCATCTACCACGGAGGGCTTCTACATGAACGCGATAGCCTCACCAATGAGTTGTGAGTAGTTTACCACTGACCTTCGGGTCCATAGTTATTAGCTAGATGGCTTCTTCTCTCTTTTTGGATCTCAATACAAAGTTCTCCTCGATCTTCGAGGAGATCTATTCGATGTAATATTTTTGCGGTGTGTTTGTCGAGATCCGATGAATTGTGGGTTTATGATCAAGATTATGTATGAACAATATTTGATTCTTTTCTGAAATCTTTTATGTATGATTATAATATCCTTGCAAGTCTCTTCGAATTATTGGTTTGGTTTGGCCTACTAGATCTATAGATCTTGCAATGGGAGAAGTGCTTGGCTTTGGGTTCAATCTTGCGGTGTCCTTTCCCAGTGACAGCAGGGGCAGCAAGTCACGTATTGTATTATTGCCATCGAGGATAAAAAGATGTGGTTTATGAAGGAAATATGCCCTAGAGGCAATAATAAAGTTGTTATTTTTATTTCCTGATATCATGATAAATGTTTATTATTCATGCTAGAATTGTATTAACCGGAAACTTAGTACATGTGTGAATACATAGACAAAACAGACTGTCCCTAGTATGCCTCTACTAGACTAGCTCATTGATCAAAGATGGTTATGTTTCCTAACCATAGACATGAGTTGTCATTTGATCAATGGGATCACATCATTAGGAGAATGATGCGATGGACAAGACCCATCTGTTAGCTTAGCAACTATGATCATTTAGTTTTACTGCTATTGCTTTCTTCATGACTTATACATGTTCCTATGTCTATGAGATTATGCAACTCCCGTATACTGGAGGAACACCTTCTGTGCTATCAAACATCACAACGTAACTGGGTGATTATAAAGATGCTCTACAGGTGTCTCCGAAAGTGTTCGTGGTGTTGGCATAGATCAAGAATAGGATTTGTCACTCCGAATGTTAGAGAGGTATCTCTGGGCCCTCTCGGTAATGCACATCATAATAAGCCTTGCAAGAAAATGACTAATGAGTTAGTCACGAGATGATGTATTACAGAACGAGTAAAGAGACTTGCGGGTAACGAGATTGAACTAGGTATTGAGATACGGATGATCGAATCTCGGGCAAGTAATATATCGATGACAAAGGGAACAACGTATGTTGTTATGCGGTTCGACCGATAAAGATCTTCGTAGAATATGTAGGAGCCAATATGGGCATCCAGGTTCCGCTATTGGTTATTGAATGGAGAGATGTCTCGGTCATATCTACATAGTTCTCGAACCCGTAGGGTCCGCACGCTTAAACGTTCGTTGACGATATAGTATTTAATGAGTTATGTATGTTGGTGACCGAATGTTATTCGGAGTCCCGGATGTGATCACGGACATGTCGAGGAACTCCAGAATGGTCCGGACATAAAGATTAATATATGGGATAATAGTGTTGGAAGGGTTCCGGAATTCATCTGAAGGGGTTCCGGATGTTTCCCGAAATGTTTGGGTACGAGAACACTTTATTTGGGCCAAAGGGGAAAGCCCACAAGGTTCTTGGAAAGCGCAAAAGGAAGTTTTGCGGAGTCCAGGGGCCGGGCCAGACGCCAGGGTCCCTGGCGTCTGGCCCTGGAGTCCGAGAAGGACTCTTGCCTTTCGGGTGAAACCGACTTTATGGAGGCTTTTACTCCAAGTTTCGACCCCAAGGCTGAACATATAAATAGAGGGGCAGGGCTGGCTCTCAAGACACATCAAGATACACCAAGCCATGTGCCGGCAACCCCGACCCTCTAGTTTATCCTCCGTCTAGTTTCTGTAGTGCTTGGCGAAGCCCTGCGGAGATTGTTCTTCATCAACAACCGTCACCACGCCGTCGTGCTGCCAGAACTCATCTACTACTTCGCCCGTCTTGCTAGGTCAAGAAGGCGAGGACGTCATCGAGCTGAACGTGTGTTGAACGCGGAGGTGCCGTACATTTGGTACTAGATCGGGACGCATCGTGAAGGTGTACGACTACATCAACAGCGTTGATAAACGCTTCCGCTTTCGGTCTACGAGGGTACGTAGATACACTCTCCCCACTCGCTGGTATGCATCTAGTAGATAGATCTTGCGTGATCATAGGATTTTTTTAATACTACGTTCCCCAATAGTGGCATCATGAGCCAGGTCTATGCGTAGATGGTATGCATGAGAAGAACACAAGTGAGTTGTGGACGATACTAGTCATACTGCTTACCAACATGTCATACTTTGATTCAGCGGTATTGTTGGATGAAGCGGTCCGGACTGACATTACGCGTACGCTTACGCGAGACTGGTTCTACCAACGTGCTTCACACACAGGTGGCTGGCGGGTGCCAGTTTCTCCAACTTTAGTTGAATCAAGTGTGGCTACGCCTGGTCCTTGTGAAGGTTAAAACATCACATACTTGACGAAAAATCGTTGTGGTTTTGGTAAGCGTAGGTAAGAACAGTTCTTGCTAAGCCCGTAGCAGCCACGTAAAACTTGCAACAACGAAGTAGTGGACGTCTAACTTGTTTTTGCAGTGCATGATTGTGATGTGATATGGTCAAGACGTGATGAGTTATACGTTATTGTATGAGATGATCATGTTTTGTAAGGTTATCGGCAACCAGCAGGAGCCTTATGGTTGTCTCTTTATTGTATGAATTGCGAAGGCCATGTAATTGCTTTACTTTATCACTATGAGTTAGCGATAGTAGTAGTAGTAGCAATAGTTGGTGAGACGACCACGACGCTACGATGAAGATCATGGTGTCAAGCCGGTGACAATGGAGATCATGATGGTGCCTTGGAGATGGAGATGAAAAGCACAAGATGATGATGGCCATATCATGTCACATCTTTTGATTGCATGAGATGTTTATATTATTATGCTTCTTATTTTTCTTAGTACGGCGGTAGCATTATAAGATGACCCCTTACAAAATTTCAAGGTACAAGTGTTCTCCATGAGTATGCACTGTTGTGAATGTTCTTCGTGCTGAGACACCACGTGATGATCGGGTGTGATAGGTTCTATGTTCACATACAACGGGTGCAAGACAGTTTTGCACATGCGGAATACTCGGGATAAACTTGATGAGCCTAGCATGTACAGACATGTCCACGGAACACTGGAGACCAAAAGGTCGAGCGTGAATCATATAGTAGCTATGATCAACATAAGATGTTCACAATTGAAAACTACTCCATCTCACGTGATGATCGGACATGGTTTAGTTGATTTGGATCACGTGATCATTTAGATGACTAGAGGGATGTCTATCTAAGTGGGAGTTCTTTAGTAATATGATTAATTGAACTTTAATTTATCATGAACTTAGTCCTGGCAGTATTAGCATATCTATGTTGTAGATCAATAGCTCGCGATGTAGCTCCCCGTTTATTTTTATATGTTCCTAGAGAAATAAAAGTTGAAAGATGATAGTAGCAATGATGCGGACTTGTTCCATGATCTTAGGATTTTCCTCATTACTGCACAAAAGAATTATGTCCTTGATGCACCGCTAGGTGATAGAACTATAGCAGGAGCAGATGCAAATGTTATGAACGTTTTGGCAAAGCTCAATATGATGTCTACTTAATAGTTTAGTGCACCATGCTTTACGGCTTAGAACCGGGACTTCATAAACGTTTTGAAACACCACGGAGCATATAAGATGTTCCAAGAGTTGAAATTAGTATTTCATACTAATGCCCGTGTCGAGAGGTATTAGACCTCTGACAGTACTTTGCCTACAAGATGGAGGAGAATAGCTCAACCAGTGAGCATGTGCTCAGATTGTCTGGGTACTACAATTGCTTGAATCAAGTGGGAGTTAATCTTCTAGATAAGATAGTAATTGACAAAGTTCTCTAGTCACTATCACCAAGTTAGTAGAACTTCGCGATGAACTATAATATGCAAGGGATGACGAAACTAATTCCCGAGCTCTTCCCGATGCTAAAATCGGCGAAGGTAGAAATCAAGAAAGAGCATCAAGTGTTGATGGTTAACAAGACCACTTGTTTCAAGTAAAGGGCAAAGGGATAGAAGGGGAACTTCAAGAAGAATGAAAAGTAAGTTGTCACTCCCATGAAGAAACCCAAAGCTAAACTCAAGCCTGAAACTAAGTGCTTCTACTTCAAAGGAAATAGTCACTACAAGTGGAACTGCCCTAGATACTTGGCGGATAAGAAGGATGGCAAAGTGAACAAAGGTATATGTGATATACAGATTATTGATGTGTACTTTACTAGTGTTCATAGCAACCTCTGGGTATTTGATACCGGTTCAGTTGCTAAAATTCCAAACTCAAAACGAGAGTTGCAGAATGAACAGAGACTAGTTAAAGGTGAAGTGATGATGTGTGTTGGAAGTGGTTCCAAGATTGATATGATCATCATCGCACACTCCCTATACTTTCGGGATTAGTGTAGAACCTAAATAAATGGTATTTGGCATTTGCGTTGAGCATGAATATGATTTGATCATGTTTGTTGCAATATGGTTATTCATTTAAAGTCATAGAATAATTGTTATTCTGTTTACATGAATAAAGCCTTCGATGGTCATACACCCAATGAAAATAGTTTGTTGGATCTCGATCATAGTAATACACATATTCATAATATTGAAGCCAAAAGATGCAAGGTTAATAATGATAGTGCAACTTATTTGTGGCATTGCCGTTTAGGTCATATTGGTGTAAAGCGTATGAAGAAACTCCATAGTGATGGACTTTTGGAATCACTTGATTATGAATCACTTGGTGCTTGCGAACCATGCTTCATGGGCAAGATGACTAAAACTCCGTTCTCCGGAACAATGGAGCGAGCAACAGATTTGTTGGAAATCATACATACTGATGTATGTGGACCGATGAGTGTTGAAGCTCGCGGCGGGTATCGTTATTTTCTGACCTTCGCTGATGATTTGAGCAGATATGGGTATATCTACTTGATGAAGCAAGTCTGAAACATTTGAGAAGTTCAAAGAATTTTAGAGTGAAGTAGAGAATCATCATAACAAGAAAATAAAGTTTCTACGATCTGATCGTGGAGGTGAATATTTGAGTTACGAGTTTGGTCTTCATTTGAAACAAAGTGGAATAGTTTCACAACTCACGCCACCCGGAACACCACAGCGTAATGGTGTGTCTGAACGTCGTAACCGTACTTTATTCGATATGGTGCGGCCTATGATGTCTCTTACTGATTTACCACTATCGTTTTGGGTTATGCATCAGAGACAGCTGCATTCATGTTAAATAGGGCAACGTCTAAATCAGTTGAGACGACGCCTTATGAACTATGGTTTGGCAAGAAACCAAAGTTGTCGTTTGTTAAAGTTTGGGGCTGCATTGCTTATGTGAAAAAGCTTCAACCTGAGAAGCTCAAACCCAAGTCGGAGAAATGTGTCTTCATAGGATACCCAAAGGAGACTTGTCAGGGATATGACTAGCAGGTATAAACCGGCTAGTATAAACCGGCTTTGTTAATATATTTGTTTGTAATATGTAGTAAAGGCTACGGCCCATAAAGATCTTAGGGCCCATGTATAGAATTAAGGTTTGTAAACCGCCCCGTGATGTAACTTGAGAGATAAGGAAGAAAAGACAAAGACCGAGGCGGACACAGATATGAGCCGGCCTCGGGACTCTGTAAACCAGACCAGGCGTACCCTCTATATAAAGGGGCGACCCGGCGACGGTTCAGGGACAAGCAACAATCAACCTGTCAAGACACAGGCGAGCGAATCCGCTCCCTGTAATCCGACGCCCAAGCAATACCAAACCAACTAGACGTAGGCTTTTACCTTCATCGAAGGGGCCGAACTAGTATAAACCTTCTGTGTCCTTTGTGTGCTATGAACCCCTTCAAGCTAACCCGTGCGATGGTTCCATCATCAAGTCCGCTAAACCGGACATCTGCCGTGTTATTTCCACGACAGTTGGCGCCCACCGTGGGGCCTGCGCACGACGGTTTCGAGTTCTTGAAGGGCAGCTTCGAAGGGCTCAAGGGTTACGCGATCGGCCGGATGACCAAGAGTCGCCGCGGCCGGATCTACATCGACGACGTAGGTTGGGGACCGGAAACCGATTCAATCGAATATGGGTACCGGGTTCCCTTCGGCAGCATCCAAGTCTTCATCGGCAAAATCGGCGAACCGGGGCCTGAGCCAGACGTCTTCCCCAACATCGTCGAGCCGGCTCAGCGTGCGAGATCGGCCCGGATTTAGCCTGCCGTGAAGCATGTGTTCGTTGGAGCAATCCACAGAGGTCGAGCCGAGGACAGATCGGAATCTGATGGTGCAACAGTTGTCTACTCAGACGACGAATCTTCATCCGGAGAAACTGAATCTCTGTATCAGTTGCAGGACGGCCGGTCTGAGGGCGAGTCCGATGGAAACAGTATTCCGGGCCCCTTTGACCCGCCAAACCGGGTGGCGGTCTTCATGGCCGGTTCACAGCCTACGGTGAACGGGACGACAGCGGAAGCTGGTGCAGGGGGAAGCGGTTCAACCCCCTCACTTACTGAAGTTCTATCCACCTTGATCGAGGAGTTCACAGCTAAAGCGGTGGAAGTGGTAGCTCCAGCAGACAAGGCGCATCATGATGCAGAGCTCCTTCAGTTGTAAGGCCGGATTGATCAGTTAAAGGAAGACCTGAAGGCAGATAGAGAGATGATAGCGGTGAGACAAGCGGAGTTGGATGATCAAGCCTTTTACTTAAGGATGGAGCAAGCTTCTATGGAAGGAGTAAGGGGACGAAAGTATCGGTCCCGTATACCGCCGGTTTATGAAGCAGCGAATCTATTCAGGACACCTGGGGCTGGGACTAGTAACAATCCGGCTTCAAACCGGAGGGCACCCCCGGCCAGGGAGGAGCCGGTTCAGCAACCCGCCGCAGAACGGGAGCACCAGATTACGTCGGCACCTTATGTTCCCGTCCCTCCAGGTCATTATTCAAACCCTTTGGATAACATTGCTGCAGCAGCGGCGCGTTTGGCCGCTTTACCTGCGGAAGAGACGTCTCCGGTGGCGATAGAGGCGCGCAGGGTCCAGAAGCTACTTAATACGGCGTTGATGCAGCAACAAGCATATTCTCATAGCAGGGAAAGGTTACATTCAACACCGCGTCCCAGCCAAAGTTATACTAGGCATTGGGAGGAGCCAGAAGTATCTAGCAGTGAGCGTAGGAGACATCAGCGCAGGCAGGATAATCCGGCAGGGGCGGCGATGCCAGCTCCAGACATAAACCGGGCCAGATCAGGTGCCAGGGAGGAGATTCGTCAAACGACGCCGGTTCACACAGCCACTGCAGAAACAGGGGTTACGGCGAGTTCCTTCGGGGTACAGTGTCTTGTCCCCGCTTTACGGAGTGTCAAGCTGCCCAAAGATTTCAAAGGGACCCGCAAAGTACCTAACTACACAGCCGATTTACCACCAGAAGCTTGGGTTGAAAGTTATGAGATGGCCATGGAGATGCTGGACGTGGATGAATCGGCTTGTGCTAAATATTTTACTATGATGCTTGAAGGCACGGCCCGGACCTGGCTGAAAGCTCTACCCCCGAACTCTATTGGATCATGGGGGGAACTGCGCAACCAGTTTATCAAAAACTTCAAGGATACATGCAAACAACCGATGTCAGTGATAGATCTAGCAGCTTGTGTGCAAGGAGAGCAAGAGTCTACAGCAGCTTGGGTATGGAGAGTAGCAGAAATTTTACACTCTTCGAATGATATTAATCCTAGCACGGCAATAGTAACATTGGAGAACAATTGCCGGTTTGAATCTTTAAAGTTGAAACTCGGACGGCTTAAAAGGGACTGCAATGACATGGGAACTTTAATGAGTGCCCTGGTGAAGTATGGAGACTCGGATAACACAAAGTATCCAGAGGCAGAAGGAGACAAGGCTGGGAAGGTTGGCAAGTCCAGTAAACCGGCGCTAAACAATCCGGCTACTTCAAGTTTTTTGGGCAAACGGAAAGTAGAGGGTGGTTCAGATTTCGTGGCCAACACTCAAGTTCAAGGGGGTTTTCAGCGTAACCCGGGAGATCCGTCTTCACAAACCGGCGGAGGAGCTTTTGGCTGGGAATAGGAGTTAGATCAGCCTTGTCCAAAGCATAGTGGAAAGGGGAAGGTGGCGAAGCATACCATGAGAGAGTGCATACCCCTTATGAAGGCAATAACGGGCCGTTTCAATCCTCCTAATCGACCCCCACATGGCGGCTCGGGGCCTGGATTTTATGGTCCGGGTCATCAGGGGAACAGCTCCGGATCAGGATATAGGGGCAATAACGGTGGTTATCAACCCCGGGCAGGCGGCCAAAATAATCATGGAAACTATAATGGTCAGGGCAATCAATCACATCATCAAGGTGGTTACAATAATCAGAGTAATCAGCAGCAGGGCCAAGGGAATTATAATAATCAGGGAAATCAGCAGCAACAGCGTCAGCAACAGCAGCCGCAATCTGGATATCAGAGTAATCCGAAGGAGTTAAGCAGTGGGCAATATCATGTCTTCACCACAAGTTTGTGTAAGAGAGACCAGAAGGTTTTGAAGCGGGCTGTTAAAGCAGTAGAACCGGCGACACCGCAATTTCTTCGATGGTCGGAGCAGCCCATTGTATGGAGCAGAGAAGACCACCCCATGCGGGTGGATAATCCGGGACATTTAGCCTTGGTGGTAGCACCTCAGGTGGGAGGTTACAAGTTTACTAAAGTCCTCATGGATGGTGGAGCAGTATCAATATCTTATATTACGAGACTTTCCGTCGTATGGGTCTGACAGATAAAAAGCTAAGACAATTAAACACAGTGTTTCACGGAGTGGTCCCAGGTAAGTCAGCTTATCCGGTTGGAAAGATTGACTTAGAAGTTACCTTTGGAAACGAGTATGATTCCAGGTCAGAGATGATCACTTTCGAAGTCGTCAAGATTAAAAGTCCATATCATGCTCTGTTTGGAAGGACGGTTTATGCTAAGTTTATGGCTAGGCTGTGTTATGTTTATCTGCAGCTTAAGATGCCGGGTCATAAAGGCACGATTACGGTTCATGGAAGCCGCAAGATAGCAGTGGAATGTGAGGAAGGTGATGCAGCTTATGCAGAAGCAGTATGTGCCACGGAAGAGTTGAAATTTTATAAAGATAATGTTGATCCGGCAGATATGAATCCGCTGAAGAAGCCAACTACCGAGCATGATCCGGCGTTGAAGTTTAAATCAGCTAAGGAGACCAAGCAAGTTGATTTTGTGCCTGGGGATTCGTCCAAGCAATTCACTATTAGCGCTAACCTTGATCCCAAATAGGAAAGCGCGCTCATCGAGTTCATCCGTGAGAACCGGGATATCTTTGCATGGAAACCTTCTGACATGCCAGGTATACCGAGGGAACTCGCTGAGCACAAGTTAAACGTTGATCCGAAGTTCAAACCGGTTAAACAGTATCTGCGCCGCTTCAACGAGGAAAGGCGCAAGGCTATAGGAGAAGAAGTGGCCAGACTTTTGGCCGCAGGGTTCATAGTGGAAGTTTTTCATCCGGAGTGGTTGGCTAATCTGGTGCTGGTGTTAAAGAAGAATGGGAAGTGGAGGATGTGTGTGGACTACACGGACCTCAATAAAGCTTGCCCAACTGATCCTTTTGCCCTACCTCGCATCGATATGATCATCGATGCCACGGCGGGGTGTGAACGGCTAAGTTTTTTGGATGCATATTCAGGGTATCACCAGATCAAGATGGCGGTGGAAGACCAAGAGAAGACAGCTTTCATAACTCCTTTTGGTGCTTTTTGCTATGTGTCTATGCCTTTTGGGCTTAAGTGTGCACAGGCAACTTATCAACGTTGCGTTCAGAATTGTTTGAAGGGGCAGATAGGGAGGAATGTTCATGCCTATGTGGATGACATTGTGGTCAAATCGAAGAAAGAAGGAACAATGATAGAGGATCTCAAAGAAACCTTTGATAATCTTCGGACTTACAGGATGATGCTAATCCGGAAAAATGTGCTTTTGGTGTTCCGGCTGGTAAGCTACTGGGATTCTTGGTCTCAAACAGAGGAATAGAAGCTAACCCAGAGAAGATCAAGGCCATCACATCTTTGACTAAACCGGTTTGCATTAACGATGTTCAGCGCATAGCTGGCCGGATCACATCGTTAAGCCGGTTCATCAGTCGCTTGGGAGAAAAGGCGATCCCACTTTACCAGATGTTAAGGAAAACAGACCGGTTTATCTGGAGCGATGAGGCAGATGCAGCATTTGAGGATTTGAAACGGCAACTAGCAAAACCACCGATTTTAGCTGCGCCCATTGAGAAGGAGCCTTTGCTGTTATATGTTGCTGCTAATACACGAGCAGTCAGCGTTGCAATTGTGGTTGAGCGCAAGGAAGCAGGGAAGGAGCACCCAGTTCAGCACCCGGTTTATTATGTAAGTGAAGTACTAATTGAGTCCAAGCAGAGATACCCTCATTGGCAGAAATCAGTATACGGGGTGTTCATGGCAAACCGGAAGCTGAAGCACTATTTCCAAGGACATCCAATAACTGTGGTTAGTTCAGCACCGTTGGGGGATATAATCCAGAACAGGGAAGCTACGGGCAGAATAGCAAAGTGGGCCATTGAGCTCAGCCCGCATGAGTTGAAATATGTACCACGAACGGCTATAAAATCTCAGGCGTTGGTGGACTTCATAAATGACTGGACCGAGTTGCAGACTGCTGAGGAGAAGCCGGATCTTACTTATTGGACGATTCACTTTGACGGTTCAAAACAGTTGGAGGGCTCAGGGGCTGGAGTTGTCTTAACTTCCCCCAGAGGTGATAAATTTTGCTATGTCCTCCGCTTATTATTTCCTTGTACTAATAATGCAGCAGAATATGAAGCATTACTTCATGGCTTGCGGTTAGCAAAGGAGATGAACTTGAGCCGGGTCAAGTGCCTGGGTGACTCGGATCTGGTGGCACAGCAAGTTTCTGGCAAGTGGGATTCAAGAGATCCCCTCATGGCGGCTTATAGACGAGAGGTTCAAGCAGTCGCAGGATACTTTAAAGGATATCAGGTGGATCATATAGACCGGCGGAGGAACGAAGCGGCCGATGTTTTAAGCCGGCTAGGGTCGCAACGTAAACCAGTGCCACCAAACACTTTTTTGGATGAATTGCACAGTCCTTCGGTTCAGATACCTTCGGAGGAAGACCTAGCTGTTCTGGACCCAGAGGCACAGTTAGTTGCAGCACTCCATATTATTCCGGACTGGACACTGCCCTATTTGGCATACCTAAGCCAAGGAGAGTTGCCAGATGATGAAGAGGAAGCACGACAGATAATCCGGCGCTCTAAGTCCATGACAATTGCAAACGGAGAACTCCACCATCGTAGTACTTCTGGAGTATTTCAACGATGTGTTTCAGCTGAGGAAGGTTGTGAGATTCTTCGGGAGATTCATGAAGGGGATTGTGGTCATCATGCCGGTTCAAAATCATTGGTGGCTAAGGCATTCCGACATGGTTTCTATTGGTTAACTGCACATGCAGATGCGGCAAATCTGGTCCGGAAGTGTGATGCTTGTCAGAAATTCTCAAGGCGTGCTCTGGTTCCGGCACAGGAACTCCGGATGATACCAATAACTTGGCCTTTCGCAACTTGGGGGCTTGATATGGTTGGGCCCTTCAAGCGATCCCAAGATCAGAAAACTCATCTACTGGTGGCAGTAGACAAGTTCACAAAGTGGGTTGAAGCGGAGCCTATAAGCAAGTGTGATGCGGCGACGACAGTCAAATTCATCAAAAAAGTAATTTTCCGGTTTGGCTTCCCACACAGCATCATCACAGATAATGGTACTAACTTATCTAAAGGTGAGATGAAGGAATTTTGTCAAAGAGAACATATTCGCTTAGACGTATCTTTTGTGGCTCACCCCCAAACCAACGGTCAGGCCGAAAGGGCAAATCAGGAAATTTTGCGAGGTATCAAACCCCGGCTTATGACACCTTTGCAGAGAACCCCAGGATGTTGGGTTGAGGAATTGCCATCTGTTCTTTGGAGTATTAACACTACACCAAACCGGTCTACAGGCTACACGCCTTTCTTCATGGTTTATGGCTCTGAAGCAGTTCTTCCGAGTGATATACGTCATGACTCACCAAGGGTAACGGCCTATGTGGAAGCAATCAACGAGGAGTCAAGACAAGACAGTTTAGACCGACTGGATGAAGAGCGTGATATAGCTGCAGCACGATCGGCGATTTATCAGCAAGATTTGCGCAGATATCATAGCCGCCGGATTAGATCAAGGACGTTCCAGGAGGGTGACTTGGTACTCCGGCTCATCCAAGATCAAACAGATATGCACAAGCTATCCCCACCTTGGGAAGGGCCCTTTGTGGTCAGCAAGAATCTACACAACGGCTCATATTACTTGGTGGACGTTCGGGAACACAAGGACTCACGGACATCAGAAGAGGAGACGAAGAGGCCATGGAACATCGCCCATTTACGGCCATATTATACTTGAGCAACGTGCTCCACTGTATCCTATGTATATATTATGAGTAATGAATAAACCGGCACCCTCGGTAAACCGGGGGCTTAGCCCTTTTTCCATATGCAAAAAAACTTGTGAAAGCAACCCATATACATACAAGTTTATTATCAGATACCATATTTAAATATATTGGCCGGTTTAGAAATTGATTTTTTGCAGAATATACAAAGGAGCAATAAAACTCTCAAGAACGTGCGATCTTATCCGGTTCAAGGAAAGAAGGCTTCACAAAAGTTACCCACCTGTTCAGGAGGAACCCTGGAGGCCCTCTGGAGTGGTATCACCCACTCCCAGTGATCGGATCAGTTTCCTAGTTCTACAGACCCTCTGAAAAGTTGGATAAATCCACGTTCAGTGATTGGTTTACATTGACCTACCGGTTCAGGAGGAACCCTGGAGGCCCTTTGGGAGTGGTATCATCTACTCCCAGTGATCGGATAAGTTTCATAGTTCTTTCGGCCCTCTGAAAAGTTGGATAATGCCACGTTCAGTGATTGGCTAGGCCCTCTGGGAGTGTCGGCTAATCCACGTCCCAGTGATTGGCTCAGTTTGTACATTGACCCACCGGTTCAGGAGGAACCCTGGAGGCCCTCTGGGAGTGGTATCATCTACTCCCAGTGATCGGATTAGTTTCATAGTTCTATCGGCCCTCTGAAAAGTTGGATAATGCCACGTTCAGTGATTGGCTAGGCCCTCTGGGAGTGTCGGCTAATCCGCGTCCCAGTGATTGGCTCGGTTTTTTATTTACGGTTCTTTCGGCCCTCTGAAAAGTTGGATAAATCCACGTTCAGTGATTGGCTAGGCCCCCTGGGAGTGTTGGCTAATCCACGTCCCATTGATTGGCAGAACCTTGCTTTGAGCCTGGCAGCTCTTGAAAAAGCCTCGACTACACGGTCTTATTTGCAAAATTTGCATGTTTTTGGTGTTTTTTGTGTTTTATAACCTTTTAAACCGGAGTGGAACAACTACACAAGTTGACCACATATCTATAAGGTGCAAAGTCTGGATCATGAATACCAGCATAAGTAAACCGGCGTTCATTAAAACCCGGATTGCATATCAGGCAAAAGTTACGACTTTCCAAATCAGGATGAACCGGATTTATCATCAAGATGACCTGGAGAATTTCGAGTTTCTACTTGCATCCATGAAGATCTTCATAAAGCGACTTTAAAATCCTACCGGTTTATAAAAGTATTGGCCACATATAATCTCAGGTATAAAAGTTATTTTTAGTAAAGATATGCTTATTTGACGTTTTAAGAGAACAAGTTAATCCGTCCAGTGGTAAGCCACTAGGACATATTTTCGATATTTTTTCTGTATAAGCAGAGGAAGGAAACAAATATCAGACAACAAGTCAACTGGCGAGTATTTCATAAAGACAAAATATTCGGATCGAAGCACATTAAGATTCGGCTAACCTATTACAAGGCATGACAAGCCCAACGGTTTGGAAACATTGTTTGACAGAATACAGATTATGATTACAGCAATAAAATTCGAAGTTATGCTTCTCCTTGCTGAGACTGCTGCCCATCGCCTTGATCCGGAACATCTTCATCCTCGTGAAGCGGTTGGAAGTCCGGCGCACGCCAATCAATCTTCGTCAAGGCCCGGAAATACACCTCATCGTTGATAAGTTCAGCAGGATCAATGTCAGGAGCAAAGGTGTGAGGACGAACCGGCGGAATTAAGTTGACGGTATCATAGACCGGTCGCTCCACCCGCTCGTTCTGCAAATTATATCCTGGATGATATCGGGACAAGTCAGATTCAGCTGCGAGCTTGCTGGCGAGGGGACGCATCTCCTTCGTCAAGGCATAGAGATCCTTTTCAGTAAAGGTTGAACCGCCATCCTTTGTATCTGGAAATCCGGTTAAAGCCTCCTCCGGATCAAGATCCGGGACCCAAGCCTTAGCCCTTGTAAGGGCCAGAAGAGCACCACCCCGAGCGGCAGACTTCTTGACTTCTTCAAGACGAGCCGGCAAAACCGATAATTTATTCAAAGTATCTTGGATCGTCGTAGGAGCCGGTTTACCAAAAGAAGTGGCACTGGTGATCCTCTGAGTACCGGAGTACAGCTGCTCGACCAAGGTGTAGCATGCTTTAAGTTTCTTCCGTAAGTCATCCCCAAGATGGGAGACACGGCGGCCTGCACACAACTATTATAGTTAAACCGGCACAAAATGCAGGTTACAAAGATGAAAGCAGGAGTTCAGATTATACTTACCAAAGACAGCAGAGGTCATCAAGTCAATTTGCCGTCTTAATCCGGACAATTCTTCTGTTACCGGATTAAGCGCTCCTTCAGCATCTTGAACCAGCTTCTCCAGATCTTTCTTCTGGACCTCAAAAGCGGTCCGCTCTTCTTCAAAATATTTCTTCAGGTCTTCAGCAGTCTTTAAGCTTACATGAAGTTCTTTTTTAGCCTTTGAAGCGACAGACTCTGTTTCAGTAAGACGGCTACGAAGTTCATTGAGTTCAAGAGCATTCCGGTTCAACTCAGCCTGCAAACACAGTTAAAAAACAAGAGGAGAAAATTAGACAAGTCTCAAGCACACAACCAAGTTGTCTACTTGACACTTTGGGGCTAATGGCAGTTGAAGCAGTTAAGAACAACAATTCAAAGTTACAAGTCTCAAGCACACAAACAAGTTGTCTGCTCGACACTTGGGGGCTAATGCATAGTTGAAGTATCATCAGCAACTTTTTACAAGTATCAAATACATAAACAAGTTATCTACTTGATACTTGGGGGCTAATGTAAAGATCAACGGTTCAATCTACAAAGTTCCAGTTCACCTTTAGCACTCAGCTAAACCGAAACTTGGGGGCTGTTATGAGATAAGAAATACATCAAAAGAACAAAGTCAGAAGAAGAAGTTTACCTCATACTTTTCCCTCATTAAGTTAACCAGGCTGGCTTCATAATCCCGGCTGCTGTGGAGCCGGTTCAGATACCCAGAGTAAATTTCTTGAGCGCTCATGCCGGAAAGGCTAGATATCTCAGTGCTCCATTTCCCCTTTTCCTGAGTTAGCTTTTCCGTTTTAGCCGTATGTTTGGCTAAAACGGTGGGCTCAGCTGGAGCAACAAAGGCAGCTCCAGTTACCACAACATCAGGAGAGGCAGGTGCATTTGGGGGAGTGGCAGTATGAGCCGGATTAGGAGACGCCGGATTAGTCTGAGGAGAGTTAACCCGGGCCGGACTTGGTGGATTATGAGCATCTTCAGCTGTAGGATTTTCAGGAGCAGAGATGTGCTCTGTAGGCACAGGATCTTCAAGAGGGACTACGGGCTCGCCCTCTGAAGGAATAGATGTTGACAGATCAGCAACCAGATCATCGGCAGTAGGTTCAGCAGGAGGCTTATTTGCCTTGGGCTTCTTGCTGGGTTTTGGTTTTCTGGAAAAGTATGCAAAATGAGTTGACATTATAAAATAAAAGGGATCATAAACCGGAGAAGGTGAGAAAAGTTACCCTGGGACGGTTTTCAGTGGAGGAAGCTGCGTGGCGGTCGATTCACCAGAGGAAGACAGTGGAGTTTCCTGATAATCAGGGTCAGACGGTTTAAGAGGTTTTCGGATAAGCCCGGCCTTGGGATGAAGGGGAGTCGGAGAAAGTATCACCTCAGCACGGCGTTTTCGAACCGGAGTTAAAGAAATCCCGGATGATTCCACCGCCAGGCCGCTATGGCGAGTGGTCCGGCGAAGAGCTTCGTGCTGTTGTTTCTTCAAAATAAAGTTAGGGTCCAACTGAGCATAAGGATGAGAAAATTGGTATTTCCGGACGGTCCGACGACTTTTTTGTAGAAGAGGTTCTGAGTCAGAGGAAAGAATGGTTACCTCAATTTCAGCCGGGTTATCACCTTCAGGCAACTCCTGTGGAAAGGTATCATTAGATACAATTACAAGTACATGAAAGCAAAATTTAAACCGGATTAAAGCATACCTCGGAATCCGGATCATCATCTTCAGTGGGAGAACCGGCGTCAACGGCTGCTTTTCTTTTCTTATTGGCGAAGGTTTTTCGGCGAACCTGTTTGCCGGTTTTCTCCTGAGGTTTCCTCTTCCAGAAGGGGTCATCAGCCTAAACAAAAGAAAGATAGACGATTGAAAGACGGTTTAAAAGAACGGATTACAGATACATGGTAAAGTGAGACTTACTGCAGGCGGCTTGTTTTTCTTATAATATGGAGCTGGCCCGACTTTGCTGCAGTCTGCCAAAGAAACATTGAGAATTTTCTTGGCTGATTCTACAACTTCCGATTCAGAAAGCTTTTCCTTGGTAAACCTTTGAGGATCATCCGGTTTGCCAGAATATTTGCACATTAGCTGTGATCGCTGGCTCAAGGGAAGTATGCTCCAAGACAGCCAACAACGTAGAAAATCAGTCCCAATCAAACCATTTGCTATGAAGGCTCTTAACTTGGAGAGCTGTGATGAGAACCGGGTCCGTTCAACAGCGCCGAGCCGTGGTGGTAAAGGATGATTCTCCGGAATACGGGTTTCACAGTAACCCGGCAGAGGGTTCTCCCCTTCAGGAGAAGTGTCAACGCAGTAAAACCAGGACTTATTCCAGTCTTTTGGATGAGAGTGTAAAGCGGCGTGAGGAAAAACCACGTCTCTCCTCTTCTGAATACTAACACCGCCGAGCTCTTGATGTGGTCCGCTGGTAAACTCGGTGTGCCGGTTTAAATGGAAGAAGTCTCGGAACAGATCGACGGACGGTTCTTCTTGCAGATATACCTCCGAAAACACTTGGAAGTCACAGATGTTTGAGATAGAATTGGGTCCAATATCCTGAGGGTGCAGTTGGAAAGCAGCAAGAACATCCCGGAAAAACTTTGAACCGGGGGGAGAGAAGCCTCGAGATATATGATCCAAAAACACAATGACCTCCCCGGACCTGGGAGTAGGGGGACATTCATTACCCGGGGCCCGCCACTTTAAAACAGACTGAGGTCCTAACGTGCCAATTTCAGAAATCTTGATTAAATCGTCCTCAGTAATGACAGAAGGAACCCAATCGCAGGAGACATACTGCTTGGCCATCGCAACGAAAAGGCAAGGTACTGGAAAAGATAAAGCGCAGAAAACGGATTATGAAGATACGGCAGCATAAACCGGAATCTATCTATGAAAGTTACGCAACGGTTTAACTAAGGACTAATGGCATGGTTAAACCGGCAATAATGACAGGTTACATCATTTCCGGTCAATGGCAGTTGAAGGGGAACAGCTAAACCGTCGCATTTAAATTGCAGAGTTTCGCAAGAGCAGGGCATATCAGTTTAAACCGGGACATACCTAACAGATCTACCAAGGAGAAAAACAGGTTTCTAAAAAACAGCTAAGGAAGAACAGATCTGAGCATACTAGGAAAAGAGAAACAAATCTAAGAGTATGCAGGAAAAAACTACAAGGACCTTATACTAAGCGGATGGATCTACAGGTTAAGACAGGAACGACGGAGATCTGAAGCATTTACAGCAGGATAAAATAACAGTTTAAAGAGCAAGATCTGAAAGTGAAGGTTACTAGAAATCATTGGCTAAAAGGTCGAACAAGGGGAAGTTCTTATCAAGACTCTAATGGCGGAGGTAGGAGAAGAAACCCTAGAAGTTGCAGACTGATAATGAAGAAGAAGGGCATACCTGGAGCGGCAGGGATCGGCGGCGGAGGTTCTCTGGTCAAGCTCAGGGTGATGCAGCGGCCGGCGAGGGCTTGGATCCAGCGGACGACGGCGGTGGTTCGAGCTCAGGCAACGATGAAGTTGGGCGACGGAGGAAGAAGACGGAGCAGGAAGAAGGTAATGAATGGGGATAGCAGTATTTATAAAGGAGAGTCAGATCTGAAGCGACAGGTGCGGGAATCGAGGAGGCAAAAAATCGGATAAAGATCCTCTGACGCCTCGATTCTCGGGATAACCCTTAAAATAAGCTACAGTACAGCTCGCTGCGTTAAATGCGGAGATGATGTCACTGTCAGATTTAATGATCCCTGAGGATGACGTCAGAGCCTGTTTATAAGGATGAGAAGACAGAAGAAAACTATACAAGAGAAGACTGATATGAACAAGTTCAAATCATTCTGGGGCCTAATGTCAGGGATATGACTAGCAGGTATAAACCGACTAGTATAAACCGGCTTTGTTAATATATTTGTTTGTAATATGTAGTAAAGGCTACGGCCCATAAAGATCTTAGGGCCCATGTATAGAATTAAGGTTTGTAAACCGCCCCGTGATGTAACTTGAGAGATAAGGAAGAAAAGACAGAGACCGAGGCGGACACAGATATGAGCCGGCCTCGGGACTCTGTAAACCGGACCAGGCGTACCCTCTATATAAAGGGGCGACCCGGCGACGGTTCAGGGACAAGCAACAATCAACCCGTCAAGACACAGGCGAGCGAATCCGCTCCCTGTAATCCGACGCCCAAGCAATACCAAACCAACTAGACGTAGGCTTTTACCTTCATCGAAGGGGCCGAACTAGTATAAACCTTCTGTGTCCTTTGTGTGCTATGAACCCCTTCAAGCTAACCCGTGCGATGGTTCCATCATCAAGTCCGCTAAACCGGACATCTGCCGTGTTATTTCCACGACAAGACTGTTGGGTACACCTTCTATCACAGATCCGAAGGCAAGATATTCGCTGCTAAGAATGGATCCTTTCTAGAGAAGGAGTTTCTCTCAAAAGAAGTGAGTGGGAGGAAAGTGAAACTTGATAAGGTAATTGTACATTCTCCCGGATTGGATAGTAGTACATCACAAAAACTAGTTCCAGTGATTCCTACACCAATTAGTGAGGAAGCTCATGATGATGATAATGAAACTTCAGATCAAGTTACTGCTAAACTTTGTAAATCAACCAGAGTACGTTCCGCGCTAGAGTGGTACGATAACCCGGTTCTGGAAGTCATGTTACTAGACCATGATGAACCTACGAACTATGAAGAAGCGATGATGAGCCCAGATTCTGCAAAATGGCTTGAGGCCATAAAATCTGAGATGGGATCCATGTATGAGAACAAAGTGTGGACTTTGGTTGACTTGCCCGATGATCGACAAGCCATTGAAAATAAATGGATCTTCAAGAGGAAGACCGACGCCGACGGTAATGTTACTGTCTACAAAGCTCGACTTGTTGCGAAAGGTTTTCGACAAGTTCAAGGCGTTGACTACGATGAGATTTTCTCACTCGTAGCGATGCTTAAGTCTGTACAAATCATGTTAGCAATTGCCGCATTTTTATGAAATCTGGCAAATGGATAACAAAACTACGTTCTTTAATGGACTTATTAAAGAAGAGTTGTATATGATGCAACCATATGGTTTTGTCAATCCTAAAGGTGCTAACAAAAATGGGCAAGCTCCAGTGATCCATCTATGGATTGGTGCAAGCATCTCGGAGTTGGAATATACGCTTTGATTAGTTGATCAAAGCATATAGTTTTATACAGACTTGCGATGAAGCCTGTATTTACAAGAAAGTGAGTGGGAGCACTATAGCCTTTCTGATAAGTATATGTGAATGACATATTGTTGATCAGAAATAATGTAGAATATTCTGGAAAACATAAAGGAGTGTTTGAAACGAGTTTTTCAAAGAAAGACCTTAGTGAAGTTGCTTACATATTGGGCATCAAGATCTATAGAGATAGATCAATACGCTTGACAATACTTTTGATGAGTACATACCTTGATAAGATTTTGAAGTAGTTCAAAATGGATCAGTCAAAGAAGGAGTTCTTGCCTGATTTGTAAGGTGTGAAGTTGAGTAAGACTCAAAGACTGACCACGGCAGAAAAATATAGAGAGAATGAAAGTCATTCCCTATGCCTCAGCCATAGGTTCTATAAAGTACGCCATGCTCTATACCAAACCTGTTGTGTACCTTGCCATGAGTTTGGCAAGGAGGTACAATAGTGATCCAGGAGTAGATCATCGGATAGTGGTCAAAATTATCCTTAGTAACTAGAGGACTAAGGAAATATTTCTCGATTATGGAGGTGATAAAGAGTTCGCCGTAAAGAGTTACGCCGATGCGAGCTTTGACACTAATCCAGATGACTCTAAGTATAAATCTGGATGCGTATTGAAAGTGGGAGCAATTAGCTAGAGTAGCTCCATGTAGAGCTTTGTAGACATAGAAATTTGCGAAATACATACGGATCTGAATGTGACAGACCCGTTGACTAAACTTCTCTCACGAAGCAAAACATGATCACACTTTAAGTACTCTTTGGGTGTTAATCACATGGCGATGTGAACTAGATTATTGACTCTAGTAAACCCTTTGGGTGTTGGTCACATGGCGATGTGAACTTTGGGTGTTATTCACATAACGATGTGAACTATCGGTGTTAAATCAAATGGCGATGTGAATTAGATTATTGACTCTAGTGCAAGTGGGAGACTGAAGGAAATATGCCCTAGAGGCAATAATAAAGTTGTTATTTATATTTCCTTATATCATGAAAAATGTTTATTATTCATGTTAGAATTGTATTAACCATAAACTTAGTACATGTGTGAACACATAGACAAAACAGAGTGTCCCTAGTATGCCTCTACTGGATTAGCTCATTGATCAAAGATGGTTATGTTTCCTAACGATAGACATGAGTTGTCATTTGATCAATGCGATCACATCATTAGGAGAATGATGTGATGGACAAGACCCATCTGTTAGCTTAGCAACTACGATCGTTTAGTTTTACTGCTATTGCTTTCTTCATGACTTATACATGTTCCTATGACTATAAAATTATGCAACTCCCGAATACCGAAGGAACACCTTGTGTGCTATCAAACGTCACAACGTAACTGGGTGATTATAAAGATGCTCTACAGGTCTCTCCGAAAGTGTTCGTGGTGTTGGTATAGATCAAGAATAGGATTTGTCACTCCGAATGTCGGAGAGGTATCTCTGGGCCCTCTCGGTAATGCACATCATAGTAAGCCTTGCAAGCAAATGACTAATGAGTTAGTTATGAGATGATGTATTACGGAATGAGTAAAGAGACGTGCCGGTAACGATATTGAACTAGGTATTGAGATACCGATGATCGAATCTCGGGCAAGTAACATACCGATGAGAAAGGGAACAACGTATGTTGTTATGCGGTTCGACCGATAAAGATCTTTGCAGAATATGTAGGAGCCAATATGGGCATCCAGGTTCCGCTATTGGTTATTGACCGGAGAGATGTCTCAGTCATGTCTACATAGTTCTCGAACCCGTAGGGTCTGCATGCTTAAACGTTCGTTGACGATATAGTATTTAATGAGTTATGTATGTTGGTGACCGAATGTTATTCAGAGTCCCGGATGTGATCACAGACATGACGAGGAACTCCGGAATGGTCCGGAGATAAAGATTAATATATGGTATAATAGTGTTTGACCTTTGGAAGGGTTCCAGAATTCACCTGAAGGGGTTCCGGATGTTTCCCGAAATGTTTGGGTACGAGAACACTTTGTTTGGGCCAAAGGGGAAAGCCCACAAGGTTTTTGGAAAACGCAAAAGGAAGTTTTGCGGAGTCCAGGGGCCAGACGCCAGGGTCCCTGGCGTCTGGGGCCAGACGCCTCTGGCCCTGGAGTCCGAGAAGGACTCTTGCCTTTTGGGTGAAACCGACTTTGTGGAGGATTTTACTCCAAGTTTCGACCCCAAGGCTGAACATATAAATAGAGGGGTAGGGCTAGCACCCAAGACACATCAAGATACACCAAGCCGTGTGCCGGCAACCCCGACCCTCTAGTTTATCCTCCGTCTAGTTTCTGTAGTGCTTGGCGAAGCCCTGCAGAGATTGTTGTTCATCAACAACCGTCACCACGCCGTCGTGCTGCCGGAACTCATCTACTACTTCGCCCGTTTTGCTGGATCAAGAAGGCGAGGACATCATCGAGCTGAACGTGTGCTGAACGCAGAGGTGCCATACGTTCGATACTAGATCGGGACGGATCGTGAAGGTGTACGACTGCATCGACCGTGTTGATAAACGCTTCCGCTTTCGGTATACGAGGGTACGTAGACACACTCTCCCCACTCGTTGCTATGCATCTAGTAGATAGATCTTGCGTGATCGTAGGAATTTCTTTTAATACTACGTTCCCCAACATTTTATATCATATTGCTTGAGTTTATCCCTCTACATCATGTCATCTTGCTTAAAGCATTACTCTGTTCTTATGAACTTAATACTCTAGATGCATGCTGGATAGCGGTCGATGTGTGGAGTAATAGTAGTAGATGCAGAATCGTTTCGGTCTACTTGTCACGGACATGATGCCTATATATAATGATCATGCATAGATATTCTCATAACTATGCGCTTTTGTATCAATTGCTCGACAGTAATTTGTTCACCCACCGTAGAATTCTGCTATCATGAGAGAAGCCACTAGTGAAACCTATGGCCCCCGGGTCTATCTTTATTATATTACTTTCCCTTCAATTTCTGTCAGCGTTGCTTATTGCTATATTTACTTTTTGTTCTTATACCAAAAATACCAAAAATATTATACTATCCTATCTATCAGATCTCACTTTCGTAAGTGACCGTAAAGGAATTGACAACCCCTTATTGCGTTGGCTCCGAAGTTCTTATTTGTTTGTGCAGGTGCAAGGGACTCGCGCGTGGTCTCCTACTGGATTGATATCTTGGTTCTCAAAAACTGAGGGAAATACTTTCGCTACTATGCTGCATCACAGATACGTCTCCGTCGTATCTATAATTTTTTAGTTCCATGCCAATATTCTACAACTTTCATATACTTTTGGCAACTTTTTATACTATTTTTTGGGACTAACATATTGATCCAGTGCCCAGTGCCAGTTCCTGTTTGTTGCATGTTTTTTGTTTCGCGGAATATCCATATCAAATATAGTCCAAACGAAATAAAAACGGACATAATTTTTTTGGGAATATATGTGAATTTTGGGAAGCGGAACCACCACGAAACGATGCTCGAGTGGGCCTCGAGGGTGGGGGGCGCGCCCCCCTGCCCAGGGCGCGCCCTGGGCCCTCGAGGCCACACTGTAAGGCAGTTGATGCCCTTCTTTCTCGGCAAGAAAGCTAATATCTGGATAAAAATCGTGTCAAAAGATGAGCCCAATCGGAGTTACGGATCTCCGGGAATTTAAGAAATGGTGAAGGGCTAGAATCTGGGAACGCAGAAACTGAGAGAGACAGAGAGACAGATCCAATCTCGGAGGGGCTCTCGCCCCTCCGCCGCCATGGAGGCCATGGACCAGAGGGGAAACCCTTCTCCCACCTAGGGAGAAGGTCAAGGAAGAAGAAGAAGGAGGGGGGCTCTCTCCCCATCGCTTCTGGTGGCACCAGAGTGCCACCGGGGCCATCATCGTGTGACGACGATCTACACCAACACCTCCGTCATCTTCACCAACATCTCCATCACCTTCCCCCATCTATCTACAGCGGTCCACTCTCCCGCAACCCGCTGTACCCTCTACTTGAACATGGTGCTTTATGCTTCATATTATTATCCAATGATGTGTTGCCATCCCATGATGTCTGAGTAGATTATCGTTGTCCTATCGGTGATTGGTGAATTGCTATGATTGATTTAAATTGCTTGTGGTTATGTTGCTGTCCTTTGGTGCCCATCATATGAGCGCGCGCGTGGATCACACCATAGGGTTACTTGTATGTTGATAGGACTACGTATTGGAGGGCAAGAGTGACAGAAACTTCAACCTAGCGTAGAAATTGATGCATACATGATTGAAGGGGGACCAATATATCTTAATGCTATGGTTGGGTTTTACCTTAATGAACGTTAGTAGTTGCGGATGCTTACTAATAGTTCCAATCATAAGTGCATAAAATTCCAAGTAAGGGATGACATGGTAGCAGTGGCCTCTCCCACATAAAACTTGCTATCGGTCTAGTAACATAGTCAATTGCTTAGGGGCAATTTCGCAACTCCTACCACCACTTTTCCACACTCGCTATCATTAACTTTAGTTGTGTCTTTACCTTAACAGCCCCTAGTTTTATTTACGTGCTCGTTATATTCTTGCAAACCTATCCCACAAAAACCACAAAATAATTCTAGTTTCATACTTGTTCTAGGTAAAGTAAACGTCAAGCGTGCGTAGAGTTGTATCGGTGGTCGATAGAACTTGAGGGATTATTTGTTCTGCCTTTAGCTCCTCGTTGGGTTCGACACTCTTACTTATCGAAAGAGGCTACAACTAATCCCCTACACTTGTGGGTTATCAAGACCTTTTTCTGGCGCCGTTGCCGGGGAGCAATAGCGTGGGGTGAATATTCTCGTGTGTGCTTGTTTGCTTTATAACTAAGTATATTTTATTTGCTATTCTAAGTTGTTTTCTATCTTTAGTTATGGGTAGGAAACGCAAAATAGCAAAAAAATAGTGGTACCTACTAAAACAATGGTTGAAGAACCACTCAAAATCTATCACAGTACCGAAGCTTATTACTTGGATCATCTTCGATCCCTATGTGCTCGGGCTGAAACCCCAACTAGCTTAGTTGAGGGAAAATCTTTAGATGAGCATGCTTGTTATGTGTGACACCGCATATCTGAAAAAGGGAAACATTTACTGGATCAAATTCATTATTTGCAATGCTATGCTTGGAATTTATGTGAAATCTATGATTTTACTTGTTGTTCTGAAGATCCTACGAAACACCTTCCCTACCAATGTGAGTTTAGTGATAATGGAATCGTATCTTCGTATGCTAAGGGTGTTTATAGTTACGATGATGTTCAACAAATTGAAGAATTTGTTGCTTTCAAGGGTGCTTATGAAATTGCTTCTTTGATTGAAAAGTATGATGCTACTCTTTACAAATCTGAAAATTTTGCCATATTTAAGTATTGTTGTGATAATTATGCTTCTAATGCCTATGTTAAACCATATATTGAGGACTCCTCCGCTGTCCAATAAGAGACTAATATTTTGCAGGAGTCTATGGAAGAAGAAATTAATGACATTGTGAGCTCATTGGATGAAAAAGATGAGGAGGAGAGCGAAGAACAAAAGGAGGAAGAGCAGATTGATCACCCGTGCCCACCTTCTAATGAGAGTAACTCTTTATCTCATACATTGTTTAATTTCCCTTCGTGCTTACCGAAGGATGATTGCTATGATGATTGTTATGATCCCATTGATTCTTTTGAAATATTCCTTTTTGATGATGCTTGCTATGCTTGTGCCCAAGATGCCAGTATGAATTATGCTTATGGAGATGAGCTTGCTATAGTTCCTTATGTTAAACATGAGATAGTTGCTATTGCACCCACACATGATAGTCCTATTATCTTTTTGAATTCTCCAAACTACACTATATCAGAGAAGTTTGCACTTATTAAGGATTATATTGATGGGTTGCCTTTTTCTGTTACACATGATGATTTTGATGAATATAATATGCATGTGCTTGCTGCTCCTACTTGCAATTATTATGAGAGAGGAACTATATCTCCGCCTCTCTACGTTTCCAACACACTGCTTATACTATGCATTCGCCTTTACTTGATGTGCATGAATTGTTCTTATATGACATGTCGATGCATAGGAAGAGATTTAGACTTCGTTTTTGTATGATATATATCACTTTGTGCTCACTACCAAATGCCAAATCATCCGGGTGGATCCATTACTTGAGCATTATATGCCTAGCTTAATGGCTTTAAAGAAAGCGCTGCCAGGGAGACAACCCGGAAGTTTGAGAGAGTCATTTATTTCTGTTGTGTGCTTTTATAAAGTTTAAAAACAAAAAAATAAAGAGGGGAACCCAAAACTTTTCAAAAATAAAAGTGAAAGTGATATAGACGAGCATTGTGAAAGTGGGGGACGTCCTTGAACTTTGTTCATGCCCATGGAAACTTTGTGAATCCTAATTACAGAAACTTTTCAACAAAAATAATTATCCCCTTGTACAATTCCATTGTATTAAAAAAAATGTTCCAAGGTTTGCCTTTAGGATGTTTACAATGCTTGTTGGTTTGTGCGGTGCAGGACAGAAACTTTGGTTGTAGTGTGCGATTTTACATTTTTTGCTGGAACGTGAAATGGTTACGAAACTTTTTGCAATGTCTTTCTATACAAATTGTTGATTTTTTCTAATTTTGGTAGAATTTTTAAAGTATCAGAAGTATGGTGAATATTCAGATTATTACAGGCTGTTCTGTTTTAGACAGATTCTGTTTTTGATGCATAGTTTGCTTGTTCCGATGAAACTATCAATTTCTATCAGTGGATTAAGCCATGGAAAAGTTATATTACAGTAGCTACAATGCAAAAAAATATGAATTGGTTTGCAACAGTACTTAGAGTAGTGATTTGCTTTATTGTACTAACGGATCTTACCGAGTTTTCTGTTGAAGTTTTGTGTGGATGAAGTGTTCGAAGATCGAGGAGGTCTCGATGTGAGGAAAAGAAGGAGAGGCAAGAGCTCAAGCTTGGGGATGCCCAAGGCACCCGAAGTAAATATTCAAGGAGACTCAAGCGTCTAAGTTTGAGGATGCCCCGGAAGGCATCCCCTCTTTTTTCAACAAGTATCGATATGTTTTCGGATTCGTTTCATTCAGGTGATATGTGCAGATCTTGGAGCGTCTTTTGCATTTAGTTTTCACCTTTTCTTTTATGCACCATGCTGGTATGAGATAGTCCTTGGTTTATTTATAGAATGCTCTTTGCACTTCACTTATATCTTTTGAGTATGGCTTTATAGAATACTTCATGTGCTTCACTTACATCATTTGAAGTTTGGATTGCCTATTTCTCTTCACATAGAAAACCGCCATTTGTAGAATGCTCTTTTGCTTCACTTATAATTGTTAGAGCGTGGGCATAACTTTTGTATAAAGAATTAAAACTCTCTTGCTTCACTTATATCTATTTAGAGAGTTGACATGAATTGTTCATTCACATGGTTAGTCATAAAATCCTACATAAACTTGTAGATCGCTGAATATGATATGTTTGATTCCTTGCAATAGTTTTGCGATATAAAGATGGTGATATTAGAGACATGCTAGTGGGTAGTTGTGGATTGTAGAAATACTTGTGTTGAGGTTTGTGATTCCCGTAGCATGCACGTATGGTAAACCGTTATGTGACGAAGTTGGAGCATGATTTATTTATTGAGTGTCATCCTTTGTGTGGAGGTCGGGGGCGCGTGATGGTTAACTCCTACCAACCTCCCCCCTAGGAGCATGCTTGTAGTACTTGGTTTCGATGGCTAATAAATTTTTGCAATAAGTATGTGAGTTTTTTGTGACTAATGTTGAGTCCATGGATTATACGCACTCTCACCCTTCCACCATTGCTAGCCTCTCTTGTACTGCGCAACTTTCGCCGGTACCATACACCCACCATATACCTTCCTCAAAACAGCCACCATACCTACCTATTATGGCATTTCCATAGCCATTCTGAGATATATTGCCATGTAACTCCACCGTTCCGTTTATTATGACACGCACCATCATTGTCATATTGCCTTGCATGATCGTAAGATAAGATAGCTAGCATGATGTTTCTATGGCTTGTTGATGACCCACAAGTGTAGGGGATCTATCGTAGTTTTTTTGATAAGTAAGAGTGTCGAACCCAACGAGGAGCAGAAGGAAATGATAGGCAGTTTTCAGTAAGGTATTTTCTGCAAGCACTGAAATTATATGTAACAAATAGTTTTGTGATAAGATAATTTGTAGCAAGTGACAAACAGTAAAAGTAAACAAGGTGCAGCAAGGTGGCCCAATCCTTTTTGTAGCAAAGGACAAGCCTGGACAAACTCTTATGCAAGGTAAAGTGCTCCCGAGGACATATGGGAATTATCGTCGAGCTAGTTCTCATCACGATCATCTGATTCGCGTCCGGTACTTTGATAATTTGGTATGTGGGTGGACCGGTGCTTGGGTGCTGCTGTAACACCCCAAATTTTTGAGTTGGTTTTTCTTCCAAACTTTTGGCCTTTTGGAAGAGGGTTATTTGATCTTTTCTTGAGCCTCTTCTAAAATCTTTCTGGCCAAAGTTTTTGGAAATTTCTCAAGCTTGGTTTTTGACCTTGAAGATCTTCTCTTGGGTTGGCTCAAGCCCAAATTGAGTTTCAAAGAGGCTGTTTGTTTTCTCCCCTACTTGAGTTTTGTCTTTCAAATCTGGTCTTGGACTTATCCTCCCCTCCAACCTTCATCTTGCCATGACCCCAACAGAAATATTTATCTCCAAAACCCTGTTCACACCTTAGGACAAGTCCCTCATCAATTCCAGCAAGTTTTGACCTTGTTGGGATTTTTCGTCTATTTATTTCACTCCAAAACTATTTCCGTCTTTTATAGTGGACCTTGGAGATTTACAAAGGAGCCACCATTTCCATCCAGATATTTGATTCCAAACCAACTCTCCTAGATGGTCCTTAGTACCCACAACCTAGGTCCATCTTGTTTCACTGGTCCATAGCTCCGAATTTTCAAATTTCACCTGCTGCAAGTTTGGACTAGATTTGCAAAATTTGGTGAAATTCATATTTATCTTCTTCCAAAAATCCTGTGAAAAATCAGGCAACCTCTAGATGCATCAAGAGGCCACTCCACCAAATATCAGCACCATAAATATTTCACACATGCCAGAAACATTTCATTAAACACTTAGCATACACTGTACTGTCAAGTTCAGAAGCTGTTAACTGAAACTGTCGACAAACAGTTCGACAGTTCGTCAGTTTTGTCAGGCTCTTCGACAATCTCACCAGTAACCTCCTTGGCTCGATGCTGCACTGCACCATCTTCTTATCCAGAGCGCCGCACGGTTGCTTGGCTGCTTCTAGGCGTCGGTGGCGCCCTGGCCCGATCACGCCGGCGGCTGCCACGGCAACAGCGCCGCCCGTGGCGGCTGGCAGAAGTAACCCCGCAGCTCGACGCCGTTTAGCGCCGCCCAAATCACCCCAGTGCTCCGCGTGTCCACCTCCAGTGCCAGTGCACGCCTGCCGCACCGTCGTCGTGGCCTAGCGCGCGCAGAGCGCGATTTCTGCCGCCGACGTGCCGCGCGGCCGTTCCGTCGAGGAGAGCCCGTAACTCCCTCTCCCCTACTGAGTTAGGTGCGGGAATGGAACCACTACACCTCCTAGACGATGCTCAAGCCCCTAACTCCGCCGTCCAACCATTGCAGCACCGTAATCGACTCGCCGGACTTATCCATTCACGGCAACCGCCTCGGGCCGGCTATATAAGGCACCCCGAGCTCGTTCTCGAGCCCGCACATCTTCACTACCTCCCTAGACCACGCCCAGCCTCTGGAAGAGCCTCGAGGGGCCCTTCTTCCCCAACTCCGGCCAACTCCCTCTGCCTCGGGCTCCAGCATCGTTCACTCCGGTGACAGCTTCTCCGCCGCCGTGGATTCGAGCGTAGCACCCTGGCACCCACCTAGACCTAACCCCCACCTCAATTTGATCCCAGGAACCCTCTCCGACGAGGCCCACGACCACCCGAGCCGCAGTTCGCCGGAGATAGGGTCGTCGTCGACCTGGGGCTCGCTGACGTTCAACTCCACCACCATTCGACGCGGAAGATCACCGAGAATCCGTACGTATCATTCCCCTCCCCTAACTCGCCGTGGATCGGCGTCGGCGACCACCGCAGCACCGGCGCCGTCGCGACTCTGCTCCAGTTTTCAAACCTGACGCGTGGGGCCCCTTGTCAGCCTCACACCTCTCCCCTCCGAACCGTTTTCTTGTAAGCGCATTCGGGCAAAGTACGTTTCCCCTCTGCGGTTGACATACTGCGTACCGATTCGCTTTGCTGTTTTCTGTTCTAGCCCCTGGAACTTTTCTGTTTCATTATAGATGAGTCCCTGGACAACAACTCTAATATCTTTTTAACTAAAGATGATTTTGAGTTGATTCTTTTTCTGTCCTCTTTAGTTTTCTGTCTAGTTTTTTTTCATATTTATGAGGAAATTTTTGGAGCAACTTTATTTGCACGCGCGGTATTTATGTTAGTATTTATTTGTTTGAATATGTAGATACCGGAGGTCGTGACAGAGACGCGAACCACACCGAGTTAGACTCCGACTTCTCAGAACCAGGCAAGCATGTTTGAACCTTTGATATGATGAGTGTGTTGCATGTTTGCTCGAGTAATTCATTTCATAAGCATGATCATATGGGCATATGTGTATGGTTATACTTCATGCAAGTAAGCTTCGGGTGAGCCCCGTATGATAATGTTTTGAACCACCTCGATCATATGGTGATATGATGGGTGGAATGCTGGTATTGTTGGAGCATGCCAGTAGTTGGTTAACTCAGTATCAACGGAGATCATGTCATGATTCCGTTCATCTCCTTTTTGGTACTATCATAGGCCGTCTGTTGAGATTACGGTCTAGTCAGTTGTAAACCACTTCCCGAGTACACACCAAGTAGAGGGGCCGGGATGAGGGTTCCATGGCCCTGGATTAAAGCCCGTCATCCGGTCAGGGGGCATGGGTGTTTCCGGTTGGGACCGAGAGGGGGGCACCCCTTAGAGCGCGCATATATAAATTTGATCCCATGCTATTCGAGGTTTTAGCCTCCCCGTCTTAAAGTTTTTCGTGAATGTTGTCACGGGTGATTCCGGACAACAGGATGTTAAATGGGTGTGTACTGGTTAGCTGGGTTTCTACTAAAACACCGTAGACGGAACTAGTCCTCGTGGCTAGTAGAATTTGTTAGCTATGAGTTAATAGTGCAAGCTCCGCAGAGCTAAAATTCCTTCAGTAGACATTGTCAGGGATATTACTAGCAGGTGTAAACCGGCTAGGGTAAACCGGATTATGGTGATATAGTTATATAATTGTAAGCTTAGTAGAGATTACGGCCCATGAAGGCTTAGGGCCCATGTATAGAGTTACGGTTTGTAAACCGTCTTATCATGTAACTTGAGACACAAGGAAGAAACAGCAGAGACCGAGGCGGACACAATTATGAGCTGGCCTCGGGACTCTGTAAACCGGACCGGGCGTTACCTCCTATATAAAGGGACGACCCGACGACGGTTCAAGGACAAGAAACAACCCGTCGAGACACAGGCAAGCAATCCGCTCCCTGTTCATCGACGCCCAAGCAATACCAAACCAAACTAGACGTAGGCTTTTACCTTCATCGAAGGGGCCGAACTAGTATAAACCCTCTGAGTCCTTTGTGTGCTTTTAACCCCTTCAAGCTAACCCGTGCGATGGTTCCATCACTAAGTCCGTTAAACCGGACATCTGCCGTGCTAATTCCATGACAGTTGGCGCCCACCTTGGGGCCTCCGCACGATGGTTTCGAGTTCTTGAAGGGCAGCTTTGAAGGACTCAGGGGCTGCGTGGTCGGCCGGATGGCCAAGAGTCACCGCGGCCGGGCCTACATCAACGACGCTGGCTGGGGCCCGGAGGCCGATTCAATCGAATACGGGTACCGGGTTCCCTTCGGCGGCATCCACGTCTTCATCGGCAAGATTGGCGAACCGGGACCTGAGCCGGACATCTTCTCCGACATCGTCGAGCCGGCTCAGCGTGCGGGATCGGCCCGGATTCAGCCTGCCATGAAGCGCGTTTTCGTTGTAGCAATACACGGAGTCCAAGCCGAGGACGGGTCGGATTCCGGTGGCGAGACAGTTGTCTATTCCGGTGATGAATCCTCATCCGGAGAGACTGAATCCTTGTATCTATTGCGGGACGGCCGATCCGAGGGTATGTCTGATGGAGACAGTATTCCGGACCCCTTTGATCTGCCAAACCGGGTGGCTGTCTTTATGGCCGGATCACAACCTACGCCGCAGGCCACGGTGAACGGGGCAGCAGAAGCTGGTACAGGGGGGAGCGGCCATGCCCCCTCGCCCTCTGACGCTCTATCCGCCTTAGTGGAGGAGGTGACAACCCGGGCAGTAGCAGTGGTGGCTCCGGCAGACAAGGCGCAACACGATGCAGAACTCCTTCAGCTGAGGGGCCGGATCGAGCAAGCAAGGGAGGATCTGAATGCAGAGAAAGCTATGATAGCGACAAGGCAGGCAGAGCTGGAGTCTCAGGCTTTCCAGTTGAGGATGGAACAGGCCTCGGTGCAAGGAGTAAGGAATCGAAGGTACCAGTCTCGTCTACCGCCGGTCTATGAGGCGATGAATCTTTTCGGGACGCCGGGAGCGGGAGCCAGCAATGATCCGGAGGTAAACCGGAGGGCAGCCCCAGTGAGGGGTGAACCGGTTCAGCAGCCCACTGCGGAGCAAGATTGACGGATTATGCCTCACATCCCCACTCCTCCGGGCCATTACTCAAACCCCCTGGACAACATTGTCGCCGCCACTTCACGCCTAGCTGCTTTACCCATTGAGGGGACATCCCCCGTGGCAATGGAAGCACGCAGGGTCAATGATTTTCTCAACACGGCATTGACACAGCAACAGGCGTATTCCTACAGCAGGGAGAGGCTTCATTCAACACCCCGCCACAGCCGGAGTTATACTAGGCATTGGGATGAACCGGAGGTATCCAGTAGTGAACGGAGGCGACACCGTCACAGACAGGACAATCCGGTAGGCGCAGAGGCACAAGCTCAGGAGGCAGTAAACCGGGCTAGACCGGCGGCCCGCGAGGAGATCCGCCAAACGACGGCGGTTCACACAACTACAGCAGAGACGGGAGTCACGACGAGTTCCTTTGGGGTGCAGTGTCTTGTCCCCGCTTTACGAAGCGTAAAGTTACCCAAAGATTTCAAGGGTCCGCGTAAAGTGCCTAACTATACAGCAGATTTGGCCCCAGAGGCTTGGATTGAGAGCTATGAGATGGCTATGGAGATGCTGGACGTGGATGAAGCGGCTTGCGCGAAGTACTTTACCATGATGCTTGAGGGTACAGCCCGGACCTGGTTAAAGGGTTTACCACCTAAGTCCATCGGGTCATGGGGGGAGTTACGCCGCCAATTTATCAAAAATTTCAAGGATACGTGCAAGCAGCCAATGTCAGTGGTGAATCTAGCAGCATGTATACAAGGAGATCAGGAGCCTACAAGTGCATGGGTGCGACGAGTGTCAGAAATCTTGCACTCTTCGAACGGTATCAGCCCCAGTATGGTGATGGTAACACTGGAAAACAATTGCCGGTTTGAGTCTCTGAAGTTAAAACTGGGACGGCTCAAATGGGATTGTAATGACATGGGGAATCTCATGAGCGCTCTGGTGAAATATGGGGACTCCGACAACACTAAGTATCCAGAAGCGGATGGAGATAAATCTGGAAAGGTAAATAAATCCGGTAAACCGGCGCAGGCTAATCCGGTGGGAACAAGCTTCTTAGGTAAGCGAAAGGCAGAGGGTGGCTCTGATTTCGTGGCCAATACCCAAGTTCAAGGGAGTTTTCAGCGCAACAAGGGTAAGCCGCCTTCACAAAATGGCGGGGAGTTCGTTAATTGGGAGCGACAATTGAACGAACCTTGTCCGAGACATGGAACAAAGGAACGTCCAGCTAAGCATACCTGGGGAGAATGTCGGATCATGATGGAGGCCGTGAGCCGGGCCCGATCGAACAACGGACCACCAGGCGGCGGTTCAGGCCCTGGGTTTCATGGTCCGGGTCATCAGGGCAATGGTTCTGGATGAGGATATCACCGCAACAACAATGGCTACAATAACCAAGGCAATCATCAATATGGTCAGGGCGGTTACAATAACCAAGGCAACCATCAATATGGTCAGGGTAGTTACAATAGCCAAAACAACCAACAGCAAGGCCAGGGCAATCACAACAATCAAGGCAATCAACAACGCTAGCAGCAGCAGCAATCCGGATATCAGAGTAATCCGAAGGAGCTGAGCAGTGGACAGTATCATGTGTTCACTACGAGTTTGTGCAAACGGGATCAAAAAGTCTTAAAGCGGGCGGTCCACGCGGTTGAACCGGCAACCCCACAATTCCTGCGCTGGTCGGAGCAACCTATTGTGTGGAGCAGAGAGGATCACCCGCCGCGAGTTGATAATCCGGGCCAATTAGCCTTAGTAGTAGCACCACAGGTGGGTGGCTACAAATTCACCAAGGTTCTCATGGACGGCGGCAGCAGCATCAATATCTTGTATTATGAGACTTTCCGTTGCATGGGGCTGACGGATAAGAAGCTAAGACAGTCAAACACGGTGTTTCATGGAGTAGTGCCAGGTAAATCAGCTTACCCAGTTGGGAAAATTGACCTAGAAGTTACCTTTGGAGATGAACAGGATTCCAGGTCGGAGATGATAACCTTTGAAGTCGTCAAGATCCGGAGCCCATATCATGCCCTGTTTGGAAGACCGGTTTATGCCAAGTTTATGGCTAGGCCGTGCTATGTTTATCTACAGCTCAAGATGCCGGGTCACAAAGGAACCATCACGGTTCATGGAAGTCGCAAGATTGCATTGGAGTGCGAAGAAGGAGACGCTGCTTATGCGGAGGCAGTGTGTGCTACGGAGGAGTTGAAATTTTACAAAGACAATGTTGATCCGGCAGATATGTCCCCGTTGAAGAAGCCAACTACAGAGCATGATCCGGCATGGAAATTCAAATCTGCAGAGGAAACCAAGCAAGTTGACTTTGTCCCAGGTGATTCATCCAAGCAATTCACTATCAGCGCTAACCTTGATCCTAAATAGGAAACCGCGCTCATCGAGTTCATCCGTGAGAATCAGGATATCTTTGCATGGAAACCTTCTAACATGCCAGGTATACCGAGGGAACTCGCTGAGCACAGTCTTAACATTGATCCGAAGTTTAAACCGGTCAAGCAATATCTACGCCACTTCAACGAAGAAAGGCGCAAGGCTATAGGGGAAGAAGTGGTCAGACTGTTGGCTGCAGGGTTCATAGTTGAAGTGTTCCACCCGGAGTGGTTGGCTAATCCGGTGCTGGTGTTAAAGAAAAATGGAAAGTGGAGAATGTGTGTGGATTACACAGACCTAAACAAAGCGTGTCCAACCGATCCTTTTGCTCTCCCCCGTATTGATCAAATCATTGATGCTACGGCAGGATGTGAGCGGCTAAGTTTTTTGGATGCATATTCAGGATATCATCAGATCAAGATGGCAGTTAAAGATTAGGAGAAGACAGCCTTCATAACTCCTTTTGGTGCTTTTTGCTATGTGTCTATGCCTTTTGGGCTCAAGAGCGCCCAAGCCACATACCAGCGTTGTGTACAGAATTGTCTTAAAGGGCAGATAGGGAGAAATGTTCATGCCTATGTGGATGATATTGTGGTCAAGTCAAGGAAAGAAGAGACGTTGATAGAGGATCTCAAGGAAACCTTCGACAATCTTCGGACGTATAAAATGATGCTTAATCCGGAGAAGTGTGCTTTCGGTGTTCCGGCGGGCAAGCTCCTTGGATTCTTGGTGTCCAACAGAGGAATAGAAGCCAATCCGGAGAAGATCAAGGCAATCACATCCCTGACTAAACCGGCTTGTATCAGTGATGTTCAGCATATCGCTGGCCGGATTATAGCGTTGAGCCGGTTCATTAGCCGTCTGGGAGAGAAGGCAATTCCGCTTTATCAGATGCTGAAAAAGACAGACCGGTTTATATGGAGTGATGAGGCAAACGCTGCGTTTGAGGATTTGAAACGGCAACTGGCAGAGACGCCGGTCCTTGCTGTCCCTATTGATAATGAGCCATTGCTATTATACGTCGCCTCCAATGCACGGGCAATCAGCGTGGCAATTGTGGTTGAGCGCAAGGAAGCAGGAAAGGAGTATCCGGTTCAACGTCCAGTTTATTATGTTAGTGAAGTTCTCATTGAATCCAAGCAAAGGTACCCGCATTGGCAGAAACTGGTATACGGCGTGTTCATGGCAAACCGGAAATTGAAGCATTATTTCCAAGGCCACCCAATAACTGTTGTCAGTTCAGCTCCATTGGGGGATATAATCCAGAACAGGGAAGCCACTGGCAGAGTGGCGAAGTGGGCTATTGAGCTTAGCCCACACGGATTGAAATATGTGCCACGCACCGCAATTAAGTCCCACGCATTGGTAGATTTCATCAATGATTGGACTGAATTGCAAGCACTAGAGGAGAAGCCGGATCTTACATACTGGACTATTCACTTTGACGGTTCAAGGCAATTAGAAGGCTCGGGGGCTGGAGTTGTGTTAACTTCCCCGCGAGGTGACAAGTTTTGTTATGTCCTCCGTCTAATGTTTCCTTGTACTAACAATGCAGCAGAATATGAGGCATTGCTTCATGGCCTGCGGATGGCTAAGGAGATGAACTTGAGCCGGGTCAAGTGTTTTGGTGATTCAGATTTAGTGGCACAGCAAGTATCCGGCAAGTGGGATTCCAAAGACCCTCTCATGGCAGCTTACAGGCGAGAAGTTGAAGCAGTCGCAGGATATTTCAAGGGGTATTAGGTGGATCACATAGACCGGCGAAGGAATGAAGCGGCCGATGCTCTGAGCCGGCTGTGTTCTCAACGTAAACCGGTGCCACCGAATACCTTTTTGGATGAGCTGCACAGTCCATCAGTTCAGATACCATCAGAGGAAGATCTGGCCGTTCCTGACCCGGAAGCACAGCTAGTTGCAGCACTTCATGTTATTCCAGATTGGACGCTCCCGTACTTGGCATATCTAAGCCGTGGAGAGCTGCCCGAGGATGAGATTGAAGCAAGACAGATAATCCGGCGATCAAAATCCATGACAATTGTAAATGGAGAACTTCACCATCGCAGTGTTTCTGGAGCATTTCAGCGGTGTGTGTCATCCGAGGAAGGCCGTGACATCCTCCGAGAGATTCATGAAGGAGATTGTGGTCATCACGCCGGTTCAAAATCCTTGGTGGCTAAAGCGTTTTGACATGGGTTCTATAGGCTGACAGCCCATGCTGATGCGGAGGATCTAGTCCGGAGGTGCGATGCTTGTCAGAAATTTTCACGGCGTGCTCTTGTTCCGGCGCAGGAACTGCGGATGATACCAATAACTTGGCTGTTTGCGACTTGGGGGCTTGATATGGTCGGACCTTTTAAAAGATCCCAAAATCAAAAAACTCATCTGTTTGTTGCTGTGGATAAGTTTACAAAGTGGATTGAGGCAGAGCCTGTGAGCAAGTGTGATGCGGCGACATCGATAAAATTCATCAAAAAGGTAATTTTCCGGTTTGGCTTTCCACACAGCATCATCACAGACAATGGCACCAATTTATCTAAAGGAGAGATGGAAGAATTTTGTCAAAGGGAGCATATTCGTCTAGATGTATCTTTTGTAGCTCACCCTCAATCCAATGGTCAAGCCGAAAGGGCCAATCAAGAGATTTTGCGAGGTATCAAGCTCCGGCTTATGACTCCCTTGCAAAGAACACCAAGGTGCTGGGTTGAGGAATTACCCTCTGTCATCTGGAGCATCAATACTACGCTGAACCGGTCCATAGGTTATACACCTTTGTTCATGGTGTACGGGGCTGAAGCAGTTCTTCCAAGCGATATCCGCCATGATTCACCACGGGTAACAGCTTATGTTGAAGCAGCCAATGAGCAAGCAAGACAGGACAGTTTGGACCGGCTAGATGAAGAGCGTGACATAGCAGCAGCACGATCCGCGATTTATCAACAGGACTTGTGCAGATATCACAGCCACCGGGTCAAAACCAGAACGTTCCAGGAGGGGGATTTGGTACTCTGGCTCATCCAAGACCAAACAGATATGCACAAGCTACCCCCGCCTTGGGAAGGGCCCTTTGTGGTCAGCAAGAATCTACACAACGGTTCATATTACCTGGTGGACGTTCGAGAGCACAAGGACTCACGGACATCAGAAGAAGAGACAAAGAGGCCGTGGAACATCGCTCTCCTGCGGCCCTACTATACCCGAGCCATGAACTCTGCTGTATCCTATGTATATATTATGATTAATGAATAAACCGGCACCCTCGATAAACCGGGGGAACAGCCCTTTTTCCAATATAAGTATCTTATGGTGATATCCATCTAAAATTTATTTCTCTTGATATATATCATTTTCATTAAGAAAATAAGATGCTTTGATCAGTCTATCTGGCTATGCAGGACAATTCCATAAGGGACCAAAGAGGGTTTTTTCGCAAAGCGCAACTCCCATATAGGTACCCTGCCTCTATGGTCATTTGGGGGCTTCCTGTTCAAACATAGGTCGTATTCGAACCAAAGAGAACATAGCCAAATTCATTTGGGGGCTTCCTGTTCAAACATAGGTCGTATTCGAACCAAAGAGAACATAGCCATTACTGTTCAAACATAGGTCGTATTCGAACCAAAGAGAACATAGCCATTACTGTTCAAACATAGGTCGTATTCGAACCAAAGAGAACATTGCCATTACTGTTCAAACATAGGTCGTATTCAAACCAAAGAGAACATAGCCATTCCTGTTCAAACATAGGTCGTATTCGAACCAAAGAGAACATAGCTAAACTCACTAGGGGGCTACGGATCGTATTCGAATCCTAGCTTAGCCCCTGGTGATCCGGTTTACTGATCGTATTCGAATCAGAAGCCTCGATTTGGAGCCTGGCAGCTCACAAAAAGCCTCGACTACATGGTCTTATTTGCAAACCTGTGTTTTTTGTGTTTGTGCTCTCATGTGTTTCTATGGTTCTTTGATCCGGAGTGAGACAACTTCAAAGTTGACCACATACCTTCAAAAGTCTAGACACAGAGCTCCAGCATTATTTAAACCGGTAGTTCTTGTAAACCCTAAATAATTGGGTACGCCCCAACGGAGCCAAGAGCTTCCTCAGAAACAACAATGTTCGCAGGATTAAGGATATCAAGCATACTTAATCACAGGTATGAAGTTATTTCTGGTATAAACAGACACTTGTTTGTTATATTTATGAGAGCGTTTTAATCGGTCCAGCGATAAACCGCTAGGACATCTTTTAAGTATTATCTATGCAGAAACAGATAGTATGCAAGATAAACCATATCAGACAAATGATTCAAATTGGTAGACGCCAAAGCAAAGTTGGGACATCCGGATCAAAACGGATAATATTTCCAGCTATCCTATTACAAGGCACAGCAAGCCTGAACGGATTAAAGTTTTTTTCGGCAAATTAATACCGCAGCTACAAAGATAAACTATGTGGCCTATGCTTCCTCCTGCTGCGACGGCCGAGGATCGACTTGTTCTGGAGCTTCTTCATCTTCCTGAAGCGGCTGAAAGTCAGGAACACGCCAATCGATCTTTGATAAAGCACGGAAGTACATCTCTTCAGTAATCAGGTCAGACGGATCAACATCTGGGGCGAAAGTGTGGGGGCGCATTGGTGGGATTAGATTTTCAGTATCGTAAACCGGCCGATCCACCCGCTCATTCTTTAAATGATACGCCGGATGATACCTGGTCAAGTCTGATTCAACAGCAAGCTTGCTAGCAAGAGGACGCATCTCCTTAGTCAAAGCATGAAGGTCTTTGCCAGTGAAGGCCGATCCGTCTTATTTGGTGCTCGGATACCCGTTCAGGGCTTCTTCCGGATCAAAATCTGGAACCCACGCTTTGGCTCTGGTGAGCGCTACAAGAGAACCGGCTCGGGCAGCAGACTTCTTCACCTCTTCCAAGCGTACTGGCAAGATAGAAAGCTTCTCCAGAGTACCTTGGATAGTGGTGGGGGCCGGTTTATTAAAATACATCGCACTTATAATCCTTTGAGCGCCGGAATACAGCTGCTCAACAAGAGTATAAGAAGCCTTGAGTTTCTTCCGGAGGTCATCCCCAAGATGGGTGACGCGTCGCCCTGCATATGGTTATCATAGTTAAGCCGGAACGGAATAAAGATGCAGAGATAAAGACACATGCAAGTTAAGTATTTACCAAAGACGACAGAAGTCATCAGCTCTATTTGCTGCTTTAAACCGGTCAGCTCTTGTGTAACCGGGTTAAGAGCCTCCTCAGCATCCTTTGCTCTCTTTTCAAGAGCGTTCTTCTGCACCTCCCAGGTTGTCCGCTCCGATTCAAAATATTTCTTCAATTGTTCAGCAGTGGTTAAGCTCAGCGCCAGATCTTTTTTGGCCTTGACAGCAGAAGATTCAGTTTCAGCAAGTCTATTCCGGAGCTCAGTTATCTCTTCAGCTCTCCGGGTCAAATCAGCCTGCAAAGGGAATCAAGCAGAATAAATGACAAGTTTAGACAAGTCTCAAGTACATAACCAAGTTATCCACTTGACACTTGGGGGCTAATGAGCAATTGAAGTATTAAAAGGTGACAATTAAAAACAAAGTCTCAAGCACATAACCAAGTTATCTACTTGACACTTGGGGGCTAATGGGCAGTTGAAGCATTGAAAGAAAAAATCAGACAAGTCCCAGGAACATAAAACGAGTTATGCCCCTGGCACTTGGGGGCTAATGTAAGATCATTTGCTCACAGTTGGAAGTACCGGTTCACCTTTAAACATAGCTAAACCGGAACTTGGGAGCTACCATGATATAGACAGAAATACAACAAAGGCAAAAGCAAAAGACAAGTAAGATACCTCGTATTTATCCTTCATCAGATTGACCAAGCCCGCTTCATAGTCCCGACTGGTATGCAGCCGGTTTAAGTATCCGGAATAAAGCTCCTGGGCACTCAGATCAGCATAGTTGGATAAATCGGTGCTCCATTTGTCTTTCTCTTGTTGAAGCTTCTCCGCTTTAGTAGTATGCTTGGCTAAAATGATAGTCTCGGCAGGAGCGGTAAAACTTGTACCGGTTATTTGAATATCCGGAGAAGAGGCAGCGGCCGGTTGTGGAGTGGCAGTATGAACCGGACTAGCCGGAGCCGGGCTAGTCCGAGGAGGGTTGGCCCGGACAGGACTCGCCGGTTCATGAACATCTTTAGCATTGGGATTTTCAGGAGCAGTAGCATAATTATGATCCATGGGAGCGGGATCGTCAAGCTGAACTATAGGCTCATTTTCCGGAGGAATGACTGTATCCGGATCAGCCGCCGGATCATCAGTGGCAGTTTCAGCAGCCGTTTTGCTGGCCTTTGCCCTTTTGCTAGGCTTAGGCTTGCTGAAAGGAATTAAAGAAGAAATCAGAGTCACAAAAGCAAATACAAAAGTAAACCGGATGGGATAAAGGCCTTACCCAGGGACAGTCTTCAGAGTTGGGACCTGTGTGGCAGTGGATTCGCCAGAAGATGATAAAGGAGTCTCCTGATAATTAGGATTAGACGGTTTAAGCGGTTTGCGTATAAGTGCAGCCTTGGGATGAAGAAGAGTTGGGGAAAGTAAAACCTCAGAGCGGCACCTCCGGGCCGGAGTGAGAGATATTCCGGAAGATTCGACTACATGGCCACTATGGCGTGTAGTCCGGCGGGCTTCGTGTTGCTATTTCTTCAAAAGAAAATTGGGGTCCAGTTGAGCGTAAGGATGAGAAAAAGGGTATTTCCGAGATGCCTTACGAATCTTGGGCACCGACGGTTCAGAATCTGAAGAAAGAGTGATTACCTCAGTTTCGGCCGCTTTATCAGCTTCAGCCAAATCCTGTGAAAAGATATTGTTAACATAAATCGGAATAAAGGTGAACAAATCATATCCGGATTAACTCATACCTCAGAATCCGGATCATCTTCTTCGGCATGTGAACCGGAGCCAGCAGCTGCCTTTTTCTTCTTAACAGCAAAGGTTTTCCGGCGCGGCTGTTTTCCAGACTTATCCCGAGGTTTTCTTTTCCAGAAAGGATTGTCGGCCTGTGTAGAAGATGAGAGATAAATGGAAGATAATTTAAATGGACGGATTAGAAACAGACAGAAGATATTAAGGCTTACCGCTGGCAGTTTGTTCTTCTTATAATATGGAGCCAATCCAGTTTTGCTACATTCCACCAAAGAGATGTTGAGCATTTTCTTGGCAGATTCAATAACTTCCTTTTCATGAAGTACTACGTCGGTAAACCGCTGAGGGTCATCCGGCTTTCCGGTATACTGATACATCAAACTAGAGCACCGGCTCAGAGGGAGGATACTCCAGGCAAGCCAGCAACGCATAAAATCAACTCCAGTCAATCTGTAGGCCATAAAGGCTTTGAGTTTGGCGAGTTGAGAGGCAAACCGGGGCCGTTCTGAGGAGCTAAGACGCTGCGGCAGTGGATGATCTTCAGGAAGACGATGTTCGCGATAACCCGGCAGTGCGCTCTCTCCTTCAGGTGAAGTATCGTGGAAATAGAACCAAGATTTGTTCCAATCCTGGGGTGTGTATGGAGAGCGGCGTGAGGAAAGACCGCATCTCTTCTCTTTTGAATGCTAACCCCACCGAGTTCTTGATGAGGTCCGCCAGTAAACTCAGTCCGCCGGTTCAAATGGAAAAAATCCCGGAACAAGTCGATTGATGGCTCCTCTTGAAGATACACCTCGGAGAAAACTTGGAAATCACAGATGTTTGATATGGAATTTGGACCTATGTCCTGAGGATGAAGCTGAAAAGCGGCAAGCACATCCCAGAAGAACTTTGAACCGGGAGGACTAAAGCCCCGGGCCATATGATCAAAGAAGACAATAACTTCTCCTTCTTTAGGAGTAGGGGGGCATTCATTTCCTGGGGCCCGCCATTTCAGAACTGCTTGAGGGCCCAGAGTGCCAATTGCAGCAGCCTTAGTTAAGTCTTCTTCCGTAATGACGGAAGGAACCCAGTCGCAAGAAACAAACTGCTTGGCGGACATATTAGCAGAAGGAAAGTGCTGAAAAAGTGAAGTATAAAATCCGGATTATTCAAGTACAGAGGCATAAACCGGATCACATATGCAAAATCACAACGACGGTTTAGACAAGGGACTAATGACATTGACAATCCGGAAGCCAGCGAGAAATGAGTTTCTACCGGTTTATGACAACAAAAAAGAAAGAAGCTAAACCGTCGGGTTCATGGTTGATACGTTGCAGAAACAATGCATGATTGACTAAACCGGCGAGTATCTTACAGATCTATGAGGATGAAGAAACAGGTTTCTACAGAAAGCTAAGGTAAATAAGATCTGAGCTGTAAGAAAAAGGGGAAATTTACGCAGGTTTATCACAGAAGAACTGCGGAGGTCTTCTACAGAGCAAATGAATCTAAGGGTGAACTGAGAAATATAGATCTAAGCATAAAGTTATGGAGCAGGAGCAAGTTTCGAAGATAAATCTAAGGTTGAATCTACTACGAGCATGGCGTATAGGACGAACAGCCGAAGCTTTGACGTCTAATGGCGGAAACATGGAAGAACCCTAGATTACGGATCTACGGCGAGAGAAGAGGAGTACCTGAGGCAGAAGGAAGCGGCGGCGGAGTGGCTCTGGACGCAATTCAGGTCGATGCAGCGGCCTGGTCGACGACGGCGACGACCTCGAGTGCAGCGGAGAAGCTTCAGGTGACGGAGGAGGAAGATGAGCGGAAGGAAGAAAACTAAGGGCGCGGCCGTATTTATAAAGGTGGAGAGACGAAACGGCAAGCGCGGGATTTGAGGAAGACAGAGATTGGATAAAGATTCTCCTGTCGCCTCGATTTTCAGGATGACCTTTAAACAAAGGTAACAAACAGCTGCGCGCAATAAATGTGGAGGTGATGTCACGATCGAATCGAATGATTTCCAGGGATGACGTCATAGCCGGTTTACAAAAACCGAGAAGATACAAGAAAGAAGGTTATGCAAGATTTAGAAGACTGACATGAACAAGTTCAAATCATTCTGGGGCCTAATGTCAGGGATATTACTAGCAGGTGTAAACCGGATTATGGTGATATAGTTATATAATTGTAAGCTCAGTAGATATTACGGCCCATGAAGGCTTAGGGCCCATGTATAGAGTTACGGTTTGTAAACCGTCTTATCATGTAACTTGAGACACAAGGAAGAAACAACACAGACCGAGGCGGACACAATTATGAGTCGGCCTCGGGACTCTATAAACCGGACCTGGCGTTACCTCCTATATAAAGGGACGACCCGGCGACGGTTCAAGGACAAGAAACAACCCGTCGAGACACAGGCAAGCAATCCGCTCCCTGTTCATCGACGCCCAAGCAATACCAAACCAAACTAGACGTAGGCTTTTACCTTCATCGAAGGGGCCGAACTAGTATAAACCCTCTGAGTCCTTTGTGTGCTTTTAACCCCTTCAAGCTAACCCGTGCGATGGTTCCATCACTAAGTCCGTTAAACCGGACATCTGCCGTGCTAATTCCACGACAACCATGTTTATGGCCTAGGGTCAATCTTCATGTCAACCCGGTGACCGTCTCTAGTATGTTCTTGTGGGTAACCAGAGTAGTGTTTTTGTCAAGTTCATTTGGTAGATGAACTCACCAACTATCTCAGTATTGATTTACTTTCAGAAGTATTTCATCATCATTCTATTGTTATTTATAAGCCCTTTATGTGATGTCGCTCAGATGTCCGACTATGGCATTCTTTTTATTTATAAGCCCTTTATGTGATGTCGCTCAGATGTCCGACTGTGGCATTCTCGTTATTTATAAGCCCTTTATGTGATGTCGCTCAGACGTCCGACTGTGGCATTCCTTTTATTTATAAGCCCTTTATGTGATGTCGCTCAGACGTTCGACTGTGGTATTCCTTTTATTTATAAGCCCTTTATGTGATGTCGCTCAGACGTCCGACTGTGGCATTCTTTTTATTTATAAGCCCTTTATGTGATGTCGCTCAGACGTCCGACTGTGGCATTCTTTTTATTTATAAGCCCTTTATGTGATGTCGCTCAGACGTCCGACTATGGCATTCTTTTTATTTATAACCCCTTTATGTGGTGTCGCTCAGACGCCCGACTGTGGCCTGCTATC
>LR738710.1:114279216-114326321 GCA_902687465.1 Secale cereale
ATTTATAAGCCCTTTATGTGATGTCGCTCAGACGTCCGACTGTGGCATTCTTTTTATTTATAAGCCCTTTATGTGATGTCGCTCAGACGTCCGACTGTGGCATTCTTTTTATTTATAAGCCCTTTATGTGGTGTCACTCAGACGCCCGACTATGGCCTGCTATCATTTATTATTTCACGAGGCATCACTCAGACACTCGTTTGGTCCCCTTCTTTTTATCTTATGGATTTCGGGAGGATTACCGCCCGACTTCTATCAATGCATACAGCTCATTAATATTTTGTTCCGGTCGTATTTTGCTGGAATACTCATATGCATCATGTTGGCATTTGTTATATCTTAAGTCCGAACTGTCTTGCGAGTACATTCAAAGTACTCACCTGGCTTGTTGATTTGGCCAGATATGGACGAAGGCGACCTCATGGATGAAGAGTTCGATAGCGAATCCGACGCTTAGTGGAGTCCCAGTCAGTCCCTTGCGATCCTGGAGTTCATCACTGTTTTATAACCGCTTCCGCCTACCACCAAATAAATTCATCGGGTCTCACTCCGATACTCGATGAACTGTAATATATTGGAGTCACATCACCCACTTCACTGTGACATATCCACCACCTTTTATCATGAGTTAGTAGTATGCCACCCTGCCTTGTGTCATATCCGCCTCTATGTATTATATTGGCGCGCTTGTAATAAAATTGTTGAGCAACCCCCAGCTCAACCTTATATAATATTCAGTGTACTGGAATTCTGTGTCAAGGATTTGTCTGCCAGCAGGTAATAATATCCCTCGCTGGTAATCATTTTACTGAAGGACCGGTCCTGACAGCTGCCCTTACTTGGACAAGCCTCCCACTTATGATTAACCTCTAATGCAAGCATCCGCAACTACAAAAGAAGTATTAAGGTAAACCTAACCATAGCCTGAAACATATGGATCCAAATCAGCCCCTTACGAAGCAAGGCATAAACTAGGGTTTAAGCTTCTGTCACTCTAGCAACCAATCATCTACTTATTACTTCCCAATGCCTTCCTCTAGGACCAAATAATGGTGAAGTGGCATGTAGTCGACGTTCACATGAAACCACTAGAGGAGAGACAACATACATCTCATCAAAATATCGAACGAAGACCAAATTCACATGACTACTAATAGCAAGACTTTTCCCATGTCCTCAGGAACAAATGCAACTACTCACAAGACATAATATTGTTCATGATCATAGGGGTATTAATATGCATAATGGATCTGAACATATGATCTTCCACCAAATAAACCAACTAGCATCAACTACAAGGAGTAATCAACACTACTAGCAACCCACATGTACCAATCTGAGGTTTGGGTACAAAGATTGGATACAAGAGATGAACTAGGGTTTGAGAGGAGATGGTGCTGGTGAAGATGTTGATGAAGATAGCCCTCCCCAAGATGGGAGAGTTGTTGGTGATGACGCGGTGACGATTTCCCCCTCCCGGAGGGAAGTATCCCCGGCAGAACAGCTCTGCCGGAGACCTAGATTGGTTTCCACCTCGAGACGGCGGCGTCTGGCCCCGAAAGCCTCCTCCTGATTTTTTCCAAGACAAAATGCTTCATATAGGAGAAGATGGGCACCTGGGGCCCACCGGCTGGCCCTCGAGGCAGGGGGCGCGCCCCCACCCTCGAGGCCAGCCAGTGGCCCATCTCGTGGGTTTCTTCTGCCAGATATTTTTTATATTTTCCGAAAAAATGTTCTGTGGAGGTTCGGGGCTTTTGGAGTTGTGCAGAATAGGTTTCCAGAATTTGCTCCTTTTCCAGCCCAGAATTCCAGCTGCCGGCATTCCCCCTTCTTTATGTAAACCTTGCAAAATAAGAGGGAAAAGGCATAAGTATTGTGAAAAAACATGTATGAACAGCCCATAATGCGATAAATATCAACTTATAAGCATGATGCAAAATGGACGTATCAACTCCCCCAAGCTTAGACCTCGCTTGTCCTTAAGCGAAAGCCGATATCGAAAAATATGTTCACATGTTTAGAGATAGAGGTGTCGATAAAAATAGAATATGGACATGAGGGCATCATGATCATTCTTATAACAGCAATTTATATTAATATAGTCATATGATTTTTAAGCCAAAGTAACAATTCATCCACAATACCAAGTATGCATCATAAACTTCATTGGAAACTAACGAACTTTGGTCTTGGACAATGAAGCAATTGCAATTTATCGTAACATCGGAAAGAGTCAATATAAGAGCTTTTCAGCAAGCCTACATACTCAACTATCATATAGTCTTTCACAATTGCTCACACTCACGCAATACTTATGTGTATGGAGTTTTAATCGGACAAAGAGAAAGATAGGGGCTTATGGTGTTGCCACCCAACCTTTTACCTCAAGGGTAATGTCAACAGTAATAGATCATGAAAACTTACATCCAAGTGGGTATATATGTCAGGATCTTTCCAACACAATGTTCTTGCCGAAGAATAAAATGACAAAGGAAAGGTGGATCTCACCTTGACACTTATAAGACAAGAATAAAAGATAGGCCCTTCGCAGAGGGAAGCAGAGGTTGTCATGTGTTTTTATGGTTGGATGCACAAAGTCTTAGCATAGAAGAACTTCGCTTTATATTGCCACTTGTGATAAGGACCTTTATTATGCAGTTCGTCGCTTTTATTACTTCCATATCACAAGCTCGTATAAAGCTAATTTCTCCCACACTAATAAATCATACATATTTAGTGGGTTTGCAACATGAAAGCTTACTTTGAAGGATCTTTCTCAAACCATAGGTAGGTATGGTGGACTCTCATGGCAAAACTGGGTTTAAGGATATATGGAAGCACAAGTAGTATGTCTACTTAGTGCGAGGAGTTTTTGATAGCATGAGGGGGAAAGGCAAGCTCAACATGTTGGATGATCCGTGACAATATACTTTATTTCGGATATAAGAAGACATAACCCATTATGTTGTCTTCCTTGTCCAACATCAACTCTTTAGCATGGCATACTTTAATGAGTGCTCACAATAAAAAAAGATTTCCAAGATAGTATATTTGTATGTGAAGCCTCTCTTCTTTTATTACTTCCTATTAATTGCAACGATGACCAAAACTATGTTTGTCACCTCCCAACAACTTTTATTTATCATACTCTTGTATGTGAATCATTACTTCCCATAAGATTGATATGATCTCTTTGATACTCTTTTTATTTTCTTTATTTTTATCGTGACCCAAGTGAGGGAATCAAGCCCTTGACTCAACACTAATCCTTATTATATAGATCACGGACTCGATTACAAAGGATAAAGCTCACAAAGCAAAAGCTCACAACTAGATCATGCTAACTTTATTCTACAAGATACTACCAAAAGGATCGAACTAAGTAAAACGGTAAAGATAGGAGTGATGGTGATACGATACCGGGGTCACTCCCCCAAGCTTGGCAGTTGCCAAGGGGAGTGCCCATACCCATATGATTATGTCTCCTTCTTCGGGGTTGGTGATGATGGAGTTGCAAGTAGTGATGGGGGATCCTCATATATCGAGCGTAGGAGATCTTCTAGCTTGCGGATAATACCTTTGAGAGCAGCTATGTAATCCTTCAACAAAAGATTTTCATGTGTGAGATGCTTGTTGCAAATCTGAGCTAACTCAATCATCCTAAAAGCTTCTAGCTCAGTTGAGGTAAAGCGATTAGGAAGGGATTTAGAGGTGTCTTCTTCTCCCACTGCCAGAGCCGGATCTTCCACCTCCATCTTGATCTTCTTCTCGTTGTGGATCTCCTCGGTTCCTTCCCTCTTCAGATCTATCTTTATTAGCCAAGTATCATCGCCTTCGTTGTTGGAGGAGGGAGACGACATGATGCCTGGCTTCGCAAACCTTAACAGAAAACAGCTCGAAACGAAAATAGAGGAATTCTGCGTGATACAGAGGTCAAAACCTTTGGGAGTATATATAATGATTTTTCCCGCACGAAAGGAGTAACCCACAAGAAAACAGAGTCCAGGGGACACACGGGGTGCCCTCGAGGCAGGGGGTGTGCCCTGGGAAGGGGGGCGTGCCCCCTACCCCCGAGGAGGCCCCGTGTCTCCTCCGGACTACGGTTTATTTTTCTATTTTTCTAAATATTCCAAAACGGAGAAAATTTTCCTTTAGAACTGTTTTGGAGTCGGTTTACTTACCGTATCACGTACCTCTTCCTTTTTGGAGGCTGAATCGTTCTGGAAAGTGTCCCTTATGTATTCCTCCGGGGTTATGGTTTCAATAATATTAGTTTCAACATTTATAGGATTACCTGAGATATAATGTTTGATCCTTTCTCCATTCACCACCTTCGGATTTGTGCCCTCGAAGTTGTTGATTTTTATGGCACCGGAACGATAGACCTCCTCGATGACGTAAGGTCCTTCCCACTTGGAGAGAAGTTTTCCTGCAAAAAATCTTAAACGAGAGTTGTATAACAAAACATAATCACCCCTGTCAAAAAAAACAAAACATAATCACCTACGTTAAACTCACGCTTTTGTATCCTTTTGTCATGCCATCTTTTAACTTTTTCTTTAAATAACTTAGCATTCTCGTAGGCCTGGGTTCTCCATTCATCGAGACAGCTAATATCAAATAGCCTCTTTTCACCGGCAAGTTTGAAATCATAATTGAGATCTTTGATAGCCCAATATGCCTTATGTTCTAGCTTAAGAGGTAAATGACAAGATTTTCCATATACCATTTTATATGGAGACATACCCATAGGATTTTTATATGCAGTTCTATAGGCCCATAATGCATCATCTAGTTTCTTGGACCAATTCTTTCTAGACCTATTAACTGTCTTTTGCAAGATTAATTTCAACTCCTTATTACTTAGTTCTACTTGACCACTAGTCTTGGGGTGATAAGGTGTTGCAATTCTGTGGTTGACATCATACTTAGCAAGCATCTTACGGAAAGCACCATGAATAAAGTGTGAACCACCATCAGTCATTAGATATCTAGGGACTCCAAACCTTGGAAATATAACTTCTTTAAGAATCTTAATAGAGGTGTTATGTTCAGCACTACTAGTTGGAATAGCTTCTACCCACTTAGTAACGTAATCAATAGCAACTAGGATATGTGTGTACCCGTTAGAGGCAGGAAAAGGTCCCATATAATCAAAGCCCCAAACATCAAATGGTTCAATAACAAGTGAATAATTCATAGGCATTTCTTGACGTCTACTAATATTACTGATTCTTTGACAATCATCACATGATAAGACAAACTTACGGGCATCCTTGAAGAGAGTAGGCTAATAAAAACCGGATTGCAGTACCTTGTGTGCAGTTCTATCTCCCGCATGGTGTCCTCCGTACGCTTCGGAGTGGCACTTGCGTAAGATATGTTCCTGTTCATGCTCAGGTACACAACGTCTAATAATACCATCTACTCCTTCTTTATAAAGATGTGGGTCATCCCAAAAGTAATGTCTCAAATCATAGAAGAACTTTTTTTTGCTGGTATGTAAAGCTAGGTGGTATGAACTTAGCAACAATATAATTAGCATCATCAGCATACCAAGGGGCAGTACGAGAAGTACTTATGACAGCTAGTTGTTCATCAGGAAAGCTATCATCAATAAGTTGTGGGTCATCAAGTATATTCTCTAACCTAGACAAGTTATCTGCTATGGGGTTCTCAGCTCCCTTTCTATCAATAATATGCAAGTCAAATTCTTGCAGCAAGAGGACCCATCTAATAAGTATAGGTTTAGCATATTTCTTTTCCATAAGGTATTTGATAGCAGCATGATCACTGTGAATAGTTACTTTAGAATCAACGATATAGGGTCTAAACTTATCACAAGCGAACACAACTGCTAAAAATTCTTCCTGAGTGGTAGCATAATTTCTTTGGGCACTATCCAGAGTTTTACTAGCATACTGGATAACATTCAATTTCTTATCAACTCTTTGCCCTAAATCAGCTCCTACAGCATAATCACTAGCATCGCACATAATCTCAAAGGGTAAATTCCAGTCAGGAGGCTGGACAATAGGTGCAGAGATCAATGCTTTCTTAAGTATGTCAAATGCTTCTAGGCAATCATCATCAAAGACAAAAGGAATATCTTTCTGTAAAAGATTAGTCAGAGGCCTGGAGATTTTGGAGAAGTCTTTAATGAACCTCCTATAAAACCCGACATGACCAAGGAAACTTCGTATACCTTTGATATCCTTAGGGCATGGCATCTTTTCAATAGCATCCACTTTAGCTTTGTCAACTTCAATACCTCTTTCAGAAAATTTTTGTCCCAAGACAATGCCTTCATTGACCATAAAGTGGCACTTCTCCCAATTCAAGACAAGGTTAGTATCTTCACATCTCTGCAAAACTCAATCAAGGTTGCTTAAGCAATCATCAAAAGAAGTTCCATAAACGGAGAAATCATCCATGAATCCTCAACAATCTTTTCACAAAAATCAGAGAATATAGCCATCATGCATCTTTGAAAGGTAGCGGGTGCATTACATAAACCAAAAGGCATACATCTATAAGCAAAGGTACCGAAAGGACAAGTAAAGGTGGTCTTTTCTTGATCCCCCTTTGACACATGTATTTGAGAGAAACCAGAATAACCATCTAGAAAGCAGAAATGAGCATGTTTGGATAACCTTTCTAGCATTTGATCAATAAATGGCAAGGGGTAATGATCTTTCTTATTAGATTTATTTAACTTACGTAAATCAATTACCATCCTATAACATGTAACTATTCTTTGCGGGATCAATTCATCTTTATCATTAGGGACAACAATCATACCTCCTTTCTTAGGAACACAATGGACAGGAATTACCCAGTGGCTATCAGCAATGGGATAGATAATACCTGCCTCTAGAAGCTTTAGAATTTCCTTCCTTACCACTTCTTTCATCTTAGGATTTAACCGTCGCTGATGATCAATAACTGGTTTAGCATTCTCTTCCATTTTTATCTTGTGTTGACATATAGTGGGACTAATGCCCTTAAGATCATCCAGAGTATATAGAATAGCTGCTCGTTGCTTCTTCAGAGTTTTCAATAATCTTTCTTCTTCATGCTCTGAAAGGTTAGCACTAATAATAACATGATATATCTTCTTTTCATCAAGATAAACATACTTAAGATTATCAGGCAAGGGTTTAATTTCAAACGCGTGATCACCCTTGGGTGGAGGAGGATCCCCTAGGATTTCAACAGGCAAGTTATATTTCAATACGGGTCCCTGTGTAAGGAATATGTCATCTATTTCCCTTCTCTCATTCATTTGCATATCATTTTCATGGTCTAGCAAGTATGGTTCTAAAGGATCATTAGGTGGCACGGCAATAGAAGCAAGACCAATAAGTTCATCCTTACTGGGTGGTGCCTTTTCAAGGGGTTGTCTACGGAATTTAGCAAAGTTAAAATCATGAGACGTGTCCCCTAATCCGACAGTGACAATATCTTTCACACAGCCTATCTTGGCTTTAACGGTATTCAAGAAGGGTCTAGCAAATATAATGGGACACAAAGCATCTTTAGGGGAACTAAGAACAAGAAAATCAGCAGGGTATTTAACCTTCCCACACAAGACTTCAATATCTCTAACAATCCCAACTGGTGAAATAGTTTCTCTATTAGCAAGCTTAATAGTAACATGAATCCCTTCTAACTCAACAGGTGCAATATCATGCATAATTTCGTTATACAAATCAAAAGGGATAATGCTCGCACTAGCACCTACGTCACATAAACCATGATAGCAATGATCTCCTATCTTAACAGAGATGACTGGCAGGCCTACTACAAGTTTATGTTTATTCCTAGCATTGGGTTTGGCTATTCTAGCAGACTCTTCTTAGAGATAAATAACATGTCCATCTAAATCTTCTACCAGGAGGTATTTAACCATAGCAACACTAGGTTTAACTTTATTTTCCTCAGAGGGTGTAGGTGTTCTAGTATTACTCTTACGAACTACAGTTGAAGCTTGACCATGATCCTTTACCCTAACAGGGAAAGGTGGTTTCTCGATATAAGCGGTAGGAATAACGGGATCAACATTATAAGTCATAGTCTTTTCGTCAACTTTAATAGGTTCAACTACTCTTACTTCAATAGGGGGATGGTATTTAAACCACTTCTCCTTGGGGAGATCAACATGAGTAGCAAAAGATTCACAGAAAGAAGCTACTATCTCAGAGTCAAGTCCATATTTAGTGCTAAACTCACGGAAAACATCGGTATCCAAAAAAGCTTTAACACAATCAAACTTAGGGGCCATACCTGACTCCTTACCTTCGTCGAGATCCCAATCTTCAGAGTTGTGTTTAATTATTTCCAATAAATCCCATTTGAAGTCAATAGTCTTCATCATAAAAGAGCCAGAACAAGAATTATCGAGCATGGTGCGATTATTGAGAGAAAGCCGAGCATAATTTTTTGGATGATCATCTTTCTTGAAAGCTCATGATTGGGGCATGAATATAACATTTACTTAAGCCTCCCCCAAGCTTGAGCGATGCTTTCTCCTTCGCGAGGCCAGAAATTATAAATATACTTACGATCACGATGAACCTGGTGCATAGGGTAGAACTTCTGATGAAATTCCAACTTCAGACGATTATAGTTCCATGATCTCATATCATCGCATAGCCAAAACCATGTCAATGCAACTCCCTTCAAAGATAAAGGGAAGACCTTCTTCTTGATAACATCCTCGGGCATACCTGCAAGCTTAAACAATCCACAAACTTCATCCACATAGATTAGATGTAAATCGGGGTGAAGTGTTCCGTCTCCTGTATAAGGATTTTCAAGCAGTTTCTCTATCATACCCGAAGGAATATCAAAGCAAACATTTTCAATAGGTGCAGTAGGTTGAGGAGAAACTCTTTGATCTTCTGCTCGGGGTGAAGATACCCCGAACAAGCCCCTCAAAGGATTTTGAGCCATAGTAACAAGTGACAATAAATTTCAGCACACTATATAATTTTTTCCTTACCAAAGGCGCTTCACTCCCCGGCAATGGCGCCAGAAAAAAGTCTTGATGACCCACAAGTGTAGGGGATCTATCATAGTCCTTTCGACAAGTAAGAGTATCGAACCCAACGAGGAGCAGAAGGAAATGATAGGCAGTTTTCAGTAAGGTATTTTCTGCAAGCACTAAAATTATAGGTAACAGATAGTTTTGTGATAAGATAATTTGTAGCAAGTGACAAACGGTAAAAGTAAATAAGGTGCAGCAAGGTGGCCCAATCCTTTTTGTAGCAAAGGACAAGCCTGGACAAACTCTTATGCAAGGTAAAGTGCTCCCGAGGACATATGGGAATTATCGTCGAGCTAGTTTTCATCACGATCATCTGATTCGCGTTCGGTACTTTGATAATTTGGTATGTGGGTGGACCGGGGCTTGGGTGCTGCCCTTACTTGGAAAAGCCTCCCACTTATGATTAACCTCTAATGCAAGCATCCGCAACTACAAAAGAAGTATTAAGGTAAACCTAACCATAGCATGGAACATATGGATCCAAATCAGCCCCTTACGAAGCAACGCATAAACTAGGGTTTAAGCTTCTGTCAATCTAGCAACCCATCATCTACTTATTACTTCCCAATGCCTTCCTCTAGGCCCAAATAATGGTGAAGTGTCATGTAGTCGATGTTCACATGACACCACTAGAGGAGAGACAACATACATCTCATCAAAATATCGAACGAAGACCAAATTCACATGACTACTAATAGCAAGACTTTTCCCATGTCCTCAGGAACAAAAGCAACTACTCACAAGACATAATATTGTTCATGATCAGAGGGGTATTGATATGCATAATGGATCTAAACATATGATCTTCCGCCAAATAAACCAACTAGCATCAACTACAAGGAGTAATCAACACTACTAGCAACCCACAGGTACCAATCTGAGGTTTGGGTACAAAGATTGCATACAAGAGATGAACTAGGGTTTGAGAGGAGATGGTGCTGGTGAAGATGTTGATGAAGATAGCCCTCCCCAAGATGGGAGAGTTGTTGGTGATGACGGCGGTGACGATTTCCCCCTCTCGGTGGGAAGTATCCCCGGCAGAACAGCTCTGCCGGAGACCTAGATTGGTTTCCGCCTCGAGACGGCGTCGTCTGGTCCCGAAAGCCTCCTCCTGATTTTTTTCCCAGGTCAAAACGCTTCATATAGGAGAATATGGGCACCTGGGGCCCACCGGCTGGCCCTCGAGGCAGGGGGCGCGCCCCCCACCCTCGAGGCCAGCCAGTGGCCCATCTCGTGGGTTTCTTCCGCCAGATATTTTTTATATTTTCCGAAAAAATGTTCTGTGGAGTTTCGGGGCTTTTGGAGTTGTGCAGAATAGGTTTCCAGAGTTTGCTCCTTTTCCAGCCCAGAATTCCAACTGCCGGCATTCCCTCTTCTTTATGTAAACCTTGCAAAATAAGAGGGAAAAGGCATAAGTATTGTGACAAAACATGTATGAACAGCCCATAATGCGATAAATATCAACTTATAAGCATGATGCAAAATGGACGTATCACTTGTCCGTTTTTTGATGTCACTGCTACACTAGATCATTGCACATTCCGGTACACCGCCGGAGGCATTCACATAGAGTCATATTTTGTCCAAGCTTCGAGTTGTAATCTTTGAGTTGTAAGTAAATAAAAGTGTGATGATCTTCATTATTTGAGCATTGTCCCATGTGAGGAAAGGCCAAATAAAAAAAGAGATGGCCTAAAAAATAGAGAGGGGCTAAAATAAAGCCCCTTAAAAACAACAAAAAAACAAAAAAAAATGAGAGAAAAGAGAGAAGGGACAATGCTACTATCCTTTGCCACACTTGTGCTTCAAAGTAGCACCATGATCTTCATATTAGAGAGTCTCTTGTTTTGTCACTTCCATATACTAGTGAGAATTTTCATTATAGAACTTGGCTTGTATATTCAAACGACGGGCTTCCTCAAATGCCCTAGGTCTTCATGAGAAAGCAAGTTGATGCACACCCACTAGTTTTCTTTTTGAGCTTTCATACACTTATAGCTTCAGTGCATCCGTTACATGGCAATCCCTACTCACTCACATTGATATCTATTGATGGGCATCTCCATAGCCCATTGATACGCCTAGTCGATGTGAGACTTTCTCCCTCCTTTTGTCTATCACCACCTTCTATTCCACCCATAGTGCTATGTCCATGGCTCACGCTCATGTATTGCGTGAAAGTTGAAAATGTTTGAGAATACTAAAGTATGAAACAATTGCTTGGCTAAAACCGGGGTTGTGCATGATTTAAATACTTTGTGTGGTGAAGATGGAGCATAGCCAGACCATATGATTTTGTAGGGATAACTTTCTTTGGCCATGTTATTTTGAAGAGACATGATTGCTTTATTAGTATGCTTGAAGTATTATCGTCCTAATGTCAAATGATAGACTATTGTTTTGAATCACTCGTGTCCTAATATTCATGCCATGATTAGATTACATGATCAAGATTATGCTAGGTAGCATTCCACATCAAAAATTATCTTTTTTATCATTTACCTACTCGAGGACGAGCAGGAATTAAGCTTGGGGATGCTGATACGTCTCCGTGGTATCTATAATTTTTTATTGTTCCATGCCAATATTGTACAACTTTCATATACTTTTGGCAACTTTTTATACTATTTTTTGGGACTAACATATTGATCCAGTGCCCAGTACCAGTTCTTGTTTGTTGCATGTTTTTTGTTTCGTAGAATATCCATATCAAACGGAGTCCAAACGGAATAAAAACGGACGAAGATTTCTTTTGGAATATATGTGAATTTTGGGAAGCGGAACCGCCACGAAACGATGCTCAAGTGGGCCTCGAGGGTGGGGGCGCGCCCTGGGCCCTCGAGGCCACACCGTAAGGCGGTTGATACCCTTCTTTCGCCGCAGGAAAGCTAATATCTGGATAAAAATCGTGTCAAAAGATGAGCCCAATCGGAGTTACGGATCTTCGGGAATTTAAGAAATGGCGAAGGGCCAGAATCTGGGAACGCAGTAACAAAGAGAGACAGAGAGACATATCCAATCTCAGAGGGGCTCTCGCCCCTCCGCCGCCATGGAGGCCATGGACCAGAGGGGAAACCCTTCTCCCACCTAGGGAGAAGGTCAAGGAAGAAGAAGAAGGAGGGGGGCTCTCTCCCCCTCGCTTCCGGTGGCACCAGAGTGCCACCGGGGCCATCATCGTGTGACGGCGATCTACACCAACACCTCCGTCATCTTCACCAACATCTCCATCACCTTCCCCCATCTATCTACAGCGGTCCACTCTCCCGCAACCCGCTGTACCCTCTACTTGAACATGGTGCTTTATGCTTCATATTATTATCGAATGATGTGTTGCCATCCTATGATGTCTGAGTAGATTATCGTTGTCCTATCGGTGATTGGTGAATTGCTATGATTGATTTAAATTGCTTGTGGTTATGTTGATGTCATTTGGTGCCCATCATATGAGCGTGCGCGTGGATCACACCATAGGGTTAGTTGTATGTTGACAGGACTACGTATTGGAGGGCAAGAGTGACAGAAACTTCAACCTAGCGTAGAAATTGATGCATACGGGATTGAAGGGGGACCAATATATCTTAATGCTATGGTTGGGTTTTACCTTAATGAACGTTAGTAGTTGCGGATGCTTGCTAATAGTTCCAATCATAAGTGCATAGAATTCCAAGTAAGGGATGACATGCTAGCAGTGGCCTCTCCCACATAAAACTTGCTATCGGTCTACTAACATAGTCAATTGCTTAGGGGTAATTTCGCAACTCCTACCACCACTTTTCCACACTCGCTATCATTAACTTTAGTTGTGTCTTTACCTTAACAGCCCCTGGTTTTATTTACGTGCTCTTTATATTCTTGCAAACCTATCCCACAAAAACCACATAATACTTCTAGTTTCATACTTGTTCTAGGTAAAGTAAACGTCAAACGTGCGTAGAGTTGTATCAGTGGTCGATAAAACTTGAGGGATTATTTGTTCTGCCTTTAGCTCCTCGTCGGGTTCGACACTCTTACTTATCGAAAGAGGCTACAACTAATCCCCTACACTTGTGGGTTATCAATCACCCTTTCCTCTTCGAGGGAATACAACGCAAGCTCGAGAAGTAGCACCCCTCCCCACAGTTACACACCTCTGTCATATCATTGTAGTGCTTAGGCGAAGCCCTGTGCCGGTAGCTTCATCATCACCATCACCACACCATCGTGCTGACAAAACTCTCCCGTGACGCTCAACTGGATCAAGAGCTCGCGGGACGTCATCGAGCTGAACGTGTGTTGAACACGGAGGTGCCGTATGTTCGGTGCTTGGATCGGCTGGATCGAGAAGACGTTCGAGTACATCAACCGCGTCACTAGACGCTTCCGCTTTCGGTCTACGAGGGTACGTAGACACACTCTCCCCACTCGTTGCTATGCTTCTCCTAGATAGATCTTGTGTGATCGTAGGAAATTTTTGAAATACTACGTTCCCCAACAGTGGCATCATGAGCCAGGTCTATGCGTAGATGATATGCACGAGTAGAACACAATGAGTTGTGGGCGATAATAGTCATACTGCTTACCAGCATGTCATACTTTGATTCGGCGGTATGGTGAGATGAAGCGGCCCGGACCGACATTACGCGTACGCGAGACTGGTTTCACCGTTACGAGCACTCGTTGCTTAAAGGTGACCGGCGGGTGTCTGTCTCTCTCACTTTAGTTGAATCGAGTGTGGCTACGCCCGGTCCTTGTGAAGGTTAAAATAGCACACTTGACGAAAAATCGTTGTGGTTTTTTTGTATGCGTAGGTAAGAACCGTTCTTGCTAAGCCTGTGGCAGCTACGTAAAACTTGCAACAACAAAGTAGAGGACGTCTAACTTGTTTTTGCAGGGCATGTTGTGATGTGATATGGTCAAGATGTGATGAGTTATACGTTATTGTATGAGATGATCATGTTTTGTAAAGTTATCAGCAACCGGCAGGAGCCTTATGGTTGTCTCTTTATTGTATGAATTGCGAAGGCTATGTAATTGCTTTACTTCATCACTATGAGTTAGCGATAGTAGTAGTAGCAATAGTTGGCGAGACGATCACGACGTTACGATGAAGATCATGGTGTCTAGCTAGTGATGATAGATAATGACGATGCTTTGGAGATGGAGATCAAAAGCACAAGATGATGATGGCCATATCATGTCACATATTTTGATTGCATGCGATTTTTATCTTATTATGCTTCTTATTTTGCTTAGTACTGCGGTGGCATTATAAGATGATCCCTTACAAAATTTCAAGGTACAAGTGTTCTCCCTGAGTATGCACCGTTGCGAAAGTTCGTCGTGCCGAGACACCACGTGATGATCGGGTGTGTGATAAGCTCTACGTTGAAATACAACGGGTGTAAGAGAGTTTTACACATGTAGAATACTCGGGTTAAACTTGACGAGCCTAGCATGTATAGACATGGCCTCGGAACACTGGAGACCGAAAGGTCGAGCATGAATCATATAGTAGATATGATCAACATAAGATGTTCACCATTGAAAACTACTCCATCTCACGTGATGATTGGACATGGTTTAGTTGATTTGGATCACGTGATCATTTAGATGACTAGATGGATGTTTATCTAAGTGGGAGTTCTTTAGTAATATGATTAATTGAACTTTAATTTATCATGAACTTAGTCCTGATAGTATTTGCAAATTATGTTGTAGATCAATAGCTCGTGTTATAGCTCCCCTATGTTTTTTATATGTTCCTAGAGAAATCTAAGTTGAAAGTTGTTAGTAGCAATGATGCGGACTAGGTCCGTGATCTGAGGATTATCCTCATTGCTGCATAGAAGTATAATGTCCTCGATGCACCACTAGGTGACAAACTTATTGTAGGAGCACATGCAGACGTTACGAATGTTTGACAAGCTCGGTATGATGACTACTTGATAGTTTAGTGCGCCATGATTTACGGCTTATAACCGGGACTTCAAAAACATTTTGAACGCCGCAAAGCATATGATATGTTCCAAGAGTTGAAAATAGTATTTCAAACTCATGCCCTTGTCGAGAGGTATGAGACCTCTGACAAGTACTTTGCCTACAAGATGGAGGAGAATAGCTCAACCAGTGAGCATGTGCTCTGATTGTCTGGGTACTACAATTACTTGAATCAAGTGGGAGTTAATCTTCCAGATAAGATAGTAATTGACAAAGTTCTCTAGTCAATATCCCCGAGTTACTAGAATTTCGTGATGACCTATAATATGCAAGGGATGACTAAAGTAATTCCCGAGCTCTTCGCGATATTGAAATCGGTGAAGGTAGAAGTCAAGAAAGAGCATCATGTGTTGATGGTTAACAAGACCACTAGTTTTAAGAAAAGGGCAAAGGGATAGAAGGGGAACTTCAAGAAGAATGACAAGCAACTTGTCACTCCCGTGAAGAAGCCTTAAGCTAGACCTAAGCCTGAAACTGAGTGCTTCTAACTGCAAAGGTAATAGTCACTCGAGGCGGAAGTTCCCCGAATATTTGGTGGATAAGAAGGATGGCTAAGTGAACAAAGGTATACTTGATATACATATTGACAATGTGTACCTCACTGGTGTTGATAGTAACCCCTGGGTATTTGATACTTGTTCGGTTGCTAAGATTAGTAACTCGAAACATGAGTTGCAGAATAAACGGAGACTAGTTGAGGGTGAGGTGACGATGTGCGTTCGAAGTAGTTCCAATATTGATATGATCATCATCTCACACTCCCTGTACTTTCGGGGTTAGTGTAAAACCTAAATAAATGTTATTTAGTATTTGCGTTGAGCATGAATATGATTTGATCATGTTTATTGCAATATGATTATTCATTTAAAGTCATAGAATAATTGTTGTTCTGTTTACATGAATAAAACCTTCGATGGTCATACACCCAATGAAAATATTTTTGTTGGATCTCGATCGTAGTGATACACATATTCATAATATTGAAGCCAAAAGATGCAAAGTTGATAATGATAGTGCAGCTTATTTGTGGCACTGGCGTTTAGGTCATATTGGTGTAAAGCGCATGAAGAAACTCCATGCTGATGGACTTTTGGAATCACTTGATTATGAATCACTTGGTGCTTGCGAACCATTCCTCATGGGCAAGATGACTGAAACTCCGTTCTCCGGAACAATGGATCGAGTAAGCGACTTATTAGAAATAATACATACCGATGTATGCGGACCAATGAGTGTTGATGCTCGCAGCGGGTATCATTATTTTCTGACCTTCACTGATGATTTGAGCAGATATGGGTATATCTACTTAACGAAGCATGAATCTGAAACATTTGAAAGTTCAAATGATTTCAGAGTGAAGTAGGGAATCATTGTAACAAGAAAATAAAGTTTCTAAGATCTGATCGCGGAGGCGAATATTTGAGTTATGAGTTTGGTCTTCATCTGAAACAATGTGGAATAGTTTCACAGCTCACGCCACCTGGAACACCACAGCGTAATGGTGTGTCCGAACATCGTAACCATACATTATTAGATATGGTGCGATCTATGATGTCTCTTACCGATTTACCACTATCGTTTTGGGGTTATGCTTTAGAGACAGCTGCATTCACGTTAAATAGGGCACCATCTAGATCCGTTGAGACGATGCCTTATGAATTGTGTTTTGGCAAGAAACCCAAGTTGTCATTTCTTAAAGTTTGGGGCTGCGATGTTTTTTTGAAAAAGCTTCAACCTGATAAGCTTGAACCGAAATCGGAGAAATGTGTCTTCATAGGATACCCAACAGAAACTGTTGGCTACACCTTCTATCACAGATCCAAAGGCAAGACTTTTGTTGATAAAAATGGATCCTTTCTAGAGAAGGAGTTTCTCTCGAAAGAAGTGAGTGGGAGGGAAGTAGAACTTGATAAGTTAATTGTACCTTCTCCCGAATTGGAAAGTAGTACATCACAGAAACTAGTTCCAGTGATTCCTACACCAACCAGCGAGTGACAAACCACAAGTGTAGGGGATCGCAACAGTTTTCGACGGTAAAGTATTAAACCCAAATTTGTTGATTCGAAACAAGGGGAGCCAAAGAATACTCTTAATTATTAGCAGCTGAGTTGTCAATTCAACCACACCTGGAAACTTAGTATCTGCAGCAAGATAGTTTAGTAGCAAAGTAATATGATAGTGGCGGTAGCGGTAATAAAAGTAAAGATAGTGTTTTTGTAGTTTTTTTATAATAGCAACGGAAAAGTAAATAAGCGACAAGCAATATAGGTAAAGCTCGTAGGCATTGGATTGGTGATGGTAAATTACGTCGGATGCAATTCATCATGTAGAAGTTATAACCTAGGGTGAAACAGAACTAGCTCCAGTTCATCAATGCAATGTAGGCATGTATTCCGAATATAGTCATACGTGCTTATGGAAAAGAACTTGCATGACATCTTTTGTCCTACCCTCCCATGGCAGCGGGGTCCTATTGGAAACTAAGGGATATTAAGGCCTCCTTTTAATAGAGTACCGGACCAAAGCATTAACACATACTGAATACATGAACTCCTCAAACTATGGTCATCACCGGGAGTGGTCCCGATTATTGTCACTTCAAGGTTGCCGGATCATAACACATAGTAGGTGACTATAGACTTGCAAGATAGGATCAAGAACACACATATATTCATGAAAACATAATAGTTCAGATCTGAAATCATGGCACTCGGGCCCTAGTGACAAGCATTAAGCATAGCAAAGTCATAGCAACATCAATCTCAGAACATAGTGGATACTAGGGATCAAACCCTAACAAAACTAACTCGATTACATGATAGATCTCATCCAACCCATCACCATCCAGCAAGCCTATGATGGAATTACTCACACACGGCAGTGAGCATCATGGAATTGGTGATGGAGGAAGGTTGATGATGACGATGGCGACGATCTCCACTCTTCGGAGCCCCAAACGGACTCCAGACCAGCCCTGCCGAGAGAGATTAGGGCTTGGCGGCGGCTCCGTCTCGTAAAACGCGATAATTCCTTCGCCCTGATATTTTTCTCCCCGGAACGGAAGATATAGGACCTGGGGGTACGTCGATGGAGCATCGGGGGGCCCTCGAGGCAGGGTGCGCGCCCCCCACCCTCGTGGACAGGCCGTGGGCTCCCCGGTGAGTATCTTCTTGCAGATATTTTTTATATTTTCTGAAATAATTCTTTGTTGATTTTCAAGCGATTCCGAGAACTTTTTATTTTGCACAAAAACAACACCATGGCAGTTCTGCTGAAAACAGTGTCAGTCCGGGTTAGTTCCATTCAAATCATGCAAGTTAGAGTCCAAAACAAGGGCAAAAGGGTTTGGAAATGTAGATACGTTGGAGACGTATCAACTCCCCCAAGCTTAAACCTTTGCTTGTCCTCAAGCAATTCAGTTGATAAACTGAAAGTGATAAAGAAAAAACTTTGACAAACTCTGTTTGCTCTTGTTGTTGTAAATATGTAAGCTAGCATTCAGGTTTTCAACAAGATCATGAACTACCCACATTCACAATAACTTTCATGTCTCAAGACTACTCACATCAATAGCATAATCAACTAGCGAGCAATAATAATAAACCTCGGATGACAACACTTCTCAAAACAATCATGATATGATATAAAAGGATGGTATCTCGCTAGCCCTTTCTGAGACCGCAAAACATAAATGCACAGCACCTTTAAAGATCAAGGACTGACTAGACATTGTAATTGATGGTAAAAGAGATCCAGTCATGATCATACTCAATGCAAATTAATAGTAATACATGCAACGACAGAGGTGCTCTCCTACTGGTGCCTTTTAATAAGAGGATGATGACTCTGCATAAAAGTAAATAGATAGGCCCTTCGCAGAGGGAAGCAGGGATTTGTAGAGGTGCCAGAGCTCGATTTTTAAATAGAGATTGAATAACATTTTGAGCGGTATACTTTCATTGTCAACATAACAACCAAGAATCTCGATATCTCTCATGCTACGCACATTATAGGCGGTTCCCAAAAAGAATGGTAAAGTTTATACTCCCCCAACCACCAACAAGCACACTCCACGGCTAGCCCGAAACGACGGGTACCGTCCAAACCAGCAATAGCCCTGGGGGAGTTTTGTTTTATTATTACGATTTTGAGCATGGCACTGGGCATCCCGATTACCAGCCATTTTCTCATGAATGATGAGTGGAGTCCACTCATCGTGAGAATAACCCACCTAGCATGGAAGATATAGAGAGCCCTAGTTGATACATGAGCTGTTCGAGCATACAAAACAGAATTTCATTTGAAGGTTTAGAGTTTGGCACATACAAATTTACTTGGAACGGTAGGTAAATACCGCATATAGGAAGGTATGGTGGACTCATGTGGAATAACTTTGGGGTTTATGGAAGTGGATGCACAAGTTGTATTCCCGCTTAGTACAGGTGAAGGCTAGAAAGAGACTGGGAAGCGACCAGCTAGAGAGCAACAACGGTCATGAACATGCATTAAAATTAATAAACTATGAATGCAAGCATGAGTAGGATATAAATCACCATGAACATAAATATCGTGAAGGCTATGTTGATTTGTTTCAACTACATGCGTGAACATGTGGCAAGTCAAGTCACTTAAATCGTTCAGAGGAGGATACCACCCATCATACCACATCACAACCATTTTAATATCATGTTGGCATGCCAGATAGACCATTATAAACTATCAGCTAATTAAGCATGGCATAAGCAGCTATGATCTCTAATTGTCATTGCAAGCATGTTTCATCCATAACAAGCTGAATCAGGAACGATGAGCCATCATATTTACAAAAACAAGAGAGGTCGAGTTCATACCAGCTTTTCTCATCTCAATTAGTTCATCATATATCATCCTTATTGCCTTTCACTCGCATGACGGAACGGTATGGATAATAATAATAGTGCACGTGCATTGGACTAAGCTGGAATCTGTAGGCATTTAATACAAGAGAGAATACAAGGTAATATGGCTGAAGGTTAAATTAACAAAAAAGCATATAAGAGCCACTAAGCATTTTCAATCATGGTCTTCTACTATTAACCCCTAAAGAAAAGAAAAGAAACTATTTACACGGGTAAGCTCCCAACAAGCAAAAGAAGAACGAGAAAGCTTTTTGGGTTTTCATTTTTTTGTTACTACTACAAGTAAAGAAAGTAAACTAGCTAGAAGCTACAACTAATATTTTTTTGTTTTTCTGGGTTTTTCTAGTACACAAGAAAAAGACTAAGAAAAAGAAATTGAAACTAAGCATGGATGGTACCGTGAAAGAGTGTGAGCATCGACAGCTAGAAGTGTGTGAACATGAATGTAAGTCGGTGAGAAACATGTACTCCCCAAGCTTAGGCTTTTGGCCTAAGTTGGTCTATGGCCACGGATCGAAGCCACTCCCTCCAGTGTACTGAGATGTGTCCTCTGGATGCCACTAGTTGGCGAGCTCGTCCAGCTCCCACCCATAAAAGGATTGTCGGGAAGGATCAAGTGGTGGTTCTGGCTCAGGCTCTGAAGCTTGTGCCTAGCCTTGGTACTTGTAGAAGACATCTGAGTGTTGGGGAACGTAGTATTTCAAAATTTTCCTATGATCACGCAAGATCTATCTACTAGATGCATAGCAACGAGGGGGGAGAGTGTGTCTACGTACCCTCGTAGACCGAAAGCGGAAGCGTTTATCAACGCGGTTGATGTAGTCGTGCACCTTCACGATCCGTCCCGATCTAGTACCGAACGTACGGCACCTCCGCGTTCAGCACACGTTCAGCTCGATGACGTCCTCGCCTTCTTGATCCAGCAAGACGGGCGAAGTAGTAGATGAGTTCCGGCAGCACGACGGCGTGGTGACGGTTGTTGATGAGGAACAATCTCTGCAGGGCTTCGCCAAGCACTACAGAAACTATACGGAGGATAAACTAGAGGGTCGGGCTTGCCGGCACACGGCTTGGTGTATCTTGATGTGTTCCAGGTGCTAGCCCCGCCCCTCTATTTATATGTTGAGCCCTGGGGTCGAAACTTGCAGCAAAAGCCTCATCAAAGTCGGGTTTGCCCAAAAGTCAAGAGTCCCACTCGGACTCCAGGACCAAACGCCACAATCCTTGGCGTCTGGCCCAGATGCCATGGGCATCGGCGTTTGGCCCAGGGCCAGACGCCAGGGTCTCCGGCGTTTGGCCTCCTGGCCTCCGCAAAACACATTTTGCACCGACTTAATGCCCTGTGGGCTTGACCCCTTGGCCTAACCATATCATCCTATATATCAAATTTTACCTCCGGACCATTCCGGAGCTCCTCGTCATGTCCGTGATCTCATCCAGGACTCCGAACAACATTCGGTCACCAACATACATAACTTATTCAATATTATACCGTCAACGAAACGTTAAGCGTGCGGACCCTACGGATTCGAGAACTATGTAGACATGACCGAGACACTTCTCTGGTCAATAACCAATAGCGGAACCTAGATGCCTATATTGGCTCCTACATATTCTCCGAAGATCTTTATCGGTCGAACCGCATAACAACATACATTGTTCCCTTTGTCATCGGTATGTTACTTGCCCGAGATTTGATCGTCGGTATCATCATACCTAGTTCAATCTCGTTACCAGCAAGTCTCTTTACTCGTTCCGTAATACATCATCTCCTGACTAACTCATTAGTCGTTTGCTTGCAAGGCTTATTACGATGTGCATTACCGAGAGGGCCCAGAGATACCTCTCCGACACTCGGAGTGACAAATCCTAATCTTGATCTATGCCAACACCACAAACACCTTCGGAAGCACCTATAGAGCATCTTTATAATCACCCAGTTACATTGTGACGTTTGATAGAACACAAGGTGTTCCTCCGGTATTCGGGAGATGCATAATCTCATAGTCATAGGAACATGTATAAGTCATGAAGAAAGCAATAGCAGTAAAACTAAACGATCATAGTGCTAAGCTAACGGATCGGTCTTGACCATCACATCATTCTCCTAATGATGTGATCCCGTTGATCAAATGACAACTCATGTCTATGGTTAGGAAACATAACCATCTTTGATCAATGAGCTAGTCTAGTAGAGGCATACTAGGGACACTCTGTTTTGTCTATGTATTCACACATGTACTAAGTTTCCGTTTAATACAATTCTAGCATGAATAATAAACGATTTAATACAGATAGTTCACATCGTTATGTGAATAACACCCATAGTTCACATCGCCATGTGACCAACACCCAAAGGGTTTACTAGAGTCAATAATCTAGTTCACATCCCTATGTGATTAATACCCAAGAGTAATAAGGTGTGAACATGTTTTGCTTGTGAGAGAAGTTTAGTCGACGGTTCTGTCACATTCAGATCCGTATGTATTTCGCAAATTTCTATGTCTACAATGCTCTGCATGGAGCTACTCTAGCTAATTGCTCCCACTTTCAATACACATCCAGATTGATACTTAGAGTCATCTGGATTTAGTGTCAAAGCTTGCATCGGCGTAACCCTTTACGACGAACTCTTTGTCACCTCCATAATCGAGAAACATTTCCTTAGTCCTCTAAGGATAACTTTGACCGCTGTCCAGTGATCCAAGATCACTATTGTACCTCCTTGCCAAACTCATGGCAAGGTACACAACAGGTTTGGTACACTGCATGGCATACTTTATAGAACCTATGGCTGAGGCATATGGAATGACTTTCATTCTTTCTCTATCTTCTGCCGAGGCCAGGTTTTGAGTCTTACTCAACTCCATACCTTTTAAATCAGGCAAGAACTCCTTCTCTGACTGATCCATTTTGAACTACTTCAAAATTTGTCAAGGTATGTACTCATTGAAAAAACTTATCAAGCGCCTCGATCTATCTCTATAGATCTTGATGCTCAATATGTAAGCAGCTTCACCGAGGTCTTTCTTTGAAAATATCCTTTCAAACACTCCTTTATGCTTTCCAGAAAATTCTACATCATTTCCGATCAACAATATGTCATTCACATATACTCATTAGAGAGGTCGTAGTGCTCCCACTCACTTTCTTGTAAATACAGGCTTCACCGCAAGTCTGTATAAATCTATATGCTTTGATCAACTTATCAAAGCGTATATGCCAACTCCGAGATGCTTGCACCGGTCCATAGATGGATCGCTGGAGCTTGCACATTTTGTTAGCACCTTTAGGATTGGCAAAACCTTCTGGTTGCATCATATACAATTCTTCTTTAATAAATCCATTAAAGAATGCAGTTTTGTTATCCATTTGCCAGATTTCATAAAATGCGGCAATTGCTAACATGATTCGGACAGACTTAAGCATCGCTACGGGTGAGAAAGTATCATCGTAGTCAACTCCTTGAACTTGTCGAAAACCTTTCGCAACAAGTCGAGCTTTGTAAACAGTAACATTACCGTCAGCGTCGGTCTTCCTCTTGAAGATCCATTTATTTTCGATGGCTTGCCGATCATCGGGCAAGTCAACCAAAGTCCACACTTTGTTCTCATACATGGATCCCATCTCAGATTTCATTGCCTCAAGCCATTTTGCGGAATCTGGGCTCATCATCGCTTCCTCATAGTTCGTAGGTTCATCATGGTCCAGTAACATGACTTCCAGAACCGGGTTGCCGTACCACTCTGGTGCGGAACGAACTCTGGTTGATCTACAAAGTTCAACGGAAACTTCATCTGAAGTTTCATGATCATCATCAATAGCTTCCTCACTAATTGGTGTAGGAATCACTGGAACTAGTTTTTGTGATGTACTACTTTCCAATTCGGGAGAAGGTACAATTACCTCATCAAGTTCTACTTTCCTCCCACTCACTTCTTTCGAGAGAAACTCCTTCTCTAGAAAGGATCCATTCCTAGCAACGAATAACTTGCCTTCGGATCTGTGATAGAAGGTGTACCCAACAGTCTCCTTTGGGTATCCTATGAAGACACATTTCTCCGACTTGGGTTCGAGCTTATCAGGTTGAAGCTTTTTCACATAAGCATCACAGCCCCAAACTTTAAGAAACGACAACTTTAGTTTCTTGCCAAACCACAGTTCATAAGGCGTCCTCTCAACGGACTTAGATGTTGCCCTATTTAGCGTGAATGCAGTTGTCTCTGATGCATAACCCAAAACGATAGTGGTAAATTGGTAAGAGACATCATAGACCGCACTATATCTAATAAAGTACGATTACGATGTTCGGACACACCATTACGCTGTGGTGTTCCGGGTGGCGTGAGTTGTGAAACTATTCCACATTGTTTTAAATGAAGGCCAAACTCGTAACTTCAAATATTCGCCTCCGTGATCAGATCGTGGAAACTTTTATTTTCTTGTTACGATGATTCTCTACTTCACTCTGAAATTTCTTTGAACTTTTCAAATGTTTCAGATTTGTGTTTCATCAAGTAGATATACCCATATCTGCTCAAATCGTCTGTGAAGGTCAGAAAATAATAATACCCGACGCGAGCCTCAACACTCATTGTTCTGCATACATCAGTAAGTATGATTTCCAACATGTCAATTGCTCGCTCCATTGTTCCGGAGAACAGAGTTTTAGTCATCTTGCCCATGAGGCATGGTTCGCAAGCACCAAGTGATTCATAATTAGGTGATTCCAAAAGTCCATCACTATGGAGTTTCTTCATGCGCTTTACACCATTATGACCTAAATGGCAGTGCCACAAATAAGTTGTACTATCATTATTAACCTTGCATCTTTTGGCTTCAATATTATGAATATGTGTATCACTACGATCGAGATCCAACAAACTATTTTCATTGGGTGTATGACCATCGAAGGTTTTATTCATGTAAACAGAATAACAATTATTCTATGACTTTAAATGAATAACTGTATTGCAACAAATATGATCAAATCATATTCATGCTCAACGCAAATGCCAAATAACATTTATTTAGGTTTTACACTAATCCCGAAAGTATAGGGAGTGTGCGATGATGATCATATCAATCTTGGAATCACTTCCAACACACATCGTCACTTCACCTTTAACTAGTCTCTGTTCATTCTGCAATTCTCATTTCGAGTTACTAATTTTAGCAACTGAACCGGTATCAAATACCCAGGGGTTGCTATGAACACTAGTAAAGTACACATCAATAATCTGTATATCAAAATATACCTTTGTTCACTTTGCCATCCTTCTTATCCGCCAAGTATCTAGGGCAGTTCCACTTCCAGTGACCATTTCCTTTGCAGTATAAGCACTTAGTTTCAGGCTTGAGTTTAGCTTTGGGTTTCTTCATGGGAGTGACAACTTGCTTCTCATTCTTCTTGAAGTTCCCCTTTTATCCCTTTGCCCTTTACTTGAAACAAGTGGTCTTATTAACCATCAACACTTGATGCTCTTTCTTGATTTCTACCTTCGTCGATTTCAGCATCGCGAAGAGCTCGGGAATTACCTTCGTCATCCCTTACATATTATAGTTCATCACGAAGTTCTACTAACTTGGTGATAGTGACTAGAGAACTTTGTCAATTACTATCTTATCTGGAAGATTAACTCACACTTGATTCAAGTAATTGTAGTACCCAGACAATCTGAGCACATGCTCACTGGTTGAGCTATTCTCCTCCATCTTGTAGGCAAAGTACTGTCAGAGGTCTTATACCTCTCGACACGGGCATGAGTATGAAATACTAATTTCAACTCTTGGAACATCTTATATGCTCCGTGGCATTCAAAACGTTTTTGAAGTCCTGGTTCTAAGCCGTAAAGCATGGTGCACTTAAACTATCAAGTAGTCATCATACCGAGCTTTTGTCAAAACGTTCATAACGTCCGCATCTGCTCCTGCAATAGGCCTATCACCTAGCGGTGCATCAAGGACATAATTCTTCTGTGCAGCAATGAGGATAATCCTCAGATCACGGTACAATTCAGCATCATTGCTACTAACATCTTTCAACTTAGTTTTCTCTAGGAACATATAAAAAATAAACGTGGAGCAACATCGCAAGCTATTGATCTACAACATAGATATGCTAATACTACCAGGACTAAGTTCATGATAAATTAAAGTTCAATTAATCATATTACTAAAGAACTCCCACTTAGATAGACATCCCTCTAGTCATCCAAATGATCACGTGATCCAAATCAACTAAACCATGTCCGATCATCACGTGAGATGGAGTAAATTCAATGGTGAACATCTTATGTTGATCATATCTACTATATGATTCACGCTCGACCTTTCGGTCTCTAGTGTTCCGAGGCCATATCTGCATATGCTAGGCTCGTCAAGTTTAACCCGAGTATTCTGCGTGTGCAAAACTGCCTTACACCCGTTGTATGTGAACGTAGAGCCTATCACACCCGATCATCACGTGGTGTCTCGGCACGAAGAACTTTCGCAATGGTGCATACTCAGGGAGAACACTTGTACCTTGAAATTTTGTAAGGATCATCTTATAATGCTACCGTCGTACTAAGCAAAATAAGAAGCATACTAAGATAAACATCACATGCAATCAAAATATGTGACATGATATGGCCATCATCATCTTGTGCTTTTGATCTCCATCTCCAAAGCATCGTCATGATCACCTTCGTCACCGGTGCGACACCTTGATCTCCATCGTAGCATCGTTGTCGTCTCGCCAACTATTGCTTCCACGACTATCTCTACCGCTTAGTGATAAAGTAAAGCAATTACATGGCGATTGCATTTCATACAATAAAGCGACAACCATATGGCTCCTGCCAGTTGCCGATAACTTTACAAAACATGATCATCTCATACAAAACCGTATAACTCATCATGTCTTGACCATAACACATCACAACATGCCCTGCAAAAACAAGTTAGACGTCCTCTACTTTTTTGTTGCAAGTTTTACGTGGCTGCTACGGGCTTAGCAAGAACCGTTCTTACCTACGCATACAAAACCACAACGATGTTTCGTCAAGTATGTGCTGTTTTAACCTTCACAAGGACCGGGCGTAGTCACACTCGATTCAGCTAAAGTGAGAGAGACAGACACCCGCCAGTCACCTTTAAGCAACAAGTGCTCATAACAGTGAAACCAGTCTCGCGTAAGTGTACGCGTAATGTCGGTTCGGGCCGCTTTATCTCACAATACCGCTGAAGCAAAGTATGACATGCTGGTAAGCAGTATGACTAGTATCGTCCACAACTCACTTGTGTTCTACTCGTGGAAATCATCTACGCATAGACCTGGCTCTGATACCACTGTTGGGTAACGTAGTATTTCAAAAATTTCCTACGATCACGCAAGATCTATCTACTAGATGCATAGCAACGAGGGGGGAGAGTGTGTCTACGTACCCTCGTAGACCAAAAGCGGAAGCGTTTATCAACGCGGTTGATGTAGTCGTGCACCTTCACGATCCATCCCGATCTAGTACCGAACGTATGGCACCTCCGCGTTCAGCACACGTTCAGCTCGATGACGTCCTCGCCTTCTTGATCCAGCAAGACGGGCGAAGTAGTAGATGAGTTCCGGCAACACGACGGCATGGTGACGGTTGTTGATGAAGAACAATCTCTGCAGGGCTTCGCTAAGCACTACAGAAACTATACGGAGGATAAACTAGAGGGTCGGGGTTGCCGGCACACGGCTTGGTGTATCTTGATGTGTTCCAGGTGCTAGCCCCGCCCCTCTATTTATATGTTAAGCCCTGGGGTCGAAACTTGGAGCAAAAGCCTCATCAAAGTCGGGTTTGCCCGAAAGGCAAGAGTCCCACTCGGACTCCAGGACCAAACGCCACAATCCTTGGCATCTAGCCCAGATGCCTTGGGCCTCGGCGTCTGGCCCAGGGCCAGACGCCAGGGTCTCCGGCGTTTGGCCTCCTGGCCTCCGCAAAACTCCTTTTCCACCGACTTAATGCCCTGTGGGCTTGACCCCTTGGCCTAACCATATCATCCTATATATCAAATTTTACCTCCGGACCATTCCGGAGCTCCTCGTCATATCTGTGATCTCATCCGGGACTCCAAACAACATTCGGTCACCAACATACATAACTCATTCAATATTATATCATCAACGAAACATTAAGCGTGCGGACCCTACGGGTTCGAGAACTATGTAGACATGACCGAGACACTTCTCTGGTCAATAACCAATAGCGGAACCTGGATGCCCATATTGGCTCCTACATATTCTCCGAAGATCTTTATCGGTCGAACCGCATAACAACATACGTTGTTCCCTTTGTCATCGGTATGTTACTTGCCCGAGATTTGATCGTCGGTATCATCATACCTAGTTCAATCTCGTTACCAGCAAGTCTCTTTGCTCGTTCCGTAATACATCATCTCCTGACTAACTCATTAGTCGTTTGCTTGCAAGGCTTATTACGATGTGCATTACCGAGAGGGCCCAGAGATACCTCTCCGACACTCGGAGTGACAAATCCTAATCTTGATCTATGCCAACACCACAAACACCTTCGGAAACACCTATAGAGCATCTTTATAATCACCCAGTTACATTGTGACGTTTGATAGCACACAAGGTGTTCCTCCGGTATTCGGGAGTTGCATAATCTCATAGTCATAGGAACATGTATAAGTCATGAAGAAAGCAATAGCAGTAAAACTAAACGATCATGGTGCTAAGCTAATGGATGGGTCTTGTCCATCACATCATTCTCCTAATGATGTGATCCCATTGATCAAATGACAACTCATGTCTATGGTTAGGAAACATAACCATCTTTGATCAATGAGCTAGTCTAGTAGAGGCATACTAGGGACACTCTGTTTTGTCTATGTATTCACACATGTACTAAGTTTCCGGTTAATACAATTCTAGCATGAATAATAAACATTTATCATGATATAAGGAAATATAAATAACAACTTTATTATTGCCTCTAGAGCATATTTCCTTCACTGAGGTGATGAGGAATACACATGTAGATAGATCAAACAAGGAAGGTGCAGGCAAGGTAACAATTTCACAGTATATTTCATCAAACCTCAATTTATAATTGAGCTGCATATTCTTGTCTTTAACAATAAAGTCATGAGCTACAATGCTCTTGTAGTCTAGATAAACAGGGGCAAGCAATTTTTCTTCCTTCTCATGATGCCTAATAGGTATATTAAAATATCCAGCAAGGCGAGAAGCAAAGATGCCTCCAAAGACGGGCCCCTTTGAGTGGTTCGAACTCAATCATTTGGCAATGACGGCGCCCAAGATAAAAGTTGTGTCGTGAAACAAAGCATGGTGAAAATAATAATATCAGGGGCACTGAGATTCCCACTGTTCCCGCGACCAATTAAACACCTACTAGCAAATAAAGCAAAGTAGCGCAGAACAGGGAAGTGTATACTAGTGATTCTTGCCCCTGCAACTTGTCTAGTTTCACCTACGGCTATCATATCAATAAACCCTTTGACGTCTTCATGACGTGGTTCATCAAGTCTACCTCCAAAGGGTACTTTGTGATTACACAAAAATCTAAAAGTGATATCTCCTTACTCACATCATATAAGCGAAACTCCACCGTAGGTGGTGTTTTCCTAGAATGAAAATGAAAACGTTGCGTGAAAATATTGGTGAGTAAGAGATATTGTTCTTTTTGGTCATTGAGGACGTCGGCGAGGCCTGCATTATTCGCCAACCAATAAAAGTCTTTGTAAATACCGGCGGACATCATGAAATTATCACACGGCCATTCGCACGGTTGAACTTCCGCCATGCGAGGAAGATTATACTTGGGCTTCTTATTTTCTTCTTTCTTATTCTCCTCTGAGCTCTTGCTGGAGGAATCCCTCAATAATCTTTTTAACATTTTCCTTTTCTGAAAATTTCTGAAATTTTTAGTAACTCACAATAAAAGTTAACCAAACTCAACAAGAATGATAGCAACAACTCCTATAAGTGCCTAGAGGCTATATCATGCATTAGAACTACTTGGGACCAAGAAAAATTGACATGCAAGCTCAAGAACAAGGTCACCACAGCAGCATAAATTTGCAACAAATAAAGCTCTAGAACAAAAACTAATTGGACCAATGGAGGAGTCACATACCAAGGAACAATCTCCCCAAACAGTTTGGTGGATGGTGCTTTGAGCAAGGAGATCGAAAATGGCAGCAAGATGAGCTAGAACTCGGGTTTGAGCTGATTGGGGATTTTCTTGGGAGGAGGAAGAAGAGCATGGGTGAAAGAATAAGTGGAGGGGGGCCACGTGGGGCCCTCGAGGCAGGGGGCGCGCCCTGTGCCCTCGAGGCCACGTGCTGGCTCTCCTCGCTGTGTGTTCAGTGCCATATTTTCTTAAATATTCTAAAAAAAATCATATTTCATTTTCATGGCATTTGGAGAACTTTTATTTTCGGGATATTTTTTATTGCACGGATAAGTCTGGAAACAGACAGACAATGCTGTTTTTGTTTTATTTAACCTAACTAACAGAAAGTAAAAGGAGGGTACAGTAGGTTTGTGCTATCTAGATTCACCTATCCCATGCTCATCAAAAGTAATCCATTAACAAGGTTGATCAGGTCTTGTTAATAAACTCTTTCCGAGTAACATGAAACCGGAGAATTTTCGAATAACACTATGTTACCTCAATAGGGATATGTATGTCCCCAACAATAAGTATGTCATATGCCTTCTTGATAGTACGAAGAGGAAACTCAAAACCTCCAATAGTAATAGTTGAAGTTTTTCCAATATAATTGATACTGAAGACCTGAGGTTGTTTCCTCGGAAAATGTACCATATGCTCATTACCATTGACATGAAAAGTGACATTGCCTTTGTTGCAATCAATAACAGCCCCTGCAGTATTCAAAAAAGGTCTTCCAAGAATAATAGACATACTATCATCCTCGGGAATATCAAGTATAACAAAGTCCGTTAGAATAGTAACATTTGCAACTACAACAGCCACATCCTCACAAATACCGACAGGTATAGCAGTTGATTCGACCATTTGCAAAGATATTTCAGTAGGAGTCAACTTACTCAAGTCAAGTCTACAATATAAAGAGAGTTGCATAACACTAAAATCGGGTCCAAGATCACACAAAGCAGTTTTAACATAGTTTCTCTAAATGTAGCAAGGTATAGTAGGTACTCCTGGATCCCCTAATTTCCTAGGCATTCCACCCTCAAAAGTGTAATTGGCAAGCATGGTGGAAATTTCCACATCAGGTATCTTTCTTTTGTTGGTAATAATGTGTAATGCCCAGGATGGGACTATACCTCCTACGTGTCGAGGCACGACTTAAAGGTATAAGCCCATCCTAGAATGATCTCAAGTTTGGTATCTTTGCACGACTCATGTAAAAGAGGAATTAAATTGCAAAAGAAGATAGTTGGCTTACAGTCGCCACTTCACACAATACAATACATAAGCAATACATCATTCAAAACATCACAGCCCATCTAAGGGTAAGATCCAAAAGAAAGATACCAAAACAACATAAAGCCACAGGTCAGGATCGAATCCTAGTAGAAAACCACTACTGATCGACGAAACGTCACAAGCATACGGCCAAACTCTTCATCGAGCTCCTGGTGAAGTACTTGAACTGCTCCTGCATCGAACTCGGCTGAACCTGCATCTGGTGTTGTAGTATCTGTGAGCCACGAGGACTCAGCAATCCCATAACCATGGGTAACAAGACTAGCAAAGCTTTATGGGTAGGAAGAGGGTAAAGTGGTGAGGTTGCACCAGCGGCTAAGCAATATGGTGGCTAACTTACGAGTACCAGAATAATGTCTTTCATATACTTGGCATAAGGATTTGTTTTAAGCACATCAGTCAAACGCATACGCAAAAAGATAGGTCTAATCATTTCAGCAAAGCGCTCAAAATCCTCATCATCCTTTTTCTTGGATGGTTTCGGAGGAAAAGGCATGGGTTTCTGAACCCATGGTTCTCTTTCCCTCCCGTGCTTCCTAGCAACAAAGTCTCTCTTATCATAACGTTGATTCTTTTATTGTGGGTTATCAAGATCAACAGCAGGTTCAATCTCTACATCATTATCATTGCTAGGTTGAGCATCATCATGAACATCATCATTAATATTATTACTAGGTTCATGTTCATTACCAGATTGTGTCTTAGCATCAGAAACAGATATATCATTGGGATTTCAGGTTTGTCAGCTACTGGTTCACTAGGAGCATGCAAAGTCCTATCATTTTTCTTTTTCTTCTTCTTAGAAGAACTAGGTGCATCTATATTAGCTTTCTGAGAATCTTGCTCAATTCTCTTAGGGGGGGCCTTCAGGATACAGAGGTTCCTGAGTCATTCTGCCACCTCTAGTCACAACTCTAATGGCATTATCATTATTCTTGCTATTTAATTCATTGAGCAAATCATTCTGAGCTTTAAGTACTTGTTCTACTTGAGTGGTAACCATAGAAGCATATTTACTAATAAGTTTCAGTTCACTTTTGGCACTAGACAGATAATCACTCAAGCGTTCAATCATATAAGCATTGTGTTGTAATTGCCTACCAACATAAGCATTGAAGTTTTCTTGTTTCACAATGAAGTTGTCAAACTCATCTAAGCATTGGTAGCAGACTTATAACGAGGAATATCACCTTCATCAAATCTATAAAGAGAATTTACCTTTACTACCTGTGTCGGGTTATCAAGACCATATATTTCTTCAATAGGTGGTAAATTCTTAACATCTTCAGCTTTAATACCTTTTTCTTTCATAGATTTCTTTGCTCTTGCATATCTTCAGGACTGAGAAATAGAACACCTCTTTTCTTCAGAGTTGGCTTAGGGGCTGGTTCAGGAAGTGTCCAATTATTTTCATTGGCTAGCATATTATTCAATAGTAATTCAGCTTGTTCAACTGTTCTTTCCCTGAAAACACAACCAGCACTACTATCCAGGTGGTCTCTGGAAGCATCGGTTAGTCCATTATAAAAGACATCAAGTATATCATGCATCTCAAGAGGATGATCAGGCAAAGCATTAAGTAACTAGAGAAGACTCCCCCAAGCTTGTGGGAGACTCTCTTCTTCAGTTTGCACAAAGTTATATATTTCCCGTAAGGCAGCTTGTTTCTTATGAGCGGGAAAATATTTAGCAAAAAAGTAATACATCATATGCTGGGGACTACGCACACAACCAGGATCAAGAGAATTAAACCAAGTCTTAGCATCACCCTTTAACGAGAACGGAAATAGCTTAAGGATATAGTAATAGCGAATTTTTTCATCATTGGTAAACAGGGTGGCTATATCATTCAACTTGGTAGGATGTGCCACAACAGTTTCAGACTCATAGCCATGGAAAGGACCAGACTCAACCAAAGTAATTAACTCAGGATCAACAGAGAATTCATAATCCTTATCAGTGACACATATAGGTGAAGTAGCAAAAGCAGGGTCATGTTTCATTCTAGCTGAAAGAACATGCGGTGCCCCCATATTTGGTTTTGGTAATTGATGACAATCTCTATCGACTAATGGTTGCCTTGAGTTATATTTGAAGGGTTTGCCCATTGGCTTTTCTTGGAGTTCATTTGTTGGTTTCAAGGAGAGTTTGTGATGACCAAGGTGCTATTAAGGAATTATCCAAAGATTGGTCTTATGGGTGTTGAGCTTATTGCAAGCATGTCTTAAAGGAGAAGAGTTTGTGAGCATTCATGTTTACCTTCAAGACATCATCCAAATGAAGAGAGTTGGAAATATTCAAGGTTGATCAAAACTAAGTCAAAGAATGAATCAAGTTGATCAACACACAAAGTGTAGAAGATGTACCGAGAGGGATCAAGCAATCCCATGGTATGGTATGCATTGTCAATCACGCTTTGTGTACTAACCCATGTTTTTCGTGAGAGTTCTTTGTGGGGTTAGGTTGCGGTGTGCAAGTTCAAGTGGAGCATCACGAAGAAATCAAGTGCTTGAAGCTTGCCGTCCATTGTATGGACTTGTGAAGATATGCCGAAGAGTGGCTCACCCATAGAGGAGTATGGGGGAGCAATCTACTAGTCTTCACCGAGACAACGCAATCAAGAAAGATGGTCCAACTTGAGGAAGTCAAGATCGTCTACATCTAGCTCAAGTGGACTTTGTGCAAAGCAAAGGTTTTACCTTGATAGGTTTTCTATTTTACCGGTCTCGTGGTGGTAGTTGGGAGACCGGGTTATAGTATCGTTTGTCGTACTATCAAGGGGGGCTCTCAAGTTGGTAGCTTGATCGTATCGTTAGTAGAGAGCTCAAACCATTGCATCCTTGCATCATGTTTCTTGGTTCTTGTTTGGTTCTCTTTGTGAGTCTTAGAGCTTATGGTCATCTTGATGACAAGCTTGAGTTCATCGAAAACGGAGTTCACATGCGTCTTCTATGATGTTTTCGGTGTTGGATGTTTTACCGGTATTATCCAAGGAAGGGTTCTCACCATTTTCTTTTGGGACTTTTATAATTTGCACCTTATTGATATTTCTATCAAGATTGTGTTAGCCCTTGTCGCTAGCTTTCCAACAAACTTGGTTTCATCGAATTCGGAGTCCGTATGCAAAAGTTGTGGTCGTTTTGGTGTTTTGAAAAGGCTGCAACGGTACTACCGCGGGTAGGAGCGGAAGTAATTTTTACTACCGCTTTCGGGAGCGGTACTACCGCTTGGGGCAGTACTACCGCGGCTACTTCCGTGGCTACTTCCGCTCGGGACCAAAGACTCGTCACAAGTCCAGCGGTGGTAGGCACGGATGTAATTTTTTAGTACCGCTCGCTAGCAGTAGTACCGCTACCCTTAGCAGTACTACCGCTACCCCAGCGGTAGTACCGTGAGGTCAAGCGGTACTACCGCTCCGACGGTTTTTCTGGCCTTTTTGCCTCCTCGCTGTTGTTTTCCAAAGGGGCACTACCTCCCTAGCGGTAGTACTGCTCCTGGAGCGGTAGTACCGCTCTGTGCGGGCTGTGAGCATAACGGTTGGATTTTTTCCCACCTATAAAAGGGGGTCTTCTTCCCCAATGAACCTAATCCTTAGAGCTTGTGTTCCTCCCCCATTGTTGACCTTCTTCGAGCTTGCTATCTCTCAATCCCTCCATGGATTCTTGCTAGTTTTTGGGGCAAAAGAGAGAGGAGATCTAGATCCACATTTCCACCAATCACTTTCTCCTCTATGTGAGGGGAACCCCTTGGATCTTGATCTTGGAGTTCTTGGTGTTCTCCTTCTTGTTCTTCCTCTCATTTCCCTCCCTAGCATTAGTTGCTTTGGTGGGATTTAGGAGAGAAGGACTTGGGCACTCCGTGTGCCCTTGCCATTGCATTTGGTGCATCGGTTTGAGTTCTCCACGGTGATACGTGGAAGTGAAGTTTGAGAAGCTTATTACTCTTGGGTGCTTGGTACCCTTGAGCTTGTTCCTCTTGGGTGCTTGGGCGCCCTAGACTGTTGGTGGTGTTCAGAGCTCAATCATTGTGGTGTAAAGCTCCAGGCAAGCGTCGGGGTCTCCAATTAGGTTGTGGAGATCGCCCCGAGCAATTTGACGGGTACCGGTGACCGCCCCCAAGGGTTTCCAAAGTGTACGGGTTTGGTGACCGCCCCCGAGGGTCGCCATTTGTACGGGTTCGGTGACCACCCTCAAGGGTCCCTTAGTGGAATCACGGCATCTTGCATTGTGCGAGGGCGTGAGGAGATTACGGTGGCCCTAGTGGCTTCTTAGGGAGCATTGTGCCTCCACACCGCTCCGCAAGGGTGTGAACTTCGGGATACATCGTCGTCTCCGTGTTCCTCGGTTATCTCTTACCCGAGCCCTTTACTTATGCACTATACTTTGTGATAGCCATATTGTTTCTTGTCATATATCTTGCTATCACCTAGTTTTTTATCTTGCTTACCATAAGTTGTTGGTGCACATAGGTGAGCCTAGTTGTTGTAGGTTTTGTGCTTGACAAATTAACCGCTAGGTTTATTCCGCATTTGTTCAAGCCGAAACCGTAATTATTTTAAAGCGCCTATTCATCCCCCCCCCCCTAGGCGACATCCACGATCTTTCAATTGGTATCAGAGCCTCGTCTCTTTTTATAGGGCTTAACCGCCTAGAGAGTAAGGATGTTGACTAGGGGCTTAGGATTCTCTGACCCTCTTAGTTTCGATGGCACAAATTTTGATGTTTGGGTAATTCGCATGCTTAATCTCTTTAGGGTCATGGACCCAAATTTAGAGCGAATTGTAGATATGGGTTTTTCTCCTCCAAAGGATCCCCAAAGATTATCTTTAGAGGATGAGAAAAACTCTTATCTCAATGCTCAAGCTTCTAATGTGCTTTTCGATGCTTTGAGCAATATAGTTATATTTCAACTCATGACATTCCGGGATGCTCATGAGTTGTGGACAAAGCTTCAAGATAAATATGGTGTGTCCAAGAGTTGTGGGAATGATTGTTCTCCATCCACCTCCGGCCGTGTTGTCTTCTCAACTTCCTCTACTTCACCTACATGTGGTTTTCCACAAGGTAATGATATGGTGAGTAGTGTTTGTCATTGCAATGATGATAGTATGCTTATTGTGGATGATCCTTCATCACTATCTTATTGCAATGTATCTTCTTTGGACTTTAACACTTCGAGCACCCAACATGTTTCACATGCTTGTGTTGATAGTCCTTGCATATCATGTATAAATTGTTTGACTAAAACTCATGATGATATGCTTGCTATGTCTTGTTGCCCTGATAAAAATGCATCTATTTCGTCGAATTTTTGTGCTAACAATGTAGAGGAAACCCAACAACCCATGGAACAAGATGTAGTCTTGAATGGTGCTTCAAGGGATCCTACATCATCATCTATTGCGTTTTGCCTTATGGCCAAGGCTTCAAAGGTATCTCCCACTTTGAACCCCAATATATCTTGTGATGATAGTGATGATGACAATGATGATGATGTAGAAAATGATGAAGAGAATGATAATGTTGCCTCCTTAAAAATTAAGGGGGAAATGATTTTTAAAGCTCTTCTTAAGAATAAATTAGCTCGTTCCAACTTTATGGAAATCATGTCTATTGCCATTGAGGGCAAGAAATATATTGATGAGTTGGAATCTCATCTAGAGGAGCATGAGGTCACCATTGAGAAAATGGAAGGTCATGAGCGTGATTATGCTAATGAGATCGCCAACCTTTCGCAAGCTCTTGAACTTGAACAAACCACCAAGGAATCTCTTGAGGAGACTTTTCCTCTAGAACTATCTAGAATAAAGGAATCCCGTGATAGAGCTCTCGAGGTGGCTAATTATTTTGAAACTAAAAATGAGAAGCTTGAATTTGCACATGCTAAACTCCTTGAGGATTTTGAGCACCTCAAAAATGGCTCAAGGGTCATTAAGGGTGAGCTCATAAAACTCACCGAGTCTCATGCTCAACTTAAAGCTTCATATTCTAAGGAGCTTGCCAAGTTGCCTTCTCCTCTTGCTATTAATGATGATGCTTGTGCTACTAACTCTATTTCTAGTGAAGCATCCATTTTGAAGGAGAATGTTGAGCTAAGGGCTCAACTTGAGTTGCTATCTGGCAATTATGGGAAATTGGAAGAAAGTCATGTAAAGCTCCCAAGCTCTCATGATGATCTTCTAGTATCCCATAATGTGCTAAGGATAGATCATGAGGCTATGAGTATCAAGGTAACATCTAGTGAGCCTCATGTGGATACTAGCACTACTTCAAGTCAAAATTTATCTTGTCATGTGCTAGTCCTCGTAATTCATCTACTCACAATGTTAGTACATCTTGTGATGAATTTCTATCCTTGTCTTGTTGCTCTAACAATGAAGATTATACTTCCTCTGGTACTTCTGTTGATACTAACCATGTAGAGGAAATCAAAGAGCTCAAGGCCCAAGTCACTTCTTTGAAGAAAGACTTGGAAAAGTGTCATGAAGGGAAGTCCACACTCAACAATATCTTGAGTGTGCAAAAATCCCCCAATGACAAAGGTGGACTTGGATTCAACTCCAACAAGAAGAAAAGGTCCAAGATCATTAACAAGGATAAGGGCCAAGAACAACTCAAGAATTCGGCCAAGATTATTTGCTTCAAGTGCAAAATTGAAGGGCATCATGTTAGATCTTGCCCATTGAAGAAGAAGGCCATTAGTGACAAGCAACAAGGGAAGAGGCCACAAGTTCAATCTCCTTCTCAACCGCAAGTTGGAGAAAGGCCGCTTCCCAAGAAGACTCATGGTAATGCTTCTCATTTTGTGGAATCAAATGAGAAGAAAGTGAAGAGTAGATGTTGCTACTTATGCCGTGAGAAAGGTCACCTTGCTTCTTCATGCACTAGTGGTAACTTATCCAACCCAATTATGATTGATGATGTCTATTCTCTTGGGAAGGATAAGGTTGGAAATGTGTTTGCCAAGTTTCTTGGGACTCAAAGTGGTGTCAAGAAAAGAACCATTTGGGTAGCCAAGCCTATTGTGACTAACCTCTTAGGACCCAACTTGGTTGGGGACCAACTAGCTCAAACTTAATCAATAGGTGTTTTGGAGGGCATTGGAGACTTGGCTACATTATGAAGAATTAAGGAGTCTTCATCATTCATATTGTCTCAAGCCAAGTCATTCAGATTATCAAGTTTCTATCTTATATCCAATGTTCCTCCTTGCGGTAACTCGTGCTTAAATTGTTTACATTGAAAGTTACTTGCCCCTTTGCATGTTTTAGTTTTGTTCCTTGCATGTGTTTGTATATTTCGTGCGTCCAATTTGCATATCTTGAGAAATCAAGTATGTGTATATTGGTTTGCACATCATGTATGTGTGTGTCGTGCATTGAGCCTTTGTGCTTCTTGCTTTTATCTTAGTTGGCTCTTGTGAGAGATTAATGGAACATCCCATGTTGGGAGAGTGATGTGCTTTGTGCACCTCACAATCCTATAAATGTGTGTACATGAGGAATACCATCTAGTATTGATATTACAAGATTATCTAGTCTCTATGGGGTATGTCTTCTCATGAGAAAGTAAAATTCTAAATGTTCCATTAATTATCTCTTGTTGGTTCTGTTTTGCATCTTGGTAAGTTTTTCATTGGTATCACATTATGGGGGAGTAATATTCTATGTGCATATTACAAGCCTAGAAAATGTGTAAATTTGAGATATTGTCACCTAGAGTTGATAGTATAAATTATGTTGTTCCTAGGTGGCATGTTAGCTCTACAAGTTGCATTTTGCTTGTGTTTGGTGTGAAGATGATATTGGATATCATTGCTATCTATCACTAGGAATTATTTCCAAAATACCTCTTGTCTTTGACAATTGATAATCATTTATGTGGTGGAAATTATTGATCATCTTTACATTGTCTTTTGGTATTATTTTGTCTTATCTCTTGCCAAGTTTGTGTCAACTCCCATTGCCTTCCGTGCCACTTGTGGATCTTGTTATTTTATTGTTTTTGTCAAGTGTTTTCTAGATATAGTGATAGTGGTGATCCTACCTTGTGCATTTTGTATTCAAATGCAAATTCTCTTTAATGCACAATTCTTGGGGGAGCTATCCTATCTTCTATAGAACACTCATCTTGTGATCCATATCAAGTGTGTGTTGATGGAAGGCAATCCGTTTCTTTTTGGTACTTTGTGCCATCATGAAACTTTGTAGATGGGTTGGTTTGTTTGGAACCATCCTCTCTTTTGTGAGTGCGATATCTTTCCTTTTGCGTGTATCAATGGATATCTCATTCCTTGATGTATCTTCTAAATAGATATCTTCCAAGTGATGTTTTCTCCATTCGGTATCCTATTTTCACTTGGTATTTCTTTTTCATTTCGTTTCGTTTCTTGAAAGTCTTGAGCATGCATATTTACTACATATATTTTCTTTGGCATGCTTTCTTCCTTTAACCCAATATATAGGGGGAACTCCACCTAGTCTCAATTTGGATGAGATGTGCATGAAATTCATTTTCATATTTAAATGCACTTAAGTTTGTGGAGTTTGTCCTATGTATTGGTGTTTCTAACTCTTTGGTCCCAATGAGTTTGGGTACCATTTTGTTTGTGTTGTTCTAGGAACAATTGGAGATGCATTGGATGCTCGGCTCATTCAAAAGGAAGGTGGTGTCACCATGTGCTTATTGGAGTCAAATTAGGATGATCAATGAACTACTATCTACCTTCATTTGGTATCTACTACATCCTTCCAATGGTATCTCGGTAACAAGTATCATCTTCTACTTCATGCACACATTTCTTGCACCAAGCTTGCGTAGGTTGCATCATGGCATGTTAGTCATTCCTTCTTGTGATATTTGTTTCCTTTCTCAAAGCATCCCAACATTGATGCCTTGTTGCTAGTTGTGATGTCTTTGATGTTCGCTTGGTTGGAATTCATGTATATACAATAAGACCTTATCTAGCCATGTGCTTGCGTTTAAGCAAAATATCTTATTGGTATAATTATGACTTCCTTGTGGATATCTTTTTACTTCCTTTTTGTAACTATTTCAAGTGTACATTATTCTTTGTGGATTGATATCATAATGATTTTCATCTACCTAGAATCTTATACACTTGAGATAAATTACATATCTAGAAGATATCCTTTCTTTCACGACCACCTTGTCTTTCTTGTATCATTTCTTTGGTGGCTCCGTGAAAGCCTTTGCATTGAGTGCGGATCTTATCTTGTTGCATCTAGATGCACTCTTGTGTGGTGAGGATATTTTTATCTCTTGCTTGTCTTGGCAAGGCTTTTGCCAATTAATTGGTATCCCTCGTCTTGATAACGCTCTCTATTTATATCTTCACAACGGGTTGTCACAAGCATAGGTTCTCTATATGCTTATTAGTGAGCTTGTGAACCCGTTTGCTTGTTGTGTGTGGGAATGATAGGCCTTGCACTGAGTATCTCTTTCATTCAAGACTATATTGATGCTTAATGTTCATCCATACATTAGTCTTCTCAAGTACTTTGCCATGACTCACACACATCATGTTGGTTGAGCATACTCTTAAGTTGTCTCTTTTATATGTTGCTCAACCATTTGTTTGTTGTAAGTGCTAGGCTTTGTTACCTTCATGCTCACTTGCACTTGGTGTGAGTTTCTATTGATTTTGGGGGAATGATGATCCTATTTTGTGCACTTGGTATCCTAATGAAAATTTTCTAAGGAGTGCACAAATTATGGGGAGCTTCACCAGTTTCTTTAGAAAAATCGGTTGCTATGTCATGAGTTCTATTGATCTTGGGGGAGCGACGATCCTATGTTGTGCTCGTTGTATCCAAATACAAAATTAAATTGTGCACAAATCATGGGGAGCTTCTCTAGTTTATCTAGAACACTCCTTAATCATATCTTAATATCTTTTATTCATGTGGCATGTAGGATCATTGGTCTAGTTGGTTCAATTGGTATCTTTTGATAGCTTGCTTCAATTGGTATCCTTTGATTGCTTGATTGCGTGTCTCTCCTTTTGTTATGCCTTTGTGGCATTCTTTCTTTTGCAATATTTGAGCCTCAATATAATTTGTGTTCCTCCAAGTATTTACCGTTGGATATGTGTATTGCATTCCACTATCTAGTTGAGAAATACACAATTTATGGAGGAGCATAATTTATATTGGCCTTCTAAGCTTTTCACCCATTTTGGCAATCAATGCCAATGGGGGAAAAGTTTCAGAGAGTTTCGTGGAGAAGTTTAGAGAGTCATCTAGTCATCTCCTCTTGCTTTGCTTTTGTTCCTAAGCTTTTGCATCTCATGCGCATACATTATTGTTGCATGGTATGTTGATGCATAATTCCTTATATAAACTCTCTTGAAAGTGATTGTCATCAATTACCAAAATGGGGGAAATTGAAAGAACATGCGGTGCCCCCATGTTTGGTTTTGATAATTGATGACAATCTCTATCGACTAATGGTTGCCTTGAGTTATATTTAAAGGGTTTGCCCATTGGCTTTTCTTGGAGTTCATTTGTTGGTTTCAAGGAGAGTTTGTGATGACCAAGGTGCTATTAAGGAATTATCCAAAGATTGGTCTTGTGGGTGTTGAGATTATTGCAAGCACGTCTTGAAGAAGAAGAGTTTGTGAGCATTCATGTTTACCTTCAAGACATCATCCAAATGAAGAGAGTTGGAAATATTCAAGGTTGACCAAAACTAAGTCAAAGAATGAATCAAGTTGATCAACACACAAAGTGTAGAAGATGTACCGAGAGGGATCAAGCAATCCCATGGTATGGTAAGCATTCTCAATCACGCTTTGTGTACTAACCCATGTTTTTCGTGAGAGTTCTTTGTGGGGTTAGGTTGCGGTGTGCAAGTTCAAGTGGAGCATCACGAAGAAATCAAGTGCTTGATGCTTGCCGTCCATTGTATGGACTTGTGAAGATATGCCGAAGAGTGGCTCACCCATAGAGGAGTATGGGGGAGCAATCTACTAGTCTTCACCGAGACAACGCAATCAAGAAAGATGGTCCAACTTGAGGAAGTCAAGATCGTCTACATCTAGCTCAAGTGGACTTTGTGCAAAGCAAAGGTTTGCCCTTGATAGTTTTTCTATTTTACCAGTCTCGTGGTGGTAGTTGGGAGACCGGGTTATAGGATCGTTTGTCGTACTATCAAGGGGGGCTCTCAAGTTGGTAGCTTGATCGTATCGTTAGTAGAGAGCTCAAACCATTGCATCCTTGCATCATGTTTCTTGGTTCTTGTTTGGTTCTCTTTGTGAGTCTTATAGCTTATGGTCATCTTGATGACAAGCTTGAGTTCATCGAAAACGGAGTTCACATGCGTCTTCTATGATGTTTTCGGTGTTGGATGTTTTACCGGTCTTATCCGAGGAAGTGTTCTCACCATTTTATTTTGGGACTTTTCTAATTTTCTTCTTATTGATATTTCTATCAAGATTGTGTTAGCCCTTGTCGCTAGCTTTCCAACAAACTTGGTTTCATCGAATTCGGAGTCCGTATGCAAAAGTTGTGGTCGTTTTGGTGTTCTGAAAAGGCTGCACCGGTACTACCGCGGGTAGGAGCGGAAGTAATTTTTTACTACCGCTTTCGGGAGCGGTACTACCGCTTGGAGCAGTACTACCGCGGCTACTTCCGTGGCTACTTCCGCTCGGGACCTAAAACTCGTCACAAGTCGAGCAGTGGTAGGCACGGATGTAATTCTTTAGTACCGCTCGCTAGCAGTAGTACCGCTACCCTTAGCAGTACTACCGCTACCCCTAGCGGTAGTACCATGAGGTCAAGCGGTACTACCGCTCCGATGGTTTTTCTGGCCTTTTGCCTCCTCGCTGTTGTTTTCCAAAGGGGCACTACCGCCCTAGCGGTAGTACCACTCCTGGAGCGGTAGTACCGCTCTGTGTGGGCTGTGAGCATAAAGATTGGATTTTTCCCCACCTATAAAAGGGGGTCTTCTTCCCCAATGAACCTAATCCTTAGAGCTCGTGTTCTTCCCCCATTGTTGACCCTCTTCGAGCTTGCTATCTCTCAATCCCTCCATGGATTCTTGCTAGTTTTGGGGGGAAAAGAGAGAGGAGATCTAGATCCACATTTCCACCAATCACTTTCTCCTCTAGGTGAGGGGAACCCCTTGGATCTTGATCTTGGAGTTCTCCTTCTTGTTCTTCCTCTCATTTCCCTCCCTAGCATTAGTTGCTTTGGTGGGATTTGGGAGAGAAGGACTTGGGCACTCTGTGTGCCCTTGCCATTGCATTTGGTGCATCGGTTTGTGTTCTCCACGGTGATACGTGGAAGTGAAGTTTGAGAAGCTTATTACTCTTGGGTGCTTGGTACCCTTGAGCTTGTTCCTCTTGGGTGCTTGGGCGCCCTAGACTGTTGGTGGTGTTTGGAGCTCAATCATTGTGGTGTAAAGCTCCGGGCAAGCGTCGGGGTCTCCAATTAGGTTGTGGAGATCGCCCCGAGCAATTTGACGGGTACCGATGACCGCCCCCAAGGGTTGCCAAAGTGTACGGCTTTGGTGACCGCCCCCGAGGGTCGCCATTTGTACGGGTTCGGTGACCGCCCTCAAGGGTCCCTTAGTGGAATCACGACATCTTGCATTGTGCGAGGGCGTGAGAAGATTACGGTGGTCCTAGTGGCTTCTTGGGGAGCATTGTGCCTCCACACCGCTCCAAACGGAGATTAGCATCCGCAAGGGTGTGAACTTAGGGATACATCGTCGTCTCCGTGTTCCTCGGTTATCTCTTACCCGAGCCCTTTACTTATGCACTATACTTTGTGATAGCCATATTGTTTCTTGTCATATATCTTGCTATCACCTAGTTGTTTATCTTGCTTAGCATAAGTTGTTGGTGCACATAGGTGAGCCTAGTTGTTGTAGGTTTTGTGCTTGACAAATTAACCGCTAGGTTTATTCCGCATTTGTTCAAGCCGAAAACGTAATTATTTTAAAGCGCCTATTCACCCCCCCCCCTCTAGGCGACATCCACGATCTTTCACTAGCATTCAAAGACTTTTCTTTCAGCTTAGCTAATAACTTCTTAAGATCATATCTATCATTGCAAGCAAGAAAGTCTCTAGCAGTTTCTTCATCCATTACATAACCCTCAGGCACAACAGGCAATTCATATCTATTGGGAGTAGTTTCATCATCACTTTCATAAATATCATCAACATTTGCACTCTCCCTAACCTTAGCAATTTGTTCATCTAGAAATTCACCTAGTGGCACAGTATCAGGCATAGTGATAGTTTCATCATACATAGCAGAAGTAGCATCATCAAGAACATACGACATATCAGATTCAATAGCAGGAGTAGGTGGCGCAAGTTTACTCATAACAGAAGGAGAATCAAGTGCAGAGCTAGATGGCAGTTCCTTACCTCCCCTCGTAGTTGAGGGTAAGATCTTGGTTTTTGAGTCCTTCAAATTCTTCATAGTGATAAACAGATATAAATCCCAAGTGACTTAAAGAATAGAGCTATGCTCCCTGGCAACGGCGCCAGAAAATAGTCTTGATAACCCACAAGTGTAGGGGATCGCAACAGTTTTCGAGGGTAAAGTACTAAACCCAAATTTGTTGATTTGACACAAGGGGAGCCAAAGAATACTCTTAAGTATTAGCAGTTGAGTTGTCAATTCAACCACACCTGGAAACTTAGTATCGGCAGCAAGATAGTTTAGTAGCAAAGTAATATGATAGTGGCGGTAGCAGCAATAAAAGTAAAGATAGTGTTTTTGTAGTTTTTTTGATAATAGCAACGGAAAAGTAAATAAGCGAGAAGCAATATAGGTAAAGCTCGTAGGCATTGGATCGGTGATGGGAAATTACGTCGGATGCAATTCATCATGTAGAAGTTATAACCTAGGGTGAAACAAAACTAGCTCCAGTTCATCAATGCAATGTAGGCATGTATTCCGAATATAGTCATACGTGCTTATGGAAAAGAACTTGCATGACATCTTTTGTCCTTCCCTCCCGTGGCAGCGGGGTCCTATTGGAAACTAAGGGATATTAAGGCCTCCTTTTAATAGAGTACCGGACCAAAGCATTAACACATAGTGAATACACGAACTCCTCAAACTATGGTCATCACCGGAGTGGTCCCGATTATTGTCACTTCGAGGTTGCCGGATCATAACACATAGTAGGTGACTATAGACTTGCAAAATAGGATCAAGAACACACATATATTCATGAAAACATAATAGGTTCAGATCTGAAATCATGGCACTCGGGCCCTAGTGACAAGCATTAAGCATAGCAAAGTGATAGCAACATCAAACCCTAACAAAACTAACTCGATTACATGATAGATCCCATCCAACCCATCACCGTCCAGCAAGCCTACGATGGAATTACTCACACACGGCGGTGAGCATCATGGAATTGGTGATGGAGGAAGGTTGATGATGACGATGGCGACGATCTCCACTCTCCGGAGCCCCGAACGGACTCCAGATCAGCCCTCCCGAGAGAGATTAGGGCTTGGCAGCAGCTCCGTCTCATAAAACGCAATAATTCCTCCTCTCTGATTTTTTTCTCCCTGAAACGGAAGATGTAGGACCTGGGGGTACGTCAGTGGAGCATCGGGGGGGCCTCGAGGCAGGGGGCGCACCCCCCACCCTCGAGGACAGGCCGTGGGACCCCCGGTGAGTATCTTCTTGCAGATATTTTTTATATTTTCTGAAATTATTCTCCGTTGATTTTCAGGCGATTCCGAGAACTTTTTATTCTGCACAGAAACAACACCATGGCAGTTCTGCTGAAAACAGCGTCAGTCCGGGTTAGTTCCATTCAAATCATGCAAGTTAGAGTCCAAAACAAGGGCAAAATGGTTTGGAAAAGTAAATACGTTGGAGATGTATCAGCGAGGAACTAATGATGATGATCGTGAAACTTCAGATCAAGTTACTACTGAACCTCGTAGGTCAACCAGAGTGTGTTCCGCGCCAGAGTGGTACCATAACCCAGTTCTGGAAGTCATGTTACTAGACCATGATGAACCTACGAACTATGAGGAAGCGATGACGAGCCCAAATTCTGCAAAATGGCTTGAGGCCATGAAATCTAAGATGGGATTCATGTATGAGAACTGTCGTGGAATTAACACGGCAGATGTCCGGTTCAACGGACTTAGTGTTGAGGCGCGCATCTATGTGGTAGCTTGAAGGGGTTGAGCGGAATCGAGAGACGCGACGCAAGACACGGATTTAGACAGCTTCGGGCCCCGGGAAACATCATCCGGTAATAACCCTACGTGCTGTTTGAGGCTAGATCTCATTATGGCCCTCATGGTCTTGCCGGTAAACCGGCTCTTTATGTCTAACCCTAAAACTTGTCTACTTGTGGTTTGTCTAAAGCTTGTCCTCTTTGGGGAGCCCTGCCCCTCCTTATATATGTTGAAGGGGCGGGTTTACATGACTAGTCCTAGTAGGACTAGGATTGATCTATTACAAGGAGTCCTAGTCTTGCTTCCTTTATGGAGAATATTCCTTGCGCTTTATTATTAAACCGGCCCACTATTAATATGAACCGGCCTCCTGGGCCTTGGGCCTTGTCATCCATGATCCGCATGCCTGGTCACCAATATTTTACCAAGTGTAAACCGCCAAGTAGAATGTCAAGTCCGGCCGGGTTATAATTCCGGCCGGTTCATACCGCGGGGTAATATCCCCGACA
>LR738710.1:114327948-114372797 GCA_902687465.1 Secale cereale
AGTGCTGTCGCGTATGACGGTCACGGCTTTGTAAATCGGCACGGGAGTCCGTTGAGTAACGACGACCACTCGTGCCAAATGATGTTTGGCGTGCCTCCATCTTCGCGGTATAATACCATTTTATAATGAATAATTTTCCTGTGTAAAAAATACAGCAGGGCGGTGTATTCTTGCTTGAATGAATTAATAAAAAATGAATAGGATAGATATCACCTGATTCGCCTGGAGGACAGATGAGTCGGCAGCGGCGTCGCAAGCCGGCACGTGCGGGTGAGTTAATCGCAGGCGCAGACATCCGTGTGTTTGACGTATACCGGATCGTAAAAACGGTGGCGTGCGTACATCCGTTTGCAAGGGAGTCGGCCGTTGTGTTGGAGACCAGTGCGCGTGCGCGCGGATATATGCGCCGGCGTATTAATGTAAACGGGACCGCGACACGCATGTCCGTAGCAGCTGAACGTGCATCCGTGGCATACCCTGATGATGATCCGGCTGCCGCTTTTAATAGTCGTCCTGCGTAAAAAAAATACTACATGCGAAAGTAATTGTTGTCGGATGAATTAATGTATACTGATAAAATATATAGGAAACATATCACCTGGGTCTGTTCGGACGTCGGATGATTCGTATAGAAAATAGCACCCTTTGTAATCAATAATATGCCTCAATGGACGTGGTGTCTCTAGTCTTCTCTCATAAAACAGCGGCGGTGGATCGGTACTTTCCTGGGGACTTGACTCTGCTTAGTATGGAGCAGCAGTTGCTACGCGTCGGAACAAGGGCCAGGCAGGGTTATCCGTTTTAGCGCCAGGCAGGGCTGCTCGGATCCGCCATGCCAGGAGCAGACCACTGGGCTTTTATTGATTGATCTAACACAGTGTACATCAGCTATGCAATAGTAGTCCAATATTTAATCTTGTGGACCAGCTTTGAGCACCACGTGAGGAGCAAATATATTAACACTTTCTCAATCTGATGATGGCCGTGATGGGAAGTAGTAGCGGTAGGATTTGTCATATCACGTGAGCAGTAGCTGTTCCAGCTTATTGAAAATTAGATGGTCTTCTCTCGGTACTTGAAGCCAGCGGGAGGGCCACTAGGCGTATCCGACTGTAAACCGGAGCAATTTGTCTGCAAGATTTGTTGTTGACGTCTTGATGCTGCGCGTGAATCCTTCCAGTATGGATCTTGTAGTCTCCTTTATTTATTCCAACTTTATCATAGAAGCTGAGTTGACTTTGGTAGTTGATGTGCAAGTCCGTCTCGGGCCTTGTTTTTCTAGCTGCAATTTAATGGTAGCGGCCTGCGGTCTGACAGCGGCCACTTCAATAAACAAACAACTGTCGCTTTAGCAATTTTTCCGTGATGGAGAATCCTGTCAGCCCGTACTTCTAGCAGCACCCCTGAATCAATCTGGGTTCGGATTTAGACTGCCCAGCGGTCTTGTCAATTCTGCGATTTCGCTAGTTTCCTCATTGGAGCTTGGTCCTCTTCGGTCCCGACACCTTCCAGCAGAACACCACGATCGATCTGGCTGAAATTTCTAAATCGTACAGGAAAACAATGCCTGTTGGTCTCGGCGGATCATATGCCGGGTCATCCTGCTCGCCTCTCCTTCTTCTTCTTCATCTAGTCAACCGCGAGCTTCTTGATCCATATGAGAGATCCCTCCAAGAACTCAACACCACCGTGCGCAGCCCCACGGTGGGCGCCAACTGTCGTGGAATTAACACGGCAGATGTCCGGTTCAACGGACTTAGTGTTGAGGCGCGCATCTATGTGGTAGCTTGAAGGGGTTGAGCGGAATCGAGAGACGCGACGCAAGACACGGATTTAGACAGCTTCGGGCCCCGGGAAACATCATCCGGTAATAACCCTACGTGCTGTTTGAGGCTAGATCTCATTATGGCCCTCATGGTCTTGCCGGTAAACCGGCTCTTTATGTCTAACCCTAAAACTTGTCTACTTGTGGTTTGTCTAAAGCTTGTCCTCTTTGGGGAGCCCTGCCCCTCCTTATATATGTTGAAGGGGCGGGTTTACATGACTAGTCCTAGTAGGACTAGGATTGATCTATTACAAGGAGTCCTAGTCTTGCTTCCTTTATGGAGAATATTCCTTGCGCTTTATTATTAAACCGGCCCACTATTAATATGAACCGGCCTCCTGGGCCTTGGGCCTTGTCATCCATGATCCGCATGCCTGGTCACCAATATTTTACCAAGTGTAAACCGCCAAGTAGAATGTCAAGTCCGGCCGGGTTATAATTCCGGCCGGTTCATACCGCGGGGTAATATCCCCGACAAGAACAAAGTGTGGACTTTGGTTGACTTGCCCGATGATCGGCAAGCCATTGAGAATAAATGGATTTTCAAGAGAAAGACGGACGCTGATGGTAGTGTTACTATCTACAAAGCTCGACTTGTCGCAAAAAAAGGGTTTTTGAACAAGTTTAAGGTGTTGACTACGATGAGTTTTTCTCACTCGTAGCGATGCTTAAGTCTGTACGAATCATGTTAGCAATTGCCGCATTTTATGAAATCTGGCAAATGGATAACAAAACTGCATTCCTTAATAGATTTATTAAAGAAGAGTTGTATATGATGCAATCAGAAGGTTTTGTCTATCCTAAAGGTGCTAACAAAGTGTGCAAACTCCAGTGATCCATGTATGGACTGGTGCAAGCATCTCGGATTTGGAATATACACTTTGATAAGGTGATCAAAGCATATGGTTTTATACAGACTTACGGTGAAGTCTGTATTTACAAGAAAGTGAGTGGGAGCACTACAACCTTTCTGATAAGTATATGTGAATGACATATTGTTGATTGGAAATGATGTAGAATTTTCTGGAAAGCATAAAGGATTGTTTAAAAAGTGGTTTTCAATAAAAGACCTCGATGAAGATGCTTACATATTAGGCACCTAGATCTATAGAGATAGATCATGACGCTCGATAAGACTTTCGATTAGTACATACCTTGATAAAGATTTTGAAGTAGTTCAAAATGGATCAGTCAGAGAAGGAGTTCTTGCCTGAGTTATAAGGTATAAAGTTGAGTAAGACTCAAAACTCGACCACGGCAGAAGATAGAGAAAGAATGAAAGTCATTCCCTATGCCTCAACCATAGGTTCTATAAACTATGCCATGCTGTGTACAAAACCTGTTGTGTACCTTGCCATGAGTTTGGCAAGGAGGTATAGTGATCCAGGAGTAGATCACTGGACAGCGGTCAAAATTATCCTTAGTTACTGGAAGACAAAGGAAATGTTTCTCGATTATGGATGTGATAAAAGAGTTCGTCATAAAGAGTTATGTCGATGCAAGCTTTACACTAATCCAGATAACTCTAAGTATCAATCTGGATGCGTATTGAAAGTGGAAGCAATTAGCTAGAGTAGCTCCATGTAGAGCATTGTAGACATAGAAATTTGTGAAATACATACGGATCTGAATACAACAGACCTGCTAACTAAACTTCTCTCACGAAGCAAAACATGATCACACCTTAGTACTCTTTGGGTGTTAATCACATGGCGATGTGAACTAGATTGTTGACTCTAGTAAACCTTTTGGGTGTTAGTCACATGGCGATGTGAAACTATGGGTGTTATTCCGATAACGATGTGAACTATCAGTATTAAATCACATGGCGATGTGAACTAGATTATTGACTCTAGCGCAAGTGGGAGACTGAAGGAAATATGCCCTAGAGGCAATAATAAAGTTGTTATATATATTTCCTTATACATCATGATAAATGTCTTTTATTCATGCTAGAATTGTATTAACCGGAAACTTGATACATGTGTGAATACATAGACGAAACAGAGTGTCTGTAGTATGCCTCTACTAGACTAGCTCGTTAATCAAATATGGTTATGTTTCCTAACCATAGACATGAGTTGTCATTTAATTAACTAGACGAAACAGAGTGTCTGTAGTATGCCTATACTAGACTAGCTCGTTAATCAAATATGGTTATGTTTCCTAACCATAGACATGAGTTGTCATTTAATTAATGGGATCACATCTTTAGGAGAATGATGTGATGGACAAGACCCATTCGTTAGCTTAGCAACTTGATCGTTTAGTTTTACTGCTATTGCTTTCTTCATGACTTATACATGTTCCTATGACTATGAGATTATGCAACTCCCGAATACCGGAGGAACACCTTGTGTGCTATCAAACATCACAGTGTAACTGGGTGATTATAAAGATGCTCTACAGGTGTCTCCGAAGGTGTTTGTGGTGTTGGCATAGATCAAGAATAGGATTTGTCACTCCGAGTGTCGGAGAGGTATCTCTGGGCCCTCTCGGTAATACACATCATAATAAGACCTGCAAGAAAATGACTAATGAGTTAGTCACAAGATGATGTATTACGGAACGAGCAAAGAGACTTGCCGGTAACGAGATTGAACTAGGTATGATGATACCAATGATCGAATCTCGGGCAAGTAACATTCCGATGACAAAGGGAACAACGTATGTTGTTATGCGGTTTGAACGATAAAGATCTTCGTAGAATATGTAGGAGCCAATATGAGCATCCAGGCTCCGCTATTGGTTATTGACCGGATATGTGTCTCGGTCATGTCTACATAGTTCTCGAACCCGTAGGGTCCGCACGCTTAACATTCGATGACGATTTGTATTATGAGTTATGTGATTTGATGACCGACGTTTGTTCATAGTCCCGGATGGGATCACGGACATGACGAACAGTCTCGAAATGATCGAGACGTAAAGAACGATATATTGAAGGCTATATTCGGACATTGGAAAGGTTCCGAGTGATTCAGGTATTTTTCGGAGTACCGGAGAGTTACAAGAATTCGTATTGAGCCTTAATGGGCCATACGGGAAAGGAGAGAAAGGCGTCAAGGGTGGCCGCGACTGTAGCGACCAGACCTCAAACAGTCTGATCTCCATGCATCAGTGTCATCCCTGGATCAGTAATTCTGACACGCATGGTACTCGAAGGATTTATAACAGAGTAGCAATCACACACTTATTACATCGATATTCCAACGATGAATTTATTACACAAATCATGGCTGAAGGCCATCTAACACGATAACAGCGAAAGGCTTGGAAGATAAGTGAGTCCATCAACTCCAGCGGCATCACTGAGTATAGAACCACGACCTAAAAGGGCATCTTACTCGTCGTCTGAAAAGTCTGCAACATGAAACGTTGCAGCCCGAAAACGGGTCAGCACATGGAATATGCTCGCAATGTAACACAAGAGATGCAATGAAAGTAAAACTATACTATATGCAATATGGCTGGTGGAAAGCTCTACAGTTAAGTTTTTTGCATAAAGCCAATTTTTCCCTACTTCAAAGGAATGTATTTTAATTAACTATCATGGTAGTTGAAACATCGTTGAGAAGATAGACATCCTCTCAACCCCAATTAAAAGTAATCATTAAACCCAACAAAATTAAATTAAAGTAACATGTTGAGATGCACATGAAAATCCAAATACCAGATACTCAAGATGTCCATAACCGGGGACACGGCTAATCATGATCAGTTTGTACACTCTGCAGAGGTTTGTGCACTTTCCCCACAAGACTCGATCGCCTCCGTTTGGTTTCTCGCAGTGCATGGTGTTTGAGAAACGGATGACCGAGACATAGTCTTTCAGAAGCGCTAGCACCTTACGATCGGGCGGACCGTACCAACCTACATCCCCTACATCTGCTAGTCCACCATTGTAAGAGTTCGCACAACTTACTCATACTATGCTAGAGCCCATAATAGCATTGTGGTTGCACACGGAAGTTTCTAGTATGAATAATCTCATGATCCCTTTGAGCCTGGGTGGCGGTCCAAAAGAAAAACAGGCAAATCCTGGAATAACCAGATGCCTCAATCCACCCAGATGTGTATTAATGTTGCCACCTTAAGTTGAACCATTAATTAAACAATCTCACATCTGTCATGGATTTCACTCACACAATCCACGTCTACGAGCATAGCATGTCCTAGCAGCAAACGTAGAAGTAACTCCCAAGGGTTTGAATGTAATGCAGGTAATAGGTACTACCTCAAACTACTTCCCAATCCCACAAGTTAATTGATCCTACTAATGCAATGTGTGAGGGTTTGTCTAATGCAATGAAAAGTGGGTATTGGAAAAATATGATCAAAGTGTTACTTGCCTTGCTGATGATCCGCAAAACCTAGAGACTCAAAGTAGCAAGCGGCGCACTCCGGATACTCTATCGCAATCAAACAAACAAGCATACAATAAGTACTTAACTAAGGCACGGGTAAAACTCAAATAAGAGATCTAACCAGAAAGTTCAACTTAAGAACTCCGGTTTGCAAAAAGAATCAACTCGAAAGAAGCAACGAAACTCAAACTGCAAAAGAAACGAGCTCCGAATTACTGGTTGGCCTAAAGTCAAATTTTACAGTAGCCAAAACTTTGTTCAAGTTGATCTAATGTAAAAAGGGCTTCGAGACGAAGATCTGGGATTTTGAATCACCTGATTCCGACTCTCGAGCGAAAAGATAAACGAAAAACAAGATCAGGGCAGAAATCGCGATCGGAAAAATCGCGGATAACATACCCCGAAAAAGAAAAACGACGAACAGGCTAACGAACGAACGTTTGCTATCTGCGGTTAACTAACGAAAACCGTTCGTTAAAACGAACGTACGGACGAACGTCCGCTATATAGCTAAACCGACAAAAAATCGATCTAAACCGAAAAAAAAACAGATCTAGGGTTCTTTTAAAAAAACTGATCGGATCTTTTCTTTAAAAAAAACGGGGCGGCGTCTACCTCGACTCCGGTGGGGAGGCGGCTCCGGCGAGGTCGCGGCGGGGCGGCGGGGTCCGGCGAGGGGGCGGCGGCGTCCGGCGGCGGGGCGGCGGCGTCGGGCGGCGGGGGCGGCGCGGGAGGCGTCGCGGCGCGGCAGCGGCGGGCGGCGGCGGCGGGGCGCGGCGGCGGCGGCGGGGCGCGGGCTAGGGTTAGGGTTAGGGTTTCGCGCGGGCGGGCTGGCTGGGTGAGTCGGGCCGGCCTGGGCGGCTTATAAAGCCCAGGAGTCCTGGGCGAAGACGACTCCTAGTCGGTTCCTTTTTTTTAATAGAATCCCGACGCAGTAAAACTAACGAAAGAAATATCAAACGGACACCAAAATTCCCGAAATAAATTTTCACCGTCCTCTAATAATATTTAAGACAAAGTGAACATTTTTCCCGGACCTTAATGAATTTTTGAAAAACGTGTATTTTTCCTATGCAAATAAATCCGAAAATAAATCCAGAAAAATTCCAAAAGTGATTTTAATATTTTTCCTCCAATATTTCTATTATTTTGGAGAAGTCATATTATCTCCGCTCATTTATTTTATTTAGAAATATTTTTAGGAGAGAAAAATAATTAGAATCACACTGTCCTCGTACTGGTATTCGAGCGAACTCAAATACGAAAACGGTAAAATCCCCAACTCTCTCCGTAGGTCCTTGAGTTGCTTAGAATTTCGAGGAACTCCACGAACAAAATGCAAAACATGAAATGCAAATATGATCTATGTATAACATTCCAAATTGAAAATTTGGGATGTTACAAACCTACCCCCCTTAGAATGAATCTCGCCCTCGAGATTCGGCTTGGCTAGAGAACAGGTGTGGGTGGTCCTTGCGTAGATCATCTTCTCGTTCCCAGGTGGCTTCTTCCTCGGTGTGGTGACTCCACTGAACTTTGCAAAATTTGATAACCTTGCTGCGAGTAACTCTACTCGAAAATTCGAAAATCTTAACGGGCTTCTCCTTGTAGGTCAGGTCACTGTCCAACTGAATTGCTTCCAGGGGTACTGTGTCTCTAAGCGGTATATCGACCATCTCCGCGTGGCACTTCTTCAGTTGCGAAACGTGAAACACGTCGTGCACTCCTGACAATCCTTCGGGCAATTCCAACTTATAGGCAACATCTCCCATGCGTTCCATAACACGGTAAGGTCCCACAAATCTCGGGGCTAACTTCCCTTTTACTCCGAAACGTTTAACTCCTCGTAGAGGCGATACTCTCAAGTATGCTCTGTCTCCGATCCCATAGGCTATCTCCTTGCGCTTCGAGTCGGCATAACTCTTCTGCCTGGACTGAGCTACCTTCAGTCTATCTCGGATCAACTTCACCTTCACCTCAGACTCTTTGATTAAGTCTGGTCCAAACAACTGTCGGTCTCCAACTTCGTCCCACGACAATGGTGTTCGACATCTCCTTCCATACAATGCCTCGAACGGCGCCATCTTCAAACTGGCCTGGTAACTATTGTTGTATGAGAACTCCGAGTAAGGCAAGTTGTCATCCCAACTAGATCCATAATCTAATGCACAGGCTCTCAACATATCCTCCAGAATCTGATTGACTCTCTCCGTCTGTCCATCTGTCTGTGGATGAAATGTTGTGCTAAACTCTAGCCTGGTACCCAAAGTTTCATGTAACTGATTCCAGAACTTTGAGGTAAACTGAGTTCCTCTATCAGATACAATACTCCTCGGAACTCCATGCAGACATACAATTCTGGTCATGTATATCTTAGCCAACTTCGCACTGGTATATGTGGTTTTCACCGGAATAAAGTGGGCTACCTTCGTCAATCGGTCTACTACTACCCAGATTGAATCATACCCTGCTTTGGTCCTGGGCAATCCGGTGATAAAATCCATACCAAGCTTCTCCCACTTCCATTCGGGAATTGGCATAGGTTGTAGCAATCCTGCTGGCTTCTGATGTTCTGCCTTTACTCTTTGACACACATCACAAACTGCTACATACTCCGCAATATCCTTCTTCATACCGGTCCACCAGAAAGTGTCCTTCAAATCCAAATATATCTTAGTATTTCCTGGGTGAATCGAGTATGGTGAATCATGGGCCTCCTGTAAAACAAACTTCCTAATCTCCGGGTCATTTGGCACATAGATTCGATCCTCAAACCATAAGGTGTCGTGTTCATCCTCACGAAAACCTTTAGCTTTTCCTTCGCTCATCCTCTCCTTTATAGCGACAATCTCCTTGTCAGCTTTCTGAGCTTCTCTGATTTTGTTCATCAGGGTAGACTGGATTTCTAGTGTTGCTACATAGCCTCTCGGAACTATCTCCAAACGTAGTTCGCGTAGGTCCTCGGCTAACTCCTTTGGAAACTCCTCCATCATTAGGGTATTGACATGGCTCTTACGGCTTAGCGCGTCAGCTACTACGTTAGCCTTTCCGGGATGGTAATGCAATCTCATGTCATAATCCTTAATGAGTTCCAGCCATCTCCTTTGCCTAAGATTCAACACCTTCTGAGTGAATATATACTTCAGACTCTTATGATCCGTATATACTTCACAATGGTTTCCTATGAGAAAATGTCTCCATGTCTTCAATGCATGCACTACGGCTGCTAACTCCAAATCGTGGGTGGCATAGTTCATCTCATGAGGTTTTAGTTGTCGTGAAGCATACGAAACAACTCTTCCTTCCTGCATAAGAACTGCTCCAAGTCCTCGACGTGAAGCGTCGCAGTACACCTCATAATCCTTATGTTGATCTGGCAGAGTCAACACAGGGGATAATACCAATCTTTTCTTCAACTCCTGGAAACTAGCCTCACATTCTTCGGTCCAACTGAACTTGGTTTCCTTCTTCAACAACTCCGTCATCGGCTTGGCAATCTTCGAGAAATTCTCGATAAATCTCCGGTAGTATCCTTCCAGTCCAAGAAAACTCCGGATCTCTCCAACTGTCGTCGGTGCTTCCCAATTGGTCACAGTCTCCACCTTGGCGGGATCTACTGCTATTCCTTCTCTGGATATAACATGTCCGAGGAATCCGACTTCCTTCAACCAAAACTCACATTTGCTAAACTTGGCATATAACTGATGTTCTCTGAGCTTCTCCAATACCAAACGCAAATGCTCTTCATGCTCCTCTTCATCCTTCGAGAAGATCAAGATATCATCTATGAACACTACGACGAACTTATCCAAATACTCCATAAACACTTTGTTCATCAGGTTCATAAAGTAGGCCGGTGCGTTTGTCAGACCAAACGACATAACGGTATACTCATACAACCCATACCTAGTGGTAAAGGCCGTCTTAGGGATATCTTGCTCTCGAATCTTCAATTGATGGTACCCTGATCGCAGATCGATCTTAGAAAAGACCTTAGCTCCTTGCAATCTATCGAACAGATCGTTGATCATCGGCAGTGGGTACTTGTTCTTGATCGTTACCTCATTCAATCCTCGGTAATCAACAACCATTCTTAACGATCCATCCTTCTTCTCCACTAGAAGTACTGTGAGCCCCAAGGCGAAGAACTTGGGCGTATGAATCCTTTATCCAGTAACTCCTTAATCTGCTTCTTAATTTCCTCCAAATCCTTTGCGGGCATCCTATATGGTCTCTTAGAAATTGGCCCGGTGCCTGGCAAAAGCTCAATCAAAAACTCTATGTCTCTATCCGGTGGCATGCCAGGTAACTCCTCTGGAAACACATCCGGATAATCCTTCACTACTGGCACTTCCTCCTGTACAACTCCTGACAGGGAATTTAACCTACTCCTCTTTGACTCATGTCGGGATACATACTTGATCCTTCTTCCTTCCGGCGTAGTAAGTAAAATGGTCTTACTGGCACATTCAATATTCCCTTCATACTTAGATAACCAATCCATGCCTAATATCACATTCAGTCCTTGAGATTCCAATACTATTAGGTCCGAAGGGAATATGTAATTACCAATCCATAAGGGCAACTGAACACACCATGACTTAGCCATATACTCTCATGCCATCTTTGTAGCGACCAGACCTCAAACAGTCTGATCTCCATGCATCAGTGTCATCCCTGGATCAGTAATGCTGACACGCATGGTACTCGAAGGATTTATAACAGAGTAGCAATCACACACTTATTACATCGATAGTCCAACGATGAATTTATTGCACAAATCATGGCTGAAGGCCATCTAACACGATAACAGCGGAAGGCTTGGAAGATAAGTGAGTCCATCAACTCCAGCGGCATCACTGAGTATAGAACCACGACCTAAAAGGGCATCTTACTCGTCGTCTGAAAAGTCTGCGACATGAAACGTTGCAGCCCGAAAACGGCTCAGCACATGGAATATGCTGGCAATGTAACACAAGAGATGCAATGAACCTAAAACTATACTATATGCAATATGGCTGGTGGAAAGCTCTACGGTTAAGTTTTTGCGTAAAGCCAATTTTTCCCTACTTCAAAGGAATGTATTTTAATTAACTATCATGGTAGTTGAAACATCGTTGAGAAGATAGACATCCTCTCAACCCCAATTAAAAGTAATCATTAAACCTAACAAAATTAAATTAAAGTAACATGTTGAGATGCACATGAAAATCCAAATACCAGATACTCAAGATGTCCATAACCGGGGACACGGCTAATCATGATCAGTTTGTACACTCTGCAGAGGTTTGTGCACTTTCCCCACAAGACTCGATCGCCTCCGTTTGGTTTCTCGCAGTGCATGGTATTTGAGAAACGGATGACCGAGACATAGTCTTTCAGAAGCGCTAGCACCTTACGATCGGGCGGACCGTACCAACCTACATCCCCTACATATGCTAGTCCACCACTATAAGAGTTCGCACAACTTACTCATACTATGCTAGAGCCCATAATAGCATTGTGGTTGCACACGGAAGTTTCTAGTATGAATAATCTCATGATCCCTTTGAGCCTGGGTGGCGGTCCAAAAGAAAAACAGGCAAATCCTGGAATAACCAGATGCCTCAATCCACCCAGATGTGTATTAATGTTGCCACCTTAAGTTGAACCATTAATTAAACAATCTCACATCTGTCATGGATTTCACTCACCCAATCCACGTCTACGAGCATAGCATGTCCTAGCAGCAAACGTAGAAGTAACTCCCAAGGGTTTGAATGTAATGCAGGTAATAGGTACTACCTCAAACTACTTCCCAATCCCACAAGTTAATTGATCCTACTCATGCAATGTGTGAGGGTTTGTCTAATGCAATGAAAACTGGGTATTGGAAAAATATGATCAAAGTGTTACTTGCCTTGCTGATGATCCGCAAAACCTAGACACTCAAAGTAGCAAGCGGCGCACTCCGGGTACTCTATCGCAATCAAACAAACAATCATACAATAAGTACTTAACTAAGGCACGGGTAAAACTCAAATAAGAGATCTAACCAGAAAGTTCTACTTAAGAACTCCGGTTTGCAAAAAGAATCAACTCGAAAGAAGCAACGAAACTCAAATTGCAAAAGAAACGAGCTCCGAATTACTGGTTGGCCTAAAGTCAAATTTTACAGTAGCCAAAACTTTGTTCAAGTTGATCTAACGTAAAGAGGGCTTCGAGACGAAGATCTGGGATTTTGAATCACCTGATTCCGACTCTCGAGCGAAAAGATAAACGAAAAACAAGATCAGGGCAGAAATCGCGATCGGAAAAATCGCGGATAAAATACCCCGAAAAAGAAAAACGACGAACAGGCTAACGAACGAACGTTCGCTGTCTGCGGTTAACTAACCAAAACTGTTCGTTAAGACGAACGTACGGACGAACGTCCGCTATATAGCTAAACCGACGAAAAACCGATCTAAACCAAAAAAACGGATCTAGGGTTCTTTTAAAAAAACCGATCGGATCTTTTCTTTAAAAAAAACGGGGCGGCGTCTACCTTGACTCCGGCGGGGCGGCGGCTCCGGCGAGGTCGCGACGGGGCGGCGGCGTCCGGCGGCGGGGCGGCGGCGGCCGGCGGCGGGGGCGGCGGCGTCCAGCGGCGGGGGCGGCGCGGCGGGCGGCGGCGGCGGTGGGGCGCGGCGGCGGCGGGGTGCGGGCTAGGGTTAGGGTTAGGGTTTCGCGCGGGCGGGCTGGCTGGGCGAGTCGGGCCGGCCTGGGCGGCTTATGAAGCCCAGGAGTCCTGGGCGAAGACGACTCCTAGTCGGTTCCTTTTTTTTAATAGAATCCGGGCGCAGTAAAACTAACGAAAGAAATATCAAACGGACTCCAAAATTCACGAAATAAATTTTCACCGTCCTCTAATAATATTTAAGACAAAGTGAACATTTTTCCCGGACCTAAATGAATTTTTGAAAAACGCGTATTTTTTCTATGCAAATAAATCCGAAAATAAATCCAGAAAAATTCCAAAAGTGATTTTAATATTTTTCCTCCAATATTTCTGTTATTTTGGAGAAGTCATATTATCTCCGCTCATTTATTTTATTTAGAAATATTTTTAGGAGAGAAAAATAATTAGAATCACACTGTCCTCGTACCGGTATTCGAGCGAACTCAAATACGAAAACGGTAAAATCCCCAACTCTCTCCGTAGGTCCTTGAGTTGCTTAGAATTTCGAGGAACTCCACGAACAAAATGCAAAACATGAAATGCAAATATGATCTATGTATAACATTCCAAATTATTTGGGATGTTACAGCGACCCTTCCCCATGGACTGGTCCGAATTGGACTAGGGAAAGGGGGCGCCCCCTTCCTTCTCCTTATCCCTTCCCCTTTTCCTATTCCATGTGGGAGGTGGAATCCTATTAGGACCAGGGAGTCCTAGTAGGACTCCACACTTTGGGCGCGCCCTATGAGGGCCGGCCTGCTCCTCCCTACGTCCTTTATATACGTGGCCAGGGGGCACCCCATAGACACACCAGTTTATTTCTTAGCCGTGTGCAGTGCCCCTCCCCACTGTTACCCACCTCGGTCATATTGTTGCAGTGCTTAGGCAAAGCCCTGCGCCGATAGCTTCATCATCACCGTCACGACACCGTCATGGTGACAAAGCTCTCCTGTGACTCTCAACTGGATCAAGAGCTCGTGGGACGTCATCGAGCTGAACGTGTGCTGAACGCGGAGGTGCCGTACGTTCGGTGCTTGGATCGGTTGGATCGCGAAAACGTTCGACTACATCAACCGTGTCACTAGACGCTTCCGCTTTTGGTCTACCAGGGTACGTAGACACACTCTCCCCGCTCGTTGCTATGCTTCTCCTAGATAGATCTTGCGTGATCGTTGGAAATTTTGGAAATACTACGTTCCCCGACAGTTTCATGCCCGGTTACACATGATGGACAAGTCATTGTGAGGAGGATGATGAGATGTCAGATGAATAACCAGGACATGACGCTGAAGAAGAATGGGGAGGCCTAAGTGGACATGACAATCTTCGGTGGCAAGTTGGCCGGAATGGTGCATGACCCTTATATGCAAGAGTTGATTATGAAAAAGACTACCATCGAGATAGGGGCTTCGTAGAGAGGCTGCCAAACTAGGGACTCTCAAGAAAGACTCGACAATTCCATTGTACATGGGTTGCAAGCCAGAACACACCCGCCTAAGTGTCACGATGAATCTTTTGGACATCAAGGCAAAAACCAATAGCACAGACACGACCCTCAATATGACTTAAAGCTTTTACATGATGTTCTTCCTGATGAGAACATGCTGCCTAAAAGCAATGAGGCGAAGAAGGTACCATGCCCTCTTGCTATGGAGCCGATTAAATACCACGCGTGCAAATATGACTACATCATTTATCGGAATGAGCACACTAAGCTAACAAGGTGTCCAACATGCAAAACACCCCAATTCAAGTGGGGAAATAACAATCGGGAAGACTATGATGGTGAGAGCGGACCGGCTAATGGTACTCCTCCAAAGGTTGTATGGTACTTTTGTTGGGGAACGCAGTATTTTAAAATTTTCCTACGATCACGCAAGATCTATCTACCAGATGCATAGCAACGAGAGGGAAGAGTGTGTCTACATACCCTTGTAGACCGGAAGCGGAAGCGTCAAGTGACGCGGTTGATGTAGTCGAACTTCTTCGCGATTCAACCGATCAAGCACCGAACGTACGGCACCTCCGCGTTCAGCACACGTTCAGCTTGATGACGTCCCACGAGCTCTTGATCCAGTTGAGCTTCACGGGAGAGTTTCGTCAGCACGACGGCGTGGTGACGGATATGATGTATCTACCGGCGCAGGGCTTCGCCTAAGCACTGCGACGGTATGACCGAGGTGTGTTTCTGTGGAGGGGGGCACCGCACACGGCTGGAACAATTCAACTTGTGTGTCCTAGGGTGCCCCCTGCCCCCGTATATAAAGGAGCAAGGGAGAGCCGGCCCTAGAGGGGGCGCGCCAAGTGTGGGGAGTCCTACTAGGACTCCCAAGTCCTAGTAGGATTCCCCTTTCCTTTCCGGAGTAGGAGAGAAGGAAAGAGGTGGAGAGGGGGAAGGAAAAGGGGGCTGCACCCCTTGTCCAATTCGGACCAGAGGGGGGGCACGCGCCTCCTTCCTTTTGGCCTTTCTCCTCTATTCCCGTATGGCCCAATAAGGCCCATATACTCCGAAAAATACCCGAATCACTCGGAACCTTTCCGATGTCCGAATATAGTCGTCCAATATATCGATCTTTACGTCTCGACCATTTCGAGACTCCTCGTCATGTCCCCGGTCTCATCCAGGACTCCGAACTCCTTCGGTACATCAAAACTCATAAACTCATAATACCGATCGTCATCAAACATTAAGCGTGCGGACCCTACGGGTTCGAGAACTATGTAGACATGACCGAGACTCATCTCCGGTCAATAACCAATAGCGGAACCTGGATGCTCATATTGGTTCCTACATATTCTACGAAGATCTTTATCGGTCAAACCGCATAACAACATACGTTGTTCCTTTTGTCATCGGTATGTTACTTGCCCGAGATTCGATCGTCGGTATCTCTATACCTAGTTCAATCTCGTTACCGGCAAGTCTCTTTACTCGTTCCGTAACACATTATCTCGTGACTAACTCATTAGTCTTTTGCTTGCAAGGCTTATTATGATGTGTGTTACCGAGAGGGCCCAAAGATACCTCTCCGACACTCGGAGTGACAAATCCTAATCTTGATCTATGCCAACACCACGAATACTTTCGGAGACACCTGTAGAGCATATTTATGATCACCCAGTTACGTTGTGACGTTTGATAGCACACAAGGTGTTCCTACGGTATTCGGGAGTTGCATAATCTCATAGTCATAGGAACATGTATAAGTCATGAAGAAAGCAATAGCAGTAAAACTAAACGATCATAGTGCTATGCTAACGGATGGGTCTTGTCCATCACATCATTCTCCTAATGATGTGATCCCGTTGATCAAATGACAACTCATGTCTATGGCTAGGAAACATAACCATCTTTGATCAATGAGCTAGTCTAGTAGAGGCATACTAGGGACATACTGTTTTGTCTATGTATTCACACATGTACTAAGTTTCCGGTTAATACAATTCTAGCATGAATAAAAGACATTTATCATGATATAAGGAAATACAAATAATCATCTTTATTATTGCCTCTAGGGCATATTTCCTTCAGTCTCCCACTTGCACTAGAGTCAATAATCTAGCTCACATTGCCATGTGATTTAATACCGATAGTTCACATCGTTATGTGAATAACACCCATAGTTCACATCACCATGTGACCAACACCCAAAGGGTTTACTAGAGTCAATAATCTAGTTCACATCGCTATGTGATTAATACCCAAGAGTAATAAGGTGTGATCATGTTTTGCTTGTGAGAGAAGTTTAGTCAACGGGTCTGTCACGTTCAGATCCGTATGTATTTCGCAAATTTCTATGTCTACAATGCTCTGCATGGCGCTACTCTAGATAATTGCTCCCACTTTCAATACGCATCCAGATTGATACTTAGAGTCATCTGGATTTAGTGTCAAAGCTTGCATCGGCGTAACCCTTTACGACAAACTCTTTATCACCTCCATAATCGAGAAATATTTCCTTTAGTCATCCAATTACTAAGGATAATTTTGACCGCTGTACAGTGATCTACTCCTGGATCACTATTGTACCTCCCTGTCAAACTCATGGCAAGGTACACAACGTGTTTTGTACACAGCATGTCATACTTTATAGAACCTATGGCTGAGGCATAGGGAATGACTTTCATTCTCTCTATATTTTTGTGCCGTGGTCTGGCTTTGAGTCTTACTCAACTTCACACCTTACAAGCCAGGCAAGAACTCCTTCTTTGATTGATCCATTTTGAACTACTTCAAAATCTTATCAAGGTATGTACTCATCGAAAGTCTTATCAAGCGTCTTGATCTATCTCTATAGATCTTGATGCCCAATATGTAAGCAGCTTCACCAAGGTCTTTCTTTGAAAAACTCCTTTCAAACACTCCTTTATGCTTTCCAGAAAATTCTACATCATTTCCGATCAACAATATGTCATTCACATATACTTATCAGAAAGGTTGTAGTGCTCCCACTCACTTCTTGTAAATACAGGCTTCACCGCAAGTCTGTATAAATCTATATGCTTTGATCAACTTATCAAAGCATATATTCCAACTCCGAGATGCTTGCACCAGTCCATAGATGGATCGCTGGAGCTTGCACAATTTGCTAGCACATTTAAGATTGACAAAACCTTCTGGTTGCATCATATACAACTCTTCTTTGAGATATCCATTCAGGAATGCAGTTTTGACATCCATTTGCCAGATTTCATAACCATAAAATGCGGCAATTGCTAACATGATTCGGACAGACTTAAGCATCGCTACAGGTGAGAAAGTCTCATCGTAGTCAACTCCTTGAACTTGTCGAAAACCTTTCGTATCAAGTCGAGCTTTGTAGACAGTAACATTACCATCGGCGTCAGTCTTCCTCTTAAAGATCCATTTATTTTCGATGGCTTGCCGACCATTGGGCAAGTCAACCAAAGTCCACACTTTCTTCTCATACATGGATCCCATCTCAGATTTCATGGCCTCAAGCCATTTTGCGGAATCTGGGCTCATCATCACTTCCTCATAGTTCGTAGGTTCATCATGGTCCAGTAACATGATTTCCAGAACCGGGTTGCCGTACCACTCTGGTGCGGAACGTACTCTGGTTGATCTACGAAGTTCAGCAGTAACTTGATCTGAAGTTTCATGATCATCATCATTAGCTTCCTCACTAATTGGTGTAGGAATCACTGGAACTAGTTTCTGTGATGTACTACTTTCCAATTCGGGAGAAGGTACAATTACCTCATCAAGTTCTACTTTCCTCCCACTCACTTCTTTCGAGAGAAACTCCTTCTCTAGAAAGGATCCATTCTTAGCAAAAAATATCTTGCCTTCCGATCTGTGATAGAAGGTGTACCCAACAGTTTCTTTTGGGTATCCTATGAAGATTTACTTCTCCGATTTGGGTTCGAGCTTATCATGTTGAAACTTTTTCACATAAGCATCGCAGTCCCAAACTTAAAGAAATGACAACTTAGGTTTCTCGTCAAACCACAGTTCATACGGTGTTATCTCCACGGATTTAGATGGTGCCCTATTTAACGTGAATGTAGCTGTCTCTAATGCATAACCCCAAAAGCGATAGTGGTAGATCGGTAAGAGACATCATCGATCGCACCATATCTAATAAAGTACGGTTATGACGTTCAGACACACCATTACACTGTGGTGTTCCAGGTGGCATGAATAGTGAAACTATTTCACATTGTTTTTACCGAAGGCCAAACTCGCTAACTCAAATATTTTACCTCTACGATCATATCGTAGAAACTCTTATTTTCTTGTTACGATGATTCTCCACTTCACTCTGAAATTCTTTGAACTTTTCAAATGTTTCAGACTTGTGCTTCATTAAGTAGTTATACCCATATCTGCTTAAATCATCAGTGAAGGTCAGAAAATAACGATACCTGCCGCGAGCTTCAACACTCATTGGTCGGCATACATCAGTATGTATGATTTCCAACAACTCTGTTGCTCGCTCCATAGTTCCGGAGAACGGAGTTTTAGTCATCTTGCCCATGAGGCATGGTTCGCAAGCACCAAGTGATTCATAATCAAGTGATTCCAAAAGTCCATCACTATGGAGTTTCTTCATGCGCTTTACACCAATATGACCTAAACGGCAGTGCCACAAATAAGTTGCACTATCATTATTAACCTTGCATCTTTTGGCTTCAATATTATGAATATGTGTATCACACGATCGAGATCCAACAAACCATTTTCATTGGGTGTATTACCATAGAAGGTTTTATTCATGTAAACAGAACAACAATTATTCTCTAACTTACATGAATAACTGTATTGCAATAAATATGATCAAATCATATTGATGCTCAACACAAACACCAAATAACACTTACTTAGGTTCAACACTAATCCCGAAAGTATAAGGAGTGTGCGATGATGATCATATCAATCTTGGAACCACTTCCAACACACATCGTCACTTCACCTTTAACTAGTTTTTGTTCATTATGCAACTCCCATTTCGAGTTACTACTCTTTAGCAACTGAACCAGTATCGAATACCGAGGGGTTGCTATGAACACTAGTAAAATACACATCAATAATCTGTATATCAAATATACCTTTGTTCACTTTGCCATCCTTCTTATCCGCCAAATATCTAGGGCAGTTCCACTTCCAGTGACCTTTTCCTTTGCAGTAGAAGCACTTAGTTTCAGGCTTGAGTTTAGCTTTGGGTTTCTTTACGGGAGTGACAACTTTCTTGTCATTCTTCTTGAAGTTCCCCTTCTATCCCTTTGCCCTTTACTTGAAACAAGTGGTCTTGTTAACCATCAACACTTGATGCTCCTTTTTGATTTCTACCTTCGCCGATTTCAGCATCGCGAAGAGCTCGGGAATTACTTTCGTCATCCCTTGCATATTATAGTTCATCACGAAGTTCTACTAACTTGGTGATAGTGACTAGAGAACTTTGTCAATTACTATCTTATCTGGAAGATTAACTCCCACTTGATTCAAGCAGTTGTACTACCCAGACAATCTGAGCACATGCTCACTGGTTGAGCTATTCTCCTCCATCTTGTAGGCAAAGTACTGTCAGAGGTCTTATACCTCTCGACACGGGCATGAGTATGAAATACTAATTTCAACTCTTGGAACATCTCATATGCTCCGTGGCGTTTCAACACGTTTTTGCAGTCCCGGTTATAAGCCGTAAAGCATGGTGCACTAAACTATCAAGTAGTCATCATATCGAGCTTTTGTCAAAACGTTCATAACGTCTACATCTGCTCCTGCAATAGGTCTGTCACCTAGCGGTGCATCAAGGACATAATTCTTCTGTGCAGCAATGAGGATAATCCTCAGATCACGGAACAATTCCGCATCATTGCTACTAACATCTTTCAACTTGGTTTTCTCTAGGAACATATAAAAATAAACGTGGAGCAACATCGCGAGCTATTGATCTACAACATAGATATGCTAATACTACCAGGACTAAGTTCATGATAAATTAATTGAAGTTCAATTAATCATATTACTTAAGAACTCCCACTTAGATAGTGTCAGGACCGGTTTTCCGGGATATTAATTTCCCAGTAAATGGCCCTTGTGCTCACCAGCCCCAGGATTACTGTTAGCTGATGAGACACAAACTTGATACAGAAATTCCAAGCGAAAAATAAAATATGTAGTACAAGACCATTCTGGTCCATGAGTACAACAAAAGGTCTCTAGTGGTTGATGGCGGAAGCGGTTTGCGATACATCAGCGTCTATGGGACTCCATTTCCCACAGGAACAGCTGACCTGGATAATTCCTATCTTCGCGCGTCTGCTGTCTCCATTGCCTAGGTTCCGGGGCTGTCGTCGTTGTGCTCCTCTCCAAGCAAGAAATCTGGCCAAGACAATAGCCAGGGACAAGCCAGTGAGTACTTTGAATGTACTCGCAAACATCATGAAAACAGGTATAACATAGCAGGTGATAATCATGCACTGAAATAATCCACGATCACTTAATCAGTCCAAAAATAAAATTTCATGATGCACATGAGCAGGTCATTTGTACTAAACAGGAATTAAGCAATCAGAGAATGAAGATGAAATAAACCGATCGGGTGTCTGAAGCGACGCCTCGAAAGGATAATAATATAAAGCATGCCTCAGTCGGGCGTCTGAGCGACGCCACATAAAGGGCTTATAAGAAAAATAAATCACATGCGTGCCACAGTCGGGCGTCGGAGCGACGCCACCTAAAGGGCTTATAAGAAAAATAAATAATCAACATGCCACAGTCGGGCGTCTGGGCGACACCACATAAAGGGCTTATAAAAAGAATGAATAACAAGTATGCCACAGTCGGGCGTCTCAGCGACACCACATAAAGGGCTTATATAACAATAATCACAATGAGTATTCTGGAGGTAGAACCATCCTAAGGATACTCAATAATTCAACAACAATATAAATAGTTAGTCCACAATAATAATAATCACAATCATCATTCGTCACGCGTCGAGATCAATATTCTGGTTTAGAAGTTTTCCTCCGAAGACCGACACTAAGACCGACACTTGACCCATCCCAGACTGAAATCCTTAACCGCGGATACGGCTATTCGAATAGATATAAACTCTGCAGAGAGTGTACTCTTTACCCACGAGTAACGGATTCCTTTAGTCCACCAGGACTAATTCCGCTTACGGTCTTTGAATTGAAAACACACCCAACCAGCACACACCAGCTTAACTTACCAGTGCCTGGAATCACCCATGACACTAATTAAGCAAAACTCTAAGCGGGGAGGCTACAACCTCGATTAGCATGGGATCAAATTTATATCGCGCGCTACTAAGGGGTGCCCCCCTCTCGGCCCCAACCGGAAACACCCATGCCCCCGGACCATGTGGCATGCCTACCGGATGCACCCGGTATCTTCCACCATGGCCTCTCTGTACGGTGTGTGCCAAGAAAGGGGGCTGACAACTTACTGAACCGTACCCTGCCCGCGGCAGGGACAAGTGGTAGTACGAAACAAGCGTGGGGGTTACTGGAACAAGACTCGATCTATGGTCGACCCAGGAGGCTTATGTGTTCCCTGCATGGTTAGCACAACAGATACTTTCCACAGTTTTCCTGACAGGGTCACCACTCATCATGCCCCATCATGCCTCACGGCACATCCTCGCCACAACGAGATGTCCGTCACGCGGTTGTGTTCACCGGAACACAATCTTCCTTCGGACTCCATCCGAACTATCACCAGGGACATGTGGCATGAGAAGTGGCTACTGTCACCAAAATCACACAGATGACAGAAAAGACTTTCACCATGTGCGGATATGCAAGAGTATGACTTCTACATGAAATAACGCTACTCCATTTTTGCATATTGATGGAGTTCATATGTTCTAGCAAACCACACACAGCTTATGTCATAATGGAGTTCAAGATGCTTGCCTTCAAGGTGCAGAGAGGTGAGGTGCACCCCAAAACTTTTGAAAGTTTTGATCTTCCCTCCAAATCCTATTTTTGAACATATTCAAATTAACACATACTTTAAAAACAGTACAAAAAGTTGTCCTAATTATTTTTGAAATAAATCTTAAAATAAACTAGGTGAAATTTGAGAGAGGTAGGAAAAAGAATCAACTCATTTGGAGTTTTATTTAAAAAGATATGCCCAGTCAAAGATGTGGTCAACTCTGGTTTTAAAATAAAAACTGAAAAAGAAAACGGTTCGGTCTGGCTTACGCTTTCCTGAACGAGAAAGCGTACTTACAGAAATGCGCCTCCACTTAGGACGAGCTGGAGCGGTGCTGACTCACCGACAAGCGGGGCCCGCGCTGTCAGGTTCATCTCCCTCCTCTCGCGCGTGCTGGTACAGAGACAGAGGCGAGTTCCCGCGGCGATTGCCGGTGCTAGAGGATGCCGTTTTCGATGCTCTGCACATCTACGAGCTCAGGGGAACAGGCCGCGTCCGTTGGAGATGAAAGGAGTGGCTGGAGGGTTCGGGTTTGAGCAGGGCTTCGCTCATGGCGGGAGGAAGCTTCGGTCCTCAGGGAATTCCTCCTACGGTGGTTTTAGGCGGAAAGAGGGAATGGGGACGGGTCCTCTGCATCTGAGGGACTCGGTTGGAAGGCACTAGGCAAGGGGAAGAGCAGTAGGGGGCTCCAGGTTTGACCACGACGGTGGTGGCGGAATCCTGACCGGAGGCGGGGAGGAAGACCACTACCAGCCGTTTGGTGGCTTGGAGAGGCTCTAAGGGAGAGGCGGGGCGCTGCGCCATGCTGGGGAAGCAAGGAAGAGCCCTTTTATAGGCGCGCGCTGTCGGTTCTGCGGCTCCCCGAGGATAAGCACGACGGCGGCGATGGCGGTTCGTCGTTTCTGTAGCCGGGGCGACGTGGCGGAGCTCTGGGAGCATGCCAGGAGCTAGCGGACGAGCTGCGACTGCTCCAGGGGCTAGCTGGCGCGCGTGGATGGTTTGGGCGGTGCTGGCCACGGCAGAGACGGCAGTCGGCGGTCGTGGCGGCTTGCGGGGAAGACGGGGGAAGGCTGCGGTGCTCGTGAACGAAACAGGACTGACCTTGGCGCTATGCTGCGTGCGGTAGAGGGCTGGGATAAGCTCGGGGGTTGGTGAGGCGGCTCGGGCAGGCGCGTGCAAAACGCACGTTCTGCTCGTGCTCTCGGCATGCCCACCACCCATTCGACGAAATGCCAATGCATTCTAGAAAGCTTGGGTTAGGGTAAGACTTAACAGGGTAGCTAGGCTGGTTACTATAGCTCCATTAGACATGCTGGTTTGGCACAGAAAGCAACTCCACAATGCAAACTAAAAACTATGCCAATTCTGTCCTGGCGCACAAGGTGCTCGACAGAATGCCATGGGCATCTAGGGATCTCTTCTGGTGGCCAAAAGCTCCAGGTTGGGGTCTCTTTAGGTGTAGGTGATGGTGGTAAGGTTAGTTTGGCAAAACCAGAAACTTGTTAGTGCAAGTTTTTGAGAAAACCAAATCTGGACAGAAAATGTAAGCTATTATTGCATGGACCAAAATTATTCAAATGGGTCCAATCTCCTGGACTTAAGGGTTTGGTAGCAAGTACTAATAGCAGGAAAGATCTCAAGATCACTAGAGGAATTTAAAATAGGGTTGCAGTGCAAAGTACCAAACTGGACCAGAATGAAAAAGAGGATGTTTTGCTCAAAATTTATAAAGCACAAAGCTGGATTTTTGCATAAAAATGAGTTATATGCATCTACTGTCATCTCCAAATTTTGGTGGAATTTTTAAAGAAATATTTAAATAGGTTGCAGTGCAATGGGAGCCTCTGAAAGAATGAAAAAGCCATTTTAAAAGCATTGATGCTTGGCAAAAGTATTATAAAAATGCTTCCACTTGCATACCCAACAAAATCAAATGTTTTAAGAAAGCATTCAAGCCCCTCAATATTATCCAAAAGTTTCAGATAAGAGGGAAAAATTTAAAATCCAGAGAAAGAAGTAGTTCTGAAATTAATAGAAAAGCCAGAAAATAGAAATTAAATCTTTCTGACAAAATTCTAATTAATAGAACAAGATTAAATTTTTGGGGTGTTACAGATAGACATCCCTCCGGTCATCTAAATGATCACGTGATCCAAATCAACTAAACCATGTCCGATCATCACGTGAGATGGAGTAGTTTCAATGGTGAACATCTTATGTTGATCATATCTACTATATGATTCACGCTCGACCTTTCGGTCTCCAGTGTTCCGAGGCCATATCTGCATATGCTAGGCTCGTCAAGTTTAACCCGACTATTCTGCGTGTGCAAAACTGGCTTACACCCGTTGTATTTGAACGTAGAGCTTATCACACCCGATCATCACGTGGTGTCTCGGCACGACGAACTTTCGCAATGGTGCATACTCAGGGAGAACACTTATACCTTGAAATTTAGTAAGGGATCATCTTATAATGCTACCGTCGTTCTAAGCAAAATAAGAAGCATAATAAGATAAACATCACATGCAATCAAAATATGTGACATGATATGGCCATCATCATCTTGTGCTTTTGATCTCCATCTCCAAAGCACCGTCATGATCACCTTCGTCACCGGCGCGACACCTTGATCTCCATCGTAGCATCGTTGTCGTTTCGCCAACTATTGCTTCTACGACTATCGCTACCACTTAGTGATAAAGTAAAGCAATTACATGGCGATTGCATTTCATACAATAAAGCGACAACCATATGGCTCCTGCCAGTTGCCGATAACATTACAAAACATGATCATCTCATACAAAACCGTATAAATCATCATGTCTTAACCATATCACATCACAACATGCCCTGCAAAAACAAGTTAGACGTCCTCTACTTTGTTGTTGCAAGTTTTACGTGGCTGCTACGGGCTTAGCAAGAACCGTTCTTACCTACGCATACAAAACCACAACGATGTTTCGTCAAGTATGTGTTGTTTTAACCTTCACAAGGACCGGGCGTAGCCACACTTGATTCAGCTAAAGTGAGAGAGACAGACACCCGCCAGTCACCTTTAAGCAACGAGTGCTCGTAACGGTGAAACCAGTCTCGCGTAAGCGTACGCGTAATGTCGGTCCGGGCCGCTTCATCTCACAATACCGCCGAAGCAAAGTATGACATGCTGGTAAGCAGTATGACTAGTATCGCCCACAACTCATTGTGTTCTACTCGTGCATATCATCTACGCATAGACCTGGCTCATGATGCCACTGTTGGGGAACGCAGTATTTTAAAATTTTCCTACGATCACGCAAGATCTATCTACCAGATGCATAGCAACGAGAGGGAAGAGTGTGTCTACATACCCTTGTAGACCGGAAGCGGAAGCGTCAAGTGACGCGGTTGATGTAGTCGAACTTCTTCGCGATTCAACCGATCAAGCACCGAACGTACGGCACCTCCGCGTTCAGCACACGTTCAGCTTGATGACGTCCCACGAGCTCTTGATCCAGTTGAGCTTCACGGGAGAGTTTCGTCAGCACGACGGCGTGGTGACGGATATGATGTATCTACCGGCGCAGGGCTTCGCCTAAGCACTGCGACGGTATGACCGAGGTGTGTTTCTGTGGAGGGGGGCACCGCACACGGCTGGAACAATTCAACTTGTGTGTCCTAGGGTGCCCCCTGCCCCCGTATATAAAGGAGCAAGGGAGAGCCGGCCCTAGAGGGGGCGCGCCAAGTGTGGGGAGTCCTACTAGGACTCCCAAGTCCTAGTAGGATTCCCCTTTCCTTTCCGGAGTAGGAGAGAAGGAAAGAGGTGGAGAGGGGGAAGGAAAAGGGGGCTGCACCCCTTGTCCAATTCGGACCAGAGGGGGGGCACGCGCCTCCTTCCTTTTGGCCTTTCTCCTCTATTCCCGTATGGCCCAATAAGGCCCATATACTCCGAAAAATACCCGAATCACTCGGAACCTTTCCGATGTCCGAATATAGTCGTCCAATATATCGATCTTTACGTCTCGACCATTTCGAGACTCCTCGTCATGTCCCCGGTCTCATCCAGGACTCCGAACTCCTTCGGTACATCAAAACTCATAAACTCATAATACCGATCGTCATCAAACATTAAGCGTGCGGACCCTACGGGTTCGAGAACTATGTAGACATGACCGAGACTCATCTCCGGTCAATAACCAATAGCGGAACCTGGATGCTCATATTGGTTCCTACATATTCTACGAAGATCTTTATCGGTCAAACCGCATAACAACATACGTTGTTCCTTTTGTCATCGGTATGTTACTTGCCCGAGATTCGATCGTCGGTATCTCTATACCTAGTTCAATCTCGTTACCGGCAAGTCTCTTTACTCGTTCCGTAACACATTATCTCGTGACTAACTCATTAGTCTTTTGCTTGCAAGGCTTATTATGATGTGTGTTACCGAGAGGGCCCAAAGATACCTCTCCGACACTCGGAGTGACAAATCCTAATCTTGATCTATGCCAACACCACGAATACTTTCGGAGACACCTGTAGAGCATATTTATGATCACCCAGTTACGTTGTGACGTTTGATAGCACACAAGGTGTTCCTACGGTATTCGGGAGTTGCATAATCTCATAGTCATAGGAACATGTATAAGTCATGAAGAAAGCAATAGCAGTAAAACTAAACGATCATAGTGCTATGCTAACGGATGGGTCTTGTCCATCACATCATTCTCCTAATGATGTGATCCCGTTGATCAAATGACAACTCATGTCTATGGCTAGGAAACATAACCATCTTTGATCAATGAGCTAGTCTAGTAGAGGCATACTAGGGACATACTGTTTTGTCTATGTATTCACACATGTACTAAGTTTCCGGTTAATACAATTCTAGCATGAATAAAAGACATTTATCATGATATAAGGAAATACAAATAATCATCTTTATTATTGCCTCTAGGGCATATTTCCTTCAACTTTCCAATCATTCCCCACTTGAAACGTGTGTATGCAAACAAGAAGCAGGCAAAGCTTATGCGTTGGCATGCCAAAAGAAATAACAAAAATGATGGAGTGCTTAGACACATTGCAGATGGTCGCCAGTGGCAAGCACTCAATGACCATTTCCCTCGTTTCAAAGGAGAAGATAGGAATGTCAGGCTGGGTATAGCGTGGATGATCTAATCCCTTTGGCAATCAAAGCCACGTGCTCAACACCTAGCCCATGGTTGTATGCATCTACAGCCTCACCCCATGGGTCTCCATGAAGTGGAAGTATCTAACATGGTTATTCTAATTCAAGGGCCAACCCAACCGGGTAGTGATATGAACATGTATCTACAACTATTCAAGGAGGAGCTAGACATATTATGGTCAGATGAAGGTGTGCAGACATGGGACACCTCAAAAGGCACATATTTTTCTATGAGAGGTGCATTTCTCACGACGGTGCAAGACTATCCATCATACGGGTATAATTCGAGTCAGTTTGTCATGACAATTGTGCATGTGTTAGGTCTTAGGTGTACGGATGAAACCCATCATCTCTATCCAAAGGCGTCTCGTAAAGAAAATGCTTAAGAACATATAATTACTAAATACATGATAGTCTAAAATTTTGAGCATGGCACTTGCAATGGTGTGTAGACAACATTGAAAAAAATGGCAAATGATGTAAAATATTTGAGTTTTGAGTGGTAGACGATGATATCCGTTCGAAACTCTGATACTTCGTCGAAGAGTGTTCATTTTGTAAACGAACTGCATCAAGCTTTTGTTGTACCATTGTCAAGTTTTTACCACACCATATGGGAGTCATATGATGACACCAGGCCAAGTTTCACCCCATTCCGAGGTCATTTCCAAGTTATGTTGAACCAAAGAGCGTTTGCCTTGTTTAGTTACCCGAAAATGAAGTAATAATGTTTTAAAAATAACAAACCAACTCATAAAGTGGTATAATTTGAGAATGACACTTCTAATGGTGTTTAGACAACATAGAAAAAGTTTGAATGGGAAATGATGTAATTTTTTTATTTTTCTGTGGTAGACGGTGGTTTTCCGTTCGAAACCCGAATACTTCGCTGGAAAGTGTTTAGTTTGTAGACGAAGTGCATCAATTTTTTATGTAACACTCTCAAATTTTTACCACACCATATAGGGGTGATACGATGCCATCATGCGAAGTTTCACCCCGTTCCGTGGTCATTTGCGAATTAGGTTGAACCGAAGAGCGGTTTGCCGTTTTTAGTGCCAGAAAATGAAGTAATACATCTAAAATAGCAAACCATCTCAAAATGTGACAAAAAAAATTGAGAATGGCACTTCTAGTGGCATGTAGACAACATAGAAAAAGTTTGGATGAGAAATGATGTAAATAAATTGAGTTTGTGTGGCAGGCGATGGTTTCCGTTTGGAACTCTGATACTTTGCCAGAGAGAGTTTAGTTTGTACACGATTGCATCAAGTTGTTGTCGTAACGCTCTCAATTTTTAACACACCATATAGCAGTCTGACACTATATGACAAGTTTCATCCCTTTCCGGAGTTATTTGCATGTTATGTTGAACCAAATAGTGTTTTGCCCATTTTATTGGCCGCAAAATAAAATAATACTTTAAAAATAGCAAACCAACTGGTAAAGTGGCAAAATGTACGCATGGAACTTCCAATGGTGTGTAGACACCATAGAAAATGTTTGAACAAGAACTAATGTAAAAAATTGAGTTTTGTGTGGTCGGCCGTGGTTTCCGTTCAAAATCATGGTACTTCGTTGGAGAGTGTTTAGTCAGTACCGAAGTGCATCAAGTTTTTGTCATCGCTCTCTTAATTTTTTACCACACCCTATATGGGTCATCTGATGAACCCATGCCAAGTTTTCAACTAATAAAAAGCTCATTTGCATGCTATTTTTAACCGGCGTCATTTTGACATCGAAGCCGGATGGGCTATGTGGTGACCATCTCAGGTTTCCCTAAGGGTGAGGCTGTAATGCTGGGGTTGGCGTGGCATCACTTTGGCGCGGTAGCGGTCTGCTTCTTTAACCGCCATGTGGGACTCCGCGAGCACAAGATGGACAAGCGGATCATTGCACTAGTACAGAACCGGGCAATAGCACCGGTTCGTAAGACCCTTTAGTGCCGGTTCCATAACCGGCACTAAAGTGTGGGCACTAAAGGCCCCCCCTTTAGTACCGGTTCAGCATGAACCGGTGCTAAAGGGCAACCACGTGGCACGAGCTAGCTCCGGGGGCCGGGAGCCCTTTAGTACCGGTTGGTAAAACCAACCGGTACTACAAGGTTTGGGTTTTTTTGGTTTTATGATTTCTTTTCCATTTAATTTTGTGTTTCCCATTTAATTCTTTTTCATTTGCTAGTATTTTACGATACTACACATTGTACACGTTATGTGTGTGTGTATATATATATATATATAATTTCTAGTAGAACCAATCATATATATATATCATCAAATGTCTCACAAACCACCAATAGATTTGTCGAGACTTAAATTACAGAAAGAAATCACTAACAGACAATAGCAACTGACGATAGATTTGTCGAGTGCGTCTTGATTGTATAACTGTTTGTATAACTGAAACAGTTCATTATACTCAACGGCCACAACTTTCTCATGGTAGTAATGATCCTTCTTGACTTCCACCATGAGGGACTCTCGATTGGAACTCTTGGTAATGTCCATGTACCATTGATGCAATTCATACATTCTCGTTGGAAGCTTCTTGACCTCGTCTGGCTTGACCAAAGGTTCGCCCCGGACATATTTCCGTTTTATTTCCTTCTCTGTAAGCACAGCCATGGGATCGATCTCGAGGAGTTGTCCAACAGTGATGTTGAGAATTTCAGCCTGCGTTATATGCTCCTCGGTTATTACCACATTGCCCTCCCTGGAAACGTAAATTTTTTGCCCACAATAATATTGGGCGCGCGTACTCTCACGTGTTGTTGGCACAACAAGCGAGGGGATCGATTGCACCACCTGTTCTCCCAGCTGGGGAACGGTTTTCCCGCATTTTTTGACAGTTGCTTGTTGTTTGCTCGAGCTCGAGCTCGCCTCCTTCTATAGACGTGCTCGATTTAACTTCCTGATGTGGCGCTCATAGTCTGTGTCAACAGTCTTGGGAGCTGGTGGTTGAGCCATACGAATGAAGTGGTCAATTGTTTCCTCGGGCACTTTCTCCCTTGGCGGCGGTGGCGGTTTCGGTCCAAAATGGTCGTCCACTTCTGCCCGCACTATGGCCTTGGTTTGCTCCTCGGTCCTGTCGTAAGCCCTCTGCGGAGGATCAGTGAGGCTTGGACCATATTTATATCGCTTGCCTCCGCATGTACTTCCTATACTGCCTCGACTCATACCGCTATGCACCATAGCTGCGGGGTGCCTCTTCTGCAATTGCTGAGGTGGCGGAGATGGCTGACGGGGCTGAGTTGGACGAGGAGGAGTGGCCTGAAGCTGTGCCGGACTTGGAGGAGGAGTGGCCTGAAGTTGTGCCGGACTTGGAGGAGGAGTGGACGTCTGACGCTGTGTCGGACTTGGAGGAGGAGTGGCCTGACGCTTTGCCGGACTTGGAGGAGGAGTGTCCTGACGCGTTGGTGGACTTGCAAGAGCGGGAATCTGCTGACTCGGTGGCGGACTTCGACGAGGCTTCGGCTGACGCGGTGTCGGTGGCCTTCGAAAGATGATTCAATCCTTTCTCCATAGGATGATACGATGTTTGGCCTCTCCGAGTGTGTGCTCCTCGTCACCTCCAGGAATGTCAAGCTCTAGCCCCGAATATTGGTCCACCACCTCATCAACCAAGACACGAGCATAGCCTGCTGGAATCGGGTTGCAATGGAAAGCTGCCTCGGGGGGATTTGTAAAAGCAACGGCGTCCGCCACCTTCATGGATATGTTCTTCATTTTGAAGTGTAGCTCGCAGTAAGTGTTCTCCATGATGTCATCCACGGGGTATCTATCCAGCATTGCGTCGCCGTGGACGGAACCCACGCTGCTTCTCGACATGGATGGGGCGGTAGTATCCAATGTTGGATCATCCGCTAGCTGCTGCAGCTGCTGAGACCCCCTTTGTTGTCTAAGTGAGTCGATCTGCTCCTGCTGTCGCTGGAATTTGACTGCCAAGTCCGCGTGCTTTGATTCTAGGCCTTGAAGGCGTTCATAGTCCAGCTTCCTCTGCTCCTCCTCCATCTTCCTTTGCTTCTCCTTCGCAATCTTCCTTCTCGCACGGGTTCTGTAGTCGGCGTTCCAGTCCGAAAACCCCTCATACCACGAAATAGCGCCCTTGCCTCGTGTTCTTCCCGGGTGTTCAGGATTTCCCAGGGCACGCGTAAGCTCATCGTTCTCTCTGTTGGGCTGGAACACCCCCGATCGAGCCTCTTCTATTGCAACAAGTATCTTATCGTCGGCTCCTTTCAGACATGCCTTTGTCGAAACTTTGCATGTCTTCGGGTCCAACTCCCCCCCATGCGCATAGAACCAAGTCCTGCACCTGGGGGGCCAGCTCCTAGTAACCGGCGTGATACCTGCATTCTCCATCTCTTCCTCAAACTTATCCCACTTAGGCATTGCCACCGCGTAGCCACCTGGCCCCAGCTTATGGAACTTATCCTTTTTTTTCGGCATTCTTCTTGTTTATTCTCGACCATTCCTTAGCTAATTTTGAATCCTTGAATTTCACGAAATCGTCCCAATGAGCACTTTGCTTCTCTAGTGTTCCCTCGAATACTGGAGTCTTCCTTCCTCCCTTGACGTACTTGTCCCATTCACGATTCTTGTGGTTCTTGAATGCAACCGCCATTTTCCTAAGAGCAGCGTCCTTGACTTTCTGCACATCTGCTTCTGTGAAATGATCTGGTAGGGTGAAATGTTCCATGAGAGTATTCCAAAGCAGACTTTTTTGTCTTTCTTCGACAAAAGTACCATCTGGACGTGGCTTTGCTGGCTCTCTCCATTCTTGAAGGGAGATCGGGAGTTGGTCCTTCACAAGAACTCCGCACTGACGAACGAACTTGTCCGCAATCTTCTTAGGCGCTAATGGTTCGCCATTAGGTCCGATTGCCTCGATATTGTACTTTACACCCTCCTTCAACAATTTGTTCGGGCCTCGTTTCGTCCTGTTGCCTGAAGATTTGCTCGATCCGGATGGCTAAAAGAAGAAAGATCGATTCGTTAATATATCTTCAACTCATTTAAAACATGTGTTGATCACCAGATGTGCCTGCTTATATAAATATATATACCTCGCCGGTCTTTGTTGTTTCAAGATCAACATTTTCTTCGTCATCATCATAATCGTAGTTCATGAGTTCATCAATTCGGTCGTCGCGATCGAATATCATATCACCCTCTCCGGTGTCGTTTAGAAATACGGAGCCGTCATAATCTTCTTCATTCTGATCATCATCTGGCCCGCGAGGATGGCGTATCATATCGAACAGGGTCTGTTCTCCCTCTCTGCCGGTATTGCCCGCCATTGCTTTTATTTAACTAATCCAAAAGAAATATAAAACAATTTAGTATTCAAATTACATCGTCTCGAATAATAGATATAATCTCGAATACATCGTCTCGAATAATAGATATAATCTCGAATACATCGTCTCGAATAATAGATATAATCTCGAATACATCGTCTCGAATAATATATAATCTCGAATACATCGTCTCGAATAATATATAATATCGAATACATCACTGACTAGGTAGCTAATAAAGATCGAATATTACATAAGAATCTAGGACACTCGTGGTGCCTGCGGCGCGGGCGGTGGACACCCAAAGAGAAGGAACCCTCACAGGATCATAGCTAAAGTGAGATCCCTGAAGAAACTGCCAGGTATTGGACAACCTGCCGCCATCTAACACAACCATGTAGCGATGGACGTGCTCGTCCTCCTCCCTGACACGGTGACGTACCACCTCCGGCGGGGCCGGCTCCCTCCACACCGAAACTGGCCCACGCGGACGCCACCAAACGAGATCAGGGTCGACGACGGGACCCGGGGCCGGGTTCCTCATCAAGCGGTGTGCCCCTCCAGGCAGCACCTCCCAGTGCCAGCCCGGCGGAGCCCACTCCCGGACATGGGTCAGCCGGACGTCGTCGTGGACGGGTCGACGGCGAGGATGCGGGCCGGGCATCGTCGAGAACAAATACTAGCTATATGCCCGTAAAAAGTAACATTTTTTTAATGATTGGATTTTGATAACTAAAATTTCTAACATTTCTATATAACTAACATTTCTAACAATTCTAACTTTTTTATAACTATTTCTATAACTAAAAAACAGAAAAATTTCTAACAATTCTAACATTTCTATAACTTTTCTAACAATGCTATATAACTAATTATTTCTATAACTAAAAAAGAAAAAAATTCTAACATTCTATATGCAAATTTATAACATTTATATATATGCAATTTGATAACTAAAATTGTATATGCAAATTCTAACAATTTGACATTAATCTAATTCATCTAGCTAAAACTAACTCTAAAATTTATAACATTTCTATATATATAACAAAAAAACAGAAAAAATTATAACATTTCTATATAACTAGCATTTCAAATATTTCTATAACTAAAAAACAGAAAAATTTATAACATTTCTATATAACTAACATTTCAAATATTTCTATAACTAAAAAACAGAAAAATCTATAACATTTCTATGTGTGTGTGTGTGTGTGGACATGGCGCCCGGGGCACAAGAGCTCACCGGCGAGGCGCGACGACGGGGGGCGGCGACGGCGACGGGTCGGGGCGCGGCGACGGGGACGGGCCAGGCGGGGACGACGGGAGGCCGGGGCGCGACGCGGCGACGGGGACGACGGGGACGGGGACGGCGACGGCGAGGCGACGGGATGGCGACGGCTAGGCGATGGGACGGCGACGGGGGCGGCGGCGACGGCGACGGACGTTGACGGGGGCGGCGGCGACGGCGACGGGGCGGCGACGAGGGGCGGCGGCGACAGGGCAGAGGAGAAGAAGCAGAGGGAGAACTAAAGGCCTGTTTTGGCCAGGCCAAGCGGCGGGAAGCGCACCCCTTTAGTACCGGTTGGTGGCTCCAACTGGTCAATGGCGGAGCTAGGGGGGCTGGCAGGAGCCATGGCTCCCCCATGAGCCATGAAGCGTAGTATATTACTCATATTTTTCTTCAGATTTCAAGAAATTTTGTGAAGATTACTAATACTTGGCCCCCTCCTATCAATACTAACACACATTTGGCCCCCCTAATTGATTTTTCCTGGCTCCGCCGCTGCAACCGGTACTAAAGACACCCCTTTAGTACCAGTTGGTGCCACGACCCGGTACTAAAGGGGGTGCCCTGGCGCAGGTGCGGTGCGGCAAGTTTATTCCCACCTCGCTAGCCGAGGGACAGCCGCACTAGTTTATAAACCCCGTCGTGGCTGCTCCTTCGAGCTCCTATCTACTGCAGGCTTGTGGGCCTAACTTTGCCGCGCTGCCCTGTGAGTCTGCTGGGACTTTATGGGCCTGCAAATATAGGCCCAGGGCCTTGCAGGCCCATTGGATAGCGCGCAAACAATTTTTTTATATGGTATTTTATTTTATATCTAAATAACATTTCTGTATCTAAAATTTATCTATCTAACATTGCCGCAAATGTATCTAAAATTTCTATCTAACATTTCTATATCTAAAATTTTATATCTAACTAACATTTCTATATCTAAAATTATCTAACAAACATTTTATATCTCATTTAACTCTCTAAAAACAAATCAGTAAATGAATGAAAAAATACCAAATGAATTCAGAAAGGGTTGATAATTGATTATGTGGATTCGAATGGTGCATTTTGAACACACAACAAGTCTGGAGTTCAAAAAAGTTCAAAAAAATGCAATGCCTTTGTAACATATGAGTTTTCGTCCTAAACCGTGATACCTCGAAAGAGATAGTCCATTTTGTACACGAAGTGCATCCAGTTTTTGCCGTGACCCTCTCTACTTTTTTGCACATGCCATGTGGGTGAAATGATGATACCATGCCAAGTTTCAACCTTTTCAGACTTCAATTTGTAGTGCTTTTCAATTTTACGGTCATTTAGCTCTATCAAAACAAATCAGTAAATGAATGAAAAATACCAAATGAATTTGGAAAGGGCTAATAATTGATGATGTGGATTTGAATGGTGCATTTTGAACACACAAAAACTCTGGAGTTCAAAAAAATGCAATGCCTTTGTATCATATGAGTTTTCATCCTAAACCCTGATACTTCGAAAGAGATTGTCCATTTTATACACGAAGTGCATCCAGTTTTTGCCGTGACCCTCTCTACTTTTTTGCACATGCCATGTGGGTGAAATGATGATACCATGCCAAGTTTCAACCTTTTCAGAATTCAATTTGTAGTGCTTTTCAATTTCACGGTCATTTAGCTCCCTCAAAACAAATCAGTAAATGAATGAAAAATACCAAATAAATTCAGAAATGGCTGATAATTGATGATGTGGATTTGAATGGTGCATTTTGAACACACAAAAAGTTTGGAGTTCAAATAAGTTCAAAAAAAAGGCGCAATGCTCGTTAATTAGCTTCAAGCATTTCGGAAGAGTGTACAAAGCACTGCACATAGCTCCGTGCAGTCTACACTATTTCTCAAGGTTTGAAGCTAAGCAACGTGCAGGTGAACATTGCGCCTCTCCCACATTATCTGTGCACTCAAGGCTTATAAACCGCTCCTAGTGCCTCTCTGTTCGCGAGGTGGGACTAAAAATCAGCTTACTAAGATACTCTAGTACCGGTTCATACCATGAACCGGTACTGAAGGTGCCTAGCCTGACAACAGCCCGACACAGCATCATTAGTACCTGTTTGTGGCATGAACCGGTACTAGAGGTTGCCCACGAACTGGTACTAATGATCTCCGCCCGCCTAGCCGTTGGAACCGGCACTAATGGTGACATTAGTGCCGGTTCTGTTACAAACCGGGAATAATGTGCTTCACGTTTGACCCTTTTTCTACTAGTGTTGTTGGGCATCTCGTCGGCTATCATGTCATCCCATGCATGCAAGCGAGAGATTTTTCATCGGTCTCGGGACCTTTTATAAGTTGGCCGCCCATGCGGCACAAGGAGGGAACTATCGTGGGTTTTGGGAAACATCAAGAGTGGTAGATGACGTAAGTTGATATTAGGTGAAATCTAAAAGTATTTTCTTATAACTAAATCATTTGCGATGATAACTCCAAACGCGCACATTTACAACTCTAAATTCATGTGTGCATTATCATACACAGTTATGGCATAACACTTGTGTGCAAACGGTTTGACAATCACAAATGTTCGAAGAGTTTCAAACCGAATCAAAGATATAAACCATGTGAAGAATATCTCTCACAATTTAAATTCTTAAACATGTGCAATATGTTGGTTACATCACACACGATTCATCTCTGAATATAATCCAACGTTACATTTCAACCAATAGGCCATTCGAAATAGACCATCACAAGATTCAGACGCCATGATCAAATTTCCACGCAGCAAAATAAGGTGAGATAAATAAATAAGTAGGTAAAAGGCTACCGAGTTTGTCCAGGGGCCATGTCCTTCACCTGCCATTAGAACAATATATATCAGAATATGTTATGTTATGCAACTAAAATAACAAAAGATCTACATAGGAATTTGATCAAATGAGTTGTTCCCGTTTCAAAAAAATTACTACTATTGTTGTGTTACGTGGAAGTACTTAGGAATTTGATCCACATAGAAGATTATTGACTTGATTCTCTTTGCTAAAAATATGACTCAATTCAAAAAAAAATGCCAGAAAATTGTCGTGCTTGCAAACTAAATTTGTCATCTTCACGCGAATATAAATTGCCATAAAAAATGTATTTTTGCCATGACTAAAAATCCGACATCATATTTTTTAGCGTTTCCATAAGAATTTGATCTACATACATAGCAGATTAAAACTTGCTTCTTCTTTGCTAAAAAAACAGAAACAGAACATCCTATGCAATTTGACAAATCTGCAAGTAATCAGCTCTGCCATGCAAATCCGAACTGGTGCTACCTCTGGGACGTGGTAATAGGTACCGTAGAAAGTTGGAGTATTGTACATACCTCCTCAAACCTGGGTTCTTCGCATAGAAATCATGGCATTCCTCGCAGTATTGAGTCCTCCATTCCAGCACCTCCTGGCACTGCAGGCACAAGCAGAAGTGCGCGTTTAGGCGATTGTATGGGGGCATGCTCCGGCGAGCCTGGTTTGGCTGCCTGGTTGCTCTTTGGCAGGCGGGACACGGCTGTAACGGCCCGGTACCAGGGCCGGTGGCCAGCCCTGGTAATGGTGGCATCCCGCCGGCTCCCACAGGTCGCACTCCCACGGAAGGCAGGCCGGGGATGATCACCGGAGGAGCTGCTCCTGCCGCAAAGAAAGACATCTCAATTTAGTCAATCGTAGAGAATGAGATCCCAACGTACGCACGAGGAGAAACAGAAGCTATAGTAGGTCATTACCGGCCGGCGGCACCATGGAAGGCAGCGTGTAGTCCACTATGGAAGGGACTACGATGGGGAGGAGGGTTGCAGCACCGGCACCGGCACCGGATACGCCGGCTGCAGGATTTGAGGCATGAGCAACTGATTTCATCTCACGCAATCGATCAGAGAATCGAGAGTATCCCTGTACTCACCAGTGGTCGGGCCTTGTGTGGCGAGCGTGTAGTCGATCCTCGGTTTCTTGGGCTCCCCTTGCGCCAGTTCGTCCATCATGTTGCGAACAGCTGCCTCGTCCACATCCTTGGGCTCGGGTTCATCATCCAGGTCCTCAAGCCCCCTCAGCAGGTCCACCACGCCTAAGTAAAAACATCAACAACCGGATCTGTCAGACTTGCATGTCGACAAGGAGAGGAACAGAAGGCGGTGGAAGCAGTCGCCGGGAACTCACCTTCATCCAGAGCCGGCGCCTGATTGCCACCTCCGGCCAAAGCCTCTTCTTCCGGCGGGTTCTCCACGCCTAAGGAAAAGAGGACCGATCCACAGGTTAGATATGCAAGACACCAAGAAGAAGCGGGGGAAGAAATACAGTGAAAACGAGGGCCTGCGCCGGCCGGGAACTCACCTTCACCAACAGCAACAACTGGCACCGGAGCATCGTGCACTTCCAGCAGCTCCTCCACACCTGAAAGAAAAGCAGGGGCGTTGAGGTTGCAGGACAACAAAGCAGTGGATGAACCAAGGAAAAAGAGGGGATCTCCTCCGCTGAAACTAACCTGCGCCCCCAGCAGGTTCTTCGGGCTGTGCTCCCAGCCCCACGGCCGCCGCCGGAGCCGGAGCCCCTCCGTCGCCCTGATTGGACATGGCAAGGGAGGAGAGCTTCGAAGTGGGCGGTGTGCTTGGAGGTAGAAGGGAGGAGAAGCGTTCCGGTCTGCGCGTGGAGGTGGAGGAGGACGGTGTGCGTGGAGGTATAAAGAGGAGGAGGAGGAGGACGGCGTGCGTCGTGGACCGGCCGTTGCATTCTGCAGCTTTGCCGTACCTACTATTGTGTCGCGTTGCCGCCGATGGTCCCGTCCCGGTCAAAAGCCACGAAATGGAATCCTCAAGAACATATATATCTCATTATTGGCTAGTACTTGGTGCACAAAAAAGACAAAAATATTTGCCCTAATTTCTCCCACGCTTGGCCTGGCGTGCCACGGGAAATGGGTGCAAGTGTTGCACTTGTACGCTTGGCATTCCTGCACAAGACAGTGCTTGATGGAACGTGTGCCGTGGCCCTCGGAGTGGCACTTTTTGCATCTTAAGTTCTTGACCAATATTAGGGTCTGGTTAATGATGCCCATCTTGGCCTTTTTTTTCTGCGAGGAAAAACTTTGAATCTATTTATCAATTGTCATGATAGTACAAAGAACACCAAAAGTTAAAAAATCATCCAGGTGCGTAGACCAACTAGCGACGACATTAAGCACTGAAGCGAGGCGAAGGCGCCCTGCTGTAATCGTCCCTCCCTTATCGGAGCCGAGCAAACCTTGTTGGAGTAGAATGTCGGTAGGTCGTGCTAAGGCCTCATAGAGACACATACACAGGCGAACGAAGACTGGATCCATGTGGATCCACCGAAGACAAACGTCGACCAAAATCCACGAGATCCGTTGGAGAAAACCCTCTACACGCCCTCCGACAATGCTAGAAACATCACCGGAACGAAGGCTAGGCGGGGAGGACATTATTCCATCTACAGAGTGCCGCCGTCGCCTCGCATCTCTGAGTAGAACGAGAACCCTAACAAAACTCATAAAACATACAAAAAAAGGGTCTTTCTCTCTAACCATAGTAAATATATACGTACGTACACTCATCCCTATGAACGCACACACGCACTTTCTACCTCTATGAACGTTTTTGAGAGACTGAGCTGGCACATCATTTTGGGATTGACGAACCCACTATAGATGCCTTCGTAGTTCTAAAGGGAACGCCTTCTCCCACTGAACGAGTACCGTCGGAAACCCGAAATAAATCCAGAGAAATATGAGCACCAATACCAAATCTAGGACCTAAATCTTGATGAGCTAGTTCCGCCACAAAGAACCTAACCACCCGAGTTAGACTCAGTTCACCACCATGGCCTTTTTGGGAGAAGCACAACTCATGCGACCAAGTAGTTTGGATTAATAATAGAGTCTCAAGGAGAACATGTTTGTTATATGTAAGTCGAAATATAGAATTTCGGCCAACATATTTTGGGAGAGGATTGGCGGTGAAGTCGAGCTTGACAACATCGAAGATAGGGATGACGCGGCTGGCCGCGGTGTCTCCGACATACATGGATAAGAAACTTACCGGTGCATGGGGGCTTTTAACTCCAAACGCCGGTATGGTTTGATAGCGATCTCGCCCAAGACGGGGATGTCGCGGCGAGCAGCATCAGGGGCAGGGCGCGAGGTCACAGCAAAAGGAAAGGCACTGATAGGAGGGTGCTCGGGAGGAAGAAGAACAATCAGTGGATCTCGATCCATTTGTTGAGAAAATCGACTTTTTTTTCCAGACACCTTGCATAGTGTCCCAAAGAATGATATAGACTGTATGAAAGAACAGTAATTTGTTGAGTTTAAAGGTCCGTTAAACTCTTATTTACATGAGATTTAACTAAGACAGCATGAATATGGATTTTTTTTTTCGAGTGAGACAGCATGAATATATGACCAGTGTTCTACCGCAAACATGCAAATGCTTATATCAAACAAGATAAGCAATCCATACATACCGAGAGAATGTTTATACTATGCACGTCTCTAGCTTCAATTGTAAATTTAGCAAGATCAGGAAAAAAGACTGTCTCCCCGCAAAAAAAATAAAAAAAATCAACCACACAAAGGGCATCTATGCATCATTTTTGCATGAGATCATAATATAATCAAGTTTCTTCCAACCGTTCCATGCATGAGGCCGGTCCTATCCATGCGACGTCAGGTTGCCAGCCCAACCGGCGGCAGGCTTTGATCGTCATCATCTTGATACGCCAACCAAGAAGGATACGATCGCAGTCAGCTGGTACACGTACGGCATGGGAGGGAGGGTGCAGATGTGCGTGGGACAATGATCGCCACACCCAGCCGGTCGGTCGCTCTCACAGTCAAGGTTCCAGTATAACATATAGGCAGCTACAAATTTTTTTTTTTTGACAATTCAGTGCATTTTATTGTGACTGACGAAGCATAAAATAACTCCCAAAGAGTTCAAACCAACCACACAAAACGCATCTTGCATCAACGGAATGCATCATAATCATGTTTGATTGAAGCCGTTCCATGCATCAAGCCGGTCTTGTGGGTCTCGTCCATGCGACGTCAGGTGGGGCCAGCCGAACAGGCGGCAGGCTTTCACCGTCATCGTCTTGCGCACCCATCACCCAAAACGATATGCTCACAGGCAGTCAGGCACCAGCTGGTACACCTGTGGAAGCCATGGGATGCCCAATGCACGTACTACACATACATGTACAGATGTACTACGGCCGGTTGTTCGTTCTTACTACTACCCGTTTGCAATCTTTTTTTCTTTACCGAAACATTGTGGAGCTCTCGCATTGCATTAAGAAGAATAGAATTGATCCAGTTTATAACAAAAAAAAGATTGAAAACCTCGCATGGTGACCCAGTTTATGAGGAAAACCAGGCCAAAAAATTGCACAGGTCATTTAGCCTCAGCGACCACCCAACCCAAGGCCACAATTGCAACAAACACACGCCACCTGCTCCGTAGCACCAAGACTTCACCCATACCATGTTGAGACACGGGTCTACCCCATAGGACCGATGTTGCATGGCCATCCGAGACCGCCTCCTCGGCGTACACCCACAATCCGGGGCCACCGCCCCGGCATCCACCACCCTGACCACAAGGCAAACCCTGCAGCTGCTGGAAACCCGCCGCCCCATAAGTGCCAAGGTACCAAGGCAGCGCCTCCAAGAAGGTCAGAACATAGGTGTCGTCATCGCCCGTTCAGACGGGGCGTCTGAACTTGGGTTTTCACCCGGAGATGGCATGACACTCGTGGTGGTAGAGGTAGCTCCACAATGAGGTCTTCATGAAGGAATGTGACGCCCGAGAGCGACGTTATCGTCGGCACCCACCAAGCAAGTGCAAGGCATTCGCCCGGATCACCTCCTTCACCATCGAGCCAAAGGAAGCCCGGAGCATTTGAGCATTCGCCCAGATCATCTCCTTCACCGTACATACATTCATCTCTATGAACGCACACATGCACTCCCCACCCTATGAGCGTCTCTGAGAAACTAAGTTGGCACATCATTTTGACATTGAAGGAGCCACCATAGACGCCTTCGTAGTCAAAAGAAACATCCCGTCCCATTGAACGAGCATCACCAAAACTTGAAATAAATGCAGAAAAATGAGAGCACCAATGCTAAATCTAAGACCTAAACCCTGATGGGTTGGTTCGGCCACAAAGAACATATTCACCTGAGTTAGGCTCAGTTCACCACAACAACCTTTTTGGGAGAAGCACAACTCATGTGACCAAGTAGTTTGGATTAATAACAAAGTCGAATGGAGAACATGTTTGCCATATGTAAGTTGCAAAATAGAATTTCGGCCAACAGATTTTGGGAGAGAGGAAGAGGTGTAGCTCCGAGGCAGAGACTAGGGCATCACTTGGAGTGGCATAGGTGCCGGTGAAGTCGAGTTTGGACCACATCGAAGACGGGGACGATGCGTCCAGCCGCGGTGTCTCCGGCATACATGGATTAAAAAACTTACCGGTGCAAAGGGCTTTTAACTCCGAACGCCGGTATGATTAGATGGCGACCTTGCCTGAGACGGGGATGTCGCGGCAAGCAGCACCATGGCGCGGGGTCACGGCAAAAGAAGAGGCAAGGATAGGAGGGTGCTCGGGAGGATGAAGAACAGTCGATGGATCTCAATCCATTTGTTGAGAAAATCGACTGACTTCGATTATTATTTTTCAGACAAATTGCATAAAGTGCCCCAAAGAATGACATAGGCTATATTAAAGAACGGTAATTTCTTGAGTTTAAAGATCCGTTAAACTCTTATTTAAATGAGATTTAACTAAAACTCATGTCTTCCGTTTTGCTTGGATATCCTTGTGTTTCGCGTGGTGCGCCGCTGAAAAAGGCTGTAGTTAGGGTGAGATGGACAGCATGAATATACGACCAGTGTTCTACCACAAACATTCTTTTTTTGAAAAGAAGAGCATCCCCGGCCTCTGCACATCAGAACGATGCATGCAAATGCTTAGCAAACAAGGGAGGTATGCGTATACATACGTACTGAGAGAATGTTTATACTACTGTACACGTGCCTAGCTAGAACTGTAGCTTTAGCAACAACCAAAAAGACTGTCCAAACGGTTCAATTTCAAATCAAACTTCATCCAACTGTTCCATGCATGCACGAGGCCGATCCCATCCATGCGATGTCAGGTTGCCAGCCGAAACGGCGGCAGGCTTTCACCGTCATCATCTTTGGTGCGCCCACCGAGAAGGATATGGTCGCAGTCACCTGGTCCGGCCCGTGGAACTGGAAGGCATGAGATGAGGGTGCAGATACGCGTGCGAAAATGATCGCCACACCCAGCCGGTCGGTCGCTCTCACTCGTTTGCGATATTTCGATCCCCGGTCTCTGTGGATTCACAGTCAATGTTCCAGTATAACGTAGGCAGCTACAAATCATGTTTTTTGTAACATTTCAATCGACGGTGAGTGAAGCGCGTCGACGCATTTTATATTTTTATTGTGACTTTTTTTTTGCGATGGTATATTTTTATTGTGACTGACGTAGCATGAAATTACTTATACTGGCCACTAGACAGACCCTGCCCAAAGAGTTGAAACCCAACACAGAACACGCAAAGCGCATCTTGCATCAATGCATCGTGATCACGTTTCATCGAAGCCGTTCCATGCTTCAAGCCGGTCTGGTGGGTCTCATCCATGCATGCGACGTCAGGTTGCCAGCCGAACAGACGGCAGGCTTTCACCGTCATCGTCTCGCGCGCCCACCGGCCACCCTATGCTCGCAGTCACCAGCTGGTAACTGTTGTGGTCCGTGGAAGGCATGGGATGCCCAAGCCCAATGCACGTACCTACGGCTACGCATGCATGTACTACTCCGGCCTGTCGTTCCTTCTTTACTCGTTCGCAATCTTTGTATCTCCCGTATATATATGGGTTCACTGTCCATTTTCATGTAACATGGCCACCTGTACATCATTTTCTATAACAGTTCAATCGAGCATGCAGCCAGTGAATGAACGTGTCGGCGCATTTATTGTAACGAAGCACGCATAATATCACTGGTACATTAGCCGCCACTAGACAGACCCTAGGCAATGCCCTGAGCCGGAAGAGAGCCCGCGAGTCCCACGCCTGTGGGCCAGCGGGATGCAGCAGGCAGCAGATGGGGACGAAGGCCAACCAGAGCGAAGCAGGTCTCAACCTAGAGCACCTCGTCATCTCTCCCATCGGGGACCGGTTTAGGGGAGCCCCGCGTGTTGGCGACGCTACCCGAGCGAAAGCGTAGGTCGGTACTCCGGGGAGATGATTTCCGTTTCGGTTCTGTGCTACTATGGCGATCCTTATGCCAGGGAACGGGAAAAAGGAGCAAAAAAATTGGAGAACGGATGGGCGGGTACAGACAACTGGAGGAGAGAGACAGAATAAGCACAGAATGCACGCCCGTGGTGGAAAAAATTACACCGTTTCGTCCCTGACTCTCTGGCGCACTATGATTTGATCCCGTTGAGAAACACTATAATATGATGATCCATATACGCGCGAATACACTAATAAAAAACAAGGCTTTGGTTCTGGCCAGATTAGAGCAATAGTCATGGTTGTATTACGAATCGGCACTAATATGCGCATCAGTCCCGATTCGAGCAGGTAGGACGCTGGCCGGGACCTCGACAGGCATCGCCTCGGTTCTACTGGGACCTTTAGTCCCGGTTGTAGACACCAACCGGGACTAAAATTTCTGCCTATATATATCCAAACCCCCCCCCC
>LR738710.1:114372871-114420024 GCA_902687465.1 Secale cereale
CTCCTCTGTTTTTTGGCCAGTGGAGTGTGGACTACTCTGTTTTTTTTTTGCCTATATGCATGTGAGGTGTTCGATGAAATGCCCGAGCCACACTTAAGCTTTCTCCTCTGTTCTTTCTTCAAGCTCGACTTCCAAGCTCTGTTTTCCCCAAGACTTAGCGGTGCACCAACTATCCAAGTGTTGTAAAAGGTTAGCAACTTCATCCTTTCATCTTTCACTGCTAGTTTAATTAGCCAATTTCAAATGCTCATAGAAGTCGAGTGGTATGTGGGTTTTAGTGGGGGAGTGTATGTGTAGGGTTTTGTGGGTCCTTGCTCAACTTCATCCTTTGGGAGTTTATTTGATTTGGATGCACCATTTGAGCTCAAATTAACTTTTTAGTTTGCAAATGTGTAGGGTGTCGTCCCCGTCCTCACCGTCGTCGATCGCCCGTGCCGATCTTCATCGCCGGCACCACCCTCTTGTTCTTATCTTTTTTTAAGAAAAAAAAATCTTACTTGTATGATTTAGATAGCTCCTTGTGTAATTTTCTTACTTGTATTATTGTTATATAGTGACATGATTTTGGTATCCGCCCCATTGGCACTCGTCCGGTCTATGATTCGGATGTGGTATAATATTTTTTACAACTATTTGTTTCATTTAATGTTTACAACAATTATGCCGACTAACTTGACATAGATGTTTTTATCTAGGAGGTATGTGAACCGGAAATTCCAACCGACCCTCTTGTTGGGAGGTTAAATTTAGTTGAAAAGAAAACAATTATTTGAAAGAAAAATTGAAAAGAATTGAAGAAAAGAAGTTGAAATTGGAGTTGCATGTTGTTGATGTCGTCGATCTACACAAAATCCAGATGGATGCAATGCACTTGAAGATTAGAAAGATTAGAAAATATGTCATTGATAAAGAGGTTTGGTATCATTATGCTGTTGGATCAATTGTTACCTTAGTTGCGATTTTTGATCGCATTTGTTGTTGCATTTAAATATTTTACATAGTTGTGTGTTGTTTTATGAGAACTATGTATGAATTATGTATTTATTTTTGCAGTAATAACATTTGATCACCACAGTACTTTGGTTTTAATGTGATGATGAACTTGTATTAATTTGGTCATTTCTCTATTTATGATGTTCTGTAATGGTTTTCAATATACATAATTATATAATGCAGATGAACCGGCAATGAATGTATAGTGACCGACGCACTTTCGAGTACATTACGGGCATGCGTAATTTTTTTGATGTGGCTGAGGCAAACAGTCGGAATGGTTTTGTGTATTGTCCATGTGTCGTCTGTGAGAATACGAAGAATTACTCTTCCTCGCAAACCCTTCACTTCCACATGCTTAAGAATGGTTTCATGCCCCACTATAATTGTTGGACCAAGCATGGAGAAAGAGGGGTTATGATGAAAGACAATGAAGAAGAAGAGGATGATGACAACTATCCTATGTTCCCTGAATACGGTGATACTGTGATACGTCTCCAACATATCTATAATTTTTTATTGTTCTATGCTATTATATTATCATTCTAGGATGTCTTATGGGTTTTATTATACACTTTTATATGATTTTTGGGACTAACCTATTAACCCAGGGCCTAGTGCCAGTTTTTGTTCTTCTACTGTTTTAGGGTTTTACAGAAAAGGAATATCAAACGGAGTCCAATTGACGAGCCAATTTTTTATGATTTTTTTCTGGACGAAAAGAAGCTCCCGAAGCAAAAGAGTTGTGCCAGGAGAGCCACGGGCTGCCCTCGAGGGTGGGGGGGGGGGCGCACCCTGGCCAGCGGGACGCACCCTCCTATCTCGAGGACGGCCCGTAGCTCCCCTATACTTGGCCCCGACTCCAAAAAATCCTATAAATACTAAAACCTTCGGAAATTAACCTAGATCGGGAGTTCCGCCGCTGAAAGTGTCTGTAGCCACCAAAAACAAATCTACACCCGTTCTGGCACCCTGCCAGAGGGGGGGGGGAATCTCTCTTCGGTGGCTATCTTCATCATCCCGGCGCTCTCCATGACGAGGAGGGAGTAGTCCACCCTCGGGGCTGAGGGTATGCATCAGTAGCTATGTGTTTGATCTCTCTCTCTCTCTCTCGTGTTCTTGAGATGGTACGATCTTGATGTATCGCGAGCTTTGCTATTATAGTTGGATCTTATGATGCTTCTCCCCCTCTATCTTCTTGTAATGGATTGAGTTTTCCCTTTGAAGTTATCTTATCGGATTGAGTCTTTAAGGATTTGAGAACACTTGATGTATGTCTTGCACGTGCTTATCTATGGTGACAATGGGATATCATGTGATCTACTTGATGTATGTTTTGGTGATCAACTTGCGGGTTCCGTGACCTTGGGAACCTATGCATAGGGGTTGGCACACGTTTTCGTCTTGACTCTCCGGTAGAAACTTTGGGGCGCTCTTTGAAGTTCTATGTGTTGGTTGAATAGATGTTTCTGAGATTGTGTGATGCATATCGTATAATCATGCCCACGGATACTTGAGGTGACAATGGAGTATCTAGGTGACATTAGGGTTTTGGTTGATTTGTATCTTAATGTGTTATTCTAGTACGAACTCTGTGATAGATTGAATGTTACTACGGACTCTTGAATAGATCGATCAGAAAGAATAACTTTGAGGTGGTTTCGTACCCTATCATAATCTCTTCGTTTGTTCTCCGCTATTAGTTACTTTGGAGTGACTCTTTGTTGCATGTTGAGGGCTAGTAATATGATCCAATTATGCTATCCTTGTAGAGAGAACTTGCACTAGTGAAAGTATGAACCTTAGGCCTTCTCTACTATCATTGCAATACCGTTTATGCTCACATTTACCACTTGCTACCTTGCTGTTTTTATATTTTCCTATTACAAAAACCTATATCTACCATCCATATTGCACTTGTATCACCATCCCTTCACCGAACTAGTGCACCTATGCAATTTACCATTGTATTGGGTGTGTTGGGGACACAAGAGACTTTTTGTTATTTGGTTGCAGGGTTGTTTGAGAGAGACCATATTCATCCTACGCCTCCCACGGTTTGATAAACCTTAGGTCATCCACTTGAGGGAAATTTGCTACTGTCCTACAAACCTCTGCACTTGGAGGCCCAACAACGTCTACAAGAAGAAGAGTGTGTAGTAGACATCAAGCTCTTTTCTGGCGCCGTTGCCGGGGATGTGAGTGCTTGAAGGTATATCTTTAGATCTTGCAATAGAATCTTTTAGTTTCTTGTTTTATCACTAGTTTCGTTTAAAAAAGAAAACTACAAAAAAATGGAATTAAGGTTACCTCATATGCTTCATCTTTTTAATATCTTTTGAAAATGATGGAAAGGAAAATTGTGCTCAAGTACTAGAAGAAGAATTACATAGAATGCTTGGCATAAAATATGTGCATGATGAGCATGATTGCAATGTTGTTAGTATGAATTCTTTGAATACCTATGATGCTAATGATATACAAAGCCACAAGCTTGGGGAAGCTATGTTTGATGAAGATGATATTTTTAGTCCCCCAAGTTTTGATGAGCAAATTTATTATGATGAAAGCACGCCTCCTATTTATGATGATTATATTGATGAAAGTGGATTTGGAGAGGTCATGACTTATTTAGTGATGAATCCACTATTTCGGAAGAGGTTCCAATTGATTATGAGAACAAAGTTGCTATCTATGATGATTATTGTGATGACTTGTATGCTATTAAGAATAATGATAACCATGAAACTTGTCATCATGATTTTAGTTTTCAATTGGATTATGCTTCACATGATAGTTATTTTGTTGAGTTTGCTCCCACTACTATGAATGAGAAGAATTTAGCTTATGTGGAGAGTAGTAAAATTTGTATGCAAGTAAATCATGAAAAGAATGCTTTATGTGCTGGTTATATTGTTGAATTCATTGATGATGCTACTGAAAATTATTATGAGAGAGGATCATATGCTTCTACATATTAAAATAATATCAAGTTTCCTCTCTATGTGCTTAAAGTTTTAAAGTTATACTTGTTTTCCCTTCCTATGCTAGTTGATTACCGTTCCCATAAGTTGTTTGCTCATAAAATCCCTATGCATGGGAAGTGGATTAGACTTAAATGTGCTATTCATATGCTTCATGATGCTTCCGTTATGTTTCAATCCTTAATTTTTTTTATGTGAGCATCATTATGCCTAGCTAGGGGCGTAAAACGATAGCGCTTGTTGGGAGGCAACCCAATTTTTTATTTTTTTTATTTTTGTTGCTGTTAGGGAATAAATATTGCATCTAGCCTCTGACTAGATGTGGTTTCATGTTTTGTTTAGTGTTTGTGCCAAGTAGAACCCTTGGGAAGATTTGTGTGAAGTTTATGTGATCTTGCTTTGAAAAACAGAATCGTTAGCGCTCGCTATTTAGTTGATTCTTTTTGCACATGATTGGTATACAAATTCCGCAAATTTACCAATTTAGTTTGAATTTTTTGGAGTTCCAAAAGTAGGCGAATCATGCAGATTACTACAGACTGTTCTGTCTTTGACAGATTCTGTTTTTCGTGTGTTGTTTGCTTATTCCGATGCATCTATGAGTAGTATTGGAGGATATGAACCATAGAGAAGTTGGAATACAGTAGGTTTAACACCAATATAAACAAAGAATGATTTCATTGTTGTACCTTCGAGTAGTGGTTTGCTTTCTTATGCTAACGGAGCTCACGAGAATTTTTTTCTAAGTTTTGTGTTGTGAAGTTTTCAAGTTTTGAGTATTGCTTTGATGGACTATGGAACAAGGAGTAGCAAAGGACTAAGCTTGGGGATGCCCATGGCACCCAAGAAATTCAAGATAATCAAAAGCCTAAGCTTGGGGATGCCCCGGGAAGGCATCCCCTCTTTCGTCTTCATCCATCGGTAACTATACTTGGAGCTATATTTTTATTCGCAACATGATATGTGTTTTGCTTGGAGCGTCGTGTATAATTTGAGTATTTGCTTGTTAGTTTGCCACAATCATCCTTGCTGGACACACCTATTTGAGAGAGTTAAATATGACCTAGAAATTGTTAGAACACTCTATGTGCTTCACTTATATCTTTTGAGTTGAATAGTTTTTGCTCTAGTGCTTCACTTATATCTTTTAGAGCACGGTGGTGGTAATATTTTGTAGAAATTTTTGAACTCTCATGCTTAAATTATATCCTTTTGAGAGTCTATCAAAACAGCATGGTAATGTGTTTAGGCTAAAGAAACTAGTCTTCACATGATAGACATCCAATGCCAATGTAGTAAAAAAAATCACACCAAGTGCATTGAATAGAATGAGATGTTGGATGCTTGATAATTGTTTTGAGATATGAGGTTAGTGATATTAGAGCCATGCTAGTGGAGTTATTATGAAATTGAAAAATACTTGTGTTAAGGTTAGTGATTCCCGTAGCATGCACGTATGGTGAACCGTTGTGTGACTAAGTTAGAGCATGAGGTATTTGTAGAGTGCCAACCTTTGTGTGGAGGTCGGGGGTGCGCGATGGTTAACTCCTACCAACCTCCCCCCTAGGAGCATGCGTTGATTGCTTTGTTTTTATGACTCGTAGATTTTTGCAATAAGTATATGAGTTCTTATGACTAATGTTGAGTCCATGGATTATACGCACTCTCACCCTTCCAACATTGCTAGCCTCTCTTGTACCGCGCAAATTTCGCCGGTACCATAAACCCACTATATATCGTTCCTCAAAACAGCCACCATACCTACCTATCATGGCATTTCCATAGCCATTCCGAGATATATTGCCATGCAACTTTCCACCGTTCCGTTCATATGACACACATCATATTGTCATATTGCCATTGCATGATCATGTAGTTGACATCGTATTTGTGGCAAGGCCACCATGCATAAATTTTTATACATGTCACTCTTGTTTCATGCACATACCGTTACATCGCCGGAGGCATTCATATAGAGTCATACTTTGTTGTAGTATCGAGTTGTAATAATTGAGTTGTAATGAAAAGTGTGATGATCATCATTATTAGAGCATTGTCCCATGGGAGGAAAGGCTAAATCTATAAAGCCCCTCCGCAAAAAAAAGAAAAAAAGAAAGGCCAAAGAAAAAAAGAAAGGCCCAGAAAGAAAAAAGAAAGAAAAAAAAGGGACAATTGCTACTATCTTTTTCCACACTTGTGCTTCAAAGTAGCACCATGTAGAGAGTCTCATGCTTAGTCATTTCATATGCTAGTGGGAATTTTTCGTTATAGAACTTGGCTTGTATATTCCAACGATGGGCTTCCTCAAATGCCCTAGGTCTTCGTGAGCAAGCAAGTTGGATGCACACCCACTAGTTTCTTTTGTTGAGCTTTCATTCAAATTTAGCTCTAGTGCATCCGTTGCATGACAATTCCTACTCACTCACATTGATATCTATTGATGGACATCTGTTGGGGAACGTAGTATTTTTAAAAAATTTCCTACGATCACGCAAGATCTATCTACTAGATGCATAGCAACGAGAGGGGAGAGTGTGTCTACGTACCCTCGTAGACCGGGAGCGGAAGCGTCAAGTGACGCGGTTGATGTAGTCGAACTTCTTCGCGATCCAACCGATCAAGCACCGAACGTACGGCACCTCCGCGTTCAGCACACGTTCAGCTTGATGACGTCCCACGAGCTCTTGATCCAGTTGAGCTTCACGGGAGAGTTTCGTCAACACGACGGCGTGGTGACGGATATGATGTATCTACCGGCGCAGGGCTTCGCCTAAGCACTGCAACGGTATGACCGAGGTGTGTTTCTGTGGAGAGGGGCACCGCACACGGCTAAAACAATTCAACTTGTGTGTCCTAGGGTGCCCTCTGCCCCCGTATATAAAGGAGCAAGGGAGAGGCCGGCCCTAGAGGGGGCGCGCCAAGTGTGGGGAGTCCTACTAGGACTCCCAAGTCCTAGTAGGATTCCCCTTTCCTTTCCGAAGTAGGAGAGAAGGAAAGAGGGGGAGAGGGAGAAGGAAAAGGGGGCTGCACCCCTTGTCCAATTCGGACCAGAAGGGGGGCACGCGCCTCCTTCCTTTTGGCCTCTCTCTTCTATTCCTATAACTCCCAAGTACTCCGAAAATACCCGAATCACTCGGAACCTTTCCGATGTCCAAATATAGTAGTCCAATATATCGATTTTTACGTCTCGACCATTTCGAGACTCCTCGTCATGTCCCCGGTCTCATCCGGGACTCCGAAATCCTTCGGTACATCAAAACTCATAATACCGATCGTCATCAAACGTTAAGCGTGCGGACCCTACGGGTTCGAGAACTATGTAGACATGACCGAGACTCATCTCCGGTCAATAACCAATAGCGGAACCTGGATGCTCATATTGGCTCCTACATATTCTACGAAGATCTTTATCGGTCAAACCGCATAACAACATATGTTGTTCCCTTTGTCATCGGTATGTTACTTGCCCGAGATTCGATCGTCGGTATCTCAATACCTAGTTCAATCTCGTTACCGGCAAGTCTCTTTACTCGTTCCGTAATACATCATCCTGCAACTAACTCATTAGCTGCAATGCTTGCAAGGCTTATAGTGATGTGCATTACCGAGTGGGCCCAGAGATACCTCTCCGACAATCGGAGTGACAAATCCTAATCTCGAAATACGCCAACCCAACAAGTACCTTCGGAGACACCTGTAGAGTACCTTTATAATCACCCAGTTATGTTGTGACGTTTGGTAGCACACAAAGTGTTCCTCCGGTATTCGGGAGTTGCATAATCTCATAGTCATAGGAACATGTATAAGTCATGAAGAAAGCAATAGCAGTAAAACTTAAACGATCATAGTGCTAAGCTAACGGATGGGTCTTGTCCATCACATCATTCTCCTAATGATGTGATCCCGTTGATCAAATGACAACTCATGTCTATGGCTAGGAAACATAACCATCTTTGATCAATGAGCTAGACTAGTAGAGGCATACTAGGGACACTCTGTTTTGTCTATGTATTCACACATGTACTAAGTTTCCGGTTAATACAATTCTAGCATGAATAATAAACATTTATCATGATATAAGGAAATAAATAATAAATTTATTATTGCCTCTAGGGCATATTTCCTTCAGTCTCCCACTTGCACTAGAGTCAATAATCTAGCTCACATCGCCATGTGATTTAATACCGATAGTTCACATCGTTATGTGAATAACACCCATAGTTCACATCACCATGTGACCAACACCCAAAGGGTTTACTAGAGTCAATAATCTAGTTCACATCGCTATGTGATTAATACCCAAGAGTAATAAGGTGTGATCATGTTTTGCTTGTGAGAGAAGTTTAGTCAACGGGTCTGTCACATTCAGATTCGTATGTATTTCGCAAATTTCTATGTCTACAATGCTCTGCATAGAGCTACTCTAGCTAATTGCTCCCACTTTCAATACGCATCCAGATTGATACTTAGAGTCATCTGGATTAAGTGTCAAAGCTTGCATCGGCGTAACCCTTTACGACGAACTCTTTATCACCTCCATAATCGAGAAACAATTCCTTAGTCATCCAGTTACTAAGGATAATTTTGACCGCTGTACAGTGATCTACTCCTGGATCACTATTGTACCCCCTTGACAAACTTATGGCAAGGTACACAACATGTTTGGTACACAGCATGGCATACTTTGTAGAACCTATGGCTGAGGCATAGGGAATGACTTTCATTCTCTCTATATTTTTCTGCCGTGGTCTGGCTTTGAGTCTTAACTTCACACCTTACAAGTCAGGCAAGAACTCCTTCTTTGACTGATCCATTTTGAACTACTTCAAAATCTTATCAAGATATGTACTCATCGAAAGTCTTATCAAGCGTCTTGATCTATCTCTATAGATCTTCATGCCCAATAAGTAAGCGGCTTCACCAAGGTCTTTCTTTGAAAAACTCCTTTCAAACACTCCTTTATGCTTTCCAGAAAATTCTACATCATTTCCGATCGACAATATGTCATTCACATATACTTATCAGAAAGGTTGTAGTGCTCCCACTCACTTCTTGTAAATATAGGCTTCACCGCAAGTCTGTATAAATCTATATGCTTTGATCAACTTATCAAAGCGTATATTCCAACTCCGAGATGCTTGCACCAGTCCATAGAAGGATCGCTGGAGCTTGCACATTTTGTTAGCACTTTTAGGATTGACAAAACCTTCTGGTTGCATCATATACAATTCTTCTTTAATAAATCCATTAAAGAACGCAGTTTCGTTATCCATTTGCCAGATTTCATAAAATGTGGCAATTGCTAACATGATTCGGACAGACTTAAGCATCGCTACTGGTGAGAAAATCTCATCATAGTCAACACCTTGAACTTGTCGAAAACCTTTCGCGACAAGTCGAGCTTTGTAGACAGTAACATTACCATCGGCGTCAGTCTTCCTCTTAAAGATCCATTTATTTTCAATGGCTTGTCGACCATCGGGCAAGTCAAGCAAAGTCCATACTTTGTTCTCATACATGGATCCCATCTCAGATTTCATGGCCTCGAGCCATTTTGCGGAATCTGGGCTCATCATCGCTTCCTCATAGTTCGTAGGTTCATCATGGTCCAGTAACATGACTTCCAGAACCGGGTTGCCGTACCACTCTGGTGCGGAACGTACTCTGGTTGATCTACGAAGTTTAGCAGTAACTTGATTCGAAGTTTCATGAACATCATCATTAGCTTCCTCACTAATTGGTGTAGGAATCACTGGAACCAGTTTCTGTGATGTACTACTATCCAATTCAGGAGAAGGTACAATTACCTCATCAAGTTCCACTTTCCTCCCACTCACTTCTTTCGAGAGAAACTCCTTCTCTAGAAAGGATCCACTCTTAGCAACAAAGACCTTGCCTTCGGATCTGTGATAGAAGGTGTACCCAACAGTTTCTTCTGGGTATCCTATGAAGATTTACTTCTCCGATTTGGGTTCGAGCTTATCATGTTGAAACTTTTTCACATAAGCATCGCAGTCCCAAATTTAAAGAAATGACAGCTTAGGTTTCTCATCAAACCATAGTTCATACGGTGTCATCTCCACGGATTTAGATGGTGCCCTATTTAACGTGAATGTAGCTGTCTCTAATGCATAACCCCAAAAGCGATAGTGGTAGATCGGTAAGAGACATCATTGATCGCACCATATCTAATAAAGTACGGTTACGACGTTCGGACACACCATTACGCTGTGGTGTTCCGGGTGGCGTGAGTTGTGAAACTATTCCACATTGTTTCAAATGAAGACCAAACTCGTAACTCAAATATTCTCCTCCACGATCAGATCGTAGAAACTTTATTTTCTTGTTACGATGATTCTCTACTTCACTCTGAAATTCTTTGAACTTTTCAAATGTTTTAGACTTGTGCTTCATTAAGTAGATATACCCATATCTGCTCAAATCATCAGTGAAGGTCAGAAAATAACGATACCCGCCGCGAGCTTCAACACTCATTGGCCCACATACATCAGTATGTATGATTTCCAACAAATATGTTGCTCGCTCCATAGTTCCAGAGAACGGAGTTTTAGTCATCTTGCCCATGAGGCATGGTTCACAAGCACCAAGTGATTCATAATCAAGTGATTCCAAAAGTCCATCACTATGGAGTTTCTTCATGCGTTTTACACCAGTATGACCTAAACGGCCATGCCACAAATAAGTTGCACTTATCATTATTAACCTTGCATCTTTTGGCTTCAATTTTATGAATATGTGTATCACACGATCGAGATCCAACAAACCAATTTCATTGGGTGTATGACCATAGAAGGTTTTATTCATGTAAACAGTACAACAATTATTCTCTAACTTACATGAATAACCGTATTGCAATAAACATGATCAAATCATATTCATGTTCAACACAAACACCAAATAACACTTATTTAGGTTCAACACTAATCCCGAAAGTATAGGGAGTGTGCGATGATGATCATATCAATCTTGGAACTACTTCCAATACACATCGTCACTTCATCCTTTAACTAGTTTATGTTAATTATGCAACTCCCATTTCGAGTTACTACTCTTTAGCAACTAAACCAGTATCAAATACCGAGGGGTTGCTATGAACACTAGTAAAATACACATCAATAATCTGTATATGAAATATACCTTTGTTCACTTTGCCATCCTTCTTATCCGCCAAGTATCTAGGGCAGTTCCACTTCCAGTGACCATTTCCTTTGCAGTAGAAGCACTTAGTTTCAGGCTTGAGTTTAGCTTTGGGTTTCTTCATGGGAGTGACAACTTGCTTGTCATTCTTCTTGAAGTTCCCCTTCTATCCCTTTGCCCTTTACTTGAAACAAGTGGTCTTGTTAACCATCAACACTTGATGCTCTTTCTTGATTTCTACCTTTGCCGATTTCAGCATCGCGAAGAGCTCGGGAATTACTTTCGTCATCCCTTGCATATTATAGTTCATCACGAAGTTCTACTAACTTTGGTGATAGTGACTAGAGAATTTTGTCAATTACTATCTTATCTGGAAGATTAACTCCCAGTTGATTCAAGCAATTGCAGTACCCAGACAATCTGAGCACATGCTCACTGGTTGAGCTATTCTCCTCCATCTTGTAGGCAAAGTACTGTCAGAGGTCTCATACCTCTCGACACGGGCATGAGTATGAAATACTAATTTCAACTCTTGGAACATCTTATATGCTCTGTGGCGTTCAAAACGTTTTTTGAAGTCCCGGTTCTAAGCCGTAAAGCATGGTGCACTTAAACTATCAAGTAGTCATCATACCGAGCTTTTGTCTAAACGTTCATAACGTCTACATCAGCTCCTGCAATAGGTCTGTCACCTAGCGGTGCATCAAGGACATAATTCTTCTGTGCAGCAATGAGGATAATCCTCAGATCACGGAACAATTCCGCATCATTGCTACTAACATCTTTCAACTTAGTTTTCTCTAGGAACATATAAAAAATAAACGGGGAGCAACATCGCGAGCTATTGACCTACAACATAGATATGCTAATACTACCAGGACTAAGTTCATGATAAATTAAAGTTCAATTTAATCATATTACTTAAAGAACTCCCACTTAGATAGACATCCCTCCGATCATCTAAATGATCACGTGATCCAAATCAACTAAACCATGTCCGATCATCACGTGAGATGGAGTAGTTTCAATGGTGAACATCTTATGTTGATCATATCTACTATATGATTCACGCTCGACCTTTCGGTCTCCAGTGTTCCGAGGCCATATCTGCATATGCTAGGCTCGTCAAGTTTAACCCGAGTATTCTGCGTGTGCAAAACTGGCTTACACCCGTTGTATTTGAACGTAGAGCTTATCACACCCGATCATCACGTGGTGTCTCGGCACGACGAACTTTCGCAACGGTGCATACTCAGGGAGAACACTTATACCTTGAAATTTAGTAAGGGGTCATCTTATAATGCTACCGTCGTTCTAAGCAAAATAAGAAGCATAATAAGATAAACATCACATGTAATCAAAATATGTGACATGATATGGCCATCATCATCTTGTGCTTTTGATCTCCATCTCCAAAGCACCGTCATGATCACCTTCGTCACCGGCGCGACACCTTGATCTCCATCGTAGCATCGTTGTCGTCTCGCCAACTATTGCTTCTACGACTATCGCTACCGGTTAGTGATAAAGTAAAGCAATTACATGGCGATTGCATTTCATACAATAAAGCGACAACCATATGGCTCCTGCCAGTTGCCGATAACTTTACAAAACATGATCATCTCATACAAAACCGTATATCTCATCATGTCTTGACCATATCACATCACAACATGCCCTGCAAAAACAAGTTAGACGTCCTCTACTTTGTTGTTGCAAGTTTTACGTGGCTGCTACGGGCTTTGCAAGAACCGTTCTTACCTACGCATACAAAAACCACAACGATGTTTCGTCAAGTATGTGTTGTTTTAACCTTTACAAGGACCGGACGTAGCCACACTTGATACAGCTAAAGTGAGAGAGACAGACACCCGCCAGTCACCTTTAAGCAACGAGTGCTCATAACGGTGAAACCAGTCTCGCGTAAGCGTACGCGTAATGTCGGTCCGGGCCGCTTCATCTCACAATACCGCCGAAGCAAAGTATGACATGCTGGTAAGCAGTATGACTAGTATCGCCCACAACTCATTGTGTTCTACTCGTGCATATCATCTACGCATAGACCTGGCTCATGATGCCACTGTTGGGGAACGTAGTATTTTTAAAAAAATTCCTACGATCACACAAGATCTATCTACTAGATGCATAGCAACGAGAGGGGAGAGTGTGTCTACGTACCCTCGTAGACCGGGAGCGGAAGCGTCAAGTGACGCGGTTGATGTAGTCGAACTTCTTCGCGATCCAACCGATCAAGCACCGAACGTACGGCACCTCCGCGTTCAGCACACGTTCAGCTTGATGACGTCCCACGAGCTCTTGATCCAGTTGAGCTTCACGGGAGAGTTTCGTCAACACGACGGCGTGGTGACGGATATGATGTATCTACCGGCGCAAGGCTTCGCCTAAGCACTGCAACGGTATGACCGAGGTGTGTTTCTGTGGAGAGGGGCACCGCACACGGCTAAAACAATTCAACTAGTGTGTCCTAGGGTGCCCTCTGCCCCCGTATATAAAGGAGCAAGGGAGAGGCCGGCCCTAGAGGGGGCGCGCCAAGTGTGGGGAGTCCTACTAGGACTCCCAAGTCCTAGTAGGATTCCCCTTTCCTTTCCGAAGTAGGAGAGAAGGAAAGAGGGGGAGAGGGAGAAGGAAAAGGGGGCTGCACCCCTTGTCCAATTCGGACCAGAAGGGGGGCACGCGCCTCCTTCCTTTTGGCCTCTCTCTTCTATTCCTGTAACTCCCCAGTACTCCGAAAATACCCGAATCACTCGGAACCTTTCCGATGTCCGAATATAGTCGTCCAATATATCGATTTTTACGTCTCGACCATTTCGAGACTCCTCGTCATGTCCCCGGTCTCATCCGGGACTCCGAAATCCTTCGGTACATCAAAACTCATAAACTCATAATACCGATCGTCATCAAACGTTAAGCGTGCGGACCCTACGGGTTCGAGAACTATGTAGACATGACCGAGACTCATCTCTGGTCAATAACCAATAGCGGAACCTGGATGCTCATATTGGCTCCTACATATTCTACGAAGATCTTTATCGGTCAAACCGCATAACAACATATGTTGTTCCCTTTGTCATCGGTATGTTACTTGCCCGAGATTCGATCGTCGGTATCTCAATACCTAGTTCAATCTCGTTACCGGCAAGTCTCTTTACTCGTTCCGTAATACATCATCCTGCAACTAACTCATTAGCTGCAATGCTTGCAAGGCTTATAGTGATGTGCATTACCGAGTGGGCCCAGAGATACCTCTCCGACAATCGGAGTGACAAATCCTAATCTCGAAATACGCCAACCCAACAAGTACCTTCGGAGACACCTGTAGAGTACCTTTATAATCACCCAGTTACGTTGTGACGTTTGGTAGCACACAAAGTGTTCCTCCGGTATTCGGGAGTTGCATAATCTCTTAGTCATAGGAACATGTATAAGTCATGAAGAAAGCAATAGCAGTAAAACTTAAACGATCATAGTGCTAAGCTAACGGATGGGTCTTGTCCATCACATCATTCTCCTAATGATGTGATCCCGTTGATCAAATGACAACTCATGTCTATGGCTAGGAAACATAACCATCTTTGATCAATGAGCTAGTCTAGTAGAGGCATACTAGGGACACTCTGTTTTGTCTATGTATTCACACATGTACTAAGTTTCCGGTTAATACAATTCTAGCATGAATAATAAACATTTATCATGATATAAGGAAATAAATAATAAATTTATTATTGCCTCTAGGGCATATTTCCTTCAACATCTCCATAGCCCGTTGATACGCCTAGTCGATGTGAGACTATCTCCCTTCTTTTTTGTTGGGGAACGTAGTATTTTAAAATTTTCCTACGATCACGCAAGATCTACCTACCAGATGCATAGCAACGAGAGGGATAGTGCGTCTACGTACCCTCGTAGACCGGGAGCGGAAGCGTCAGGTGACGCAGTTGATGTAGTCGAACTTCTTCGCGATCCAACCGATCAAGCACCGAACGTACGACACCTCCGCGTTCAGCACACGTTCAGCTTGATGACGTCCCACGAGCTCTTGATCCAGTTGAGCTTCACGGGAGAGTTTCATCAGCACGACGGCGTGGTGACGGATATGATGAAGTTACCTGCGCAGGGCTTCGCCTAAGCACTGTGACAGTATGACTGAGGTGTGTTTCTATGGAGGGGGGCACCACACACGGCTAAAACAATTCAACTTGTGTGTCTTTGGGTGCCCCCTGCCCCCGTATATAAAGGAGCAAGGGGGAAGGCCGGCCGGCCCCTATTGGCGCGCCAAGGAGGAGCAATCCTACTAGGAATAGGATTGCAATCCTATTCCTAGTAGGAACTACCAAAAGGGAGAAGGGGGAAAGGAAGGAGAGGGAGAAGGAGAAGGAAAGGGGCGCCGACCCCCCTCCTTCCTTGTCCAATTCGGACCAAGGGGTGGGGGGCGCGCGGCCCAGCCCTGGCCTTCCTTCCCACTTTCTCCTACGGCCCATTAAGGCCCATACCTTCCCCACGGGGTTCCAGTAACCCCCCCCCCCCGGTACTCCGGTTAATTTCGAAACTTTACGGAACACTTCCGGTGTCCGAATATAGTCGTCCAATATATCAATATTTACGTCTCCGACATTCCGAGACTCCTCGTCATGTCCGTGATCTCATCCGGGACTCCGAACTACCTTCGGTACATCAAAACTCATAAACTCATAATACCGATCGTCATCAAACGTTAAGTGTGCGGACCCTACGGGTTCGAGAACTATGTAGACATGACCGAGACTCATCTCCGGTCAATAACCAATAACGGAACCTGGATGCTCATATTGGCTCCTACATATTCTACAAAGATCTTTATCAGTCAAACCGCATAACAACATATGTTGTTCCTTTTGTCATCGGTATGTTACTTGCCCGAGATTCGATCGTCGGTATCTCTATACCTAGTTCAATCTCGTTACCGGCAAGTATCTTTACTCGTTCCGTAATACATCATCTCGTGACTAACTCATTAGTCATTTGCTTGCAAGGCTTATTATGATGTGCATTACCGAGAGGGCCCAAAGATACCTCTCCGACACTCGGAGTGACAAATCCTAGTCTTGATCTATGCCAACACCACGAATACTTTCGGAGACACCTGTAGAGCATCTTTATGATCACCCAGTTATGTTGTGACGTTTGATAGCACACAAGGTGTTCCTACGGTATTCGGGAGTTGCATAATCTCATAGTCATAGGAACATGTATTAGTCATGAAGAAAGCAATAGCAGTAAAACTAAACGATCATAGTGCTAAGCTAACGGATGGGTCTAGTCCATCACATCATTCTCCTAATGATGTGATCCCGTTGATCAAATGACAACTCATGTCTATGGCTAGGAAACATAGCCATCTTTGATCAATGAGCTAGTCTAGTAGAGGCATACTAGGGACATACTATTTTGTCTATGTATTCACACATGTACTAAGTTTCCGGTTAATACAATTCTAGCATGAATAAAACACATTTATCATGATATAAGGAAATACAAATAACATCTTTATTATTGCCTCGAGGGCATATTTCCTTCAGTCTCTCACTTGAACTAGAGTCAATAATCTAGATTACAAAGTAATGATCCTCACACCCATGGAGTCCTGGTGCTGATCATGTTTACCCGCGGAAGAGGCTTAGTCAACGGGTCTGCAACATTCAGATCCGTATGTATCTTGTAAATCTCTATGTCTCCCTCCTTGACTATATCGCGGATGGAATTGAAGCGTCTTTTGATGTGCTTTGTTCTCTTGTGAAACCTGGATTCCTTCGCCAAGGCTATTGCTCCAGTGTTGTCACAAAAGATTTTCATTGGACCCGATGCACTAGGTATTACACCTAGATCGGATATGAACTCCTTCATCCAGACTCCTTCATTTGCTGCTTCCGAAGCAGCTATGTATTCCGCTTCACACGTAGATCCTGCCACGACGCTTTGCTTGGAACTGCACCAACTGACAGCTCCGCCGTTCAATAAAAATACATATCCGGTTTGTGACTTAGAGTCATCCAGATCAGTGTCAAAGCTAGAATCGACGTAACTGTTTACGACGAGCTCTTTGTCACCTCCATACACGAGAAACATATCGTTTGTCCTTTTCAGGTATTTCAGGATGTTCTTGACCGCTGTCCAGTAATCCACTCCTGGATTACTTTGGTACCTCCTGCTAGACTTATAGCAAGGCACACATCAGGTCTGGTACACAGCATTGCATACATGATAGATCCTATGGCCGAGGCATAGGGAATGACTTTCATTTTCTCTCTATCTTCTGCAGTGGTCGGGCATTGAGTCTTACTCAACTTCACACCTTGTAACACAGGCAAGAACCCTTTCTTTGACTGATCCATTTTGAACTTCTTCAAAACTTTATCAAGGTATGTGCTTTGTGAAAGTCCAATTAAGCGTCTTGATCTATCTCTATAGATCTTGATGCCTAATATGTAAGCAGCTTCACCGAGGTCTTTCATTGAAAAACTCTTATTCAAGTATCCTTTTATGCTATCCAGAAATTCTATACCATTTCCAATCAACAATATGTCATCCACATATAATATCAGAAATGCTACAGAGCTCCCACTCACTTTCTTGTAAATACAGGCTTCTCCAAAAGTCTGTATAAAACCATATGCTTTGATCATCTCATCAAAGCGTATATTCCAACTCCGATATGCTTGCACCAGTCCATAGATGGATCGCTGGAGCTTGCACACTTTGTTAGCACCTTTTGGATCGATAAAACCTTCTGGTTGCATCATATACAATTCTTCTTTGAGATATCCATTCATGAATGCAGTTTTGACATCCATTTGCCAGATTTCATAATCATAAAATGCGGCAATTGCTAACATGATTCGGACAGACTTAAGCATCGCTACAGGTGAGAAAGTCTCATCGTAGTCAACTCCTTGAACTTGTCGAAACCCTTTCGCAACAAGTCGAGCTTTGTAAACAGTAACATTACCGTCTGCGTCGGTCTTCCTCTTGAAGATCCATTTATTATCGATGGCTTGCCGATCATCGGGAAAGTCAACCAAAGTCCATACTTTGTTCTCATACATGGATCCCATCTCAGATTTCATGGCCTCAAGCCATTTTGCGGAATCTGGGCTCATCATCGCTTCCTCATAGTTCGTAGGTTCATCATGGTCTAGTAACATGACTTCCAGAACTGGGTTGCCGTACCACTCTGGTGCGGAACGTACTCTGGTTGATCTACGACGTTCAGCAGAAACTTGATCTGAAGTTTCATGATCATCATCATTAGCTTCCTCACTAATTGGTGTAGGAATTACTGGAACAATTTTCTATGATGTATTACTTTCCAATTCAGGAGAAAGTACAATTACCTCATCAAGTTCTACTTTCCTCCCACTCACTTATTTCGAGAGAAACTCCTTCTCTAGAAAGGATCCATTCTTAGCAACGAATATCTTGCCTTCGGATCTGTGATAGAAGGTGTACCCAACAGTCTCTTTTGGATATCCTATGAAGACACATTTCTCCGACTTGGGTTCGAGCTTATCAGGTTGAAGCTTTTTCACATAAGCATCGCAGCCCCAAACTTTAAGAAACGACAACTTTGGTTTCTTGCCAACCATAGTTCATAAGGTGTCGTCTCAACGGATTTAGATGGTGCCCTATTTAACGTGAATGCAGTTGTCTCTAAAGCATATCCCCAAAACGATAGTGGTAAATCGGTAAGAGACATCATAGATCGCACCATATCCAATAAAGTACGATTACGATGTCCGGACACACCATTACGCTGTGGTGTTCCGGGTTGATATGGCCACTATAGGTTATTTGGCAGCGACGCGGACTAGAGGAAACAAAGTGTTGTTTGCGCAGGAGAAGAATGATGACAAAGGAATACTGGGACTTGCACCGTATGCTAAATTCAATGATATAAATTTGTCTGGCAAATTTTCTGTCAAGTTAGTAGAGCCAGAGGAGGTGAAGCCGAATTTTCGTACGCCAAGCTGGGTAATGATTGGTGCAATTCCAGTCCAAATATCGTGACATCCCAAGTCAATTAGGAAACGAAGTGCACATGTGGTATGGATATTTCCTACGTAGAGTCATAGCACTAGTTACGTTTACTAGTTCGTTTTTTTAATCTCAGGTGATCAAGTGGCCAGATATTTAATCACGTAAATCTTCTTTAGTTTAAGTAGGAGAGAGAGAGTCAGTGTCCAATTATTTTACGTTTCCTAGTCGGTTCCATGGAACGACCTCGCCTATAGCTGGAACGGGCTGGCTTCGGCTGGTGTACGGGAGTTTTTGATGGGAGATCGACTATTTTATCAAGAGTTACAATAGAAAAGTCCCAGGTTGGGGGACGCCAATACTATGAGTTTCTGCGATCCTTGATCGGAGATTTGTTGCTGTTGCGCTGCCGTGATTAACTTTGGGTTAATTTCGGTGCAAGTCTACTCCTTTGGTTTCTTGCTATTTCCCTGATCCAAAGGCTTATTCTTCTTCTACGTCTGCTATCTATTTTCTGTGACCATCGCTGCCGCTGTTTGTTGTTGTTTCGCAAGTACAGTGAAGGATTGTTCTAACCATTGACTCGTTATCTAGTCGAGTCATATCACGGGTGGCGTGAGTTGTGAAACTATTCCACATTGTTTCAAATGAAGACCAAACTCGTAACTCAAATATTCTCCTCCACGATCAGATCATAGAAACTTTATTTTCTTGTTACGATGATTCTCTACTTCACTCTGAAATTCTTTGAACTTTTCAAATGTTTCAGACTTGTGCTTCATTAAGTAGATATACCCATATCTGCTCATATCATCAGTGAAGGTCAGAAAATAACGATACCCGCCGCGAGCTTCGACACTCATTGGTCCGCATACATCAGTATGTATGATTTCCAACAAATCTGTTGCTCGCTCCATAGTTCCGGAGAACGGAGTTTTAGTCATCTTGCCCATGAGGCATTGTTCGCAAGCACCAAGTGATTCATAATCAAGTGATTCCAAAAGTCCATCACTATGGAGTTTCTTCATGCGCTTTACACCAATATGACCCAAACGGCAGTGCCACAAATAGGTTGCACTATCATTGTTAACCTTGCATCTTTTGGTTTCAATATTATGAATATGTGCATCACTACAATCGAGATCCAATAAGAATAGACCACTCTTCAAGGGTGCATGACCATAAAAGATATTATTCATAAAAATAGAACAACCATTATTCTCTGATTTAAATGAATAACCATCTCGCAATAAACAAGATCCAGATATAATGTTCATGCTCAACGCTGGCACCAAATAACAATTATTTAGGTCTAACACTAATCCCGAAGGTAGATATAGAGGTACCGTGCCGACGGCGATCACATCGACTTTGGAACCACTTCCCACGCGCATCGTCACCTCGTCCTTAGCTAATCTTCGTTTAATCCGCAGTCCCTGTTTCGAGTTACAAATATTAGCAACGGAACCAGTATCAAATACCCAGGTACTACTACGAGCATTAGTAAGGTACACATCAATAAAATGTATATCACATATACCTTTGTTCACCTTGCCATCCTTCTTATCCGCCAAATACTTGGGGCAGTTCCGCTTCTAGTGTCCAGTCCCTTTGCAGTAGAAGCACTCAGTTTCAGGCTTGGCTCCAGACTTGGGTTTCTTCGCGGGAGTAGCAACTGTCTTGCTATTCTTCTTGAAGTTCCCCTTCTTTCCCTTGCCCTTTTTCTTGAAACTAGTGGTATTGTTAACCATCAACACTTGATGCTCCTTTTTGATTTCTACCTCCACAGCTTTGAACATAGCGAAGAGCTCGGGAATTGTCTTCTGCATCCCTTGCATATTATAGTTCATCACGAAGCCTTTATAGCTTGGTGGCAGTGATTGAAGAACTTTATCAATAACACTATCCTCGTCAACATTGCAACCAAGTTGAGTCATATGATTGTAGTACCCAGACATTCTGAGCAAATGTTCACTGATAGGACTATTCTCCTCCATCTTGCAGCTGTAGAACTTATTGGAAATCTCATATTTCTCAATCCGGGCATTTGCTTGAAATATTAACTTCAACTCCTGGAACATCTCATATGGTCCATGACGTTCAAAACGTCGTTGAAGTCCTGGTTCTAAGCCGTAAAGCATGGCACACTGAACTATCGTGTAGTCATCAGACCGCGTCTGCCAGACGTTTAAAGCGTCTACATTGGCGGGAGGGGGCTTGTCACCTAGCGGTGCTTCAAGGACATAATTCTTCTATGCAACAATGAGTATAATCCTCAAGTTACGGACCCAGTCCGTGTAATTGCTACCATCATCTTTCAACTTAGCTTTCTCTAGGAATGCATTAAAATTCAAAGGAACGGTAGCACGGGCCATTGATCTACAACAACATAGATATGCAAAAACTATCTGGACTAAGTTCATGATAAATTAAAGTTCAATTTAATCATATTACTTAAGAACTCCCACTTAGATAGACATCCCTCCGGTCATCTAAATGATCACGTGATCCAAATCAACTAAACCAGGTCTGATCATCACGTGAGATGGAGTAGTTTCAATGGTGAACATCTTATGTTGATCATATCTACTATATGATTCACGCTCGACCTTTCGGTCTCCAGTGTTCCGAGGCCATATCTGCATATGCTAGGCTCGTCAAGTTTAACCCGAGTATTCTGCGTGTGCAAAACTGGCTTACACCCGTTGTATTTGAACGTAGAGCTTATCACACCCGATCATCACGTGGTGTCTCGGCACGACGAGCTTTCGCAACGGTGCATACTCAGGGAGAACACTTATACCTTGAAATTTAGTAAGGGATCATCTTATAATGCTACCGTCGTCCTAAGCAAAATAAGAAGCATAATAAGATAAACATCACATGCAATCAAAATATGTGACATGATATGGCCATCATCATCTTGTGCTTTTGATCTCCATCTCCAAAGCACCGTCATGATCACCTTCGTCACCGGCGCGACACCTTGATCTCCATCGTAGCATCGTTGTCGTCTCGCCAACTATTGCTTCTACGACTATCGCTACCGCTTAGTGATAAAGTAAAGCAATTACATGGCGATTGCATTTCATACAATAAAGAGACAACCATATGGCTCCTGCCAGTTGCCGATAACTTTACAAAACATGATTATCTCATACAAAACTGTATAACTCATCATGTCTTGACCATATCACATCACAACATGCCCTGCAAAAACAAGTTAGACGTCCTCTACTTTGTTGTTGCAAGTTTTACGTGGCTGCTACGGGCTTAGCAAGAACCGTTCTTACCTACGCATACAAAAACCACAACGATGTTTCGTCAAGTATGTGTTGTTTTAACCTTCACAAGGACCGGGCATAACCACACTCGATTCAGCTAAAGTGAGAGAGACAGACACCCGCCAGTCACCTTTAAGCAACGAGTGCTCAAACGGTGAAACCAGTCTCGCGTAAGTGTACGCGTAATGTCGGTCCGGGCCGCTTCATCTCACAATACCGCCGAAGCAAAGTTTGACATACTGGTAAGCAGTATGACTAGTATCGCCCACAACTCATTGTGTTCTACTCGTGCATATCATCTACGCATAGACCTGGCTCTGATACCACTGTTGGGGAACGTAGTATTTTAAAATTTTCCTACGATCACGCAAGATCTATCTACCAGATGCATAGCAACGAGAGGGAGAATGTGTCTACGTACCCTCGTAGACCGGGATCGGAAGCGTCAAGTGTCGCGGTTGATGTAGTCGAACTTCTTTGCGATCCAACCGATCAAGCACCGAACGTACGGCACCTCCGCGTTCAGCACACGTTCAGCTTGATGACGTCCCACGAGCTCTTGATCCATTTGAGCTTCACAGGAGAGTTTCATCAGCACGACGGCGTGGTGACGGATATGATGTATCTACCGGCGCAGGGCTTCGCCTAAGCACTGTGACGGTATGACCGAGGTGTGTTTCTGTGGAGGGGGCACCGCACACGGCTAAAACAATTCAACTTGTGTGTGTTTGGGTGCTCCCTGCCCCCATATATAAAGGAGCAAGGGGGGAGGCCGGCCGGCCCCTTGTGGCGCGCCTAGGAGGTGCAATCCTACTAGGAATAGGATTGCAATCCTATACCTAGTAGGAACTACCAAAAGGGAGAAGGGGGAAAGGAAGGAGAGGGAGAAGGAGAAGGAAAGGGGCGCCGACCCCCCTCTTTCCTTGTCCAATTCGGACCAAGGGGTGGGGGGCGCGCTGCCCAGCCCTGGCCCTCCTTTCCTCTTTCTCCTACGGCCCATTAAGGCCCGTAGCTTCCCCAGGGGTTCCGGTAACCCCCCCCCCCCCGGTACTCCGGTAAAATCCGAAACTTTACGGAACACTTCCGATGTCCGAATATAGTCGTCCAATATATCAATCTTCACGTATCGGACATTCCGAGACTCCTTGTCATGTCCGTGATCTCATCCGGGACTCCGAACTGCCTTCGGTACATCAAAACTCATAAACTCATAATACCGATCATCATCAAACGTTAAGCGTGCGGACCCTACGGGTTCGAGAACTATGTAGATATGACCGAGACTCATCTCCGGTAAATAACCAATAGCGGAACCTGGATGCTCATATTGGCTCCTACATATTCTACGAAGATCTTTATCGGTCAAACCGCATAACAACATACGTTGTTCCTTTTGTCATCGGTATGTTACTTGCCCGATATTCGATCGTCGGTATCTCTATACCTAGTTCAATCTCGTTACTGGCAAGTCTCTTTACTCATTCCGTAATACATCATCTTGTGACTAACTCATTAGTCATGTGCTTGCAAGGCTTATTATGATGTGCATTACCGAGAGGGCCCAGAGATACCTTTCTGACACTCGGAGTGACAAATCCTAGTCTTGATCTATGCCAACACCACGAACACTTTCGGAGACACCTGTAGAGCATCTTTATGATCACCCAGTTACGTTGTGACGTTTGATAGCACACAAGGTGTTCCTACGGTATTCGGGAGTTGCATAATCTCATAGTCATAGGAACATGTATAAGTCATGAAGAAAGCAATAACAGTATAACTAAAGGATCATAGTGCTAAGATAATGGATGGGTCTAGTCCATCACATCATTCTCCTAATGATGTGATCCCGTTGATCAAATGACAACTCATGTCTATGGCTAGGAAACATAGCCATCTTTGATCAATGAGCTAGTCTAGTAGAGGCATACTAGGGACATACTATTTTGTCTATGTATTCACACATGTACTAAGTTTTCGGTTAATACAATTCTAGCATGAATAAAAGACATTTATCATGATATAAGGAAATGCAAATATCATATTTATTATTGCCTCTAGGGCATATTTCCTTCATTATTATGATGTGTATTACCGAGAGGGCCCACATATACCTCTCCGACACTCGGAGTGACAAATCCTAGTCTTGATCTATGCCAACACCACGAACACTTTCGGAGACACCTGTAGATCATCTTTATGATCACCCAGTTATGTTGTGACGTTTGATAGCACACAAGGTGTTCCTACGGTATTCGGGAGTTGCATAATCTCATAGTCATAGGAACATGTATAAGTCATGAAGAAAGCAATACCAGTAAAACTAAACAATCATAGTGCTAAGCTAACGGATGGGTCTAGTCCATCACATCATTCTCCTAATGATGTGATCCCATTGATCAAATGACAACTCATGTCTATGGCTAGGAAACATAGCCATCTTTGATCAATGAGCTAGTCTAGTAGAGGCATACTAGGGACATACTATTTTGTCTATGTATTCACACATGTACTAAGTTTTCGGTTAATACAATTCTAGCATGAATAAAAGACATTTATCATGATATAAGGAAATGCAAATAACTTCTTTATTATTGCCTCTAGGGCATATTTCCTTCATTATTATGATGTGTATTACCGAGAGGGCCTAGAGATACCTCTCCGACACTCGAAGTGACAAATCCTAGTCTTGATCTATGCCAACACCACGAACACTTTCGGAGACACCTGTAGAGCATCTTTATGATCACCCAGCTACGTTGTGACGTTTGATAGCACACAAGGTGTTCCTTCGGTATTCGGGAGTTGCATAATCTCATAGTCATAGGAACATGTATAAGTCATGAAGAAAGCAATAGCAGTAAAACTAAACGATCATAGTGTTTAGCTAACGGATGGGTCTAGTCCATCACATCATTCTCCTAATGATGTGATCCCGTTGATCAAATGACAACTCATGTTTATGGCTAGGAAACATAGCCATCTTTGATCAATGAGCTAGTCTAGTAGAGGCATACTAGGGACATACTATTTTGTCTATGTATTCACACATGTACTAAGTTTCCGGATAATACAATTCTAGCATGAATAAAAGACATTTATCATGATATAAGGTAATACAAATAACATTTTTATTATTGCCTCTAGGGCATATTTCCTTCATTTTTGTCTTCTCCACAACCACCTCTATTCCACCCATAGTGCTATGTCCATGGCTCACGCTCATGTACTGCGTGAAAGTTGAAAGGTTTGAAAAGATAGAGTATGAAAAAAAGTGCTTGGCTGAAATCGGGGTTGAGCATGATATGAATATTTTTATGTGATAACGAGGGAGCATAGCCAACACTATATGATTTTGTAGGGATAACTTTCTTTAGCCATAGTATTTTGAGAAGACATGATTGCTTTGTTAGTATGCTTGAAGTATTATTATTTCTTATGTCAATATAGACTTTTGTCTTGAATCTTTCAGATCTGAACATTCATGCCACAATTAAGAGAATTACATTGAAAAACTATGTTGGTTAGCATTCCACATCAAAAATTCTTTCTTTATCATTTACCTACTCGAGGACGAGCAGGAATTAAGCTTGGGGATGCTGATACGTCTCCAACGTATCTATAATTTTTTTATTGTTCCATGCTATTATATTATCCTTCTAGGATGTCTTATGGGCTTTATTATACACTTTTATATGATTTTTTGGACTAACCAATTAACCCAGAGCCCAGTGCCAATTTTCTTTTTCTCCTGTTTTAGGGTTATACATAAAAGGAATATCAAACGGAGTCCAATTGACGAGCCAATTTTTTATGATTTTTTCTGGACCAAAAGAAGCCCCCAAGCAAAAGAGTTGGGCCAGGAGAGCCACGGGCTGCCCTCGAGGGTGGGGGCGCGCCCTGGGCAGGGAGGGTGCGCCCTCCTATCTCGAGGACGGCCCGTAGCTCCCCTTTACTTGGCCCTGACTCAAAAAATTCCTATAAATACTGAAACCTTCGGAAATTAACCTAGATCGGGAGTTCCGCCGCTGAAAGCCTCTGTAGCCACCGAAAACCAATCTACACATGTTCTGGCACCCTGCCGGAGGGGGGGAATCCCTCTCCGGTGGCTATCTTCTTCATCCCGGCGCTCTCCATGACGAGGAGGGAGTAGTCCACCCTCGGGGCTGAGGGTATGTATCAGTAGCTATGTGTTTGATCTCTCTCTCTCTCTCTCTCTCTCTCTCTCTCTCTCTCTCTCTCTCGTGTTCTTGAGATGGCACAATCTTGATGTATCACGAGCTTTGCTATTATAGTTGGATCTTATGATGCTTCTCCCCTCTATCGTCTTGTAATGGATTGAGTTTTCCCTTTGAAGTTATCTTATCGGATTGAGTCTTTAAGGATTTGAGAACACTTGATGTATGTCTTGCACATGCTTATCTATGGTGACAATGGGATATCGTGTGATCTACTTGATGTATATTTTGGTGATCAACTTGCGGGTTCCGTGACCTTGGGAACCTATGCATAGGGGTTGGCACACACCACACAAACGATAGATCGTAGCCATCTCCACTAGCCTACGGTAATTTTTTTCCAATGGGATAGCTATTTGTGTGTGAGGAGGAGAAACCATGGTTGGTTGAGGAGGAGGAGGTGGTTTGGCTGGGCAAGAGGAGGTGGCCGTCGAGGGGTTGGTGTTGCTCGTTGGTGCAAGTTCTTCGTGAGGTGGCCACACGCGTCGAAGGTATAATCACGCGTGACAATTTTTTTAGTGTTAATTGGTTTGTGCTGTCATTTTAGCGGTCGGTTAGTGTAGCGGGTACAAATATTGTTCGTTGTGATTAATGAGATGGAAGTGTCTGACAGGTTAAAATGTCTGAATCAGTTAATTTGACTGTTTATTATGGCCCTGGCAATGTTCGATATAATGAGTTCGGTGTTGATCTCAGCGAGTATAAAAAATGTGTCATGACACTTCCAGACCCGGACAAACTGGACATTAGACAGTTGAAGTACTGGTTGACAACTAGTTTTGGACTGGATTCTGGGGTATGTTCTGTCAGTATTCAAGCATTGTGGACCAAATCGTGTAAAAATGTGAAGTGGGAGTTGATGCTGATAGAGAGGAGCCAGCAGTGGTTGAACCTGTTAAGGCGTTGCAGAGACCGAAAAATCCACCCATATGCCCTAGTGCAACCTGTGGCGAAGGAGGAGAATACCGGACAACCAGAGGGGGGGTATGAACCCGGGCAGGGCAGTCAAGTGGCTAACGAGATTTATTTGTCCGGGTCACAACCAATGGATGTGGATGCTAGCCAACCCGAGGAAGAGCCAGATTACGTGCCACACAATTTGCAGAGTAGCCGGTCGCTAATATTACCCGGTTCTGGTTTTGCTGATGGGGATGAGGAAGAGGATGAGGAAGAGGATGAGGAAGGAGAAGAATACCGGACAACCAGAGGGGGGGAAATGCAGAGGGTGATGGAGGAAGAGGACGAGGATGGACTGGCTGAGGATCTCGATTCTGAAAATTCCGAGGATGAAGTGGAGGTACCGATTCCTGCCGCATGGGATCAGGACCTATCCACCGGTCTCACGGTCAACGATGGCCATGAGACTCCATGGGAGTATCATCTGAACCAAGTCCAGATAGGTGCTATGTATGATACAAAGAAGAAATTGAAATATGCGGTGGTAAAGTGGGCTATGTCCACGCAGAGGGTATTTCGGACACACGTTTCAAATCAAACAAACTATACAGTGAAATGTGTTGAAGAAGGTTGTCCTGCGAAGGTGCACGGGCACGTGCCGAAGTATAACATCCACTGGGTTGTCACCGGTGTTGTTCCACATACTTGTGTGAGGAAAAACCTTCTGGTGAATCATCCGAACCTGTCTTCTACTCTCATTGCGCAACTCATGTATACTGAGATAGTGAACAAGAAAGACATGGAAGCAAAACACATCCAGACAGCAGTGAAAGTCAGATGGAATTATGTCATTCCTTACGGGAAGGCTTGGAGGGCTAAGCAGAAGGCTATGGAGGAAAGGTTTGGGACGTTCTTCGACTCATATGACAATGTTGTGCGGCTCCTTCAAGTATTGAAGGAGAGGAATCCCGGCACTTATGTTAAGGTACAACACATAAGATTGGCGAGTATACCAGATTTTAAGGTGTTGAAGAGAGTATTCTTTTCTTTTTCTGTTTGCATCGAAGCTTTCCGGCATTGTCCTCCTGTGATGTTTGTGGATGGCACATTCCTGACTGGTCAGTACAGAGGGCAAATCCTTACTGCTATTGGTGTTGACGGGAACAATCAAATCATCCCACTTGCTATGGCATTCGTGGAGGGTGAGAATTTTCCAAGCTGGATATGGTTCTTGAGGCAAGTGAAAATTGCCATCGTGAAGGACCGACCGAACGTGTCTGTCATTCATGACAGACATGCTGGTATATTGAAGGCCGTGAAGACACTGAGGAATCCAACTGAGTTAGAACCAACACCATGGATGGACCTGCAGAGCCGGTGGTGCATGCGCCATCTTGGGGCAAATTTTTTCTCACAGTTCAAGAACAAGCGGTTGATGAAGTTGTTCAAAAAATTATGCAAGCAGAACCAGCCACGCAAATACAATTTTATTTGGTCAAAACTAGATGAGTTTACTAAGAAGCAGGTTAAGGCCAGACGGACAATGGAAAAAGATCAGGCTAAATTAGCAATAGTCATCGCGCAGCTAGAGCAGCCTGTAGCTCTGTGTGACTTGCCAGCAATTGACCCTCCTGGCACTCAGAGGCCGAATGGCAGGGCAATAAAGGATTTCACTGAGTGGATAGAGAAAGAGCCTCCCGTTAATTGGTCTTTGCTGCATGACACCCATGGAGCTAGGTATGGCCACATGACAACCAACCTTGCTGAGGTGTATAACTTTGTACTTAGAGGGAATAGAGCATTGCCACTCACAGCTATTGTGGAGGGTGTATTCCATGGCACTTTGAGATATTTCAGAGAAAGGCAGGAGTTAGCAAAGAAGCATATTGCAGATCATCCGAACCAACCTTATTGTAGCCGTGTCATGCAGTACATGGCAAAGAAGATAGAGAAAGCAAAGAAGCACACTGTCAGGCTCATTGGTAATCAGGAAAGGAGGTATGAGGTTCAGCTACCTACCGATGGTTTTGGTACGTCAAATGAGGTGAAGACGCATGAGGTAAAAATAGGAACAGAATTTTATCCAACGTGTGAGTGTACATGCAACAAACCGCAGTTGTTGCACCTTCCTTGCTCACATGTGTTGGCTGCGTGCGGCCTGATTAAGTTGGATGCCATCTCCTTCGTGTCCCCATACTATTTGAAAGAGTCAGTACGCAACACATGGACCGGTGAGATGACAGGGTTTAGAGTCGTCGGCAATTTCAACAAGGTAAACGATGATGAGAGAGTATACATCCCAGATCCTGCTCTTCGGCGAACCAGTAGGGGTAGACGTAAGGTCCGTCGCATCCGTAATGATATGGACCAATCTGAAGCTGGGGGAGCAACCAGACAGTGCTTGCTATGCGCGAATTATGGGCATAGGATGAAATAATTGTCCCGACCTTAACAAAGACGGTGCGTCCACATCGACAAGTGCGACAACAGGAGCAAGAGGCGGACGTGGTCGAGGCAGTCGAGGCCGAAGGGGACGGCGAGGAAGAAATAACTCAGAAGTTATATAATCAGTCAGACTATGTTCTAATTTGTAATATGTCGCACTATGTTTTATTTCGTATTATGTCGGACTATGTTTTATTTTCTAATATGTCTGGACTATGTTTTAATTTGTAATATGTCAGAGATGTTTTCATTTCTAATATGTCGAATTATGTTATAATTTGTAATATGTCTAAAGCTAGAAGAGAGAAAGAATAGAGGAGAGAAAGAAGAAAGGCTTGGGGGGGGGGGGGCAGGCCCTTTTCGGTCTAATGTAAGCCGAAGAGGTCTTCGGTCGGGGCCAAACCGAAGACATCTCTTCGGTCGACAGCCCGCCGACGGCCCACTCTTCGGCCCACCTCCCTCTCTCTTTGGCTTTGCCCAGGCCGAAAAGGGCTCTTCGGCTTTGCCCAGGCCGAAAATGGCCTCTTCGGCGTACAGAAGACCGAGAGGATGCTATTTTTGCAATATACGAATTCACAGTGTCAGTTTTCGAATTTGCTCAAAATACAGTGCCAGTTTTAAAAAAAAATCCAGGGCTTCCAAAATCGTATTCCACGATAGGTACGGGGTTCCTACCTTCTCGTCATAGCCGACGAACTTTCCATCAAAATCAACAAGAGGCCCTCCAATCCCAGCCTAGAAAAAAACAATTGAAGTGGCATTGAAGCAGGTTGCGAGGAGAAGTCACCATTTGTAATGTGAAAGATGTATGGTTTAGCTGCACGGCATGAAAACATTTAACTGTATGGCGTCATATGCAAGAAAAATTACTGTAACGCTTTGGACACATTCGCCGGTGGTCGTTATTCCTGGTGGATATAGACTGGCCCCACAGATTAATATTAGCCTTTTCTGCGTACTTTGTCCTCACTCGTGTGCATCCAGAAGCGACTTCCCGACCGGTCATCCATGCTGAAATTACTCCAAGCTGAGTACACTTAACTTTGAAGTTATGTCCGAATGAGCTTCCGAAAAAGAAGAGATTCCTTATTGATATGAGTAGTCTATATCATCTCTATTAAACCAAGCTATCACATACACCCCCATTCAGAGGAATCGACGTCCTCGTCGGGCCACAGGAAATATTCCCTCTTGGCACATACGTCTATGCATCCAGTCCGAAAATAACATACCAATTAATAAGAAGACTGAAAATTCTGTTCGTGAATGGCATGTGGTTTCGGGCTTGTGGGCTTGTGGCCGTGCGGGCCTGGGCTACATACATCATTTTTAAGGCTCCTTGACAACAAGAGAAGCCGGCCTGGGTTAACTAACCCTGCACGCAACGCAGCTAGCACATGATCTGGCTCGTTACGATCACAGGAAACATGGACCAATGCATGGATGAACTCAGTATGCAGCTTCAGCTCAAGTGCTGTGAATAATTGCCCAATGGTGCGTGGTCGGACTGGTTGGAGGTCATGGCTCTCGCAAGGATGAGGCTGTCAGGGCCAGAGGCAAACGGATCGGAGGTTCAACAAGCCGAATCAACAGCGACCAAGAAAGAAAACAAGTAAAACAGCTGCCTGCACAATACTAACGCAAGGAACACACCCTCAAATGCACTCAGCAACTTCTCAAACCAGACTGCATCTCTCTTCCTTGCGTTCTCAGCACTGCCACAGCACGGTTCCGCATGATTTACATAGGGGGGATGGGATGGGGATAGGTTACAACGCTTGATGTGTACCCAGAAAAGAAAACAGCATCCTAGTTGCTGTACAAGAAGTGTAACCTAGATGACACGCAGATAACTACTCTCAAGTTGCATTTATACAAAAAGTGGTCACTCTGAAACTAAATGATGCCGCCACAATGCAGTCCTAACCTTCTGCAGAGCTAGACCCCATCCAGGGCATCCTCTGCCTCTGCATACCGAACGGACATGTCGCCCAAAACATCTGCGCGCATACTGCTACCACGGCGCGGTTGCTAACCGCTGCAGCATCTCCTCCGTTCTCTTCGCGCTGGACTCCATCTCCTCCATTTCCACGTCCATCTTCTTCAGAGTGTCCTTCACACTTGACATCCTGGACTCGAGCTCCTTCATTTTCGCTCCGGCGCGTGCCCGCTCCAGTTTCATCTCTTTGTACACTTCATTACTAGCAGGGTCGCTAGGTCGAGCAGGGAGGCTGAGGAGATCATCGATGCGTTTGAGCAGGAACCCGACATTCATGCCCAGGAGCTCAAAGGCCTCCAAGGTCTTCTTCCAGACCAATAAGTCTTGGTGGGAAGAAGCATGCGCTTTGCAGGCCCTGATACCCTCCGCGATGTTGATGGTCTCCATGATCACTCCAACGGCGAGTGTGAGGTTTATCTGTTTAAGCAGACCCTTGTGAAGGAATGACTCCTGGGCACAGCACAGCTCGTAGTACGTCTTGCGTAGGTGGTCAGGAAACTTGCAGTCGATGACCAGACCGTCCACGATGATGTTGAAGTTGCTGAAATTTTTCACATTATTGAAATCGATGGCTGTATCTGAAAATCTGATGCCACCTATTATTGATTCACTGGCTGGGTTACTGACATCGCTCCGAACCTTTGGATTCTCCTTCGATTTGACATCAATGGAACTTTCTTCTTCTGCGTTGCAGAACCAAAAACATGATTCAGAAGATCCAGTGGTTAGCTTATCCATGCACAATAAAATTCACATGTGTAAAATCAACACAATGAACTTTGACATTGACTCACTCAATATTTTCTCTTTGCCTGCTTCCAAACACAGGAGACCAAGTGCTCCATCAGTTGTAGTGAAGTTGTTTGCTCTCAATATATAGACCTGAATGGAAAGCATACAAAAAACAAGAGAATCTTTTCACATTAGAAGTGCGGACAGAACATGCAAGAAATAATTCAAGAAATGTATATCCTGCAAACATTAGTGAATGTGTGCCTGTCAATCAATAGTGTAAAAGAATGATCAAGCAATTGAAAAAATGTATTGGGAAACACTTGCCTTAAACTTTGCTGAACTAACAAGTTGAAAGACTACAACATCTCCGACCTTAATATCATGATTAATCGCAAAACCTCTCCAACCACCACTAAGCCCTTGCTTGGCACCTAGATATTTTGCATCATAATTGTGCCCATCCTCATCTTCTAGCACAATAATAGTGTCCTCCTTTGGGAGATGCTTGTTGCAAAAGACAGACGGTAGACCCTGGGGGAGGAACGTAAAATTCAAATGCAGAGGAAGCAAAAACAAAGAAGAGGAAATGCTTTCATTAATCCCATCCCATGTACATAAGTGACACTCAGGAAGAGTCCAGACATATACTAAGCTTATGAGACTGCTCTACCTGAAACTAAACTTCAAAAATCATAAGGTGCTCTAAATTGTGCAGTTTCCACTTTTGCAGACAGCTTTTTTGCCCAGAAATTTGATTACCTTCTGATAAAAAAGAAAAGGTAATCTGTATTTTTGTTTAGCAGGCATTTCCTCCCATTCAATATTTGGTCTCCTGGGTCCACATGTTGTTCATAAGAAATGATCCCCTAATTCTTAAGCTTTGAACAAACATGTAAATAGCTAATCATAGACTTACCAGCCAGAAACCCTGAACAACATGTGAATGTAGCATATTCTTGACAAAGCTAGGATGTTCGGCTGGTAACTTTACCAGCACCTCCTCAGCTCTCTCCATAGCAGACCCAAAGTTACCCTGAACGCTGTAGTTTGTTCAAAGATTAAATTGAGTAAGTAGGTGTTTTGAGAACTGTTAATGCATCTTACTCTCGAGAAAACAAGAAAAGTTTGAAGTACCTTGCACATGTCTTTTTGCAATTAACAGCAGCTACCTGCCAAGTGACGCTTATTCATAGTTAGTACATGGTTTCGGTTTTGAACTAAATAGAAAGTGAAGAAATTGGAGGTTAAAGACAACAGTTATATAGACTATATGGAGCAACGCATATGAACATATCAGAGTCCATAAATGTTTAGAAACATATTCACTATTGTGTCCAGAAATTCAGCCTATTAAGATTTTTTTAGCCAGTCATCTGAATCCTGAAGTGTGAAAAATACATATTGATCTGCTTAAACCAAATAACGACATCCTTTTTTTAAATGAAGGTATGTAACATATGTATGTTCACAAAAAGAAGGTATGTAACATATGAAAACATGATTCTTTAAAGCTTTGAACAACAAGAGTGTGTTAAATGCGGTAACGCGGAATCATTCCACGGGCCTCACCATCGGCACAAGATCTTCATCTATGTCACTCTTGCTGCTGTTACTGCAGCCGCTCTCAACCAAGGCAAGCCTTGGCGTTGACAATTTGAACTTCTGCTCCATGTTGCTCTGGGCCTTGACAAGCCTCCCTCTCTTCTTCTGAAACCCAACCAACCAAAATATTTGAACCATTTTATGCAATTGTTGAAGATAAGAAAATTACTGAATTTTGGGATTTCAACATCTTTGAAGCATTATGAGCTCATAAATTAAAAATCGGAAGAACTGCTTAGTAACTGTAATTTTCCACGATAACGACCAAATAGCATGCGCAATGACAAGAATGGAGCTACTGAATTATCTTACTTTAGCGGTGTCAGTACCCTGAGCATTGTGTGTTTGAGAAACATCAAGCAGCTTTTCTTGTTCACTGTCCAACCTCCGTGGCCGCACAATCTGACATGACGAAGAAACCAACTCTTACAAAAGTTAGATCAGTAAGCTGAACACTCGTAATTCAGTGAAATTGTGAGATGAAAGGGAAAACAAACAAGGAGCTAGAGCCACAAATGCACATGTAGTCATGTGGAGTGTATGTACACAAAATTTATTCCCTAATTAATACAAGAGGGCTAAAGCAACAACCAATGGTTCACTTACTCTCAAAGGAAGATATTCATCCTCGTCATCTGTATAGCCAGAATTAATAACGACAGGCTGTTGATCAACAACAACAATATCAAGCTTATCATCCTGCAATCATTAAATATCATCATGTCATGAAAAAAAAAATCAAAGTTTCAACAAAAGGCTAAAAAGAAACAGATAATCTGATAACATAGAATGGATACGGTCATGAGTATTGGTTGCACTAGTGTTCACCATGATAATGAAACATGAAAAATAAACATAAGCAAATTACTTCATACTTCATTTTACTTTAACAGAGGCAGATCCCGGCAGTCATCGAAATAAACTTATAATCTAAGAGAATGGATAAGCTCAGAATGTTGGAAGTACTAGCTACAGTGCTAGTGAGACAGTGAAGATTTGAAGGAAAAAAAACTTAAACCGACGATTTCAGACTCCATTATAGTTTTATTATTACTTTTTTGACCAAGTCCATTATAGTGTATCAGAGGCAACTCCACTTCAGGTGAGCTTGTACTACAACGCAGACCTTTTGGATATTTCGATTAAATAATATGACCGCATGCATCATTGTGATGTAGAGGCCAAGGTGATCCTCCTTTTCGGAAAAAATGCATAGCAGATATGATCCAGCTTCAGAAAACAAAATATTAGGTAATGGCTGGCATGAAAGACTACTGCAGAGTGCAGACCTGCAGTGGCCCAACAATCTGTGTCGATCTTTAGCTGAAGGACCTCACCATTGTGGCCGTCGGCCTAACATCAGCATCCTTGTCGCTCTCGCTGTCAAGCAAGGCGAGCCTTCGATGCACCAGCGCCATCTTCTGCTCCATGACCATCTTATCTCGCTGGCTCTTGTTGACAGACGGGGAACCTCCTCCTGCTGGCCTCCCTCTCTTCCTCTGAAAAGCAGCCGCCCAAAGCAGAGACTTAAGTTCAACATACAATCAACAACCAATCATTTTGCATTACCAATCCCATCTAGCAGTAGGCCGTAGAGAAACAAAATCTGTTCTGGCTGGACGGTCGAAAGATTTATTTTCTCAAGAAACACTTTCTTTTTATGTTCCAAGAATCACTTTCTCCAAAGCTATCACAGGATGACGAAATAAAACAAAAGGAGCCCTCCAGATGTCACGGGATTGCAGTATGCAACGCTCCATTAATCGAAGATTCAAGAGAACGCTGAGAAATCAAGAAACCCTCGGCCGCGAACTAAGTATAAATCACAGCCGCACGAATCGAAGAAAATGGAGGGGATGAACTTGCCTTGAGGGATTGATCGATCGCCATCGCCTCCGCCTCCGCCTCCGCGCTCGTGGAATCCTGCTGGAGGAGTCCTTCAAGCAAAAATGGCGGCGAGGAGAGGACTGACGAGCTGCACAGACGGCAGAGTGGGAAGGGGGAGAGGGGAAGGGGGTGAAAGAAGGAGGAGGGGGGAAGGAAGGTATAGTACTGGACTGGGGTATAAAAAATATAGAAAATTGGTAAAAGTAGAAACAGATGACCGTTCGGCTACAGTGATTGATGGACGCCGCGTATGTCCGTTGATTAATTTTTACCGGCGCGCAGTTTGAAAAGTGTTCGGTACACATTTGGGAACTGCATTTACCATTTTTCCATGTTAAAAGAAAATTGCATTTACCATTCCACTCGACTTCTCCAACGGATTAACGGAATGAACCTCGAAACTTCTCCAACGGAATGCAAAACAGCCCGTGGAAAAAGCTCATCCCTCGTCTCAAGACAGGTTCATAAAAGAAAAACTATTTTGAATCAAAAAAAGAAAGAGTAAGTGCACCGTAGGCCTTTGAACTATTTGAAGTGTGTGAGATATGTTCTCAGACTATGAAAATCGTCATCTAGGTCCTCAAAGTACAACATGTGTGTCATGCTAGGCAAAATATAGGTCCCCTGATTACTTTAGGGGATGTTTGGTTCCCCGTGTTGCATGTGGCTTTGCGCCCACCGTGCAAAATTTGGGTTGTTTGGTGTGCTGCATAGGCTATTCGGCCTGGCCCATGGATGCAAAAAAGGCCTTCTCAGCCAGGCTGAGGGAAACGTGGGAATCAGGCGTATCTCACGTCGAGGCTAGCCCTCGCCCGTTCGCGTTTCTCCTTCCTCCTTCTGTCTCTGCGCCGTATCCTTTCTGTAGCCCATGGCCGCTATCCTTGACGAATTGCCTCCGTCGTCAAGCGCCACCACCACTGCTTCGTCAAGCGACGTTGTCCTCGTTCGCCTCCACTAAGCGCCGCCGCCGCCGTCCTTGGTCAAGCGCCGCTGCCGTCGTCCGTGGTCAAGCGCCGCTGCCGTCCACGTTGGATCCAGTCATCTCGCGCCGCCCCACACCGGATCCTGCCGCCGCACACCGGATCAGGCCGCCTTGCGCTACCGCAAGCGAGATCCCATCGCCTGGAGCCTCCAAGCGATCCCCGTTTCTTTTTTATTTCAGTGACATTCAGAAGAATCTGCACGTCATGCAACTGTATGATACAGGTTCACCAAACATCCATCTCGGTTCATTCTTGCATCGGCTCAACCAGGCCACACTCGCCCAGCATCCCCCGTGCAATGCAGCCTGAATGTACCCAGGGAACCAAACACGCCCTTAATGTTGAAACTGATTTTGGACCTAGATGACACACTTATTACACTTTAAGAACTAAAATGATGATTTTCATAGTTTAAAGACCTACGTGGCACCTCTTAAATAGTTTAGTGACCACGATGCAACGTAGACGGGCATATTTTAGTTGGGTTTCACCAAGCCGGCCATCTCAATCATGCACATAATTTACTAAAAGCAACCGCCCGCTTTGTTGTATCCTTTGATATGTAACATTTCTCTGGTGTTTGTTTAGTTTCTACCCTTTTCCTATCATTTGTATATTTTTTTAGTATAAGGTCATTGTTTTTTTCTCTGTGTGCCTTTTGTCTTTCTACTTCTAGTGTTTTATTTTTAATGTTCGTGCTGACAGGTTCACTAGAGCCTTACACGCAAATAAATTGGTATCGGTCAGCTGCGGCCTTTGTGGGATGTCTTCGTACTATGTATTGGGTTCTACACTAGGGTGTGTTAATTGCAAATTAAAAAGAATTCCTACGCGCAGATCATCCAGGAACATATTACTGGAGATGGATCATGAATCGTTATCACTAGACGCGCAGCGCCGTGCAGTAAAAGTAGAGTTGGGGTAGCGCGTCCGCGGGGTTCGTCTCCTCTTCGTATGATCTCCATCGAACAACTGGTTGTCGGATCCCATGTACTGGTTCACCGGAGTGGCGCAAGTGCACCGCCTCTAACAGTATCTGCGTGTGCAAGAGGAACATCGTGCAGCGGACTGCTAGGTCCGATCACATAGTCGGCGGCGAGTGGAGATGGCTACTTGCAATACATGCAAAGCCGGATGAGAACGAAGCATGAAAAAAATCCTACGAACACCCAATATCTAATCTAGAAGATGCAAAGCAATGAGAGGGAAGTGTGTCAATGTACCATCGTAGATTGAAAGCATTAGCATCGTAACGCGGTTGGTGCAGTCGTACTCTTTACGATCCAATCGCGATCCAATCCAATCTAGCGCCGAACGAACGACACCTCCGAGATTAGCACACATTCAGCTCGATGGCGTCCTCTCCTTCTTGATCCAGCGAGCGAGAGAGAGGAGGTAGTGATGGAAATATGCCCTAGAGGCAATAATAAAGTTGTTATTGTTATATTTCCTTCTTCATAATAAAGGTTTATTATTCATGCTAGAATTGTATTCACCAAAAACTTAAATATATGTGTGGATACATAAACAAATACTATGTCCCTAGTGAGCCTCTACTAGTGTGACGTCTCCGATTTGACCGTACACTAATCATGCATGCAAATGTGTACGACCAAGATCAGTAACTCACTAGAAGATATCACAACACAACTCTAGACACAAATTAAAATAATACAAGCTTTATATTACAAGCCAGGGGCCTCGAGGGCTCGTATACATAAGCTCGAAAACACAAGAGTCGGCGGAAGCAACAATATCTGAGTACAGACATAAGTTAAACAAGTTTGCCTTAAGAAGGCTAGCACAAATATAGCAACAATCGAAGAGGCAAGGCCTTCTGCCTGGGACCTCCTAACTACTCCTCGAAGCCGAACTCCACGTAGAAACATCCTCGGGATCTTCTGGGTCCTGAACTCCACCATCTGGTTGCATCATCCGAGAAGAGAGGAAAAAGGGGGAGCAAAGCAACCGTGAGTACTCATCCAAAGTACTCACAAGCAAGGATCTACACTACATATGCAATGGTGTCTGTGTAAAGGGGTAATATCTGTGGACTATACTGTAGAATGCCAGAATAAGAGGGGGATAGCTAATCCAATCGAAGACTACGCTTCTGGCCACCTCCATCTTGCAGCAGTAGATGAGAGTAGCTGGAAAGTAACAAGCACCCTCGCTTCTCGCAGCCTCCGTCTTGCAGCAGTATAATAGAATAGATGGTAAGTTCACCAAGTAACAACGTATAACATAATCCTACTCGGCGATCCTCCCGCACATCACCCTGTGAGAGAGCAACCACCGAGTTATATCTGGAACTCATCTGGGTGTGTTTTATCAAGTATCCAGTTCTAGTTGTCATGAGGTCGGAATATAACTCCGGGTCGTACTTTTACCGAGGGACACACCTATTCGAATAGATTAACTTCCCTGCAGGGGTGCACCACATAACCCAGCACGCTTGATCCCATTTGGCCGGACACACTTTCCAGGTTCATGCCCGGCCTCGGAAGATCAACACGTCGCAACCCTATCTAAGCACAACAGAGAGGTCAGCACGCCAGTCTAAGTCCTAAGCGCAGTGGTCCGAGCCCATCGCCCAACGCACACCTTCATGTTGCGTACGTGGCCGGTGAGCAGACCTAGCAACCTCCATTACTAAGGAAGTTACGTTACGCGGTCCAACCCGGCGCGCGCCGCTAAGCCGCTAACGTCAAGAAGGCTTCGGCTGATACCACGACGTCGAGTGCCGATAACTATTCTCACGTAGCTGGTTAGTGCGTATAGGCCAATGGCCAGACTCAGATCAAATATCCGACCTCGTTAAGTGTGTTATTATGAAATAACCACGGACAACGACCAGTGCCAGGCCACCTCTCCACTGGGTGTCTCAACCTGCCCTGTCGCTCCGCCACAAAGATCTACCCGGGGGGTCGTCGGGAACTCAGGCCCATCACTACCTGGATGGAGCCACCTGTCCTTTCAGCCCCCTCATCGAATCACTTGTGGGTACTCAATGAGCCGACCCAACTTTAGTCACATCATGTGTCATGTAAAGTATGTGTATAGTATATACCCGTGATCACCACCCGCGGTGATCACGGCACGATAGTATATCATGGCAGACGGACAATGATGTGGGGCCACTGATGGAATACTAGCATCCTATTCTAAGCATTAGGATAGCAGATACATGTATCAATAGTAGTAGCAACAATGACAGACTGTGCAACAGAATAGGAGCTATCGAATCATCAACAGTAGCAAATCTAATGCAAGAATAAGAGAGAAGAGAATGGGCGATATCTGGTGATCAAGAGGGGTTGGCTTGCCTGGTTGCTCTGGCAAGAAGGAGGGGTCGTCATCGACGCAGTCGATCACAGTGGCACCGTCAGTAGTCAAGTCCCGATGTCTATCGGAGAGAGGGGGGAGAAACAATAAATATAAAGCAAACATCGCACCACAAAGCATAACATGGCAAAACGCGGTGCTACGTGTGACCTAACGTGGTAGGAGGTGATACCGACAAAGATGGGAAACATCCGGAAAAGTATTCCCGGTGTTTCCCGTTTTCCGACTGATGAACCAGAGGCGAAATGTTGCACGTTCGCTATGCTAGAGACGTGTGGGGAACGAACAGATTGCGTATTCGGATTCGTCTCGTCGTTCGGAGCAACTTTCATATATAAATTATTTTCATCCAAGTTACGGATTATTTTATATTAATTTTTTAAAGTTTTAAATCATTTTCTAAATTATTAATATTAAATTAATTCGAAAATATTAATACTGCATCAGCATGACGTCGGCATGACATCAGCAGTCAACAGAGGCGTTGACTAGGTCAAACTGACGTGTGGGTCCCGCATGGCATAGACTATTTAATCAATTAACAATTAATTAGTCTAACCAAACAGTTTAAGTAGATTAATTAACAGAATTAGGTTAACTAAATTATTCACTAATTAATTAATTATATTTTTATTATTTTTATTTATATATTATTTTTTTATTCCTTTTTTTATTAAACGTGCTGGGCAGTGGGCCCCTTTTGGCAGTGGCCCAAGGCCATAGTGGGTCGGGCTACCGGGCATTGGGCGCTGCTAGCGTGGATGCGGGCGTGCGCCCGTGGCCACCAGGCGAGCGGTCTCCGACCATGGGGTGGGCGCGGCCCTGGGTGAGGAAGGCGGCATGGTGCGTGGTGGCCGCGTCGGCAAGCAGTGGCGTGCGCAGGCTGAAGTGAGGGGCGGCGGCGGCCGTGGAGCACTGGTCGGGCGACCGGGGCAAAACAGCGGGCGGTGCTGGCCGGGACGGGGCTGGCGGTGGTGCGGTGAGTTCGCGCTCACCACGAGCGCGGGCGCGGCCGGACCCATTGTCGTGGTTCTAAGCCTGACAGTACGAGTAGGGGGTACGAATGAGGAGGCAAGGCCCTAGCTATGGCGAAGTTGTACACGAGGTGTTTTATGAGTTCAGGCCCTTCTCGGAGGAAGTAACAGCCCTACATCTCGGTGCCCGGAGGCGGTCGACTGATATGTGTATATGTGAGTTACAGGGATGCGAACCCTTGTACAGGAGGAGGGGGTGGCTTATATAGTGTGCCAGGACCCCAGCCAGGCTCCACGTTACCAAGGGTTCAATGTACATTAAGGCAGACGTTACTAATAACGTCTACAGTAAAGAGTAATAAAGGTATTCACTATGGCGAGTAAATACCAGACCGTTATTGTCCTAAAGGACCTTTGACCTTCGGGGGTCGAGTGCCTTGGATTGGTCGAGTGTGGTTGAGTCATCTTGTGGGTGCTGTCCAGTCGAGTGGGATGTCCTCTTGGACCGTCTCAGTCGACTGTCTTTGTAATCATAGGTTTTGTCTTTTGATCTTTTGGGGTAGTGACCTTGGGCGGGGCACCTTGGACAGGTCCGTGACCCTACCCTAGGTCTGTATCCTCGTCAGTAGCCCCCGAATGGATTGAGGCTTGAGCAGGAGAGAGTGCTAAGGAAAGCTCCGGTTCTGGTTTGACGCCCCCTGGGGTAGTCTTCTCTAAGCTCGCGGTCTAGGCTGTCCTCCTCAATCTCGTCTTGGTCGCCTTGATCGATTCTGGAACCGTCGAGTGCGTTGGTTGCGTCTTCCGTCGACTGAACTTCGCGCTAGGCGTCGGGTGCCGTTGGCGTGCGCAGTTTTCGGCGGGGTTGGTTGCTCTTCGATCGCCGGATTCCACGGGGTTTCGAAATTTGGGGAAGCGCGCAAGGCGAGACGTGCCGCAGCCATCGGACGGATATGCTCGAGACACCTCGATCCTCGCGCCACCTTTTTCGCCACGTATCGCGTCTGCGCCGGTTGCGGGATTTGATAAGATCGCTTGGGGCCACCGGTCAGCCACTCGACCGGGGCGCTATAAGTGTGCGCCAAGCCCGAAGCGGGGGCACTGTGCACCCATTCCTTGCTCTTTCGCCCCTGCCTCTCCGCCGTGCCTCTGCTCCTCCTCGCTTTTCGCCACAACAACCACAGACTCGCGTGCCATGGGCAAGGACAAGACCGCGGCGATGGAGCGTTCGAAGAAGGCGGCGACGGGGAAGGGGAGGCGGTCCGTTCATAGCGGATCGTCGTCGAGGTCCGGGCTCCCTCCTGGTTGGATCCAGGGGGATTGGATCCGGTCCACCGTCACAGCGGAGGATCTGGAGGAGTTGGAGGAGGAGGGACTGGTCACTCATGGCTCCTGGCGGGTGTCGGAGGGCGAGCTCGAGCCCTGGCCGAGGGAGGGCGAGTGCGTCCTTCATGCGACCCACGTCGACCGAGGTTTCTCCATGCCTCCGCACCCCCTTTTTCGTGCTTTCTTGATATTCTTCGGCGCCCAGCTGCATTACTTCACGCCCAATTCTATCGCTTTCCTTGCCGCGTTCGTCTCCATGTGCGAGAACTTCCTCGGCTGCCGGCCGCACTTGGGTTTGTTCAAGCACATCTTTACTTGCCGCTCGCAAACCGTCAAGAAGGCGAACCCGAGTGATGATAAGATGCACGTCCTCCAGGCGTGCGGCGGGCTCGGCATCCAACTTAGGAATAGGAGTGCTTTCCCCCTATGATCCTTCCGGAGTCGATTCGGGGCTGGCAGTCGACTTGGTTCTACTGCAAGGACAGTCCGACCCCGGGTCAGTCAACTGGTCTCCCTCCTTTCTCTCTTGGTCGAGCCAGCCAGCCTCCTTCAATGATCATGGGTAAAGCCGAGAGGGCCGAAGTGAACATGTTGGTGGAACGGGTCGTCCAGTTGGACCGCGAGGGAGTAACAGGGTTGGATCTGCTAGAGGCGTACCTCACGCGGAGGATCCAGCTGCTCCAGGCTCGGGACCACCCGATGTGGTTGTACTCCGGCACTGACGACTCGTCGCGTGTCCACCCGGAGGCGGCCGACGTGAAGTACGTGGCGCAGTGCCTGAAGTGCGTCACGGGGAACAAAGACAACCCCAGGGGGCCCGGGAGGGTCCTTCCATTCGACATTGACCATCTGCGTGATAAGGTTTGTCTTCGGCTCCCGAGTGGTGTTCCTGTTGTTGGCTTGTAATTGTCTTGACGAGTCCGACTGATGTTTGGCTAATCTTCCTTTTTTGCAGATCTACACTAAAATGTACTCATTACCCAACGGGGATCTGGTCCAGGAGGGCGAGGAGGGCGTGGGCGACGTCTCCGAGTGGAAGTCGGAGGAGGAGACCGAAGAGGAGAGCGAGGACTACAGCAGCGGGGAGGAGGTCGAGTCACCTCCCCGTGATGAGTAGCGGTCCAAGGGGAAGCACGACCCAGGGGCTGTGCACCCTCGGACAGGTCCCTCTAGCTCCCAAACGCCCAAGCGCGCTCGCACGGCCACTCCCAACCCATCTGAGAAGGCGCCCAAGCATCCCAAGGTTATCACCGCCAAGCCCCGGAAGGCTCTGCCCAAGATTAAGGTGGATGTTCCCATCGCCTCCACGTAAGTACCATTCAGTTTTGTTCCTTTCTGGCTTTCGAAGGTCGACCATGTCTTTGTCGACTCATCTTCGAGGGGATTCTTCAGTGCTACTGCCTCCACGACCTCGATGGACATTGACAAGGGCCGGGACGACGAAGAGACCGCAAATGCCGCAATATCCCGCGCAGGTGCGACTTGTAGATCATGTCTTACTTTTCGTCGGTTAGGGATGACGGTCGACTGCACTTCACTATTGTTTGTTTTGAAGTGTCGTACCACGTCATAGAGCTCCCAGACGACGATGATGTTGATGAGGAGCGCTTGGGAGGGGTTCGACGACGCACAGGGAAGAAGGGCCGGAAGGTGCCTTCTGGCCCGGAGGCCCAGCAACAGGAAGACGCGGTCCGAGCCACGGTCTCCTTCGCCGTCCCCGTGTCGACCGAACGCCCTGCTTCGTCAGCTGGAGGGGCCGTCGACCCAGCGCTTGCCCCAGCTGTCGACCCAGCGCTTGCTCCGGCTGTCGACCCAGCGCCTGCTCCGGTCGTCGACCCAGTGCCCGCTCCGGCCATCGACCCAGCGCCTGCTCCGTCGTCCGTTCTCTTCTCCTCCTATCGCCTCCCAGAGGATCCCGTGGGCGCAGCTCAAGAAGCCATTCGCCAGGGAGGGTTGATGATGGAGAAGACGAAGGCGGCGTACGAGGCCAGCATGGCTGCTTACGACGCTGGTTCTGCCCTTCGGACCAACGTCCAGGTTTGCTTTCTCCACTGATTGGCTTGCTGCGCTGGAATAGTCTTCGGTTTTGAAAAAATCTGCTGCTTTGTTCGTAAGATGATGCCACACCCACTGGGTGAGAGTCTTGATGTGTAGTCTTTTAGCATTTGCTTTCAACTTCCCTTGAGCTCGGGCCGGACTGATCTTGGCCGAGTGAGAACCGGTGGGGGCACGCTCAGTGCACCCACTGGGTGTTGTCCCCGAGACCGTGGTCGACTGCTTGCAGTCGGCCATGGTCTGATGATAGGACTTTTCCTCCTTGTTGTTGTTTTTTATTTTTTTTTGTGCTCGAGCCAGACTGATCTTGGCCGAGTGAGAACCAGTGGGGGCACGCTCAGTGCACCCACTGGGTGTAGTCCCCGAGACTGCAGTTGAGTGTTTGACTCGACTGTAGTCTTAGAATCTTGTTTTGTTGTGTTGATGCAGAAATCTTGCGAGTTTGGAGCCAAATTTGCAGACCTTGAGAAGAAGCAGATCCAGCTCAATCTCGACTTGCAGCTGGCTCGGGACCACCTGAAGAAGACGCAGGATGACGCAGCTGGTAACTGACGCTAACCATTTGCCGACTGACTTTTGATAAATATGCCTTGTGTCTCCTCATGTTCATCTGTCCAGTGATGTCTTTGGTAGGTCAACTGAAAGCGGCCTTGGAGCAGAAAGATCTCGACTTGGCGGTGACGCAGCAGGCGGCTCAAGAGAAGGCAGAACTGGCGGCGCAGAAGCTAGCCTCCATAGGCACGCTCGAGGCGGAGATCACCAGGCTGAAGGGCTCACTCGACGCAACTAACCAAGAGATGACTCGGCTGAAGAATGCCATGAGCGTCCTGAAAGACAAGTACGAGGCCCTCTTCCAGAAGAGGATCGATCTTGAGGCTTATCTGGGCGACCTTACCAAGAAGTGGTACCTCGTGCTCGAAGGTATGTCCCTTTGGCTCAGGCTTAGTTGGATCGGTCGGCCCGTGTTTTGCTTGCTGACTCGACTTGCTTTTTGTGGTGCAGAATTCTGCCGCAACTTCGAAGAAGAGACTGGGCGGGTCGAGCCCGGCCTAGACCCAGCCAATTCCATCGTGAAGGATGAGGTTGCCATGAATATCTTGAGGCTGGAGTCCCGTCTTACAGCTGCCACGGACTATCTGGGACGGCTGAAGGCGGTGATGGTCCAGATCGACACCGCGCTCTGGAGGGGAGTCGTGCAGGAGAACGACCTCGAGTCTCTGATGACTCGACTCAATGAGATCCCCAGCCGAGTGCAGGAGTGGAAGAAGTCGTCCGCCCGGAGTGGAGCCGACGTGGCGCTATCCTTGGTCCGTGTGCACTACAAGGAAGTGAAGGAGAGAAGGCTCGCGACGCTCAAGGTCGCTAATACGAAGGAGCTCCAATTTCAGTCGTTCATGGAGACTTTTTTGGAAGCCGCCACCCGCATCGCCGATGGGATCGACCTGGACCAGTTCGTTGCACCTCCGAGTCCGCCTCCTCTTGAGTAATGAGTGAACTTTGCTACTTTAATTCAATTTGCCTCGGAATGCCGAGTGATTTTTTATTCGTTAAACTCTGGTGGGCCCGTGGCCCAGGTACTCTTGCCCGAATCTTGCGGGAGTTTATCTGGATTTGATTCCTTGGCTTGTGACTCTTTTTTGATCGCTTGAATCTTTGAGTCGATGCCTTGATGGCGACATTGTACTTGTGGCGGAGCTTGAAGGACCGCAGCTGAGCCTCCGAGTGAGAGAGCCGCTCTTCACTCGGAATGGTTTTTGTAACTTAGGCGAGTCGCGGGGTCGCAGCTAAGCCCCCGAGTGAGAGGATTGCTCTTCACTCGGAGTGGTTTTTGTAACTTAGGCGGTTCCAAGTTGCGTTGTATTTGTGGCAGAGCTCGGAAGACAGAGCCACATTATACTTATGGCGCAGCTCGGAGGACCGCAGCTAAGCCCTCGAGTGAGAGGGTTGCTCTTCACTCGGAGTGAGTGTTTGTAACTTAGGCGAGTCACGGGGCCGCACCTAAGCCCCCGAGTGAGAGGATTTCTCTTCACTCGGAGTGGATGTTTGTAACTTAGGCGATTCCAAGATACATCGTATTTGTGGCGGAGCTCGGAAGACAGAGCCACATTATACTTATGATGCAGCTCGGAGGACCGCAGCTAAGCCCCCGAGTGAGAGGATTGCTCTTCACTCGGAGTGGATGTTTGTAACTTAGGCGAGTCACGGGGCCGCAGCTAAGCCCCC
>LR738710.1:114420396-114430476 GCA_902687465.1 Secale cereale
GAGAGGATTGCTCTTCACTCGGAGCGGATGTTTGTAACTTAGGCGATTCCAAGCTACGTTGTATTTGTGGCGGAGCTCGGAAGACAGAGCCACATTATACTTATGACACAGCTCGGAGGACCGCAGCTAAGCCCCCGAGTGAGAGGATTGCTCTTCATTCAGAGTGTATGTTTGTAACTTAGGCGATTACAAGCTACGTTGTATTTGTGGCGGAGCTCGGAAGACAGAGCCACATTATACTTATGACGCAGCTCGGAGGACCGCAGCTAAGCCCCCGAGTGAGAGGATTGCTCTTAACTCGGAGTGGATGTTTGTAACTTAGGCGAGTCACAGGGCCGTGATACGTCTCAAACGTATCTACTTTTCCAAACACTTTTGATATTGTTTTGACCTCATTCTTGCATGATTTGGACTAAACTAACCCGGACTAACGCTGTTTTCAGCAGAGCTGCCTGTATGGTTTATTTGTGTGTAGGAAAACGGATTTTTAAGCATCTCAGAAAAATCCACGAAAAATCACGAAAAATCCATGCACCCGAAGAAACAAAATGCCAGAAGTGGGGCCAGAGGGGGACCAGGGGGTGCCCAGGCGCCCTGTGGGCGCGCCCCCCCTGGGCCGCGCCGGGGGGCTGGGTGGGCCCCACACCCCCTGGTGCCCTACTTTAGCCCGTATTTTTCCTCCCGACGCAGAAACTCCAGATCGGAAGTCCTTTCGCTGTTTTTCGTCGCGGAGCCGCCGCCACCCTCTGTTCTTCTTCGGGAGGGCTAATCTGGAGGCTGATTTGGCCTCCGGAGAGGGGAGATCATCGCCATCGTCATCATCATCACCACTCCATCATCCCTCCATGACTTCCCCCTTCATGTGTGAGTAATTCCCTTGCTGTAGGCGAAGGGGATGGTAGGGATTGGATGAGTTAGATCATGTAATAGTTCGTCAGATTGTTGGGGGCATGTTGCTTATCATCTAGTATGGTGTTTATCATCTTTGCTACAACTTGTTATTCTTAATGCTTGACACTTAGGGCCCGAGTGCCATGATTTCAGATCTGAACCATATGTGTTTGCATGAATATATTTGTGTTCTTGATCCTATCTATGAGTTGTATGCACCTGTTACGGTTCGGAACCGGCGATCCCAAAAGTGGCAGCTTGGGACACCAAAGGGGATGGCCCGTAGTTTGAGGATTACATGTATCCATTGAGTTCATTGCTTTGTTCCGGTGCTCTTTGACAGGAGCACCTTAATATCCATTAGTTCCTTTTGGCCCCGTTCGTAGCGGGATGGTAGGACAAAAGATGTTGTGCAAGTTCTTATTGCAAGCACGTACAACTACCTACGGGATACATGCCTAATGTTTGATATTTGCCTAGATGATCATTACTTTTCCGTGTGCCGTGCCCCAAGTTAGAATCTATCTCATCCATGCAGCGCCCAACCATCCATCTCCCTAGCCTACAATATTTTAAACCTTGCCTGTCACTAGTTGCTACTTCTGCCATTTACTACTGCTATTTACTTTTGCTGTTTACTTTTACTATTACTATCATCACTATCATATCACTGTTACCACTTATCTTTTGTTGCAAGTTAGTATATTTCAGGTGCGGTTGAATTGACAACTCAACTGTTAAAGCTTATAAATACTCTTTGGCTCCCCGTGTGTCGAATCAATAAATTGGGTTATTCTTACCCGCGAAGACTATCTCGATCCCTTACGGTTGAGGGTTATCAAGTACCGTTTTCTGGCGCCGTTGCCGGGGAGCATAGCAATATTTACAAGTCTACTTGAGGTATCCTACCTGTTGCACTTTATTCACTATGGGTAAGAAAGGTGACCCCAAGGTTCCGATCTTACTATCCACTACAAGAAGAGGTACTGCTCTGAGCACTAGTGCTACGCTTGATTCACCTTCTGTTATGAGTAAGTTTGCCTCACCACCACCACATGATGCTCCTACTGAATCTGTTATTATGTCTGATACTCTTGATGATGCTTCTACTACTTTTGATGATGATATTAGTTCGCTTGGTTATGCTCTTGAGAAACAAATTACTGCTGCTGCTGAAAAATATGGAATTGAACTTCCTGTTGCTCGCTACCCTATTGGTGAAACTTATGATTATCCTGATTTGAGTAAACTCTAGGAGAGGCTCCTTGATGATGATTACTATATACTTGATGAAGATTTATGCAGGGAACTGACAGAGTTTGCCGGCTCTGACCCTGAAACTATTAAGAAAATATTTGAAAAACACTCTTTGAAAAACAAAACCGTTCCTAATCCTGAGTTTGCTACATCTCCTATATGCATTGATGATCCTGATTTTGATTTCTCTGTTGATCTTTCACTTATACCTATGGTTGAAGCTGACCCCTTTTATGGCAGAGAAAATGATGATGCTATTGCACACCTAACTAAACTTGGTGAGCTAGGTAGCCTGTTTACCATAGATGAGAAGATACGCTACTTTTATGTGACCAAGCTTCTTCCTTTCTCCTTGAAGGAAGGTGCTAAAGCATGGTATGATTCACTCCCATGCGGTTCTATTAAGAGTCCTCAGGACTTAGCTCACTCTTTTGTTGATAAGTACTTTCCTGCTCATATGCAACATGCTGCTTTACAAAGAATTTACAACTTTAAACAGTTGCAGGATGAGTCCCTCCCTAAAGCTTGGGGGAGGTACTGCGGTTTGATTCGGGCTAGGCCAGGACATGAAATCCCTAAGAATGAATTAATTGATATATTCTATGCTGGTCTAACTGATGAATCTATGTCCTATCTGGACAGTTGTGCTGGTTGTGTTTTCAGGAAAAGAACACCGGACGACGCGGAAGATTTAATGGGCAGGATTGCCAAAAACCATGAATATTGGTCCGTCCCTGAACCACCTCCACCAACAAAGAAGAGGGGCATGTTTGTTCTAAGCCCCGAGGATATGCGAGAAGCAAAGAAGTCTATTAAAGAGAAAGGTATTAAAGCTGAAGACGTGAAGAATCTACCCCCTATTGAGAAGCTATGTGAGCCTACCACTCACCCTCCTATGGTAGAGGTACACTCTCTTTTAGATTTCAACGCAAGTGACATCCCTCATGGTAAGCCTCCTGATCAATGTTTAGATGAGTTTGATAATTTTATTATGAAACAGAATCATTTTAATGAGAGGATAGAAAGTCAGTTGCATGATAATTCCCTTGCTATCAAAAAGTTGCTTGGTGTTTTAGATAGAACAGTTAATGATGTTCAATGTCTTGTGAAGCATTTTCATATGGTTCAAACTCAGCTCGATCAAATTTCTAATGTGCAAATAGATTTGCTCGCTAACAATGCCAAACAAGATAAATTGCAGGCTTTTGGGATTAAGACCCGAGGAGGAACTAGTACTCAAGATCCTCTTTATCCAGAGGGACATCCGAAGAGAATCGAGCAAGATTCTCAAATGCAGGAAGAAGAAATTGTTGTCTCTCCAAATAAGAAGAAGAAACATAAAGGGACTGACAATTCTAATGATCCTATTGCAGATGAAGAGCCAGCTATTGATCCCAACAGTGTATCTATTTCCGATGCTGAGACTGAAGACGGTGCTGAACCTGAAGGTAATGATAATGAGAAGAATGATCCGCCAGAAGTTCGAAAAGAAGAAGCACCTGACAAACGTAAGAGGTACACTAAAGAAGACTTCGTCGCAAGAAAACATGGGAAGGAGAAAGAACCATGGGTACAGAAACCCATGCCCTTTCCAGGTAAGTCCATCAAATCTAAAGAAGAAGAGCATTACAATAAGTTTTGTGAATGGATTAAACCTCTTTTTCTTCAAATTCCTTTGACTGATGCTATTAAGTTACTTCCTTATTCAAAATATATGAAAGATATTGTCACTAACAAAAGAAAAGTTCCTAATGATGCAATATCTACTATGCTTGCTAACTATTCTTTCAGTGGAAAAATTCCTGAGAAGCTCGGTGATCCAGGTATACCCACCATCCCTTGCTCCATAAAGAATAATTATGTCAAAACTGCTTTATGCGATCTTGGAGCGGGAGTGAGTGTTATGCCTCTCTCTCTTTACGAGAGGCTTTGTTTAGAGAAACTAATTCCTACAGATATCTCCCTTCAAATGGCTGACAAGTCAACCGCTGTTCCGATAGGTATTTGTGAGGATGTTCCAGTTGAAGTTGCTAATTGTTTAATTCTTACTGATTTTGTTGTGCTTGACATGCCCGAGGATGGGAGCATGTCCATTATTCTTGGTAGACCTTTTCTTAACACCGCAGGTGCTGTTATTGATTGCAACAAAGGGAAGGTTACCTTTCATGTGAATGATAAAGAACACACGATATATTTTCCGAAGAAGACCGACAGGAGGCATGCCCTCAACTCTATAGAGAATATCGAGACCGTGAAAATTGGAGAATGGGACTGTCCACTACATGTGCCTCACAAATACAAAACTATCATGGTAGGGACAATGTCCATCAAGGTAAAAGTTCAGTGATTACTTCGTAGGAGGTGAGACTTTTTGCTCTATATATCGCTTGTTTGTTGGTAAGACTTGATCAACCTTACTAGTGAACGTGTTTTATATGGATAAAAAGTTGAGCTTTCTATGTTTTCATTTGTTTTTAGTTTTGTCCTACTTGCTGTACCAAGTATCTATGTTTTTGAAGCTTCACAATACTACTAACTGCTTCAAGTTTTCAGAGAGTTTCGCAGCTTTTTGAACTTCGGAAAATTTTCAACAGTGAAGTTTTCAGAAAAATTCCAGAAAAATTATATTAAAAATTTCCACAACGGGAGAGACCCGGAAAGTCCTGGGGCCAGCCAGGGGGGCCACCAGTGGCCCAGGCGGCCAGCTGGCGCGGCCCAGCCCCTGGCCGCGACCACAGGGCGCCTGGGGCCCACGGGACCCCCCTCCAGGTACTTCTTCCCCTTTCTCTCTCTTTTTCCAGAAACCCAAGTTCTGGTCTTGTTCTTGCTGTTCTTGCCGTTCTTGCTGTTCTTGGGGGCGATTCTTCGATCTCCCTTTACAGCCCATCATTTGAGCTGAAATTTTGAGCAAATACTCCCTGGTATGTGACTCCTCCACCCCTCCAATTAGATTTTTGATTGGTGGCCTCATTTGTGAGTATTTAGTAGTTCTTGGTTCTGTAGAGATGAGCTTGCATGCATGTGTAGAAAGTTGTTTTCCAAGTTTTGATGCAAGTTTATGCCTTGGGCAAGTGAGTTGAGTAGTTTGCCTTAGCTCACTTTGTTTTAATCCTCATTTTTGTAAATTGTAAAAAAAATTCGGAAATGAGTTTGTTAGGAAGGGCAAAAGGGTGGCTTGAGAAGAGGAGGCCTCTGATCGAGTCACTAGAGCCGCAGCTTCACCATCGACTGCTAGGGTGAGCTATAATGAAGATCATGTGCCCCTAGAGTTGTTGGAAGACACAAGTCCAGCACGTGCGATGACATTTCCATGTGATGAATTCATGGAAGCTGCGGGAATCAATGATGAGTTTTATAATCTTTGTGCTAATGCAGGTTTGACACGACTCGTCACGAGCCGTGTTACTCAGTATCAGAAACTCACCTCCGGTTTCATTAACAGTTTTAGATATAATCCTGATTCAGGTGCTATTGAGTTTAAAATTTATAATGATCTTATCACCATGACTCTGGGAAATTTTTGTGAAGTAATAGGTGTGCCGAACGTTGGGAGGACGGCAAGGATGGCCACGCAGCCCTCCGAGCTGAAAACCGTCATCAACTCTCTCTGCAGCATGGGTACGAGGGATATTCATCGGTCAAAGATCTCCAGCATCTTGTTTCCCCACCTCGGGTATTTTGCATATTATATTGCTAGAGGGGTGTTAGCTCGTGACAACACGAGCAACATTTCTGCTCCGGATATTGCTATCCTGGCAGCAGCCCTCTCAGGGAGGTTTGATTATAATATTGGTACCTTAATTGCTCGACGCCTTGCTATGAACGGTAACAAGGGGGACTTATATGGTGGCAGTTATGCCACCCTTATTTTAGAGCATCTTGGAGGCACCCCACACCCTGATGATACTCCTTTTACTTATTTAAGCTTTGATCTTGCTGCTATGAAAAGGCATAAGTTTGTTACCATGGGTTCTGAACTTGATAACCTTGTTTATATCTTGCGTTTCGAAACTACCGCGGAATGCGAGATCTGTCTACCTGCACCTCTTTTGTTTATTTTTTCTCGCAGGAACGGATGGTCCTTTGATGTTGTCTAGTTCGATGAGTTCATGGTCCAGCATCAGTTCCATAACCCCATGGAGGGGGTTGTGCCCGACGAGGAGAGGCACGGTGAGATACCACATTTTCAGGATGAGACCGCCACCGAGTTTGGTGAAGGGTCTTCCTCTGTTTGGCGCTCGGAACCTTCCTCGTGGGAGACTCCGAGGAGTTCGGTGTACGCGCCATCATCCTTCTACGACCCTTGGTCTCACCACCATACCCCTGGAGCAGGAGGCTCCTGGGGGCAGTAGCTGCTACCAACTTAGGCCAAAAGCCTAAGCTTGGGGGAGTACGTGCCCTTCTCACTTTTCCATTGTATTATCCGTTTTATTCACTTTGATCTTTTCGAAGTTTTTACCCGTTCTTCTTTATTCCTCTATTTGCAAAAACAACAAAAAGATTTTCTCTTTCTTTTGCTTTTTATTCAACTTTTGAAAAACTCAAAAATATTTCCTTTCTCTCTTTAGTTTGCTTTGTTTTCAGAGATCAGCTCGATTCCGTGATGGCATTTGATTATATTTCCTACGTTCGATCGTGCAAGTGACAAGCAGTAATGACGAAGATCGACTGAAAGGAAGCAACAAGGAAGACCGGTATGAACTCTTTCTATTTCTACTTTTGTACATATGCCTGTACTTATGATCTAGAGACCAGCTTGTAGCGACATAGTGCTATGTTTACAATGCTTTTTCAGTGGTTCATGCTTTCCTTGTGGCTAGTCCCGAATAACTAGAGTACATAATGTGTTATTGAAATGATCTACATGCATCGCGCTGTTCATAGTCTGGCATACTAAGGTGGTATTTCCCTTTAGAGAATTTTTGGATTGACTTGGCACATGCTTACACATGTTTAAGACTAAAAAGTATACTTTGCCTTGATGATCTTTGAGTTTTAGAATAGTTATATCACTTTCATGCCCGATTCAATGTTGCTTTGTCGCTCTGCATGATTATGACCGTTATTGCTCTCTAGTTGGTCGCTTCCCAGTCTTTTGCTAAACCTCCACCCGTACTAAGCGGAATGACTGCTTGTGCATCCAAAACCTTTAAACCTGTTATGCCATATGAGTCCACTATACCTTCCTATACATGGTATTTACTTGCCATTCCTAACGAAGACTTTCATGTACCATCTCGAAATTAATCAAAAGCATTTCTCTTTTTGTGCCTATGTTTTAGCTCATGAGGAAGTAGTAGTTAATTCATGATCTCTTTAAGTTGGATAAGTTTCACCCCTGGATTGCATGTATAATGTGCGAACCCCTAATATGAAAAGGAACTGGCATTGAGTGCGCCCGACTCAAAAAGATAATATAACAAACGAACCCTCCTTCACGCTTTGTTCATGAGAAATCAGAAAACTTTGGCAGTGATAAACAAAGGAGATTAAGAGGATGTGATCGTCCTCATGCGGGAGCCGTTCCTCGAGACTTGTCTAGCTTAAAAAGTGATTGAGTTATCTGCTAGCATTCGTTGACGAAATATGCACCTCTCAAAAACATATTTACTTCTGTTTTTAAAACCAAGAGCTCTGGTACATGTTTAGTTTTTGTTTCCGATCACGGGTTTTCAACTTTGCCAATAAAAGCCACGGTTCGAGAGTCTCATCTTCTTTCTTCAAAGCACTGACTAGGAGAGCATAATTGTCATTCTGAGTGTAATGTGCATTATCCCAAAGTATTACATTGTCTTCTGCATACTTGTGATATGATTTATTCTGAAATTCTTAGTTCTAGTCTCCTTTAAAACTCTGGAGGAGTCTCTGCATTTATGTTTTGCTTCACTCATGGAGGCTAGCGAGATACCACCTTAATATGCTCAAGCTATGTGCAATGTGATCTTGTCTTGATTTTCGGTAATATATTGTTTACTCTTGATTATTTGTGACTGGTCACTTGAAGAAGGATTGCTCCTTGCATTGTTCTCATAAGTACTGTTTTAATACTTGCTGAACTCTTTTCGTAGTACATGCTTATATACATCTAATGAAGCAAAAGAGTTTGTCAAAGTTTTCTTTGTCGCGTCCAGTTCGTTGAACTGAATTGCTTGAGGACAAGCAATATGCTAAGCTTGGGGGAGTTGATACGTCTCAAACGTATCTACTTTTCCAAACACTTTTGATATTGTTTTGACCTCATTCTTGCATGATTTGGACTAAACTAACCCGGACTAATGCTGTTTTCAGCAGAGCTGCCTGTATGGTTTATTTGTGTGCAGGAAAACGGATTTTTAAGCATCGTAGAAAAATCCACGAAAAATCACGAAAAATCCACGCACGTGAAGAAACAAAATGCCAGAAGTGGGGCCAGAGGGGGGCCAGGGGGGGGCCAGGGGGTGCCCAGGCGCCCTGTGGGCGCGCCCCCCTGGGCTGCGCCGGGGGGGGGGGGGCCGCCTGGGTGGGCCCCACACCCCCTGGTGCCCTACTTTAGCCCGTATTTTTCCTCCCGACGCAGAAACCCCAGATCGGAAGTCCTTTCGCTGTTTTTCGTCGCGGAGCCGCCGCCACCCTCTGTTCTTCTTCGGGAGGGCTAATCTGGAGGCTGATTTGGCCTCCGGAGAGGGGAGATCGTCGCCATCGTCATCATCATCACCACTCCATCATCCCTCCATGACTTCCCCCTTCATGTGTGAGTAATTCCCTTGCTGTAGGCGAAGGGGATGGTAGGGATTGGATGAGTTAGATCATGTAATAGTTCGTCAGATTGTTGGGGGCATGTTGCCTATCATCTAGTATGGTGTTTATCATCTTTGCTACAACTTGTTATTCTTAATGCTTGACACTTAGGGCCCGAGTGCCATGATTTCAGATCTGAACCATATGTGTTTGCATGAATATATTTGTGTTCTTGATCCTATCTATGAGTTGTATGCACCTGTTACGGTTCGGAACCGGCGATCCCAAAAGTGACAGCTTGGGACACCAAAGGGGATGGCCCGTAGTTTGAGGATTACATATATCCATTGAGTTCATTGCTTTGTTCCGGTGCTCTTTGACAGGAGCACCTTAATATCCATTAGTTCCTTTTGGCCCCGTTCGTAGCGGGATGGTAGGACAAAAGATGTTGTGCAAGTTCTTATTGCAAGCACGTACAACTACCTACGGGATTCATGCCTAATGTTTGATATTTGCCTAGATGATCATTACTTTTCGTTGTGCCGTGCCCCAAGTTAGAATCTATCTCATCCATGCAGCGCCCAACCATCCATCTCCCTAGCCTACAATATTTTAAACCTTGCCTGTCACTAGTTGCTACTTCTGCCATTTACTACTGCTATTTACTTTTGCTGTTTACTTTTACTATTACTATCATCACTATCATATCACTGTTACCACTTATCTTTTGTTGCAAGTTAGTATATTTCAGGTGCGGTTGAATTGACAACTCAACTGTTAAAGCTTATAAATACTCTTTGGCTCCCCGTGTGTCGAATCAATAAATTGGGTTATTCTTACCCGCAAAGACTATCTCGATCCCTTACGGTTGAGGGTTATCAGGCCGCAGCTAAGCCCCCGAGTAGGAGGATTGCTCTTCACTCGGAGTGGATATTTGTAACTTAGGCGATTCCAAGCTACGTTGTATTTGTGGCGGAGCTCGGAAGACAGAGCCACATTATACTTATGACGCAGCTCGGAGGACCGCAGCTAAGCCCCCGAGTGAGAGGATTGCTCTTCACTCGGAGCGGATGTTTGTAACTTAGGCGATTCCAAGCTACATTGTATTTGTGGCGAAGCTCGGAAGACAGAGCCACATTATACTTACGACGCGGCTCGGAGGACCGCAGCTAAGCTCCCGAGTGAGAGGATTTCTCTTCACTCGGAGTGGATGTT
>LR738710.1:114430486-114490790 GCA_902687465.1 Secale cereale
AAGACAGAGCCACATTATACTTATGACGCAGCTCGGAGGACCGCAGCTAAGCCCCCGAGTGAGAGGATTGCTCTTCACTTGGAGTGGATCTTTGTAACTTAGGCGAGTCACGAGGCCGCAGCTAAGCCCTCGAGTGGGAGGATTGCTCTTCACTCGGAGTGGATGTTTGTAACTTAGGCGATTCCAAGCTACGTTGTATTTGTGGCGGAGCTCGGAAGACAGAGCCACATTATACTTATGACACAGCTCGGAGGACCGCAGCTAAGTGTAATGCCCCGGATGTAATACTTTCCCTTTTGGGCATATATAATATCTCTGGCTTCATCTATTCCATTCCGGGTTCTTTCTCTTTCGGGTTTTCGTCGGTTTGTTGTGTGCGTGTGTGGCATTCATTCATATCATATAGTCATGTGCATCGCATTGCATTTGTGTTGTTGTTTGCATCCGGTTCCACGCGTTCCTTCCCGTTGTCCGTTTCGCGTTCCGGAGCTCCCTCACGTGCCCGTGGCGTCCCGTAGGCCTACTTTGGTGTTTGGCCGTGTAACGTTACCGGTTTGGCGTGAGACTTGTCGTGTGTTGTTGTTTTGGTATGTGTAACCCGCCTGTCAAATCTCGTCGCGTTTGGAGTTCGTTTGGTACCCCAACAGTTATTCTCGTGGGCTCAAAGTGCCTCCACTTTGAGGCCCAGGACACCCCTCCAACAGCCCACCAAACCAATCCAAACCACTCCCTTCATCTAGGCCATCCAATTCTGATCGCGTGGCCGAAAACCACACATCATTTGGACAACCCTAGCTCCTTGTGCCTATATATTTGTCCAATTACCCAATTTTTGCCTGAAATCAAGGAAACCCTAGACCTTCTTCTACCTCCAGCCTCTCCTCTCTCCACTCCGGCCGGAGCTCGCCGGAGGAGCTCGCGGGAGTTCGCCGGAATCCGCGCCACCGCCGGCCATCTCCACCGCGCCACCTCTCCACGCCACCACGGGGCCCTCACCGCCGGCGCCCCTCGTCTCCGCCACCACCCGCCGGCCGGCGCCGCCACCTCGCCGGCCGAGGCCGCCGCACCTTGCCGCCCGGTCTCCCTTCCTGCCGGACCCCGCCGCCCGTTGCATCGAGCCGCCGCCGCCCTCCTCGATCGGATCGGGGGAGGAGCCCCCGATCTGGATCGCTGTCGCCCGCAACCCTACCAGGCCGCTCCCGTGGGCCTCCGCCCCGCAGGACTCCGCCTGGGCCGGCTCCCTCCGCCAGCCGCCTAGCCCAGCGTGCCGATGTCCTCCGCCTCGCCCCCCTGGGCCGTTGACCCCAGCCTCCAGGCCGCGCCGCAGGTGGGCCGAGCCGCCCCAGGCCGATCTGCCAGGCCCGCCGCCCGATCCGGCCTCCAGCCGCGCCCGATAGCCGCAGCGGATCCGGCCCAGTCCCCGCCGACCCGATCCGCCTCTTCTCCAGCCCATTGACTTTCAGATCTGAGGTTGTTGGAATTTCTAAGTCCTGAGATTATTGTGATGTCTGATGCTATTTTCAAATAGTGATATCTTTGTGTGTGTTGCTCCGATTTGAGTGAATGAGATGTCCAGATGTTCGTGGAGACATGTACTACATTTCATTCCATTGTGCCATACTTGTTTGAGTTCATCTAGGTGCTTAAAATTCTGTTGCAAGAGTGCATCTCGTTAAAAACTGCTGTTTGTAGTTATTTATCATGCCACCTTTGCATAGTGATAACTTGGTGCTTGTTTATCCGAATGATGCAAATGACATGTCCACGTGTTCGTCTTGTCATGCTCTACATGATGATTGCTTAGACTTGCATGGTAGAATTAATCTTGCCATGTTTATCTCCGTTGCAAAGTGCCATGTGGCTGTGATGTTGTGAAACTTGTTATGAAATGCCAACTTGAGGAGCTCATTGCTATCGTTGTGTTTATCTCCATGATGCATGCTTAGGTGTTTTGGAATCACCATCTTATGTACTTTGATGTGGTGCATACCACTTGCCATGTTTGGTTTTGAGGTGACTTAAACTTGCTCTCAAAGATGCCATGATGAAACTGCTGTTTACACTTAGTGAAATTTCACTAAGTCTGGAATCTGTAATTTCCAGATGCCATGTTTGCTTGCTGTTCTAGGCCAATCCATGATAGTTTTGGGGTGACTCTTGATGATTCCTTGTAGTATATATTGTTGGCTATCCATTCATGCTCTCACATGCTTATTTGAGTGGCTGTAGCATATTTAACTTTTGCTCCAAAGTTGCAATAAATTACTGCTGTCAGGATTTTGTTGTCAAGTTCAATATGTCCAAGCTTGTTGCTATTGATCCGTGGCTCCTTTGGGGGTGCACCAATGGAATTATTTGCTGTAGGATATGTCTAGTTTACGTTCATGCTCTTTGACATGATGTTTGAGTGCTGTAGCTTATTTATCTAGTGCTCCGAAGTTGCTATGTTGCTGTAATTTTCAGCTTTCGCATGTTTATTGTTTTGTGTGTAACTTTTAGCCCGTAGCTCCGATTGCAGCAAGTCTTATATGAAACTTGTTTGATTTTTCGTGTAGTTTCATAATATCCTTTTGTTATCATGTTTTAAAGTATTTTGCTTGAGTGCGATTTTCCATGCTCCTTGTGCTCCCTAGTGCATAAGTCATGCATCCATCATTTTTGTGTGCGCATTGCATCTTGTTGATTCGTGCCTTGTGTGGTTGTGTTGATTAGAGCCGGAAGCTGAGACCGAGTACGAGTACGAGCACGAGGTTACTACCGAGCTTGAGAACGAGGACCCCTCTTACGATCCGAACGACTACTCTTCAGGCAAGATGACCGAACCCGGATACCATTACTATTTTTTCCTATTGCTAGAAGTATCGATCTTTAGTTTTGCCTCGATGCCCATGTCTTTCATGTCAGCCTCCTACTTGTAACCATGATCATGTCTAACCACCCTACCTATGCAAACCATTGATTGGCTATACGTAGGCTTCGCTCAGCCCCTCTTACAGCGTTGCTAGTTGCAGGTGAAGTTGAAGATGCTTGCTTCAAGTTGAAGTTTTGTTGGGTTATATCACATTATATAAATGCTTAAAAATGAAATCACCTATATATTGGTAATGGGTGGAAGGCTAAGCCTTTTGCTTGGTGATTTGTTCCACTCATGCTGCTAGGAACCGTATAAACCGGTGTTATGTTCCTTGATTATGCGTTCCTCACACGGTTGGGGTTATGGGACCCCCTCGATAAACCGCTAAGTGCTAAGTCTTTTCCAGCAAGTCCCAACATTGGTACTATTTGCCTAATAACTAATAAAACTTGCATAGGGAGTAATGAACCCTCTTTCTTAATCAACAACCCGGGCCAGTGCTCCACATGAGTGTTGGCCCAAACTGGGGGTTACGCGGGGCCACCTCGAGGGAACTCAAGTTTTGGTAAATACCTGTGGGATCACCCATCCGGTCGTGGCCTGAGACGAGATACGCGCGGCTACTATCAGGGTGTCGGCACGCCGGGAGGATTTGCTGGATTAGCCTTACCTTAGTTCGGAGTATCTTGAGCACGGGATTCCGAGAATACTCGGGTCTTCCCACCTTGGAGTTGCGACTCCGCGGATCGTGGGCTTGTCATGGGCCAAGTTGGAACACCCCTGCAGGGTTATGAACTTTCGAAAGCCGTGCCCGCGGTTATTTTCCGAAAGGGGTTTCGGGAGATGAACACGGTGGGGTTATGTTTGACTGGCTTTAGTTAGGATCACTTAGTGATTATCTCTCGACTGAGGTACCTTCTCTTCTCGCTCTCATAAACGTAAGCTAGTGCTAGTGCTGCTGCAACCACTTATTCTTATTCTTTCTTCAGCCTTGTTCCACACCCAAGGCTTTAATAGTCGTGTTACCCGGGAACGGGATTGCTGAGTCCTCTGTGGCTCACAGTTATTTCACCACACCAGATGCAGGTCCGATGGTAAGCTATCCAGGTGATGGTACCGAGCTAGACTGGGAGTACGACGAGGAGCGTAGCCGTTACTATGTTCGTTATCCCGATGATCAGTAGTGGAACTTCTACTAGGATTCGATCCGACCTGTGGATTTAAATTATGTTTGGTATCTTGTCATTTGAATTTTACCCTTAGATGGGTTGTGATGTTTTTATTGAATGATGATTTGGACATGCAATGTATTTGTGTGACGTGGCGAGTGTAAGCCAACTATTTTATGTTTTCCATCCCCATCTTTTACATGAGTTGTGCAAAGATACCAAACTTGCGATCATTCCAGCATGGGGTTATGTCTCTAAGCCGTTCTTGGACACGTAGGAGATATAGTCCCATCCTGGGCATTACAAGTTGGTATCAGAGCCTTCTCCGACCTAGAAGCCCCCACTGATTGATCGAATCGTTGACGGTCGAGTCTAGGCACACACTGATTTTTTTTGAGTCCTATATTTATATCGGAGAGTAGGATTTCTTTGCTTCTCATCCCCTTTCTCTCTGGTGAGGACTCCTGACGTCTACTCTTGCCTCTTCTACTTTCAAAAATTTGCACAATTTTTTAGGAATCTCGCGAGTATTGTGGGATTGTTTCGATGTTCTTGTGACGAGAATATTGTTCTCGATGCCTCCTGACATTAGGGGTTGTGGCAGTGTCCCGGGGAGTTGAGCTTCGGGGTATTGTCGTCACAAGCATATCGCGGCAGTACTAAATACTTAAGATGGCCGACATCGAAAATCTCTCCTATACGGTTAGTGGCAAGATAACCCCGACATCACCCAGTACTGGGGAGGTAGTTCGGGAGTATTGCCATAGCTTGGTATAGTGGATGCTTTTCAAAGGTCCGAGGTAGACAGTTTCCGAGAAAGACTGGTTATGTGTTGAAGGATGGATACAACTGGATGTAGGTTTAGAGTTGATTGCGCGGTGCTTCCCCTGTATCCCCAACACCTGATTGCATAACTGGAAACTTTCGGAAATTAATAGGTGGGTTTATCCAGTAGATCGTAGGCATTCTTCCAACGAATGCAGGTTAGCGAGTTCGGGGTTCAACGTTGAGTGAAGTGGTTTTATGACCGATGTTCCGATCGGGAGTTGCATCTTAAAGGGTCCTTGGCTATGCTGATCCGGGGATTGCAAAACCCTTTCGTAACGCGTTCATAAGCTTTCAGCACAAAGATGTCAGAACGAAGCTCCTATCTTGTGTTTGTTCTATCTGTACCTTGTGTTTTTCTTATTACCTTTTGTCCCCTATGTGGCTTCTCGTGAAGATTGATGTTATCATTTAACTGAGAATTTCATTCGTTCCTCTTGTTCGAATGATTATTGTGAAGACGATGTTGCATTTCAATCCGTTGTTTCAGCTTATACCTTCTTCCAATGAAATTGCTGATTCGTGGTCATCTCTTTCAGGATGGCTCCGAAACGAGTTCCCAACGCTAACCCAGAGGGTGAAGAGGTCCCAGATCGTCCTCCTTCCCCTCCTCCTCCGTCTGAGGCTTGGAGAGCGATTATGCAGACTACAAATCAGAACACCCAGATGTTGATGCAGATGATGCAACAGATGCAAGCTAATCAAGCTAATCAGGGTGCTCCAGGGAATCAAGGCAATTTCTTCAACCAACAGCACCATGCTACTCTCAACCAGTTCTTGGCCAATCAACCAAAAGCTTTCAGTTACTGTGTCGACCCTCTTGATGTTGAAGATTGGTTAACCGATATCAAGAAGCATTTTGAGTGCAGTAACGTGAGGGAAGAGGACTATGTGAAATTTGCACCCTTCCAACTCAAAGACCAAGCAGCTGATTGGTGGCAGCAGTACAAAGACTCCAGGCCAGGTCGTGTGATCTCTTGGGAGGATTTCTGCAAGGACTTTCGCTCTCACCACATTCCAACAAGTGTCATCGAGGGTATGCGTGAGCAATTTTGCAACCTGAAGCAGGGCTCTATGACTTTCTACCAGTATAATGTCAAGTTCCAAAACCTCGCCGCTATGCTAAGCAAGACATTCCTGATGCCAAGAGCAAAATCTATCAATTTCGAGGAGGTCTCAAAGATGAACTTCAACTTGCTCTCACCTTGTTCGAGCCCGATGAATTCTACAAATTCTATAACATGGCGCTCAAGCAAGAGGCAGCCCAGCTCAAGATGGAGGCTTCTAAAAAGAGGATTCGAGATGCCGTTCACTCCTCCTCATCTTCTCAAGTCGTCGTGAAACAAAAGAAATTTTGGCTTCCTCCTCCTCCAGTGATTCGAGCTCCTTACAACAACTCCAACAGCAACAAGAACTCTAGTGGCCGTGGTTTCTCCCACCCACCCAACCTGAGCAACCAGTCGAGGAATCAGTTTCAGTCTCAAGGTTCCAAGTCAAGTGGTTCTCATTTCCGTCCTCTCTCAGAAGTGACTTGCAACAAGTGCTCTCAGAAAGGTCACTATGCCAACAAGTGCCCCAACCCGAAGCGCCTGCCTCCTCCTCTACCTGTGAGCACAGCTATTGTCAAGCATGTTCCAAAGTCTACAAGGGTCAATCTGATGAATGCAGCGCAAGCGGAGAATTCTTCTGATGTGATTTTGGGTAACCTTCCAGTTAACTCTATCCCTGCTAAAGTTTTGTTTGATTCGGGTGCTTCATGCTCTTTCATGTCTCAACCATTTGCATCCAAGTACAATGTTGACATCAAAAGTTTGCCAAGGGAGTTATCAGTTGTTTCTCCGGGTAGATTGATGCATTCTCGTATATATGCTCCGGATGTTTCTATTGGCATGGGTGATTATCGCTTTCTGGCTAATCCGGTGGTTCTTGGTAATTCCGACATTGACCTCATCCTCGGGATGGATTGGCTTTCTCAGCATGATGCTCAAATTGATTGTGCACGGAAGGAAGTCAAGATTACTCATCCTGACGAAGATGTGATTATCTTCGCCTCCAGGGATAACACTATCAGGCTTTTTTCTCTCAATGATAAGGGCGAGATTAATGCCATCTCTCAAATTCCGCTGGTAAACGAATACCAAGACGTCTTTCCTGAAGAACTTCCAGGCATGCCTCCACACCGTCAGGTGGAATTCGTCATTGAACTCGAGCCGGGTACTGAGCCAGCATGCCGGCGTCCGTACAAGCTCTCTCCTGGAGAATTGAAGGAGTTGAAGAAACAGCTTGATGAACAGGAATGTTTGGGTCTGATCAGGCCGAGTACGTCTCCTTGGGGATGTGGTGTCTTATTTGTCAAGAAGAAGGATGGCACGGAGCGTCTCTGCGTTGATTACCGGCCATTGAACAAGAAGACGATAAAGAACAAGTATCCGCTCCCCAACATCAACGAACTGTTCGAGCAGCTCAAAGGAGCTAAAGTGTTCTCTAAGCTCGACCTCCGAATGGGCTATCACCAAATTCGCATTCGCGAGGAGGATATTTACAAGACTGCTTTCAGAACGAGCTACGGCTCATACGAGTATACGGTCATGTCCTTTGGTCTCGCCAATGCTCCTCCTACCTTCTCGAGAATGATGCGCTACATCTTCAACCCCTACACCGGCGAGTTTGTGCTTGTGTATCTGGATGATATTCTGGTATTTTCCAAGAATGAAGAAGATCACGAAAAGCACTTACGTCTGGTTCTTGACCTACTCCGTGAACATAAGTTCTATGCCAAGTTCTCCAAGTGCGAATTTTGGCTCGATAAGGTTTTGTACCTGGGCCATATCATCTCAGCTGACGGTATTGCGGTAAACCCCGAGAAAGTTGAAGCAATTGTCAACTGGAAGCTCCTCAGAACGTCAAGCAACTCTGAAGCTTTCCTGGTCTTGCCAGTTATTGCAGAAGGTTCGTGGAGAACTTCTCCAAGATTGCCAAGCCTCTCTCCAACTTGTTGCAGAAGAATGTCAAGTACGACTGGTCTCCAGATTGTGAAGTGGCATTCAAAACTCTCAAAGAAAAGCTCGTCTCTGCTCCAGTTCTTACTCCTCCAGATGAATCCAAGCCCTATGAAGTATTCTGTGATGCTTCTCTTCAAGAACTTGGTGGTGTGCTTATGCAAGACAAGAGAATTGTGCATACACTTCTCGTCAGCTGAAGCCAAGTGAGAAGAACTATCCCACACATGATCTCGAACTAGCAGCTGTGGTACATGCTTTGATTACGTGGAGACATCTGTTGTTGGGCAGAAAAGTCGACATCTTCACCGATCACAAGAGCTTGAAGTACATCTTCACACAGCCGAATCTGAACCTCCGCCAGACTCGTTGGGTCGAAATGATCCAAGAGTATGATCCCAGCATCGAATACACTCCTGGCAAGGCGAATGTGATTGCATATGCTTTGAGCAGAAAGGCATATTGCAACAACCTTCTTATCAAGCCGTTCCAGCCTGAGCTTTGTGAAGCATTCAGGAAGCTCAACCTCCAAGTTGTTCCGCAAGGATTTCTTGCAAATCTTCAAGTTGCTCCTATCTTGGAAGATCAGGTCCGTGAGGCCCAACTCAGTGATGCCATGGTGCAGAAGGTGAAACATGGTATTGCAAAGGGTGATCCGAAATACAAGTGCTATCGCGTTGATGAGAGAGATACCTTGTTCTTTGAGGACAGACTCGTTGTTCCCAAAGGTAATCTCAGGAAGCTCATAATGGAAGAAGCACATGATTCCCTCCTTTCCATTCATCCTGGTAGTTCCAAGATGTACCAGGACCTCAAGCAGTCTTACTAGTGGACACGCATGAAAAGGGAGATTGCTCAATTCGTGAATGAATGTGATGTCTGTAGAAGAGTGAAGGCAGAGCATCAACGTCCAGCTGGTCTTCTCCAACCTCTTCCTATTCCCGAGTGGAAATTCGACCACATTGAAATGGATTTCGTCACTGGCTTTCCTAAGTCCAAGAGAGGGAATGATTCTATCTTCGTGGTTATTGACAAGCTTACCAAAGTCGCTCACTTCCTTCCAGTCAAAGAATCCATCAATGCAGCTTAATTGGCAGAGTTGTACACTTCCAGAATTGTGTCTTTACATGGCATTCCTCAAGTTATCTCCTCAGACCGTGGAAGTTTGTTCACATCCAAGTTCTGGGACTCCTTTCAGTCCGCCATGGGCACTAAGATCAGGTTCAGCACTGCATTTCACCCTCAGACTAGTGGTCAAGTCGAGAGAGTGAATCAGATTCTAGAAGACATGCTCAGAGCCTGTGTCATATCTTTTGGCATGAAATGGGAAGATTGCCTTCCATTTGCCGAGTTCTCTTACAACAACAGCTTTCAAGCAAGTGCAGGCAAAGCCCCGTTTGAAATCCTCTATGGCAGAAAGTGCCGTACCCTCTCAACTGGTCCGAAACAGGCGAACGTCAACTTCTTGGCAATGACTTGATCTCTGAAGCCGAAGAAATGTGCAAAGTCATACGTGAGAATCTCAAGGCCGCTTAGTCGCGTCATAAGAGCTACTATGACGGCAAGCATCGTGATTTGGCTTTCAACATCGATGATCATGTCTATCTCCGTGTTTCTCCTATGAAAGGCACCCAAAGATTCGGTATCAAAGGAAAGCTTGCTCCTAGATACGTCGGGCCTTTCAAGATCCTTGGCAAAAGAGGCGATCTAGCCTATCAACTTGAGCTCCCTTCCAACTTCGCCAATGTTCATGATGTGTTCCATGTGTCTCAACTCCGCAAATGCTTCAAGACTCCTGAATGAATGATTCCGTTTGAAGAGATTGATCTTCAACAAGACCTGTCTTACCGAGAGCATCCCATTACTATTCTCGAAGAAACCGAGTGCAAGACCCGCAACAAGTCCATCAAATTCTTGAAAGTCAAGTGGTCACACCATACCGACCGAGAAGCTACGTGGGAACAAGAAGATCATCTTCGTTCCGAGTACCCTTCCTTTTTCCAGTCCTAGATCTCGGGACGAGATCTTTTTGTAGTAGAGGAGAGTTTGTAATGCCCCGGATGTAATACTTTCCCTATTGGGCATATATAATATCTCTGGCTTCATCTATTCCATTCCGGGTTCTTTGTCTTTCGGGTTTTCGTCGTTTTGTTGTGTGCGTGTGTGGCATTCATTCATATCATGTAGTCATGTTCATCGCATTGCATTTGTGTTGTTGTTTGCATCCGGTTCCACGCGTTCCTTCCCGTTGTCCGTTTCGCGTTCCGGACCTCCCTCACGTGTCCGTGGCGTCCCATAGGCCTACTTTGGTGTTTGGCCGTGTAACGTTACCGGTTTGGCGCGAGACTTGTCGTGTGTTGTTGTTTTGGTATGTGTAACCCGCCTGTCAAATCTCGTCGCGTTTGGAGTTCGTTTGCTACCCCAAAAGTTATTCTCGTGGGCTCAAAGTGCCTCCACTTTGAGGCCCAAGACACCCCTCCAACAGCCCACCAAACCAATCCAAACCACTCCCTTCATCTAGGCCATCCAATTCTGATCGCGTGGCCGAAAACCACACATCATTTGGACAACCCTAGCTCCTTGTGCCTATATATTTGTCCAATTCCCCAATTTTTGCCTCAAATCAAGGAAACCCTAGACCTTCTTCTACCTCCAGCCTCTCCTCTCTCCACTCCGGCCGGAGCTCGCCGGAGATCACCAGAATCCGCGCCACCGCCGGCCATCTCCACCGCGCCACCTCTGCACGCCGCCACGGGGCCCTCACCGCCGGCGCCCCTCGTCTCCGCCACCACCCGCCGGCCGGCGCTGCCACCTCGCCGACCGAGGCCGCCGTACCCTGCCGCCCGGTCTCCCTTCCTGCCGGACCCCGCCGCCCGTTGCATCGAGCCGCCGCCGCCCTCCTCGATCGGATCGGGGGAGGAGCCCCCGATCTGGATCGCTGCCGCCCGCAACCCTACCAGGCCGCTCCCGTGGGCCTCCGCCCCACAGGACTCCGCCTGGGCCGGCTCCCTCCGCCAGCCGCCTGGCCCAGCGCGCCGACGTCCTCCGCCTCGCCCCCCTGGGCCGTTGACCCCAGCCTCCAGTCACGCCGCAGGTGGGCCGAGCCACCCCAGGCCGATCTGCCAGGCCCGCCGCCCGATCCGGCCTCCAGCCGCGCCCGATAGCCGCAGCGGATCCGACCCAGTCCCCGCCAACCCGATCCGCCTCTTCTCCAGCCCGTTGACTTTCAGATCTGAGGTTGTTGGAATTTCTTCAAGTCCTGAGATTATTGTGATGTCTGATGCTATTTTCAAATAGTGATATCTTTGTGTGTGTTGCTCCGATTTGAGTGAATGAGATGTCCAGATGTTCGTGGAGACATGTACTACATTTCATTCCATTGTGCCATACTTGTTTGAGTTCAACTAGGTGCTTAAAATTCTGTTGCAAGAGTGCATCTCGTTAAAAACTGCTGTTTGTAGTTATTTTTCATGCCACCTTTGCATAGTGATAACTTGGTGCTCGTTTATCCGAATGATGCAAATGACATGTCCACGTGTTCGTCTTGTCATGCTCTACATGATGATTGCTTAGACTTGCATGATAGAATTAATATTGCCATGTTTATCTCCGTTGCAAAGTGCCATGTGGCTGTGATGTTGTGAAACTTGTTATGAAATGCCATCTTGAGGAGCTCATTGCTATCGTTGTGTTTATCTCCATGATGCATGCTTAGGTGTTTTGGAATCACCATCTTATGTACTTTGATGTGGTGCCTACCACTTGCCATGTTTGGTTTTGAGACGACTTAAACTTGCTCTCAAAGATGCCATGATGAAACTGCTGTTTAACACTTAGTGAAATTTCACTAAGTCTGGAATCTGTAATTTCCAGATGCCATGTTTGCTTGCTGTTCTAGGCCAATCCATGATAGTTTTGGGGTGACTCTTGATGATTCCTTGTAGTATATATTGTTGGCTATCCATTCATGCTCTCACATGCTTATTTGAGTGGCTGTAGCATATTTAACTTTTGCTCCAAAGTTGCAATAAATTACTGCTGTCAATATTTTGTTGTCAAGTTCAATATGTCCAAGCTTGTTGCTATTGATCCGTGGCTCCTTTGGGGGTGCACCAATGGAATTATTTGCTGTAGGATATGTCTAGTTTACGTTCATGCTCTTTGACATGATGTTTGAGTGCTGTAGCTTATTTATCTAGTGCTCCGAAGTTGCTATGTTGCTGTAATTTTCAGCTTTCGCATGTTTATTGTTTTGTGTGAACTTTTAGCCCGTAGCTCCGATTGCAGCAAGTCTTATATGAAGCTTGTTTGATTTTTCGTGTAGTTTCATAATATCCTTTTGTTATCATGTTTTGAAGTATTTTGCTTCAGTGCGATTTTCCATGCTCCTTGTGCTCCCTAGTGCATAAGTCATGCATCCATCATTTTTGTGTGCGCATTGCATCTTGTTGAGTCGTGCCTTGTGTGGTTGTGTTGATTAGAGCCGGAAGCTGAGACCGAGTACGAGTACGAGCACGAGGTTACTACCGAGCTTGAGAACGAGGACCCCTCTTACGATCCAAACGACTACTCTTCAGGCAAGATGACCGAACCCGGATACCATTACTATTTTTGCCTATTGCTAGAAGTCTCGATGTTTAGTTTTGCCTCGATGCTCATGTCTTTCATGTCAGCCTCCTACTTGTAACCATGATCATGTCTAACCACCCTACCTATGCAAACCATTGATTGGCTATACGTAGGCTTCGCTCAGCCCCTCTTATAGCGTTGCTAGTTGCAGGTGAAGTTGAAGATGCTTGCTTCAAGTTGAAGTTTTGTTGGGTTATATCACACTATATAAATGCTTAAAAATGAAATCACCTATATATTGGTAATGGGTGGAAGGCTAAGCCTTTTGCTTGGTGATTTGTTCCACTCATGCCGCTAGGAACCGTATAAACCGGTGTTATGTTCCTTGATTATGCGTTCCTCACACGGTTGGGGTTATGGGACCCCCTCGATAAACCGCTAAGTGCTAAGTCTTTTCCAGCAAGTCCCAACATTGGTACTATTTGCCTAATAACTAATAAAACTTGCATAGGGAGTAATTAACCCTCTTTCTTAATCAACAACCCGGGCCAGTGCTCCACATGAGTGTTGGGCCAAACTGGGGGTTACGCGGGGCCACCTCGAGGGAACTCAAGGTTTGGTAAAAACCTGTGGGATCACCCATCCAGTCGTGGCCTGAGACGAGATACGCGCGGCTACTATCAGGGTGTCGGCACGCCGGGAGGATTTGCTGGATTAGCCTTACCTTAGTTCGGAGTATCTTGAGCACGGGATTCCGAGAATACTCGGGTCTTCCCACCTTGGAGTTGCGACTCCGCGGATCGTGGGCTTGTCATGGGCCAAGTTGGAACACCCCTGCAGGGTTATGAACTTTCGAAAGCCGTGCCCGCGGTTATGTGGCAGATGGGAGCTTGTTAATATCCGGTTGTAGAAAACTTGACACATTGTTCTAATACACTACCAGCGTGAGTACCGTGACTGTCATTTTCCGAAAGGGGTTTCGGGAGATGAACACGGTGGGGTTATGTTTGACTGGCTTTAGTTAGGATCACTTAGTGATCATATCTCGACCGAGGCACCTTCTCTTCTCGCTCTCATAAACGTAAGCTAGTGCTAGTTCTGCTGCAACCACTTATTCTTATTCTTTCTTCAGCCTTGTTCCACACCCAAGGCTTTAATAGTCGTGTTACCCGGGAACGGGATTGCTGAGTCCTCATTGGCTCACAGTTACTTCACCACACCAGATGCAGGTCCGCTGGTAAGCTATCCAGGTGATGGCACCGAGCTAGATTGGGAGTACGACAAGGAGCGTAGCCGTTACTATGTTCGTTATCCCGATGATCAGTAGTGGAACTTCTACTAGGATTCGATCCGACCTGTGGATTTAAATTATGTTTGGTATCTTGTCATTTGGATTTTACCCTTAGATGGGCTGTGATGTTTTTATTGAATGATAATTTGGACATGTAATGTATTTGTGTGACATGGCGAGTGTAAGCCAACTATTTTATGTTTTCCATCCCCATCTTTTACATGAGTTGTGCAAAGATACCAAACTTGCGATCATTCCAGCATGGGGTTATGTCTCTAAGCCGTGCCTCGACACGTAGGAGATATAGTCCCATCCTGGGCATTACACTAAGCCCCCGAGTGAGAGGATTGCTCTTCGCTCGGAGTGGATGTTTGTAACTTAGGCGAATCGGGTTCGCGGCTAAGTCCCCGAGTGAGAGGGTTGCTCTTCACTCGGAGTAATTTTTTGAAACTTAGGCGAATCGGGTTCGCGGCTAAGCACCCACTAGGGGATTTTGAAGACCAGAGTTTTTTTAGAAAACAACAATCATTAAAGGACCGCTGCAAACTTGTCTTTGAAACAAATCGGAAAATCTTTATTACAACTCGACTGTCGAGTGTCTCAACTGTAGAAGCGGCGGAGCAGGTCCGCGTTCCACGAACGAGGTTCGTCTTTCTTCTTGGCGACATTGTAAAGGTGGTACGCTCCGTTGTGCAGCACCTTGGTGATGATGAATGGGCCCTCCCAGGCTGGGGCGAGCTTGTGTGGTCGTTTCTAATGCACTCGAAGGACCAGGTCTCCTTCCTGGAATGCTCGGCTTCGGACGTTGCAAGCATGGAATTGACGCATGTCTTGCTGATAGATGGTCGACCGGATCAAGGCCATCTCTTGTTCCTCTTCCAAAAGGTCGACTGCATCCTGACGAGCCTGCTCTGCCTCGGCTTCGGAGAAGAGTTCCACTCTGGGGGCGTTGTGCAACAAGTCGCTCGGCAACACAGCTTCGGCTACATAGACCATGAAGAAAGGGGTACGACCAGTCGACCGGTTTGGGGTTGTCCTCAGACCCCATAGGATAGATGGTAGTTCAGTTACCCAAGCCCCAGCGGCATGCTTAAGATCACACATGAGCCGTGGCTTTAGGCCTTGGAGAATCAAACCATTTGCTCTTTCTGCCTGTCCATTCGACTGCGGATGTGCCACGGAGGCATAGTCGACTTGTATTCCTTGGGAAGCACAGAAAGCTCTGAATTCATCCGAGTCAAAGTTGGAGCCATTGTCTGTGATGATGCTGTGGGGAACTCCATATCCGAATATCAATTCCCTGATGAAGCCGATGGCGGTGCTCGACTCGAGGTTCTTGATGGGCTTGGCCTCAATCCATTTGGTGAACTTGTCGACTGCCACGAGCAGGTGAGTGAATCCGCTTCTGCTCATTCTGAAGGGGCCGACCATGTCCAAGCCCCAAACGGCAAAGGGCCAGACAAGCGGAATGGTCTTCAAAGCAGACGCTGGCTTGTGGGACATGTTGGAGTAGAACTGGCAACCTGCGCACTTGTCCACAATATCCTTGGCCATCTCGTTGGCACGGGGCCAATAAAACCCGGCTCGGTATGCTTTGGCCACTATAGTCCGAGAGGAAGCATGGTGGCCACAAGTTCTCGAGTGGATCTCATACAGGATCAATCGACCTTCCTCTGGGGTGATGCAGCGCTGAGCGACTCTAGTGACGCTTTCTTTGTAGAGTCGACCCTGAATGACAGTGAACGCCTTAGATCGGTGGACGATCTGGCGCGCTTCTTCCTCATCTTCCGGGAGTTCTTGCCTGAGCAGATATGATATGTATGGCACAGTCCAGTCCAGTCCGGCGTAATCACTAGGACCTCCATGATCAGGTCGACCACTGCAGGTACTTTGACTTCAGTCGGATCTGACGCACTGACTGGCTGCGGGGGCTCTTCTGTGAAGGGGTCTTCTTTGATAGAAGGGGTGTGCAGATGCTCCAAAAACACATTCTTGGGTATAGGCTTCCGAGTCAAACCAATTCTTGCGAGGTCATCGGCCAGCTGATTCTTGGCTCTGGGCACGTGATGGAGCTCTAAACCTTCAAACTTCTTTTCAAGCTTCCGCACTGCACTACAATAACTGGTCATTGCCGGGCTCCTGACGTCCCATTCCTTCATCACTTGGTTCACCACTAAGTCAGAATCGCCATAAACCATCAGGCGACGGATGCCGAGTGAGATGGCCATGCGCAACCCGTACAAAAGTGCTTTGTACTCAGCTTCGTTGTTCGATGAGTCAAAGTGGATCTGAAGGACGTAACTGAGCTTGTCGCCCCTGGGAGAAACCAGGACCACGCCTGCGCCGGATCCGTTCAGCATCTTGGATCCATCGAAGAACATAGTCCAGTGATCCAATTGAACTTGAGTTGGCAATTCTTGTTCTATCCACTCGGCCACAAAATCTGCTATAGCCTGAGACTTGATGGCTTTCTTCGCTTCAAACTTGATATCTAACGGAAGAAGTTCAATCGGCCATTTCGCCACTAGACCAGTTGCGTCTCGGTTGTTCAGGATCTTTGACAGTAGGGCGTTGCTAAAGACTGAGATCGTATGGTCCGAGAAGTAATGGGCAACCTTTTTTGCAGTCAAGTAAATCACGTACACAAGCTTTTGGTAATGCGGGTACCTTTGCTTGGAGGGAGTCAAAACTTCGGATATGTAATAGATCGGGCGCTGGACCTTGTATGCCTTGCCCTCTTCTTCCCGCTCGACCATGAGTACAGTGCTGACAACTTGTCCGGTGGCTGCAATGTATAGTAGGAGAGGCTCTTTGCTGACTGGGACAGCAATCACCGGCTGGGTGGACAGCAGGGCTTTGAGCTCTTCAAACGCTGCTTCAGCTTCGGAATTCCACTCGAACTTGTCTGATTTCTTCATGAGTCGGTAGAGAGGCAATGCCTTCTCACCGAGACAAGAAATGAATCGACTCAATGCGGCTAAGCAACTAGTAAGCTTCTGGGCGTCGTGTATACGCTTGGGGCGTTTCATTCGGAGGATGGTGCTGACCTTCTCTGGATTGGCGTCGATTCCCCGTTCGGAAACGAGAAAACCGAGCAACTTGCCGCCAGGAACTCCAAATGCACACTTCGACGGATTGAGCTTGATATCGTAGCTTCTTAAGTTTGCGAATGTCTCAGCGAGGTCGGTCAGCAGGTCGGAACCTTTCCGTGACTTGACCACAATGTCATCCATGTATGCCTCGACGTTCCGACTGATTTGCTTTATCAAGCACTTCTGGATCATGCGCATGAAGGTAGCGCCGACATTTTTGAGACCGAAAGGCATGGTGACATAACAGAAACACCCGAAGGGGGTGATGAAAGCTGTCTTGATTTCATCGGGTCCGAACAGATGGATCTGATGGTACCCGGAATACGCGTCCAGAAAGGACAAATGCTCGCATCCAGCAGTCGAGTCAACTATCTGATCGATGCGGGGGAGAGGAAAATGATCTTTCGGGAAGGCCCGATTGATGTGTTTGAAATCGATGCACATGCGGAGAGACTTGTCCTTCTTGGGGACCATGACGACATTGGCGAGCCACTCGGAGTGGTAGATCTCGTGGATAAACTCAGCTGCCAGGAGCCGAGCCACTTCCTCGCCAATTGCCTTTCGCTTCTCCGCAGTGGACTGACGGAGATGTTCCTTCACAGGCTTCACCTTTGGGTCGACTCGCAAATGGTGCTCAGCCAGTCCCCTGGGCACACCCGGCATGTCTGACGGTTTCCATGCGAAGATGTCCCAGTTCTCAGGGAGGAGCTAGATGAGGGCTTTTTCCTATTTGCTGTCGAGTGTAGTGGAAATGTGGGTCGGTGCTGCATTGGGGTCGGTGGGGTGGATGTGTACGGGTTTCGTCTCCCTGGCCGACTGGAAAGCTGACTCGGAAGCCTGCTTCTTTGCCCTCAGCAGATCACTCGGATCCACACTCTTTTGGTACTCCTCAATCTCTACTGCTGCCATCTGCTCGTCGGCGATCTTCGAGCCTTTCTGGAAGCATTCTTCCGCTTTCTGACGGTTCCCAGTGACGGTTATAACGCCGTTGGGTCCCGGCATCTTCAGCTTGAGGTAAACGTAACACGGTCGAGCCATGAACCTGGCGTAGGCGGGCCTACCCAGGATGGCGTGATAAGCGCTGTTGAAGTCCACCACTTCGAACGTCAGCTTCTCTTTGCGATAATTCTTCGACTCGCCAAAGACCACGTCGAGTGTGATTTGGCCAAGTGAGTCGGCCTTCTTCCCGGGGATGACCCCGTGGAACCTCATGTTACTTTCGCTCAGCTTGGACATTGGAATGCCCATATCCCGGAGGGTTGCTGCATACAAGATATTCAAGCCACTGCCTCCATCCATCAGGACTCTGGTCAGACGTGTGCCGTCGACCACTGGGTCGACCACCAGTGCCTGCCGCCCGGGGGTGGCGATGTGCGCAGGGTGATCAGACTGATCGAATGTGATGGGGGTCTTGGACCATTTCAAAAACATGGTGGTCGCCGGGGCAACCATGTTTACTTCTCTATTGATGACTTTCAGTCGACTTTTGCTCTCGACGTCCACGAAGATCACCAAAGTGGAGTTGATCTGGGGGTATCCTCCATCCCCTTCCTTGTCCTCGGACTCCTCTGATTCCTTTTCCTTCTCAGTCGACTGATCTTTCTGGAAGTTCTGGATCAGGAGCCGGCACTGTCGAGTGGCGTGCTTGGGATATACCAAGTTTCCCTCTTCGTCTTTATTCATGTGAATGGGACACGGCTAGTCGAGTACATCATTCCCAGCTTGATCTTTCACTTTCTTGGGGGCCCAGGACCCCTTCGGCTTTCCTTTGCCCTTTCCTTGATTGACCACTGCAGCATCGCCCTGAGCAGCTGGCTCGGCCTTGCGCTTGTTCTTCCGATTGGAATTCTGATCATCCTGCCCGACTGGTTTCTTGCCACTGCGGAGCCGATCGGCCTCTTCGCCGTTGGTGTACCGACTAGCAATCTCCATCATCCGTGACAAGGACATATCGCCTGTTCGACCAAACTTCAGATTCAGCTCTCGGTTACGTACGCCTTCCTTGAAGGCGCAAACTGCCTGGTGCTCAGACACATTTTCCACCGTGTGATGCAAGGTGGTCCATCGCTGGATGTAATCCCTCAAAGTTTCATTCGACTTCTGCGCGCAGTGCTGAAGCTCTGCGAGTCCAACAGGCCGCTTGCAGGTGCCTTAGAAGGTCCGAATGAACACGCCTGCGAGCTCTTCCCAACTGTAAATACTCCCGGGGCCAACTGGTTGAGCCACGCCCGAGCCGAACCGCCCATCAGCAGAGGAAGGTGCTTCATGGCCACGTCGTCATTGCCGCCTCTAATCTGTACAGCCACTCGGTAGTCTTCTAGCCAGGTGTCTGGTTTTGACTCGCCAGCGAACTTGCTTACTCCCGCCGCCAACCAGAAGTTCGTGGGGTTCTCTGCAGCTCTGATGGCACTGCAGAAACACTCGGGTCCAGCAGGCGCTCGGCTCCCACTCGGTTGATCTCTGCCTTGCTCTTCTTTGAACGCCATGTTCCGGTCGACCCGTCCCTGCAGAAGGATAGACCTTGCGTCGAAACCTGGCCTCCGGGGATCTGGGGGAACCCTCCACTCGTCGTCGCGCACGCGCCTGCCCTCGTGCCGCCGGGGCAAGTACGATCCGCTTCCCGAAGGAGGCGTAGGCACTCGACAGTGGTCATGATGACCGGTTCGACGATCGTGTTGCTCGTCATTCCGACCCAGATGCCGGTCTTGCCGCAGGCCACGTTCCTCACGCCTTGGGGGCGATCTTGGACTGTGGGCTGACCAAACAGTGTCTGCAGCCACCGATCTGCTGTGGATCCTGTTGCGCGAGTGAGAAACATCCGCGTTTTGCTCTTCAACCGTTCGGAGCAAAGCTCGGATCTGCTGAAGGCCTCTCCCAGCCTCCGACTGAGAAGGTTGAATCGACTCCGCGATGCGAGCCGCGGCTTCGAGGTTCTGGACTGGTGTGCGGAACACCTGAGTCTCGCGCTGGTGCGATTGCCGCGGTCATCGACTGGACTCGGGGACCATTCGGCGGGCCTGTTCGTCGAGTGCGCGCTGGATATTTTCCAAGCGTGCACGCTCGGCACCGGTGGCCAAGCGCGTGGCTTCCAGGGCCAGAGCCTCTGGAGAATCTCCCACAATGGGAGTGAAGAGCGCGTCTTCGTTGCGGCGGCAAAGCTTAGTCCTCTACTCGGCAGTGAGGGGTTGAGGAATGTAGCCGTCGTTGTCGTGTGAATGGCCGCCGCCGTTGCTGCCGTCTCCACCACGAGGAAAACCCGGCGGGCTACGGCGCGAGTCGACCATGAGGACTTCCGCTGCGGGATCGCTGCTCCCGCACTCGGAAACAGAATCTACGAGCTCGATCGACGGATCGACCGACCCGTAGAGGTAACCGCCGGGCTCGATGGCCACGACTTGAGGTGTGGCCGTCTGACGGGCCACCGCGTGTTTCACCCACCGCTGGAGCCGTGAGCGACCGGATAGCTTGCGACGACATCCGGCAGGGATGGGGGACGATGTAGGGATCAACGAATACTGAGTCGACGGCTGCCGAAGGAGGACGCCGCAGGCGCTGGCGCGGAAGTGCGCAGCCCCGCGGGCGGGCAGAGCCTCGACGTCGAGAGGGGCCTCCTGGAGCCATGCGGAGTCGTCGGCGATGAAGACGAGCGCGCCGAGCCGGATCTCGCGGCCCAACGCCAGACCACCGCCTGACACCATGATGAAGGAGGTCGGAGAGAAGATTGCAACTTCACCAGATGTCACTAAGACGCCTGGCCCCACGGTGGGCGCCAACTGTCGTGGTTCTAAGCCTGATAGTACGAGTAGGGGGTACGAATGAGGAGGCAAGGCCCTAGCTATGGCGAAGTTGTACATGAGGTGTTTTACGAGTTCAGGCCCTTCTCCGAGGAAGTAACAGCCCTACGTCTCGGTGCCCGGAGGCGGTCGACTGATATGTGTATATGTGAGTTACAGGGATGCAAACCCTTGTACAGGAGGAGGGGGGTGGCTTATATAGTGTGCCAGGACCCCAGCCAGGCTCCACGTTACCAAGGGTTCAATGTACATTAAGGCAGGCGTTACTGATAATGTCTACAGTAAAGAGTAATAAAGGCATTCACTATGGCGAGTAAATACCAGACCGTTATTGTCCTAAGGGACCTTTGACCTTCGGGGGTCGAGTGCCTTGGATTGGTTGAGTGGGGTTGAGTCATCTTGTGGGTGCTGTCCAGTCGAGTGGGATGTCCTCTTGGGCCGTCTCAGTCGACTGTCTTTGTAATCATAGGTTTTGTCTTTTGATCTTCTGGGGTAGTGACCTTGGGCGGGGCACCTTGGATAGGTCCGTGACCCTACCCTAGGTCTATATCCTTGTCACCCGTCGACGGGAGCAGAGGGGGGAGAAGAGGAGAGGCGGGTCACAGGGGCCGTAGGGGTTTTGGCAACGCAGCGTGGGGAGGATGACGGGGACGACGCGAGCGACGACAGGGACGACTAGCTGACGGAGAGGGCGACGGGGAGGCAGTCCGGCGGCGGGGTCGGGGAGCCGCGGGGCGTCGGTGGCGTCGGCGATGACCGGCGGTGCAGGAGATGGCCCGCGGGCACGCGCGCGCTCGCCGAGGCATGGCCATAGCTTGTCCAGGGAGGGACGGGGAAGGCAGGCGCCGGTTAGTGGCGGCGCGAGGGCGGAGGTCGCGTTGGCCGGCGACGGCCTTCGAGCGCAAGCGAGTCAGGAGGAGGAGGGGGTCGATCCAGATCGGGGAGGTAATGGATCGGGGGGAGTGTGTGGGATTGGGCTAGGGTTTTGGGGGAGGAAGTGGTTTATAGGCTAGGGGCCGGCTGGGCCGAGGCCAGTTGGGCCAAGGGGTCCAGTGGGGGGAGGGGGAATTCCTTTTTCCCGTTTTTTGTTTGTTTTCTTTCTCCTTTTCTTATTTTCTCTTTTCTACTTATTTTATTTTCTAGTGTATTCAATTTTACAGAATATAAGTCATCCCCTAATTTAATGTTACAATTTAGTTCAGTACCCCAAAAAGTTTGGTGTTATCATAATACTTTATACAATTTTATTATTTAAATGGTATTTGAACCATTGTTCAAGAACTCGGCCGAGTTACCATTTAAATGCCCATTTAATCGCTACTCAGTGCCTAACTGAGGCGAATAGCACATACTCGGTTCATTAAATGGTCAAGCCGATTAACTGGCATTTAACCGTTTGTCAGACGATTAACTAGTTGTCAAACCGATTAATCGGTGATGGGTCAGGTAATTGAAGCGGCATCCATAAAAAAAGGGGGTACCAAAGCGGCAATCCAGGACATTATTTGGCCCCGTAACCTCCGGCGCTGCATCCTCCCTCTCCCAAATCGCAGCGCCCCTTCCTCTCCTGACTCCTCACGAGTCACGACCATGGCTTCTCCTCGCTGGCCCTAGCAAGCACCAGCGATCGCCCTGCTCCCGTCGTCGGCCCTAGCCTCCTTCTCTGACCCCCATCCCATCCATCCTCTTATCCTCGTCTCTCCTCCAGCCCCTACCTACAGGCTGCAGCAGCGGTGGCATAGGACAGGCAGTAGTGCCGGCGACCTAGGCCAGGCAGCAGCGCCAGCGAGCCCTCGAACCAGGTCCCCAAGGATTCACAAACCAACAAGGTACAGTTTTGCTAAGATTCATCTCATGTGCAGCTGTGAGCATTGGATTATGTGGTGTACAATACATGAAAAACTAGTTACATGTTGCCAATATATTATCATATGCAGCCGATTAATGATCGACCGATTAATTCAGTTAAATGGCCGATTAACTGATTAATTGCTAATCAGTAGTCGACCGAGCAGTTACCAGTTACCGAATTCCCGAACAATGATTTGAACATTTGTTCCTGCCACTACTTTACTTGTTTAGTGCATTTAAATACTTTATAAAAAGTGTGCTTTCTCTGCCATTATTAGTTATGATTTATCTATCACATTGAGAACATTTTTGTTTTGACATTCAAAAACTTTTAATGTTTGACTTTATTCTAAAATTTGAATTTTGAATTGGTTTTGAATCAATGCGAGATTAACTATAGTAATTGTGGTGACGTGGCATCATTACCAGAGGGTTACTGTAGCTTGATTACCCGGGCGTCACAATTCTCCTCCACTACAAGAAATCTCGTCCCGAGATTTAAACGGTGGAGCACGGGGGAAAAGTGTTGGTAGCGAAAACCTAACGAGTCTTCTCGGTCTTGGCTGCCCTTTCGAAGAGGTTTATCCCTTTCGTTGATGTCTTCATTTCTCCGCTTCAAGTCATCGTGATCAAGTTGTCAACCTTTCTTCGGGATCTCCATCGTCTTATGAATGCGACCAGGGGGAAAAACTCCGGAAGAACGCATCTTCACAATGTTTGGCATCTGACGGTGAACTGAATGGGAAATACACGAGGTACCCGACGAGTTCTATTTCAGTGAATTCGTGGAGTGCAATGCACGATGGTACCAAAGTTTCAAATGGGTAGGCAATCATTCAATGCCTAGACAGAAGCTGGAATGGGGGCTTGAACAACGAGAATAATATGGTGTTTGATATCAGGATGAAACATGGTAGAATTTAGCTCGTGAATTACACACGAAGCCAAGTGCAAAGAATACATTAGAATCAGGGTTGTACAGGAGAGTCAGGTTTCAATCCTGTGGACCTGTGGGTTATGGGCCCACCATGTGGGTTGAAAATAGGAAGGATGGTTACATCTTGCACATCCGCGACAGGGAGGCATGTCAGTGGATAGCTTGTCAGCTATGTCGGCAACAAAGTCGATACCAAGGACCGGGAACGCAGAGGACCATTTTCCCGCTCGTTAAACGAGGCGGACCAATAGCAAAGTTCTCGTCCATTGATGGTTACCGGAATGTTATGAACAATAGTAACATGTTCTTACTGACGGAGTTAAACACCAAGGTGTTTACACAAGCAGAAAATTATTACTGCTTAGATTACATGTAGATCAAAGAAAGGTTGAACAAACAAATGGAAAGGAAAATTTTGATTACACACAATTAATAGGAGTATATCCTTCCCATGGACAAGCAGAACATGGCATACAGGTTAGGAGATTAAGTACCCAACCATTCAAATAAAGAGGCAAGGATTAATCAAGATGTTACCCTTACAACGGTGTTTGGATAACTGACAAAAAAAACATTTAGCATCGCGCCTCCAATGTTCTTGTTGATGAGCAGTGTATCATAGTCATGCTTCCAGGTAGCAATGATATTGTGTTTCAATCAAGGGCCAGACTTTGGATACACAAATGATCCATCAGGAGCAACTTATAAAATAAGTCTTACAATTTCCTCCTGGAAGAATGGTTATCCTTGCAAAAGAAATTATAATGATGGGTCCTCCAGCCAGGGTGCTAGACCTGACATCATTACCGGGTCATCAACAGACCAACATTATAACTAGTAGAAAGTTGTCCCAACCATCATATCTGACCGAGATTCAGATCCGATTGGTGTCATGATAACTCAGACTCAGGATGTTCGATAAGAAAAGGTGCAACACAAATCGACGAAATGACATTGCAAGATTCTCGGGAAATGAACTATGGGAGCGGGTTCCTAAAACAATAGTTCATCATTAAACCAAGGAGAGGATGAGGGGGTGGCTGGTGGGCTCAGCGACAATTCATCGAGAATTCCAAACGGATGGATTTCCACAATAATGTGAGCAATAAGATGACACTTGTCAAATCAAATGATATAATGTTGTATGCTCGAGGAAAACATACATCAATACTCATTAGTTGAATGGTGTGCCCGAAATATGACCTTAGGCAGCAAGATCAATGTTAGAGTGTGCTAGGTGGCTTCTCACCCCTCATTGGTTACCCCAAGTGGAAGGTTTGAGATGCAGTGTAGCAGAAGTTTTCCCTTGGTAATACCAAGGATCGATTTCCTAGAGACTCCCAGTTTCAACAAGAAGGTGTCAACTGCTAACGGCGCCGGATATTAGCAATCAACGTGGGCCTGCACACAGATACAAATAACTTTGCTCCCAACGAGTACAGAGAGGTTGTCAATCCCTCCGGCCTTGTAGTTTACAAAGGATCAAACGCAAGTGATAATAGTGATAGGTATAATTGCAATAGTAAGTAAATAGCGGAAAATTAAATAGCGGATGTGATCAATGATGGTAATATGGACCGGAGTCTCATGATGTTCACTAGTGATGTCTCTCTCCCAAAAGACGATAAAACAGCTATGTGAGGTAAACGAATTACAGCTAGGCAATTGACAGGACCATGTGCGCAAACCAATGCTGATTACATTGCAAGAAAGGTTGAGGTTCAAAGCATGGGCGGTACGCCAAAGTAAGTAGACCGAAATCCATCAATATCTACTACTAATCATCCACCTTGAGATATCTATCTAGAACATCTCGCTGGTATTAAGTTGCGAGTCCCACCCATAGTGTAAACTCAAAGCAACATACAACTGCATTAAAAGAACTTTGCGTAAAGTAAACAATCCTTGCACCCGCGGGCACAAGCACCGTTGTTTTCCCCCTTGTGGCAACAGCACATCCCCTAGACTCATGTTTCTGTCACTCAAGCTAGTCATCGAGGGGCATGAACCCACAATCAAGCATAACGTTCCCTCTTGGAGTCACTACCTATTACTTGGCCAAAGCAATAAATAACAACGAAGAACATGCAAGAATTACTTACGAACATAAATATAAAAGAGGTAGATTAAATATATTACTCAAACACAATCTGAACATAATCTCATAATCCATCGGATCCCAGCAAACTCATCATAGCAACAGCATAAGGATTACATATGTGCCTCGATCATGTAGGGCAGCTCACGAGGACTAATTAGTGAAGCATAAGAACGGGAGGAGAACATCACATAGCTACTGGTCATGGACTCATGGTCCAAGGGAGACTACTCACAACTCATCCGGGAGGCGTCCATGGTGGTGGAGAAGCTCCCGGTGGTGATCCTCCCCTCCGGCAGGGTGCCGGGAAGGGTTCTCCTGGTGCTCCCGATCTTGGAAGCGGCGGCGGTGGAACAGAGATCGGATCGCGAAAAAGAGTTCCTGTTTCGAGGGTTTCGGGAGACGCTTTAAATATATGCCAAAGGGGGGCATCGGAGGAGCCTCGGGGGGCCCAGGCGCCCCCCCGACGCGGCCCAAGGGGGGGGGGGGGGCGCCGCCAGGGCGCCTAGAGCCCTGGTGGCCCCTCCCCGGCTGTCCTTCGGGCGCACGGTAGGTTCTGGAACGCTGATTTTTTATATAATTTTTCTGGATTTTTCCTGGCAGTTCTCGTAACGTGAAAACCTGAAATACAAAAACAGCCGAAAACAGAAACTGGCACTGGGGTGCACTGAGTTAATAGGTTAGTCCAAATATGATCAGAAGTGTATGGAAGTGTATAAATATCATAGCAATATTACCCAAAAGAGGCATGGAGCAAGCAGAAATTAAAGATAAGTTTTGGACGTACCAACATCCCCAAGCTTAATTCCTGCTCGTCCTCGAGTAGGTAAATGATAACAAGAATAATTTCTGTGGTGACATGCTATTAACCATATAGGACTTTTTCATAGTCATATGACAAAAGCTTACTGAGACAATGAATCTGTAGTAATTAAGTTGCCTCATGAGAAAATCACAAAGAACTGAAAGTTTTACAATATGATACTGAAACATCAAATAGATTTGCAATGAACATGATGTGCAAATATGATAAAGTGATATCTAGCTTGCCCCCTTTTGTGAAGCATAAATGCAGGGGAACCTTCAAGGTTTAAGTGATGACTAGATACAATGATTTCAAAATAAACGATATCACAATCATGCAAAAGACAATGCTACTTTGGGACAATGCACATTACACTCAGAATGGCAATCATGCTCTCAGTAGTTGGTGCTTTTAAAAGAAGATGGAGACTCAACATAAAAGTAAAATAATGACCCTTCGCAGAGGGAAGCAGGGATTACTCATGTGCTAGAGCTTTTTATTTTGAAAATATAGAAACAATTTTGTCAACGGTAGTAGTACTTCATATGTGCTATGCATAAGACATCCTATAAGTTGCAAGCCTCATGCATCGAATACCAATAGTGCTCGCACCTTGTCCTAATTAGCTCGGATTTCCATGGATTGCCATTGCATTACATATGTTTCAACCAAGTGTCACAAAGGGGTACCTCTATGTCACCTGTACAAAGGTCCAAGGAGATAGATCGCATTTGATTTCTCGTTTTTGATAGATCTCAACTTGAGGACATCCATACCAGGACAACATAGAAAATAGATAATGGACTCCTCTTTAATGCTTAAGCATATTCTCATAAGAGATTGAGGATTAATGTCCAAGCTAAAACTTCCACCATGATACATGGCTTTGGTTGGCGGCCCAATGTTCTTCTCTAACAATATGCATACTCAAACCATTCAACCCATGGCAAATCACCCTTACTTTAGACAAGACGAACATGCATAGCAACTCACATGATATTCAACAAAAGTGTAACAGTTGATGGCGTCCCCAGAAACATGGTTACCGCTCAGCAAGCAACTTATAAGAAAATAAGATACATAAGCAACATATTCTTTACCACAATAGTTTCTAAGCTACTTTCCCATGAGCTATGTATTGCAAAAACTGAAGGTTTTAAAGGTAGCACATGTAAATTTACTTGGAGTGGCGGTGAAATACCAAATATAGGTAGGTATGGTGGACTCATATGGCATAACTGGTTTAAAAGGATGTGGATGCACAAGCAGTCAGTCCGCTTAGTACAGGTGGAGGTTAGCAAAAGACTGGGAGCGACCAACTAAGAGAGCAATGACGGTTATAATCATGCAGAGCGAAAAAGCAACATTGAATCAGGCATGGAAGTTATATCGCTACTCAGAAACAAAAGATCATCAAGGCTTGACAGACTTTCTTTACAGTCTTAAATATGCGTGAGCATACGCCAAGTCAATCAAAATAAATTCTTGAGGGAAGATACTACTAAACCATACCACATCATTGGCAAACAAATAATGTTGGTACTCCAATAACACATTGGGAATCCCCCAGCTATTTGAGACTAACCATAAGAAAACCTGAACTACTAAGCGCCATTATGCACGTAGCATCTTTATCATAGACATATTAACCAATGCAACGGAAGCAAACTCTCTTAATAAGATAAGCATGATAATTAAAGAGAGTTCAAGCAACCAACTAAACACAAGCTCTTTAAAAAGATAAACATGAATACTAAGAGCAGAGCATGATAGTAGCTATTAAAAGACAAAGAACACACACAGCAAAGATAGACATGAAAATTCTATGTTATGTTCTAGGTAGAAGTGGAGCGTGTTTCTCTCCCACATAAAGAACGCTGAGTTCTGACTCGTTACGAAAAACTAAAGAAAATTAAAAGCAAGACGCTCCAAGCATAGCACATAACACATGAAGTGATTAAAATATAGTGGAACGAAAGACAAACTGATAATGTTGATGGAGAAGGGGATGCACGGGGGCATCCCCAAGCTTAGACGCTTGAGTCTCCTTGAATATTTCTTGGGGGTGCATGGGGGCATCCCCAAGCTTGAGCGCTTGACACTCCTGAATCTTTTTATCATCTTCCCTCGCACACTTGAAAACTCCCTTCATACATAACTCATCATAATCTGATTAGCGAGGTTAGTACCCATAATAAAATAATTATACCTTGCTGGAAATAAAGATATTCTTGAAGGTCTACTGTTTCTCAAGATTGCCAAAAGGTTTTTGCAAAGAAAAAGCAAGCTCTTGGTTTGCAAAATGAAGGAAAAGCAAAACAGGACAGAATCTGTGAAAAACAGAACAACAGGTAGTAATTGATTTGTTCGGGGCACTTCTGCAACTCTAATAAAAAAACTCAGAACAGACGCACGAAAGAAAATTATATAGAGAACGCTGTAGAAAAAATTCAGACCAAAAAGATGATCTGGTGATTTTATACGAATTTTTCTATCCAAGGACAGAATCTGTTTCCGGGACAGCACCTCACAACTTTTGAACTTTCTAGCAATCAGAGGCTATACTTGGCACAAATATGAAAAGCAAAGATACAATGATGATGCTACTGTAGTAAACAACATCGAGACACAACAAAAGCAACATAAATTTATTCATTGGGCTGCCTCCCAAAAGCGCTTTCTTTTATGCCTTTAAGCTAGGCATAATGCATAGAGATCAAGTTTTATCAAGAGTAAAAGAATAGCTAGCCCGTACAACGGACTCAAAAGGTAACTTGATCTTCTTTCGACGGAAGTGTTCCATCCCTTTCTTGAGAGGAAACTGAAATTTTATATTACCCTCTTTCATGTCAATGATAGCACCAACGGTGCGTAGAAAAGGACGTCCCAAAATAATTGGACAAGAAGGATCACATTCAATATCCATAATAGTAAAATCAACGGGAACATAATTATCATTGACAACGATAAGAACATCGTCGATCCTCCCCAAAGGTTTCTTTATGGAAGAATCAACGAGACGAACACCAAAAGAACAAGAATCAAAAGGTTTCAATTTAAGAATATCATATATTCTTTTGGGCATAACAGAGGTACTAGCTCCAACATCACATAATGCATAGCAAGAGAAGTCATTCAATTTAATTTTTATCATAGGATCCCAACCATCTTCTAGCTTTCTAGGTATGGAGGCTTCTACTCTAAGTTTCTCCTCCCTAGCTTTGATGAGAGCATTAGTGATATGCTCTGTGAAGGCAAGGTTAATCGTGCTAGTGCGGGGGTCTCTAGACATCTTGTCAAGGAAATCAATAACTTCGGTAAGAGTGCAATTATCAAAATCAAGGTCACTAGCATCAAGTAAAGTGGTAGTGGTGTCCTTTAGGTTCACATGTTTGGTAGTTTCTATAGTCATAGCATCACCATTAATAGGTCCATCGGGACCAGGAGTACATTGGGTGCTAAGAGTTTGGATATCCTCAACAACTTGGATAGTAGCAACAGTGTGGTGGGTAGGAAGGCTCTTAATTCTATCCTCTTCCTCCCTTTCTCTAGCCGTTTAGCCATCATCCTAATATTTTCATTATTTGCACTTGAATAGCATTCATAGGAGTGACCTTCCTCTCCTCAAGAGGAGAAGTTCTAATTTTAAGCAATTCTACCTCATTGGCTAAATTGTCTACCTTTGAAGAGAGATCACCTAGTTTGTTTAGTTTTTCTTCTACACTATTATTAAAAACTTTTTGGGTAGTGATGAAATCTTTAAGCATAATCTCTAGTTCAGTATTGGAGTTCCTGGTGCTAGGATAAGCATTGTTGTTCCCATAAGAATTAGAGGGGAACGGTCTAGGATTGCTACCAAAGTTACTCCTATAAGCATTGTTATTGAAATTGTTTCTAGAGATAAAGTTCACATCTACTTGTTCTTGAGAAATCAAAGAATTTAAATGAACATCACGAGGATCAACAGAGGATTGCTTCGAAAGTAGAGACATGATCAAGTCAACTTTTTCATTTAAGGAGGAAATCTCCTCGACAGAGTTTACCTTCCTACCTGTTGGAGCGCGTTCGGTGTGCCATTGGGAATAATTGGTCATGATCTCATCAAGAAGTTTTGTGGCAGCACCAAGTGTAGTTGACATAAAAGTTCCTCCCGCGGCCGAATCTAACAAGTTCCGCGAGGTAAAGTTCAAGCCTGCATAAAAGTTTGGATAACCATCCAAGTAGTCAAACCGTGAGTAGGGCAGTTCTTGATAAGAGATTTCATACGTTCCCAAGCTTGGGCAACGTGTTCATTATCCAATTGTTTAAAATTCATTATGTTACTTCTCAGTTGGATAATTTTAGCAGGTGGATAGTATTTTCCTATAAAAGCATCTTTGCACTTGTCCCATGAATCTATGCTATTTCTAGGCAAAGACTGAAACCAAATTTTAGCTCCTCCTCTCAAGGAGAAAGGAAAAAGCCTAAGCTTAACAATATTACCATCTATTTCTTGGTACTTTTGCATATCACAAAGTTCAACAAAGTTCTTCAAGTGTAAAGCAGCATCATCTCCAGCACCGGAGAATTGATCTTTCATGACTAAGTTCAGTAAAGCAGGTTTAATTTCATATGAAGGTGCTGAAGTGGCAGGTGTAGTGATAGGTGTGCTGATAAAGTCATCGTTGTTGTGACTAGTGAAGTCACACAACTTGGTGTTCTCGGTGGAACCCATTGTACCAAGCAAGCAAGATAACTATTTTTGTGATTTTCGATAAAAGATACTAAAGCAAAACTGAAAAGTAAACTAACAAGACTAAAAGCAAAGGTAAAAGATAGCGTGCAACTCCCCTATCCTGAAGAGTGGAGTCCCCGGCAACGGCGCCAGAGATTGCTTTGCTAGGTGGCTTCTCACCCCTCGTTGGTTACCTGTAATGCCCCGGATGTAATACTTTCCCTTTTGGGGTATATAATATATCTCCGGCTTCATCTATTTTCCATTCCGGGTTCTTTGTCTTTCGGGTTTTCGTCGTTTTGTTGTGTGAGTGTGTGGCATTCATTCATATCATGTAGACATGTGCATCGCATTGCATTTGTGTTGTCGGTTGCATCCGGTTCCGCGTGTTTCTTCCCGTTGTCCGTTTCGCGTTCCGGAGCTCCCTCACGTGTCCGTGACGTCCCGTAGGCCTACTTTGTTGTTCGGGCGTGTAACGTTGCCGGTTTGGCGCGAGACTTGTCGTGTGTTGTTGTTTTGGTGTGCGTAACCCGCCTGTCAAATCTCGTCGCGTTTCGAGTTCGTTTGCTCCTCCAACAGTTGTTTGTGTGGGCTCAAAGTGCCTCCACTTTGAGGCCCAGAACACCCCCTCTAACAGCCCACCATCCACTCCTAACCACTTCTATCATCTAGGCCATCAAAATCTGATCCGGTGGCCGAAAACCGCACTCCATTTGGAGTCTCCTAGCTCCCTCTACCTATAAAAGTGTGTCCACCCCCGAATTTTTGCGGATCCAACCCTAGCTATCACCTCCCCGCCGCCGCCGGACACGTCCAGCCCGATCCGGACGTGTCCAGCCTCCTCTCCACCGCCACGTGGCAGGCCCCCGTTGGTCGTGCCCCACGCCCACATCCCCGCCGGCCAGGGCCCGAGAGGCCCGCGAGGGGCCCTCCCGGCCCAAGCCACCACCGCCGCCGGCCCGTAGGCAGCCGCCGCCCGGGAGCTCCCTCGGCCGCCGCCGGACTCCTTCCTCCGCCACCTCGCCGCCTCCTCCGACTCCGGCGCCGCCCGGGTCCCTCCGCCGCCTCGCCCCCGGGCCGGACCCGCCGCCGGGCCACCACCTCCCGCCGGCAGGGCCCCGCCGGTCTCCCGCCTCGCCGGAGGGACGCCTCCCGCCGGCCCCCTTCGCCCCAGATCGGAGCTCGCCTCCGATCGGGATCCAGCCGCCCCGTCGCCGATCCGGGAGCTCCTAGCGGGCCGGGCGCCGATCCAGGCGGCCCGTTAGCTGCCCCGCCCGAGGCCCGTTAGGGATCCGTCCCCGCCTGCAACCCTAGCGGGTCCAGCCCGTTAGCGGGTGGGCCGCGCCCGGGATCCGCCAGCCCGATCCGCGTCAGATCCGCTTCAGCCCGTGTTGACCGACCCGTTTGACCCGGATCTGGAGGTAGTCCCTTCGTTTTCCTCTAAGTCTATAGTTTTTCTTAGTTTCTGGTGCATTTTTCAACTGAGGATAACTTTTACTGTGATGCTCCGTTTTGCGCGTGTAATATGTCCAGACGTTCGTGGAGTTGTGCTCTACGTTTTATCTGTTGTAGTCATGCATGTTAGAGATCATCTAGACACTTGTTTTGCTGTTGCAAGGGTGCATCATGATATAAACTGCTGTTATGTGTTATTTTTATGCCACCTTTGCCATGTGATATCTTTTAGCTCGTTTGTCCAAATGATGCAAATGACATGTCCACGTGTTCGTCTTGCCACGAACTACGTGTTGCTTGTGATAGGTTGCATGGTAGATTTATTATTGCCTTGTTATCATCGTTGCAAAGTGCCATGTTCATGTGATGTTGTTTCACTTGTTATGAAATGCCATCTTGTTGAGCTCGTTGCAATCGTTGTGTTCACCTCTATGATGCATGCTTGTGTGTTTCGGGATCACCTTCATGTGCACTTTGATGAGGTGCTTACCCTTTGCCATGTTTAGTTTCGAGGTGACTTAAACATGCTCCTTTTGATGCTATGATGATATTGCTATTTTAGGACTTAGTGATTTTTCACTAAGTCTGAAATCTGTAACGTTCCGATGCCATGTTTGTGTGATGTTCTAGGACAAAGCATATTAGTTTTGGAGTGGATTTTGATTGTTCCTTGTAGTATATATTGTTGTCTTTCCATTCATGTCCTCACATGTCCATTTGAGTGGCTGTAGCATGTTTATCTTTTGCTCTAAAGTTTCAATAAAATTCTGCTGCCAGAATTTTATTGCCAAGTTCAATATGTCCATGATCATTGCTATTGATCCGTGACTCCGTTGGGGGTGCACCTTGGACATAGTTGCTGTACTATATGTCTAGTTTGTGTTCATGTCCTTTGCCATGCTTTTTGGGTGCTGTAGCTTAATTATTTTGAGCTCCGAAGATGCTATGATGCTGTAATTTTCAGCTTTCGCTCAAATCTTGTTTCGGGCATAACTTTTAGCCCGTAACTCCGATTTCAGCGAATCTTATATCAAACTTGATTGATTTTCTGTGTAGATTATTAATATCAGATTGTTTTCATGTTTTGAGGTGTTTTGCTTGAGTGATATTTTCCGTGCTCCGTGTGCATCCTTAGTGCATCCATCATGCATTCATGTTTTTCGAGTGCGCATTGCATCTTGTTGATTGGTGCTTGGTGTGATTGTTTTGTTTAGAGCCGGAAGCTGAGACCGAGTACGAAGTTGAGCACGAGTTTTCCAACGAGGTTGAGCACGAGGACCCTTCTTACGATCCGAACGACTTCTCTTCAGGCAAGATGACCGAACCCCGATAACATTACTATCTTTGCCTATTGCTAGTAGTCTCGATCTATAGTTTTGCCTCGATGCCCATGATCTTCTTGTCAGCCTCCTATTGTAGCCAATTGCCATGTTTAACCAACCTACCTATGCAAACCGTTGCTTGGCTAAGTACGCTTCGCTCAGCCCTTCTTATAGCGTTGCTAGTTGCAGGTGAAGTGAAGATGCTTGCTCCATGTTGAAGTTTGGTTGGGTTATATCACACTATATAAATGCTTAAAATGAAATCATCTATATATTGGCAAGGGTGGAAGGCTAAGCCTTTTGCTTGGTGATTTGTTCCACTCATGCCGTTAGGATCCGTATAAGCCGGTATTATGTTCCTTGATTATGCGTTCCTAACACGGTTGGGGTGTATGGGACCCCCTCGATAAACCGCTAAGTGCTAAGTCTTTTCCAGCAAGTCCCAACATTTGGTACTATTTGCCTCATAATAACAACTTAAATAATTAATTAATTGCATAGGGGGTCATGTCCCCGAGGATTCTTAATTCAACATAGCAGGGGGGCCAGTGCCGATGGTGTTGGTCCCAAACGGGGAGTCTGCGGGAACCACCACGGGGAAACTCGAGGATTGGGTCCTGTAGAATCGCCCATCCGGTCGTGTCCTGAGACTTAGATACGCGCGGCTACTATCAGGGTGTCGACACGCCGGGAGGATTTGCTGGATTAGCCTTACCTCAGTTCGGTATATCTTGAGCACGGGATTCCGAGAATACTCGGGTCTTCCCACTTTGGAGTTGCGACTCCACGGATCGTGGGCTTGTAATGGGTCAAGTTGGAACACCCCTGCAGGGTTTGAACTTTCGAAAGCCGTGCCCGCGGTTATGTGGCAGATGGGAGCTTGTTAATTCCGGTTGTAGATAACTTGACACAATGTTACTAATACACTACCAGCGTGTGTTCCGTGACTGTCAATTTCCGAATAGGGATTCGGGAGTTGAACACGGAGGGGTTATGTTTGTGAGCTTGTAGCTAGGATCACTTCTCGCCGAGGCCTTCTCTTCTCGCTCTCACTTACGTAAGCTAGATGCTAGTTGCTGCTCCAAACACTTATTCTTTTCTTCAGCCTTTTCCCTCACCTATAGGCTTTGATAGTCTTGTTACCCGGAGACGGGATTGCTGAGTCCTCTGTGGCTCACAGTTACTTCACACACCAGATGCAGGTCCAGCTGTGAGCTATCCAGGTGATGGCACCGAGATGGATTGGGAGTACGACGAGGAGCGTAGTCGGTACTATGTGCGATACCCGGATGATCAGTAGTGGAGACTCTTACTAGGATTCGATCCGCCTGTGGTTTATTTATCTGAGTTTGGTACTTTGACATTTGGCTTTTGCCCTTAGAGGGTTGTGATGTTCTTAATGTATGATGTTTGAGACTTGTACTGTAATTCTGTGACGTGGCGAGTGTAAGCCAACTATTTTCAGTTTACTATCCCCTCTTTTACATGAGTTGTGCAAAGATTACCGAACTTGAGATCATTCTAGGATGGATTTATGCCTTTAAGTCGTGCCTCGACACGTAGGAGGTATAACTCCATCCTGGGCATTACAAGTTGGTATTCAGAGCCTTCTCCGACCTAGGAGCCCCCACTGTTTGATCGAACCGTTGACGGTTGAGTCTAGGCACACACTGAAAAACTTTTGAGTCCTATATTATATCGGAGAGTAGGATTTCTTGCTTCTCATCCCCTTTCTCTCTGGTGAGGACTCCTGACGTCTACTCTTGTCTCTCCTATCTTCAAAATTTGCACAAATTTTTTTTTAGGAATCCCGCGAGTATTCTGGGATTGTTTCGATGTTCTTGTGACAAGGATATTGTTCCCGATGCCTCCTGTTACCGAGGAGTTGAGCTTCGGGGTATCATTGTAACAAGCATATCGCGGCAGTACTAAATACTTAAGACGGCCGACATCGAAAATCTCCCCTATACGGCCAGTGGCAAGATAACCCCGACATCACCCAGTACTGGGGAGGTCGTTCGGGAGTATTGCCATAGCTTGTTCTAGTGGATGCTTTTCGAAGGTCCGAGGTACACAGTTTCCGAGAAAGACTGGTTATGTGTTGAAGGATGGATACACCTGGATGTAGGTTTAGAGTTGATTGCGCGGTGCTTCCCGTGTATCCCCAACACCTGATTGCATAACTGGAATCTTTCGGAAATCTATAGGTGGGTTTTATCCAGTAAATCGTAGGCATTCTTCCAACGAATGCAGGTTAGTGAGTTCGGTGTTCGACATTGAGTGAAGGGGTTATATGACCGATGTTACTATCAGGAGTTGCATCTTAAAGGGTCCTTGGCTATGCTGATCCGGGGATTGCAAAACCTTTTCGTAACTTGTTCATATGCTTTCAGCACAAAGATGTTAGAACGAAACTCCTCTCTTGTGTTTGTTCCTTTCCGTACCTTGTTGTTTACTTATTTTATCCTTTTGATCCCTATGTGGCTTCTCGTGAAGACTGATGTTATCAATTAACTGAGAAATTCATTCGTTCCTCTTGTTCGGATGATTTCATTCGTTCTTATTGTTCGAATGATTATTATGAAGACTTGTTGCAATTCATTCCATTGATTCAGCTTATTCCTTTTGTCAATCAATTGCTGATTCGTGGTCATCTCTTACAGGATGGCTCCGAAAAAGGTTCCAAACGCCAACCCAGAGGTGGAAGAGGTTCCAGAACATCCTCCTTCCCCTCCTCCTCCGCCTGAGGCTTGGAGAGCAATTATGCAGACTACTGCTCAGAACACTCAGTTGATGATGCAGATGATGCAGATGATGCAAGCTAATCAAGCTAATCAGGGTGTTCCAGTGAACCAAGGCAACTTCTTCCAGCAGCACCATGCTACTCTTAATCAGTTCTTGGCCAACAATCCTAAAGCTTTCAGTTACTGTGTCGACCCTCTTGATGCTGAGGATTGGTTGACCGACATAAAGAAGCATTTTGAGTGCAGTAACGTGAAAGAAGATGACTATGTGAAGTTTGCAGCCTTCCAACTGAAAGATCAAGCAGCTGACTGGTGGCAGCAGTACAAAGACTCTAGGCCAGGTCAAGTGATCTCTTGGGAGAATTTCTACAAGGATTTCCGCTCGCACCACATTCCTACAAGTGTCATCGAGGGTATGCGTGAGCAATTCCGCAACCTCAAGCAGGGCTCCATGATAGTCTATCAGTATAATGTCAAGTTCCAAAACCTCGCTCGTTATGCTAAGCAAGACATTCCTGATGCCAAGAGTAAAATTTATCAGTTTCGTGGAGGTCTCAAAGATGAACTTCAGCTTGCTCTCACTTTGTTCGAGCCCGATGAATTCGACAAGTTCTATAATATGGCTTTGAAACAAGAAGCAGCTCAGCTTAAGATGGAGGCTTCTAAGAAGAGAATTCGAGATGCTGTTCACTCTTCCTCATCGTCTCAGTTGGCTGCGAAACAACAGAAATTCTGGCTTCCTCCTCCTCCAGTGATTCGAGCTCCATACAACAACTCCAACAACAAGAACTCTAGTGGTCGTGGTTTCTCCCACCCACCCAACTCCAACAAGCAGTCCAAGCAACAGTTCCAAGCTCCAAGACTAAATGCTCCTCCTACCCGTCCGCTCTCTGAGGTGACTTGCTACAAGTGTGGCCAGAAGGGTCATTATTCCAACAAGTGCAACAACCCAAGGCGCCTTCCGCCTCCCCCTCCTACCGGTACGGCTATGGTCAAGCATGATCCAAAGGCAGCAAGGGTCAATCTGATGAATGCAGCACAAGCAGAGGCTTCTTCTGATGTCATTTTGGGTAACCTTCCAGTGAACTCTTTTCCAGCTAAAGTGTTATTTGATTCGGGTGCTTCATGCTCTTTCATGTCTCAACCATTTGCATCCAAGAACGATATTGCCACTTCAAATTTGCCTCAGAAGTTGCAAGTTGTTTCTCCGGGCAGGATTATGACTTCTAGTGTCTATGCTCCGGATGTTTCTATTCGCATGGGAGATTATCGCTTTTTGGCTAAACCGGTGATTCTTGGTCATTCTGATATTGACCTCATCCTCGGAATGGATTGGCTTTCTCAGCATGATGCTCACATTGATTGTGCTCAAAAGGAAGTCAAGTTGACTCATTCTGATGAAGATGTGATTATCTTCGCCTCCGGGGATAATACTATCCGGCTTTTCTCTCTTAATGATAAGGGCGAAATTAATGCCATAGAGCAAATTCCTGTGGTGAACGAATATCAAGACGTCTTTCCAGAAGAACTTCCAGGCATGCCTCCACACCGTCAGGTGGAGTTTGTCATTGAACTCGAGCCGGGCACTGAGCCTGCGTGCCGGCGTCCATACAAGCTCTCTCCGGATGAATTGAAGGAATTGAAGAAGCAGCTTGATAAGCAGGAGAGTATGGGTCTCATCAGACCGAGTACATCTCCGTGGGGCTGTGGTGTCTTATTTGTCAAGAAGAAAGATGGCACGGAGCGTCTCTGTGTTGACTACCGGCCATTGAACAAGAAGACGATTAAGAACAAGTATCCGCTCCCCAACATCAACGAACTCTTTGAGCAGCTCAAAGGAGCTAAAGTGTTCTCTAAGCTTGACCTCCGAATGGGCTACCATCAAATTCGCATTCGCGAGGAAGACATTCCCAAGACGGCCTTCAGAACGAGCTACGGTTCATACGAGTATACCGTCATGTCCTTCGGTCTCGCCAATGCTCCTCCTACCTTTTCAAGGATGATGCATTACATCTTCAACCCCTATACGGGCGCGTTCGTGCTTGTGTATCTGGATGATATTCCGGTGTTTTCCAAGAATGAAGAAGATCACGAAAAGCACTTGCGTCTGGTTCTTGATCGACTCCGAGAGCATAAATTCTATGCCAAGTTCTCAAAGTGCGAGTTTTGGCTCGATAAGGTTTTGTACCTGGGCCACATCATCTCAGCTGACGGTATTGCGGTTAATCCCGAGAAAGTTGAAGCAATTGTCAACTGGGAAGCTCCTCAGAACGTCAAGCAGCTCCGCAGTTTTCTGGGTCTTGCCAGCTATTGCAGAAGATTTGTTGAAAACTTCTCCAAGATTGCCAAGCCTCTTTCCAACCTGCTTCAGAAGAATGTCAAATACTTTTGGTCTCCCGAATGTGAAGTGGCATTCAAAACCCTCAAAGACAAGCTTGTCTCTGCTCCAGTTCTGACTCCTCCGGATGAAACCAAGCCCTATGAAGTGTTCTGTGACGCTTCTCTTCAAGGTCTTGGTGGTGTGCTTATGCAAGATAAGAGAATTGTGGCATATACTTCTCGGCAGCTCAAGCCAAGTGAGAAGAACTATCCCACACATGATCTCGAGCTAGCAGCTGTGGTACATGCTCTGATTACGTGGAGACATCTGTTGTTGGGCAGAAAGGTCGACATCTTCACTGATCACAAGAGCTTGAAGTACATCTTCACACAGCCGCATCTGAACCTCCGCCAGACTCGTTGGGTCGAAATGATCCAAGAGTATAATCCCAGCATCGAATACACTCCTGGCAAGGCGAATGTGATTGCAGATGCTTTAAGCAGAAAGGCATATTGCAACAGCCTTCTTATCAAGCCATACCAGCCTGAGCTTTGTGAAGCATTCAGGAAACTCAACCTCCAAGTTGTTCCGCAGGGTTTTCTTGCAAATCTCCAAATTGCTCCTACCTTGGAAGATCAAGTCCGTGAGGCCCAGCTCAGTGATACCATGGTGAAGAAAGTGAAACATGGGATTGCAAAGGGCACTCCAAAATACAAGTGCTTCCGTGTTGATGAGAGAGATACCTTGTTCTTCGAGGATAGACTCGTTGTTCCCAAAGGTGATCTCAGGAAGCTCATAATGGAAGAAGCTCATGATTCTCTCCTTTCCATTCATCCTGGCAGTTCCAAGATGTATCAAGACCTCAAGCAATCTTACTGGTGGACACGCATGAAAAGGGAAATTGCCCAATTCGTGAACGAATGTGATGTATGCAGAAGAGTGAAAGCAGAACATCAACGTTCAGCCGGTCTTCTCCAACCTCTTCCTATTCCCGAGTGGAAGTTCGACCACATTGAAATGGACTTCGTCACTGGCTTTCCTAAATCCAAGCGAGGGAATGATGCTATCTTTGTGGTGATTGACAAGCTTACCAAAGTCGCTCACTTTCTTCCAGTCAAAGAATCAATCAATGCAGCTCAACTTGCAGAGCTGTACACTTCCAGAATTGTGTCCCTACATGGCATTCCTCAAGTTATATCCTCAGACCGTGGAAGCTTGTTCACATCAAGGTTTTGGGACTCCTTTCAGTCCGCCATGGGCACTAAGATCAGGTTCAGCACTGCCTTTCACCCTCAGACCAGTGGTCAAGTTGAGCGTGTGAATCAGATTCTAGAAGACATGCTCAGAGCCTGTGTCATCTCCTTCGGCATGAAATGGGAAGACTGCCTTCCATTTGCCGAGTTCTCTTACAACAACAGCTTTCAAGCAAGTGCAGGCAAAGCACCGTTTGAAATTCTCTATGGCAGAAAGTGCCGTACCCCTCTCAACTGGTCTGAAACAGGCGAACGCCAACTTCTTGGCAATGACTTGATCTCAGAAGCCGAAGAAATGTGCAAAGTCATACGTGAGAATCTCAAGGCCGCTCAGTCGCGTCAGAAGAGCTACTATGACGGAAAGCATCGTGATTTGGCTTTCGACATCGGTGATCATGTCTATCTCCGAGTTTCTCCGATGATAGGAACCCAAAGATTCGGTATCAAAGGAAAGCTTGCTCCTAGATACGTCGGGCCTTTCAAGATTCTTGGCAAAAGAGGCGACCTAGCCTATCAGCTTGAGCTCCCCCCAACTTTGCAAATGTTCATGATGTCTTCCATGTGTCTCAACTTCGCAAATGCTTCAAGGCACCTGAGCGCATGATTCCGTTTGAGGAGATTGATCTTCAACGAGACCTGTCCTACCGAGAGCATCCAGTTGCAATTCTCGAAGAAACCGAACGCAAGACCCGCAACAAGTCCATCAAGTTTCTGAAAGTCAAGTGGTCACATCACACCGACCGAGAAGCTACCTGGGAACGAGAAGATCATCTTCGTTTCGAGTACCCTTCCTTTTTCCAGTCCTAGATCTCGGGACGAGATCTTTTTGTAGTAGAGGAGAGTTTGTAATGCCCCGGATGTAATACTTTCCCTTTTGGGGTATATAATATATCTCCGGCTTCATCTATTTTCCATTCCGGGTTCTTTGTCTTTCGGGTTTTTGTCGTTTTGTTGTGTGAGTGTGTGGCATTCATTCATATCATGTAGACATGTGCATCGCATTGCATTTGTGTTGTCGGTTGCATCCGGTTCCGCGTGTTTCTTCCCGTTGTCCGTTTCGCGTTCCGGAGCTCCCTCACGTGTCCGTGACGTCCCGTAGGCCTACTTTGTTGTTCGGGCGTGTAACGTTGCCGGTTTGGCGCGAGACTTGTCGTGTGATGTTGTTTTGGTGTGCGTAAACCGCCTGTCAAATCTCGTCGCGTTTCGAGTTCGTTTGCTCCTCCAACAGTTGTTTGTGTGGGCTCAAAGTGCCTCCACTTTGAGGCCCAGAACACCCCCTCTAACAGCCCACCATCCACTCCTAACCACTTCTATCATCTAGGCCATCAAAATCTGATCCGGTGGCCGAAAACCGCACTCCATTTGGAGTCTCCTAGCTCCCTCTACCTATAAAAGTGTGTCCACCCCCGAATTTTTGCGGATCCAACCCTAGCTATCACCTCCCCGCCGCCGCCGGACACGTCCAGCCCGATCCGGACGTGTCCAGCCTCCTCTCCACCGCCACGTGGCAGCCCCCCGTTGGTCACGCCCCACGCCCACATCCCCGCCGGCCAGGGCCCGAGAGGCCCGCGAGGGGCCCTCCCGGCCCAAGCCACCACCGCCGCCGGCCCGTAGGCAGCAGCCCGGGAGCTCCCTCGGCCGCCGCCGGACTCCTTCCTCCGCCACCTCGCCGCCTCCTCCGACTCCGGCGCCGCCCGGGTCCCTCCGCCGCCTCGCCCCCGGGCCAGACCCGCCGCCGGGCCACCACCTCCCGCCGGCAGGGCCCCGCCGGTCTCCCGCCTCGCCGGAGGGACGCCTCCCGCCGGCCCCCTTCGCCCCAGATTGGAGCTCGCCGCCGATCGGGATCCAGCCGCCCCGTCGCCGATCCGGGAGCTCCTAGCGGGCCGGGCGCCGATCCAGGCGGCCCGTTAGCCGCCCCGCCCGAGGCCCGTTAGGGATCCGTCCCCGCCTGCAACCCTAGCGGGTCCAGCCCGTTAGCGGGTGGGCCGCGCCCGGGATCCGCCGGCCCGATCCGCGTCAGATCCGCTTCAGCCCGTGTTGACCGACCCGTTTGACCCGGATCTGGAGGTAGTCCCTCCGTTTTCCTCTAAGTCTGTAGTTTTTCTTAGTTTCTGGTGCCTTTTTCAACTGAGGATAACTTTTACTGTGATGCTCCGTTTTGCGCGTGTAATATGTCCAGACGTTCGTGGAGTTGTGCTCTACGTTTTATCTGTTGTAGTCATGCATGTTAGAGATCATCTAGACACTTGTTTTGCTGTTGCAAGGGTGCATCATGATATAAACTGCTGTTACGTGTTATTTTTATGCCACCTTTGCCATGTGATATCTTTTAGCTCGTTTGTCCAAATGATGCAAATGACATGTCCACGTGTTCGTCTTGCCACGAACTACGTGTTGCTTGTGATAGGTTGCATGGTAGATTTATTATTGCCTTGTTATCATCATTGCAAAGTGCCATGTTCATGTGATGTTGTTTCACTTGTTATGAAATGACATCTTGTTGAGCTCGTTGCAATCGTTGTGTTCACCTCTATGATGCATGCTTGTGTGTTTCGGGATCACCTTCATGTGCACTTTGATGAGGTGCTTACCCTTTGCCATGTTTAGTTTCGAGGTGACTTAAACATGCTCCTTTTGATGCTATGATGATATTGCTGTTTTAGGACTTAGTGATTTTTCACTAAGTCTGAAATCTGTAACGTTCCGATGCCATGTTTGTGTGATGTTCTAGGACAAAGCATGTTAGTTTTGGAGTGGATTTTGATTGTTCCTTGTAGTATATATTGTTGTCTTTCCATTCATGTCCTCACATGTCCATTTGAGTGGCTGTAGCATGTTTATCTTTTGCTCTAAAGTTTCAATAAAATTCTGCTGCCAGAATTTTATTGCCAAGTTCAATATGTCCATGATCATTGCTATTGATCCGTGACTCCGTTGGGGGTGCACCTTGGACATAGTTGCTGTACTATATGTCTAGTTTGTGTTCATGTCCTTTGCCATGCTTTTTGGGTGCTGTAGCTTAATTATTTTGAGCTTCGAAGATGCTATGATGCTGTAATTTTCAGCTTTCGCTCAAATCTTGTTTCGGGCATAACTTTTAGCCCGTAACTCCGATTTCAGCGAATCTTATATCAAACTTGATTGATTTTCTGTGTAGATTATTAATATCAGATTTTTTTTTCATGTTTTGAGGTGTTTTGCTTGAGTGATATTTTCCGTGCTCCGTGTGCATCCTTAGTGCATCCATCATGCATTCATGTTTTTCGAGTGCGCATTGCATCTTGTTGATTGGTGCTTGGTGTGATTGTTTTGTTTAGAGCCGGAAGCTGAGACCGAGTACGAAGTTGAGCACGAGTTTTCCAACGAGGTTGAGCACGAGGACCCTTCTTACGATCCGAACGACTTCTCTTCAGGCAAGATGACCGAACCCCGATAACATTACTATCTTTGCCTATTGCTAGTAGTCTCGATCTATAGTTTTGCCTCGATGCCCATGATCTTCTTGTCAGCCTCCTATTGTAGCCAATTGCCATGTTTAACCAACCTACCTATGCAAACCGTTGCTTGGCTAAGTACGCTTCGCTCAGCCCTTCTTATAGCGTTGCTAGTTGCAGGTGAAGTGAAGATGCTTGCTCCATGTTGAAGTTTAGTTGGGTTATATCACACTATATAAATGCTTAAAATGAAATCATCTATATATTGGCAAGGGTGGAAGGCTAAGCCTTTTGCTTGGTGATTTGTTCCACTCATGCCGTTAGGATCCGTATAAGCCGGTATTATGTTCCTTGATTATGCGTTCCTAACACGGTTGGGGTGTATGGGACCCCCTCGATAAACCGCTAAGTGCTAAGTATTTTCCAGCAAGTCCCAACATTTGGTACTATTTGCCTCATAATAACAACTTAAATAATTAATTAATTGCATAGGGGGTCATGTCCCCGAGGATTCTTAATTCAACATAGCAGGGGGGGCCAGTGCCGATGGTGTTGGTCCCAAACGGGGAGTCTGCGGGAACCACCACGGGGAAACTCGAGGATTGGGTCCTGTAGAATCGCCCATCCGGTCGTGTCCTGAGACTTAGATACGCGCGGCTACTATCAGGGTGTCGACACGCCGGGAGGATTTGCTGGATTAGCCTTACCTCAGTTCGGTATATCTTGAGCACGGGAATCCGAGAATACTCGGGTCTTCCCACTTTGGAGTTGCGACTCCGCGGATCGTGGGCTTGTAATGGGTCAAGTTGGAACACCCCTGCAGGGTTTGAACTTTCGAAAGCCGTGCCCGCGGTTATGTGGCAGATGGGAGCTTGTTAATTCCGGTTGTAGATAACTTGACACAATGTTACTAATACACTACCAGCGTGTGTTCCGTGACTGTCAATTTCCGAATAGGGATCCGGGAGTTGAACACGGAGGGGTTATGTTTGTGAGCTTGTAGCTAGGATCACTTCACGCCGAGGCCTTCTCTTCTCGCTCTCACTTACGTAAGCTAGATGCTAGTTGTTGCTGCAAACACTTATTCTTTTCTTCAGCCTTTTCCCTCACCTATAGGCTTTGATAGTCTTGTTACCCGAAGACGGGATTGCTGAGTCCTCTGTGGCTCACAGTTACTTCACACACCAGATGCAGGTCCAGCTGTGAGCTATCCAGGTGATGGCACCGAGCTGGATTGGGAGTACGACGAGGAGCGTAGTCGGTACTATGTGCGATACTCGGATGATCAGTAGTGGAGACTCTTACTAGGATTCGATCCGCCTGTGGTTTATTTATCTGAGTTTGGTACTTTGACATTTGGCTTTTTCCCTTAGAGGGTTGTGATGTTCTTAATGTATGATGTTTGAGACTTGTACTGTAATTCTGTGACGTGGCGAGTGTAAGCCAACTATTTTCAGTTTACTATCCCCTCTTTTACATGAGTTGTGCAAAGATTACCGAACTTGAGATCATTCTAGGATGGATTTATGCCTTTAAGTCGTGCCTCGACACGTAGGAGTTATTGCTCCATCCTGGGCATTACATTACCCCAAGTGGAAGGTTTGAGATGCAGTGTAGCAGAAGTTTTCCCTTGGTAATACCAAGGAGCAATTTCCCAGAGACAACCAGTTTCAACAAGAAGGTGTCAACTGCTAACGGCGCCGGATATTAGCAATCAACGTGGACCTGCACACAGATACAAATAACTTTGCTCCCAACGAGTACATAGAGGTTGTCAATCCCTCCGGCCTTGTAGTTTACAAAGGATCAAACGCAAGTGATAATAGTGATAGGTATAATTGCAATAGTAAGTAAATAGCGGATGTGATCAATGATGGTAATATGGACCGGAGTCTCATGATGTTCACTAGTGATGTCTCTCTCCCAAAAGACGATAAAACAGCTATGTGAGGTAAACGAATTACAGCTGGGCAATTGACAGGACCATGTGCGCAAACCAATGCTGATTACATTGCAAGAAAGGTTGAGGTTCAAAGCATGGGCGGTACGCCAAATAAGTAGACCGAACTCCATCAATATCTACTACTAATCATCCACCTTGAGATATCTATCTAGAACATCTCGCTGGTATTAAGTTGCGAGTCCCACCCATAGTGTAAACTCAAAGCAACAGACAACTGCATTAAAAGAACTTTGCGTAAAGTAAACAATCCTTGCACCCGCGGGCACAAGCACCGTTGTTTTCCCCCTTGTGGCAACATCACATCCCCTAGACTCATGTTTCTGTCACTCAAGCTAGTCATCGGGGGGCATGAACCCACAATCAAGCATAACGTTCCCTCTTGGAGTCACTACCTATTACTTGGCCAAATCAATAAATAACAACGGAGAACATGCAAGAATTACTTACGAACATAAATATAAAAGAGGTAGATCAAATATATTACTCAAACACAATCTGAACATAATCTCATAATCCATCGGATCCCAGCAAACTCATCATAGCAACAACATAAGGATTACATATGTGCCTCGATCATGTAGGGCAGCTCACGAGGACTAATTAGTGAAGCACAAGAACGGGAGGAGAACATCACATGGCTACTGGCCATGGACTCATGGTCCAAGGGAGACTAATCACAACTCATCCGGGAGGCGTCCATGGTGGTGGAGAAGCTCCCGGTGGTGATCCTCCCCTCCGGCAGGGTGCCGGGAAGGGTTCTCCTGGTGCTCCCGATCTTGGAAGCGGCGGCGGCGGCGGAACAGAGATGGGATCGCGAAAAAGAGTTCCTGTTTCGAGGGTTTTGGGAGACGCTTTAAATATATGCCAAAGGGGGGCATCGGAGGAGCCTCGGGGGGACCCAGGCGCCCCCCCGGCGCGCCCCAGGGGGGGGGGGGCGCCGCTAGGGCGCCTGGAGCCCTGGTGGCCCCCCCGGCTGTCCTTCGGGCGCACGGTAGGTTCTGGAACGCTGATTTTTTATATAATTTTTCTGGATTTTTCCTGGCAGTTCTCGTAACGTGAAAACCTGAAATACAAAAACACCCGAAAACAGAAACTGGCACTGGGGTGCACTGAGTTAATAGGTTAGTCCAAATATGATCAAAAGTGTATGGAAGTGTATAAATATCATAGCAATATCACCCAAAAGAGGCATGGAGCAAGCATAAATTATAGATACGTTTTGGACGTATCAGAGTGATGATTTAATAACCATCAGTCTAAGAATGAACTGTCGATCCTTAATTTCAAAGCAGTAGGGTTGCTAGATGTGCAGAACTCAAGCAGCATCTTTAGCATATTGGTATCCCGGTTGAAAACAACACGGGGACCAAGGAAGAATGGTGATGATGAGAAGTATCTTCATACCGAGAATTTCTAAGAGGTGGGGCAATCCCCACAACATTCTCGACATAAAAGACAGTTATACTTCAATGCAAAACACAACATTAGCTGGAGATCAAGTTGTATTCATAATGTGGACAAGTTCGCGATGAAGGGAAGTCAAGGGTGTTGTCAATGATAATAAAAATTATCGAGGACAAGGAGGGTATTCCTCATCATGAACACATTTGACATCTCGGAAGAAGTCAAAGTGTTGAAGGTGATCCGACACATTTGCCGGGAGGTTTCAAGAGGATGCAATCAAACAACAACGACAATAAGCAAGGGAATGACGAAGTGGCAAGTTATAGGATCAATATATAAGATGCAAGCTCGGAACAAACGTTGCCCTTCGAGACAAGCAACATGATGTTGAAAGCCCGACGTAAGTCGTGCTCACACACTGAAGAATTCGTGCACCAGAGAAGGACGAGGTAGCACGGTCAAAGATAGCAAGACCAGGATGCGGCCGATAGTCTAGGAATGACCAGACTGAGTTCAGAATTTCCCAGTAAAAATACTATGGGTATTTGATTTGTAGTGCGGAATAATTTCACTAGTCGGTGTCCTCGGTTGACAACAACCCAGAACCCGTAGAGAGATTACGACGAGGAAAGACATTACTTCAACAAAGTTAGTAAGATGTGGTGCAATGACAAGACATCTTCGAGATACAAGGGGGTAATACTCGAAGGTAGAACATGATGGAAGTAGAACTGGGTTCTTGACCTATGACAGTAGATACTTCAACCTTGCCAAAAATAGACAAGGCACTGGAATGAATTTCCATCAGATATACCAGATCAGGACAGCATGGTTGGAACCATAACTGTAAGGAATCAATTCAGGAATACCGAAAGAATCATACAGCTGGATAATCATTTTGCAAGAAGCTTCCGAGACGGTATACATCATTTTCATGGGCATGAACACAAGATCAAGGTCGACTCCCACTTCTTTAATGCAAATCATTTCATTCACCTCTCACTTTGATAAATCTGTAGTGTTGGAATTTCATTTGGTGGGACACCGAAGAGTATGACTTGTGAAAATTTTCGGGTTCTCACGGATTAGCGGAAGGCATAGGTTCAACCCATCGGGCACCTTAGTAACATATACCACAAATTTCAAAAGTAGTTACACCAGCTCGAAACTAGAGCATGGTTGGCCAAACAGAGGATACAATTTACCAAAGGCATTATGTATCAGGGGAAGAACTCACAAGGTGCTTGAATATGAAGGACACTGTCGGATAACAATCCAACAACGGATCGGGTGATCCACAACGGAGCTGATGTGAGTATCGGTACTCACTTAGAGGAAGAAAGAATGCAGAGGCATCAGATTCAAGAATCACCTGATTAGCTTGATGCTTAAATAGAAAGAAATTATGGTTTCCAAAACAAAGGATCATAAGCAGACGCTCTGATCAAGGATGGATAAGTTGAAAACACTTAGTTGGACAATCAATAAATGTTTGAATTGCCGAAAACCAACTCATGTCCGGAATGACGTCTGAGCCGGAAAGATAATTAAAAAAAAGGATAACCTGATGACTTCGTGCATACGCACACATTGAATCAATAGGCTCCAAATGGCTAAGACAAGGGATATTAACGAAGACTACCAGTCATATGGAATTAATCATAATGCAAGCAGGCAAGAATTTCAAGAGTAACCGCCTGCAGAGGATTTTCGAAAGATAAAAAAGTATTCAGAAGAATTTTTATGAGACACATAATCAATTGAGAAAAACGGATCCTCGATAAATGTGAGGAAATAACCGTAATGGTTTTCATGTGAAATAAAACTTCAAGTCAGTAAACTCAAAGGATTCTCGGGACAACGGAGAATATTTCGAGGCATCTTGTAACAACAAGAGTGACGAGGAATGATCATGAGAATGACAAGTGCATGCAGATGTCCATAGGGATATATCGGTGGCAGTGAATTGCAAAGGCAATGAGCACAAGGGTCTCGGGAAAATATCAAGGGATATCCTCATAATCTTCTGATGAAGCAGGTGATCTTCCGGAATGAGGGCTCTCCGGGAGAAACATTTACGAGAACCTAGAGTCAGAGTTAGCAAAATCCTTTTACCTGAATAGAAGAGAGATCAGAGTCCCAGAGTAAAGGCAAGGAATAAAAGATCCTAATACCACCCAATGGCGACGTGGGCCCGTAAGCCACACAACAAGTTAGTAAATTTGTTTTTCAAAGACTAGACTCAACTTCGGCCAAGGAGTTGGAAAGGGGGATTCCTATAGGCAGTCGCCTCTGATACCAACTTGTGACGCCCCCGATTTGACCGTACACTAATCATTCACGCAAATGTGTATGACCAAGATCAGGAACTCACTGGAAGATATCACAACACAACTCTAGACACAAATTAAAATACTACAAGCTTTATATTACAAGCCAGGGGCCTCGAGGGCTCGAATACATAAGCTCAAAAACACAAGAGTGAGCGGAAGCAACAATATCTGAGTACAGACATAATTCAAACAAGTTTGCCTTAAGAAGGCTAGCACAAATATAGCAACGATCGAAGAGGCAAGGCCTCCTGCCTGGGACCTCCTAACTACTCCTCGAAGCCGAACTCCACGTAGAAACATCCTCGGGATCTTCTGGGTCCTGAACTCCACCATCTGGTTGCATCATCCGAGAAGAGAGGAAAAAGGGGGAAAAGGGGGAGCAAAGCAACCGTGAGTACTCATCCAAAGTACTCGCAAGCAAGGATCTACACTACATATGCAATGGTGTGTGTGTAAAGGGGTAATATCTGTGGACTATACTGCAGAATGCCAGAATAAGAGGGGGATAGCTAATCCAATCGAAGACTACGCTTTTGGCCACCTCCATCTTGCAGCAGTAGATGAGAGTAGCTGGAAAGTAACAAGCACCCTCGCTTCTCGCAGCCTCCGTCTTGCAGCAGTAGAATAGAATAGATGGTAAGTTCACCAAGTAAGAACGTATAGCATAATCCTACTCGGCGATCCTCCCGCACATCACCCTGTGAGAGAGCAACCACCGAGTTATATCTGGAACTCATTTGGGTGTGTTTTATCAAGTATGCAGTTCTAGTTGTCATGAGGTCGAAATATAACTCCGGGTCGTCCTTTTACCGAGGGACACGGCTATTCGAATAGATTAACTTCCCTGCAGGGGTGCACCACATAACCTAGCACGCTTGATCCCATTTGGCCGGACACACTTTCCAGGGTCATGCCCGGCCTCGAAAGATCAACACGTCGCAGCCCTACCTAAGCACAATAGAGAGGTCAGCACGCCGGTCGAAGTCCTAAGCGCGCAGGGGTCCGAGCCCATCGCCCAACGCACACCAGCACGTTGCGTACGCGGCCGGTGAGCAGATCTAGCAACCTCCATTACTAAGGAAGTTACGTTACGCGGTCCAACCCGGCGTGCGCCGCTAAGCCGCTGACGTCAAGAAGGCTTCGGTTGATAACACGACGTCGAGTGCCGATAACTATTCCCACGTAGCTGGTTAGTGCGTATAGGCCAATGGCCAGACTCGGATCAAATATCCAAACTCGTTAAGTGTGTTATTATGAAATAACTACGGACAACGACCAGGGCCAGGCCACCTCTCCGCTGGGTGTCTCAACCTGCCCTGTCGCTCCGCCACAAAGATCCACTCGGGGGCCGTCGGGAACTCAGGCCCATCACTACCTGGATGGAGCCACCTGTCCTTTCAGCCCCCTCATCGAATCACTTGCGGGTACTCAATGAGCCGACCCAACTTTAGTCACATCATGTGTCATGTAAAGTATGTGTATAGTATATACCCGTGATCACCACCCGCGGTGATCACGGCCCGATAGTATAGCATGGTAGACAGAAAAGGATGTGGGGCCACTGATGGAATACTAGCATCCTATTCTAAGCATTAGGATAGCAGATACAGGTATCAACAGTAGTGGCAACAATGACAAGCTATGCAACAGAATAGGAGCTATCGAATCATCAACAGTAGCAAATCTAATGCAAGAATAAGAGAGAAGAGAATGGGCGATATCTGCTGATCAAGGGGGGTTGGCTTGCCTGGTTGCTCTGGCAAGAAGGAGGGGTCGTCGTCGACGCAGTCGATCATAGTGGCACCGTCAACAGTCAAGTCCCGATGTCTATCGGAGAGAAGTGGGGGGGGGGGAGAAACAATAAATATAAAGCAAACATCGCACCACAAAGCATAACATGGCAAAACGCGGTGCTATGTGTGACCTAACGCGATAGGAGGTGATACCGACAAAGGTGGGAAACATCCGGGAAAGCATTCCCGGTGTTTCGCGTTTTCGGACTGATGAACCAGAGGTGAAATGTTGCACGTTCGCTATGCTAGAGACGTGTGGGTGATGGGCCTCGAACCCCTCGTTGGTTACCCCAAGTGGAAGGTTTAAGATGCAGTAAGTAGAAGTGTTTTCCCCTAGCAAAGATGCCAAGGATCGAATCCCCAGAGACTCCTAGGTTCAACAAGTAGGTGTCAATTGCTACGGCGCCAGATTAGTAGCAACCAACATGGACCTGCACACAGATACAAATAACTTGCTCCCAACGAGTACAGAGAGGTTGTCAATCCCTCCGGCCTTGTAGTTCACAAAGGATTAAAAGCAATGATAGTAGTGATAGATAGTTTTTGCAATAGTAGGTAAATAACGAAAAGTAAATAGTGGATGTGATCAATGATGTTAATATGGACCGGAGTCTCATGATGTTCACTAGTGACGTCTCTCTCCCAAAAGACGATAAAATAGCTATGTGAGGTAAACAAATTACAGTTGGGCAATTGACAGGACCACGAACGCAAACCAATGCTGACTACATTGCAAGAAAGGTTGAGGTTCAAAGCATGGGCGGTACGCCAAAGTAAGTAGACCGCAATCCATTAATATCTACTACTAATCATCCACCTTGAGATATCTATCCAGAACATCTCGCTGGTATTAAGTTGCGAGTCCCACCCATAGTGTAAACTCAATGCAACAGACAACTGCATTAAAAGAACTTTGCGTAAAGTAAACAATCCTTGCACCCGCGGGCACAAGCACCGTTGTTTTCCCCCTTGTGGCAACAGCACATCCCCTAGACTCATGTTTCTGTCACTCAAGCTAGTCATCGAGGGGCATGAACCCACAATCGAGCATAACGTTCCCTCTTGGAGTCACTACCTATTACTCAGCCAAAGCAATAAATAACAACGGAGAACATGCAAGAATTACTTATGAACTAAAATATAAAAGAGGTGAATCAAATATATTACTCAAGATCAATCTGAACATAATCTCATAATCCATCGGATCCCAGCAAACTCGACATAGCAACAGCATAAGGATTACATAGGTGCCTCGATCATGTAGGGCAGCTCACGGGGACTAATTAGTGAAGCACAAGAACGGGAGGAGAACATCACATAGCTACTGGTCATGGACTCATGGTCCAAGGGAGACTACTCACGAGTCATCCGGGATGCATCCATGGTGGTGGAGAAGCTCCCGGTGGTGATCCTCCCCTCCGGCAGGGTGCCGGGAAGAGTTCTCCTGGTGCTCCTGATCTTGGAAGCGGCGGCGGCGGCGGCGGAACAGAGATGGGATCGCGAAAAGAGTTCCTCTTCTGAGGGTTACGGAGGACCCTTTAAATATATTCCAAAGTAGGGCACCGGGGGAGCCTCGGGGGGCCAGGCGCCCCCCCGGCGCGGCCCAGGGGGGGCGCGCCCACAGGGCGCCTGGAGCCCCTATGGCCCCCCTAGGCTGCCCTTCGGACGCAGTGTTGTTTCCGAATCGCTGATTTTATATATATTTTTTCTGGATTTTTCTGGGCAGTTCTCGAAACGTGAAAACCTGAAATACAAAAACAGCCGAAAACAGAAACTGGCACTGGGGTGCACTGGATTAGTAAGTTAGTCCAAATATGATCAAAAGTGTATGGAAGTGTATGAATATCATAGCAATATCACCCAAAAGTAGCATGGAGCAAGCAGAAATTATAGATACGTTTTGGACGTATCAACATCCCCAAGCTTAATTCCTGCTCGTCCTCGAGTAGGTAAATGATAACAAGAATAATTTCTGTGGTGACATGCTATTAACCATATAGGAATTTCTCATAGTCATATGACAAAAGCTTACTGAGACAATGATTCTAAAGTAATCAAGTTGCCTCAAGAAAAAATCACAAATGACTGAAAGTTTTACAACATGAAACTGAAACATCAAAAAGATTTGCATTGAACATGATGTGCAAATATGATAAAGTGATATCTAGCTTGCCCCCTTTAGTGATGCAAAACATAAATGCAAGGGCACCTTCAAGGTTTAAGTGATGACTAGATACAATCATTTCAGAATAAACGATATCACAATCATGCAAAAGACAATGCTACTTTGGGACAATGCACATTACACTCAGAATGACAATCATGCTCTGAGTAGTTGGTGCTTCAACATAAAGGTAAAAGAAAGGTTAAGTGCTAAAGCTTTTTACTTTGAAAACATGGAAGCAGTTGTGTCAACGGTAGTAGTACTTCATATGTGTCATGCATAAAACATCCTATAAGTTGCAAGCCTCATGCATCGAATACTAATAGTGCTCGCTCTTTGTCCTAATTAGCTCGGATTCCCATGGGTTATCATTGCATTGCATATGTTTTAACCAAGTGTCACAAAGGGGTACCTCTATGCCACCTGTACAAAGGTCCAAGGAGATAGATCGCATTTGATTTCTCGTTTTTGATAGATCTCAACTTGAGGACATCCATACCGGGACAACATAGAAAATAGATGATGGGACTCCTCTTTAATGCATAAGCATATTCTCATGAGAGATTGAGGATTAAGGTCCAAGCCAAAATTTCCACCATGATGCATGGCTTTGGTTGGCGGCCCAATGTTCTTCTCTAACAATATGCATATTAATTCAACCCACGGTAAATCACCCTTACTTCAGACAAGACAAACATGCATAGCAACTCACATGATATTCAACAAAAGTGTGACAGTTGATGGCGTCCCCAGAAACATGGTTACCGCTCAGCAAGCAACTTATAAGAAATAAGATGCATAAGCAACATATTCTTTACCACAATAGTTTTTAGGCTACTTTCCCATGAGCTATGTATTGCATGGTTAGTTTGCTTAGTGCAGGTGGAGGTTAGCAAAAGACTGGGAGCAACCAAATAAGAGAGCAATGACGGTCATAATCATGCAGAGCGACAAAGCAATATTGAATCAGGCATGGTAGTTATATCGCTACTTAGAAACAAAAGATCATCAAGGCTTGACAGACTTTCTTTACAGTCTTGAATATGCGTGAGCATACGCCAAGTCAATCAAAATAAATTCTTGAAGGAAGATATTACTAAACCATACCATATCATAGGCAAACAAACCAAGTTGGTACTCCAATAACACATTGGGAACCCCCCAGCTATTTGAGATTAACCAAAAGAAAACCTGAACTACTAAGCACCATCATGAAAGTAGCATCTTTATCATAGACACATTAACCCATGCAACGGAAGCAAACTCTCTTAATAAAGTGAGCATTGTAATTAAAGAGAGTTCAAGCAACCAACTAAATAAAAGCTCTTGAAAAGATAAGCATGAATACTAAGAGCAGAGTATGATAGTAGCTATTAAAAGACAAAGAACACACACATCATAGATAGACATGAAAATTCTATGTTATGTTCTAGGTAGAAGTGGAGCGTGTTTCTCTCCCACATAAAGGAATGCTGGGTTCCGACTCGTTATGAAAAACTAAAAAGAAAACTAAAAGCAAGACGCTCCAAGCATAGCACATAACACATGAAGTGATAAAAATATAGCGAAACGAAAGACGAACTGATAGTGTTGATGGAGAAGGGGATGCACGGGGGCATCCCCAAGCTTAGACGCTTGAGTATCCTTGAATATTTCTTGAGGGTGCACGGGGGCATCCCCAAGCTTGAGCGCTTGACACTCCTGAATCTTTTTATCATCTTCCCTCGCACACTTGAAAACTCCCTTCATACATAACTCATCATAATCTGATTAGCGAGGTTAGTACCCTTAATAAAATAATTATACCTTGCTGGAAATAAGGATATTCTTGAATTTCTACTGTTTCTCAAGATTGCCAAAAGGTTTTTGCAAAGAAAAAGCAAGTTCTTAATTTGCAAAGTGAAGGTAAGGCAAAACAGGACAGAATCTGTGAAAAACAGAACAGCAGGCAGTAATTGATCTGTTCGGGATACTTCTGCAACTCAAATAAAAAAACTCAGAACTGACGCACGAAAGACAATTATATAGAGAACGCTGTCTACAAAATTCAGACCAAAAAGATAATCTGGTGATTTTATACGAAGTTTTCTATCCAAGGACAGAATCTGTTTCCTGGACAGCACCTCACAACTTTTGAACTTTCTAGCAATCGGAGGCTATACTTGGCACAAATATGAAAAGCAAAGATACAATGATGATGCTACAGCAGTAAACAACATCAAGACACAACAAAAGCAAAAAAATTATTCATGTGGGCTGCCTCCCAAAAGCGCTTTCTTTTATGCCCTTAAGCTAGGCATAATGCATAGATCAAGTTTTATCAAGAGTAAAAGAATAGCTAGCCCGTACAACGGACTCAAAAGGTAACTTGATCTTCTTTCGAGGGAAGTGTTCCATCCCTTTCTTGAGAGGAAACTGAAATTTTATAGTACCCTCTTTCATGTCAATGACAGCACCAACGGTGCGCAAAAAGGGACGTCCCAAAATAATTGGACAAGAAGGATCACATTCAATATCCATAATAGTGAAATCAACGGGCACATAATTATCATTGACAACAATAAGAACATCGTCGATCCTCCCCAAAGGTTTATTTATGGAAGAATCAACGAGACGAACACCAAAAGAACAAGAATCATAAGGTTTCAATTTAAGCATATCATATATCCTTTTGGGCATAACAGAGGTACTAGCACCAACATCACATAATGCATAACAAGAGAAGTCATTCAAATTAATTTTTATCATAGGATCCCAACCATCTTCTAGCTTTCTAGGTATGGAGGCTTCTACTCTAAGTTTCTCCTCCCTAACTTTGATGAGAGCATTAGTGATATGCTCTGTGAAGGCAAGGTTAAGCGTGCTAGTGCGGGGGTCTCTAGACATCTTGTGAAGGAAATCAATAACTTCGGTAAGAGTGCAATTATCAAAATCAAGGTCACGAGCATCATGTAAAGTGGTAGTGGTGTCCTTAAGGTTCACTTGTTTGGTAGCTTCTATAGTTTTAGCATCACCATTAATAGGTCCATTGGGACCAAGAGTATATTGGGTGCTAAGAGTGTGAACATCCTCAATAACTTGGATAGTAGCAACAGTGTGGTGGGTAGGAAGGCTCTTAATTCTTTCCTCTTCCTCCCTTAGGGATGCAACCACTTCGGGTTTAGCTGCCATTTGGTTTATCAAAGTGGCCTGTGTGTGGGACATATTGGAAACTTGGGTCTCAGTGATAGTGAGTCTAGTCTGGAGGTTAGAGATCTCAATATTTATGTTCACTAATCGTCTACTAATGTCTTGCAAGATAGCAGTATGCTCATTTAATTGCCTCGAGAAGGTTTTGTTTTGTTCATATTGGGTGTGCATGTAGTTCTTAGTGGCCTCCTCTATTTCTACCAGTTTCTCATAGCCAGACAAGTCTCTATCTTTTTGGAAGGAGTTCTTGATGTTAGGATAAGCTTTGTTGTTCCCATAGGAATTGGAGGGGAACGTTCTAGAGTTACTACCAAAGTTACTCCTATAAGCATCGGTAATCACAGAATCCAAAGGATCATAACGAGGATCAACAGAAGATTGCTTCGAAAGTAGAGACATGATCAAGTCAACTTTTTCATTGAGGGAGGAAAACTCCTCGACAGAGTTTACCTTCCTACCTGTTGGAGCGCGTTTGGTGTGCCATTGGGAATAGTTAGTCATCATCTCATCGAGAAGCTTTGTGGCAGCACCAAGTGTAGTTGACATGAAAGTTCCTCCCGCGGCCGAATCTAACAAGTTCCGCGAGGTAAAGTTCAAACCTGCATAAAAAGTTTGGATAACCATCCAAGTAGTCATACCGTGAGTAGGGCAGTTCTTGATAAGAGACTTCATATGTTCCCAAGCTTGGGCAACGTGTTCATTATCCAATTGTTTAAAATTCATTATGTTACTTCTAAGTTGGATAATTTTAGCAGGTGGATAGTATTTTCCGATAAAAGCATCTTTGCACTTGTCCCATGAATCTATGCTATTTCGAGGCAAAGACTGAAACCAAATTTTAGCTCCTCCTCTCAAAGAGAAAGGAAAAAGCTTAAGCTTAACAATATTACCATCTATTTCTTGGTACTTTTGCATATCACAAAGTTCTACAAAGTTGTTCAAGTGTAAAGCAGCATCATCTCCAGCACCGGAGAATTGTTCTCTCATGACTAAGTTCAGTAAAGCAGGTTTAATTTCATATGAAGGTGCTGATGTGGCAGGTGTAGTGATAGGTGTGCTGATAAAGTCATCGTTGTTGTGACTAGTGAAGTCACACAACTTGGTGTTCTCGGTGGAACCCATAGTAGCAAGCAAGCAAGATAACTATTTTTTGTGATTTTCGATAAAAGGAACTAAAGCAAAAATGAAAGGTAAACTAACAAGACAAAAAAGCAAAGGTAAAAGATAGCATGCAACTCCCCTATCCTGAAGAGTGGAGTCCCCGGCAACGGCGCCAGAAAATACTCCTTGATGGGCCTCGAACCCCTCGTTTGTTACCCCAAGTGGAAGGTGTAAGATGCAGTAAGTAGAAGTGTTTTCCCCTAGCAAAGATGCCAAGGATCGAATCCCCAGAGACTCTTAGGTTCAACAAGTAGGTGCCAATTGCTACGGCGCCAGATTAGTAGCAACCAACATAGACCTGCACACAGATACAAATAACTTTGCTCCTAACGAGTACAGAGAGGTTGTCAATCTCTCCGGCCTTGTAGTTCACAAAGGATTAAAAGCAATGATAGTAGTGATAGATAGTTTTTGCAATAGTAGGTAAATAACGAAAAGTAAATAGTGGATGTGATCAATGATGGTAATATGGACCGGAGTCTCATGATGTTCACTAGTGATGTCTCTCTCCCAAAAGACGATAAAACAGCTATGTGAGGTAAACAAATTACAACTGGGCAATTGACAGGACCACGAACGCAAACCAATGCTGACTACATTGCAAGAAAGGTTGAGGTTCAAAGCATGGGCGGTACGCCAAAGTAAGTAGACCGAAATCCATCAATATCTACTACTAATCATCCACTTTGAGATATCTATCCAGAACATCTCGCTGGTATTAAGTTGCGAGTCCCACCCATAGTGTAAACTCAATGCAACAGACAACTGCATTAAAAGAACTTTGCGTAAAGTAAACAATCCTTGCACCCGCGGGCACAAGCACCGTTGTTTTCCCGCTTGTGGCAACAGCACATCCCCTAGACTCATGTTTCTGTCACTCAAGCTAGTCATCGAGGGGCATGAACCCACAATCGAGCATAACGTTCCGTCTTGGAGTCACTACCTATTACTCGGCCAAAGCAATAAATAACAACGGAGAACATGCAAGAATTACTTATGAACTAAAATATAAAAGAGGTGAATCAAATATATTACTCAAGATCAATCTGAACATAATCTCATAATCCATCGGATCCCAGCAAACTCAACATAGCAACAGCATAAGGATTACATAGGTGCCTCGATCATGTAGGACAGCTCACGAGGACTAATTAGTGAAGCACAAGAACGGGAGGAGAACATCACATAGCTACTGGTCATGGACTCATGGTCCAAGGGAGACTACTCACGAGTCATCCGGGAGGCGTCCATGGTGGTGGAGAAGCTCCCGGTGGTGATCCTCCCCTCCGGCAGGGTGCCGGGAAGTGTTCTCCTGGTGCTCCCGATTTTGGAAGCGGCGGCGGCGGCGGAACAGAGATGGGATCGCGAAAAGAGTTCCTCTTCTGAGGGTTACGGAGGACCCTTTAAATATATGCCAAAGTAGGGCACCGGGGGAGCCTCGGGGGGCCCAGGCGCCCCCCGGCGCGGCCCGGGGGGGCGCCCACAATGCGCCTGGAGCCCCTGTGGCCCCCCCAGGCTGCCCTTCGGACGCAGTGTTGTTTCCGGATCGCTGATTTTTTATATAATTTTTCTGGGCAGTTCTCGAAACGTGAAAACCTGAAATACAAAAACAGCCGAAAACAGAAACTGGCACTGGGGTGCACTGGATTAGTAAGTTAGTCCAAATATGATCAAAAGTGTATGGAAGTGTATGAATATCATAGCAATATCACCCAAAAGTGGCATGGAGCAAGCTGAAATTATAGATACGTTTTGGACGTATCAGTGGGGAACGAACATACTGCGTATTTGGATTCGTCTCATCGTTCTGAGCAACTTTCATATATAAATTATTTTCATCCGAGTTACGGATTATTTTACATTAATTTTTTAAAGTTTTAAATCATTTTCTAAATTATTAATATTAAATTAATTCGAAAATATTAATACTGCATCAGCATGATGTGAGCATGACATCAGCAGTTAATAGAGGCGTTGACTAGGTCAAACTTACGTGTGGGTCCCGCATGGCATAGACTATTTAATAAATTAACAATTAATTAGCCTAACCAAACAGTTTATGTAGATTAATTAACAAAATTAGGTTAACTAAATTTAATTAATTAATTAATTAATGACATTATTATTTTTATTATATATGCGCGTGGATGCGTGCGTGTGCCCGTGGCCACCAGGCGAGCTGACTCCGACCATGGGGAGGGCGCGGCCTTGGGTGAGGAAGGTGGCCATGGCGCGCGGTGGCCGCGTCGGCAAGCAGTGGCGTGCGCGGGCTGAGGTGAGGGGCGGCGGCGGCCGTGGAGCACTGGCCGGGCGACCGGGGCGAAACAGTGGGCGGTGCTGGCCGGAACGGCGCGAGCGCACATCGGCAGCAGTAGCCGAGCGACGCGGGGATGCGACACACGCACGACCGGACGGAGCGGGGCGACAGGAGCGGGGGCGTGCACGCGCCGGGCGTGGTCAGGTGCGGGTGGATGCAGCGCAGGGCTTGCGCGGGCGCGCGCGGACAGGCGCCCGGCGCGGCGGGGCTGGCGGTGGTGCGGTGAGTTCGCGCTCACCACGAGCGTGGGCACGGCCAGACCTGTCGACGGCAGCAGAGGGGGGGGGGAGAAGAGGAGAGGCGGCTCATAGGGGCCGTAGGGGTTTTGGCAGCGCGGCGTGGGGAGGATGACGGGGACGACGCGAGCGACGACAGGGACGAGTAGCCGACGGAGAGGGCGACGGGGAGGCAGTCCGGTGGCGGGGTCGGGGAGCCGCGGGGCGTCGGTGGCGTC
>LR738710.1:114491003-114503810 GCA_902687465.1 Secale cereale
AAGGCAGGCGCCGGTTAGTGGCGGCGCGAGGGCGGAGGTCACGTTGGCCGGTGACGGCCTTCGAGCGCAAGCGAGTCAGGAGGAGGAGGGGGTCGATCTAGATCGGGGAGGTAATGGATCGGGGGGAGTGTGTGGGATTGGGCTAGGGTTTCGGGGGAGGAGGTGGTTTATAGGCCAGGGGCCGGCTGGGCCGAGGCCAGTTGGGCCAAGGGGTCCAGTGGGGGGAGGGGGAATTCCTTTTTCCTGTTTTTTTTTGTTTGTTTTCTTTTCCTTTTCTTATTTTCTCTTTTCTACTTATTTTATTTTCTAGTGTATTCAATTTTACAGAATATAAGTCATCCCCTATTTTAATGTTACAATTTAGTTCAGTACCCCCAAAAGTTTGGTGTTATCATAATAGTTTATACAATTTTATTATTTAAATGGTATTTGAACATTTGTTCCTACCAATACTTTATTTGTTCAGTGCGTTTAAATACTTTATAAAAAGTGTGGTTTCTCTGCCATTATTACTTATGATTTATCTATCACATTGAGAACATTTTTGTTTTGACATTTGAAAACTTTTAATGTTTGACTTTATTCTAAATTTTGAATTTTGAATTGGTTTTGAATCAACGCGAGATTAACTATAGTAATTGTGGTGACGTGGCATCATTACCAGAGGGTTACTGTAGCTTGATTACCCGGGCGTCACAACTAGACTAGCTCATTGATGAACAGATGGTTAAGGTGTCCTGATGTAATGCCCCGGATGTAATACTTTCCCTTTTGGGCAATATATAATATCTCTGGCTTCATCTATTCCATTCCGGGCTCTTTGTCTTTTCGGGTTTTCGTCGTTTTGTTGTGTGCGTGTGTGGCATTCTTTCATATCATGTAGTCATGTGCATCGCATTGCATTTGTGTTGTCGTTTGCATCCGGTCCCACTCGTTCCTTCCCGTTGTCCGTTTCGCGTTCTAGAGCTCCCTCACGTGTCCGTGGCATCCCCGATGCCTACTTTGGTGTTTGGCCGTGTTACGTTACCGGTTTGGCGCGAGACTTGTCGTGTGTTGTTGTTTTGCTGTGTGTAACCCGGCGGTCAAATCTCGTCGCGTTTGGAGTTCGTTTGGTGCTCCAACAGTTATTCTCGTGGGCTGAAAGTACCTCCACTTTGAGGCCCAAGACACCCCTCCAACAGCCCACCAAACCAACCCAAACCCCTCCCTTCATCTAGGCCATCCAATTCTGATCGCGTGGCCGAAAACCACACCTCATTTGGACAACCCTAGCTCCTTGTGCCTATATATTTGTCCAACTTCCCCAAATTTTGCCCCAAATAAAAACCCTAGTGTCTCCTTCCTCTTCTTCTTCAACATCCAGCCACCGCCGCCTTCGCCGGACTCCTCGCCGGAGTTCTGCACCACCACCGCGCCACCTCGCCGAAATTCCGCCACCTCACCGCCGGCGCCTCCCCTCGCCGCCTCCTCCCGCCGGCCAGGGCGCGTGGCCGCGCCACCACCGCCGGCCATCGCCGCCGAGCCCTCCCTCCGTCGCGCCACCGCCGCTCGAGGCGCTAGGAGCCACCGGCCGCCAGGATCGATTGGGGCAAGGCGCCGATCCAGATCCCCTCGCCCCGATCGGGTCGGCTGGGCGTTGACCCCGCGCGGCCCGTCTCCCCTCCAGGCCAGGTGGGCCGTTCCTCTTCCGCCAGGCCGCGAGGCCCAGCTCCTCCAGGCCAGGCCGGGCCAGTTCCCGCGGTCGCCGCCAGCTTCGAGGGCGGAAGCTCCCGATCCGGTGGCTTAACGGGCCGGGCGCCGCCCGTTGACCCGTTAGCTGGTGGGTCCAGTCCGATCCGCCGGTCGCGCCGCCTGTTTGACTTCTCCGGCCCGCGTTTGACAAGATCTGGGAGGTGTTTTTTCTTCTAAGTCCTTGAGATGTTAGTGTCTGATGCTGTTTTCAAACGTGGATAACTTTTTGTGCGTAGCTCCGATTTGAGTGAATGATATGTGAAATTGTTCGTGGAGACTTGTACTACATTTTGTTCCATCATGCCATGCATGTTTGAGATCATCTAGATGCTTAAATATCTGTTGCAAGAGTGCATACTGTTATAAACTGTTGTTAGTGTTGTTTTCATGCCATCTTTGCAATGTGATAACTTTTTGCATGTTTATCCAAATGATGCAAATGACATGTCCACGTGTTCGTCTTGTCATGCTCTACATGTTGATTGCTTAGGCTTGCATGATAGAATTAATCTTGCCATGTTTATCTCCGTTGGAAAGTGCTATGTGGCTGTTATGTTGTTAAACTTGTTACGAGATGCCTCATAGAGGAGCTCATTGCAATCGTTGTGTTTGTCCCCATGATGCATGCTTAGGTGTTTTGGATTCACCATCATGTGTACTTTGCTGTAGTACTTACCACTTGCCATGTTTAGCTTTGAGGTGACTTAAACTTGCTCTCAAAGATGCCATGATGAAACTGCTGTTTAACACTTAGTGAAATTTCACTAAGTCTGGAATCTGTAATTTCCAGATGCCATGTTTGCTTGTTGTTCTAGGCCAATCCATGATAGTTTTGGGGTGCTTCTTGATGATTCCTTGTAGTATATATTGTTGGCTATCCATTCATGGTCTCACATGCTTATTTGAGTGGCTGTAGCATATTTAACTTTTGCTCCCAATTTGCAATAAAATACTGCTGTCAGGATTTTGTTGTCAAGTTCAATATGTCATAGCTTGTTGCTATTGATCCATGGCTCCTTTGGGGATGCTCCAATGGACTTATTTGCTGTAGGGTATGTCTAGTTTATGTCCATACTCTTTGCCATGATGTTTGAGTGCTGTATTATTTCTTGCTCCGAAGTTGCTATGTGGCTGTAATTTTCAGCTTTCGCATGTTTATTGTTTTGGGTGTAACTTTTAGCCCGTAGCTCCGATTTGAGCAAGTCCTATATGAAACTTGTGTGATTTTTCATGTAGATTCATAATATCCTATTGTTATCATGTTTTGAAGCATTTTGCTTGATCGCATATTGTCGTGCTCCTTGTGCTCCCATAGTGCATCAGTCATGCATCCAGCATATTTTGTGTGCGCATTGCATCTTGTTGATTTCGTGCCTTTTGTGTTTGTGTTGAGTAGAACCGGAAGCTGAGTACGAGTACGAGCACGAGGTTACTACCGAGGTTGAGAACGAGGAGCTTTCTTACGATCCCATCGACAACTCTTCAGGCAAGATGACCGAACCCCGATAACATTACTATCTTTGCCTATTGCTAGAGTCTCGATCTATAGTTTTGCCTCGATGCCCATGTTTTTCCTGCCAGCCTCCTATTGTAACCATGAACCTGTTTAACCTCCCTACCTATGCAAACCATTGATTGGCTATACGTAGGCTTCGCTCAGCCCCTCTTATAGCATTGCTAGTTGCAGGTGAAGTTGAAGATGCTTGCTTCATGTTGAAGTTTGTTGGGTTATATCACACTATATTAATTATAAAATGAAATCATCTATATACTGGTAATGGGTGGAAGGCTAAGCCTTTTGCTTGGTGATTTGTTCCACTCATGCCGCTAGGAACCGTATAAACCGGTGTTATGTTCCTTGATTATGCGTTCCTCACATGGTTGGGGTTATGGGACCCCCTCGATAAACCGCTAAGTGCTAAGTCTTTTCCAGCAAGTCCCAACATTGGTACTATTTGCCTAATAACTAATAAAACTTGCATAGGGAGTAATTAACCCTCTTTCTTAATCAACAACCCGGGCCAGTGCTCCACATGAGTGTTGGTCCAAACTGGGGGTTACGCGGGGCCACCTCGAGGAAACTCAAGGTCTGGTAAAAACCTGTGGGATCGCCCATCCGGTCGTGGCCTGAGACGAGATACGCGCGGCTACTATCAGGGTGTCGGCACGCCGGGAGGATTTGCTGGATTAGCCTTACCTTAGTTCGGAGTATCTTGAGCACGGGATTCCGAGAATACTCGGGCCTTCCCACCTTGGAGTTGCGACTCCGCGGATCGTGGGCTTGTCATGGGCCAAGTTGGAACACCCCTGCAGGGTTTGAACTTTCGAAAGCCGTGCCCGCGGTTATGTGGCAGATGGGAGCTTGTTAATATCTGGTTGTAGAAAACTTGACACCATGTTACAATACACTACCAGCGTCTGTACCATGACAGTCATTTTCCGAAAGGGATTCGGGAAGTGAACATAGTGGGGTTATGTTTGACTGGCTTTAGTTAGGATCACTTCGTGATCATCTCTCGACCGAGGCACCTTCTCTTCTCGCTCTCTTTTACGTAAGCTAGGCTAGTGCTGCTGCAACCACTTATTCTTATTCTTTCTTCAGCCTTGTTCCACACCCAAGGCTTAAATAGTCATGTTACCCGGGAACGGGATTGCTGAGTCCTCTATGGCTCACAGTTACTTCAACACACCAGATGTAGGTACGATGGTGAGTTACACTGGTGATGGCACTGAGCTAGACTGGGAGTACGACGAGGAGCGTAGTCGTTACTACGTGAACTATCCGACTGATCAGTAGAGCTTCTACTAGGATTCGATCTAGACCTGTGGATTAAGTTATGTTTGGTATCTTGACATTTGGATTTTACCCTTAGATGGGCAGTGATGTTTCTCTGAATGATGTTTGAACATGTAATGTTTGAACATGTAATGTATTTGGGTGATGTGGCGAGTGTAAGCCAACTATTTTTATGTTTTCCATCCCCATTTTTACATGAGTTGTGCAAAGAATCTAAACTTGCGATCATTCCAGAATGGGATTATGTCTTTAAGTCGTGCCTCGACACGTAGGAGATATAGTCCCATCCTGGGCATTACACCTGACCATATACATGAGTTGTCATTTCATAACGAGATCACACATCATTAGGAGAATGATGTGATGGATAAGACCCAACTGTTAGTGTATCATGTGATCGTTCAGTTTATTGCTACTACTTTCACTACAAGAATTCCGGTCTATTGCAACAAAAAATATTGCTACAACTATCTTTTGTTGCAATAAAATGATATATTAGCACAAAATCCCAGTTCGTGGTAATAGGTTGTACATATTGCCACAATTTCGTTTCATCGCGCTAGTTACTCAATTTGTTGCAATAGAAGGCATGTATTGCCGCAAGCAGTATCGTCGTTGTGATATGGTAGTGATATTGCGACGAATTCATCTCGTTGCGTGAATTGGTCATGTTGTTGCAATAAAAGGCTAGGTATCACAACAAAGTACATCTTTGTGGTAATATTTGGACATATATTGCAACAATTCGGACATGTGGCGCTAGTCATAGATACTGTTGCAAAACATGGCTTCGTATTGCAACAAAGCATGTATTGGTTGTAATAGGATGGCTTTTGCCTCACATTCGTTCCGTTGCAATAACTATTACATATTGCGACAAATTCAGCATCCATGGTAATACGTACAACATAATGCAACAATCCTCTTAGTGTTGCCAAAAAGGAGCAAGATACCATAACTTGGAGGAACGCTCGCATAGGCGCGTGTGAAGCGTTGCAAAGTCGCGGACGCCCTTCACTCACCCTACTGACCTCCTTCGGTAGCAAGGTCATCCTCGGCACCGGAATTATGTGTTAAAGAGATAAATTGAGCAATGTTGCATACTAGCTATTTTTAAACACTATGAGGCTCCATTTAAATAGTTCTTCAGCCACCAATTGAGCAGCATAACAAATGTATCTCAACCTAATTTCTAGCAAGAATTCATCAACGGATCAACAACACTACATCAAAATATATATATAAGGACATATGACACAAGATTTTTGTACGATATAACAAACCATCTCAACGAGATATATAACACATGTTTCAACATGACAGCACACAAGTTTCAGCAGCCATACTTGTGTAGATTGTTCACACAAAAGACCATAAGTTGACGGCAAAGTAATGCAAGTAGCGACAACACTAAAAGACCACAAGTTCATAGCAACAGTGTGTACATAGCACCACTATAACAATAGCAAAATCACTAAAAGAACATCAACTACTCTTCTCTTCTCTTCATCACCAAACTATTAGTGTTGGGCACTAGCTTCTGTTCCCATTTGCCACAATAGATGACACTATGCAGGGGTGCCTTGTTTGAACCTATTTCACATCAGATTACACTTCAGGAGAGATCTACTTGTAGGTAACCATCAAAAAAGTTCAGGAACTTATATTCATGGCTTAGAAATGTGAAAAAGCACCTTACCAAGAGATTAAAAGCTATACAAAGAACCCCTGGTCGTCATCCGATTCTTCTTGTCCCAAAGGAGCAACATGGCCATCATTTACGTAAGTCTCATCATCATCAGTATCATCATCAGATTCGAACTGGACATCTTCAAACTCAACAGGTTTTTATATTTTCTATGACTGAAACATCAACACTGGATCCTTCTTCATCATTTCTGCACCAACTAGTGATCTCTTCAGGTACTGTAATTTCTGGCACTATAATTTCTGCATCCACGACATCTAGTATGTCTGCCTCACCACCTTCATCGGCTTCAATAGCTTCATCAAGGCCAACACCATTTAAAACAGAAGGAGCAAACAAATTGCGTGGATTCATTTTAATAACAGCTGCCCAATCAGGGTTCTTCACATCTCTCACATAGAAAACCTGTTGAGCTTGGAGGCCTAGAATGTAAGGGTCTCCCTGGAATCAATGTAGAGTAGTGTCAAGGTCAATAATTCCATATTTGTCCTTCTTATACCCCTTATCTCAGTTCTCTTGGCAGGAGGCACATCAAACTAGTCACATTGGAATAGAACAACCTCCTTATCAGGAGGAAAATCAAGAAATATGATTTTATTGATCACCCCGTAATAATCAATATTGCCTGTGGTTGCATCGCCCTTGACTATGCTGCCACTATTTTGGGTACTCAAGTCCTGCTCTATATAGGAATTCCGAAAGAAATATCCATTCAGAACTGTACGGTTGTATACACGAGCTAGGTGATCAGGTCCTTTAGCTAGCGCATTAATAAGATTGTTGACCTTCCCATCATTGTGGAGTTCTGTGATCTGTTTCATGGAATAGAATATGTGTGAGCGTAATGTACAATGTTGGTATGTTATTACGATGAACATTGGTGAAAATGAGAAAGAAACTTACCCGTCTCTCAAACCAGCCAACAAACTGTTCCTTGTGCTGTTTTGTAGGATTAGGATAATTTTTACTTGCGAGCTCCTCAAGATGTTCACTTCAAAGAGATATGATTGTTAGTGGAACATGAAAGTATTAATGCATATCATGATGTGAAATAAATACATACGTATCCTTACTCAACCCATGGCGCAATTTCCTCACAGTTTGTTATTTTGAAATGCCTCATTTGATTAATCTCAGCCAAAGACAATGATTCACAAACAAAACCTTTCTTGGAGTAATCAACTGTACTCATGATGCTAATTCCTGTTGGTGGTTGATCTGTACCTCCGTCTTCATGACGTTCAGACTGACTTAGTTTGGTAGGCATTCCGTCAACGAATCGACTACAAAAAGTCATGCACTCTTCAAGTATGAACCCCTCTGCAATAGAACCTTCTGGTTGAGCCTTGTTGCGCACATATCCTTTGAGCGTACACAAGTATCGCTCAATCGGATACATCCATCTATACAAGACAAGCCCTCCCAGTCGGGCCTCTTCAGCAAGATGAATTGGGAGATGCATCATAATATCAAAGAATGCTGGTGGAAAGATCGTCTCGAGATGACATAGAGTTTTTGGAATTATTTTGCTCAACCTCTCCAAATCTTCATCCCTTAAATCCTTGGAGCATAAATCAGAAAATAATTTACTCAGCTGAAGTAATGGGTTAACAACATTCTCTGGCAAAAGCTTGCGCAATGCAATAGGAAGAAGTTTCTGAAATATAACATGACAGTCATGAGTTTTGAGTCCACTAATCTTGCACTGATCGAGGACTACACATCGCTTAATGTGTGATGCATAGCCATCAGGCATCCTAATGCTCTGCAAAAACTTGAGGAGCATTATCTTTTCTTGCTTTTTTAAAGTATAGCAACCTTTCTTTATGTCGTACTTATGCTTCCCGGGCTTTGGATGCTGGTCCTTCCTCATTTTCAGGTCCTCCAAATCAAGACGAGCCTTCACACCATCCTTTGATTTCTTAGCCATCTCAAGCACTGTCCCTAGAATGCTGTCACAGAAGTTCTTCTCGATGTGCATAACATCCAAATTGTGCCTAACGAGCAAGTTCTTCCAACATGGGAGCTGAAAAAATTCACTTTTCTTTCGCCAGTTATGCCAGCAAGTAGTTTTCGGTCGCTTTCTCTTATTTGACCGTCCAAATGGTGCATGCTGAATGCTATCAAGTTCCCGCAGAACTTGTTCACCTGTAAGTGCCACTAGAGCTTCTCTATTATCTGTCTTGTTGTTGAACAAACACTTGTTTCGACGCCATTTGTGGGTCCTGGGCAGAAAACGTCGGTGTCCCATGTAGCAATGCTTTCAACCATACTTGAGCCATAAAAAATCTGCATGTTTGTGGCAATACGGGCATGCTAGCTTGCCTTTTGTGCTCCAACCACTCAGCATTGCGTAAGCTGGGTAGTCACTAATGGTCCACAACAAGCATGCATACATCTTGAATTTTTTTTAGTTGCAGCATCATATGTGTCAACACCATCCCCCATAGAACATTTAGTTCATCAATCAAGGGCTGCAAGTACACATCTATGTTATTTCCTGGTGACTTTGGTCCTGGAATAATAATTGACATAATCCAATTTTCTTGTTTCATACACATCCAAGGTGGCAAGTTATATGGAATAAGAATGACAGGCCATGTACTGTGTGATATACTCATGAGCCCAAATGGGTTGAATCCATCCGAAGCAAGGCCAAGCCGAACACTGCGAGCATCTTTTGAGAATTTCTTATAATATTTCTTAACAGAATGCTTCCAGGCCTTCGAATCTGCAGGATGCCTCATTATGCCATCATCGAGCCGACCCTCCTTATGCCATTTCATATGTAATGACATATGTTCTGTCATGTACAACCTTTGTAGCCTTGGAATGAGTGGGAAATACCTTAGAACTTTTTTTGGCACTGGCTTCTTTGATTTACGGTTTGATGCATTGTCTTTGTCACTGGTAGGAGCAGATTTCCATCGAGAAGCATGACAGACATGGCATTCTTCTGCATCAGCATGTTCATTACGGAATAGCACGCAATCGTTAACGCACGCGTGTATCTTCTTGTAGTCTAGCCCAAGATCTCGGATCACCTTCCTTACTTTTGCGAGATTAGTAGGAATGCAGTGACCCTTTGGCAGCACCCGCGTGAACATCTGCAGAACTAAGTCACATGCTCTATTGGTCATCCCAGACACGCACTTGATTTGGTAAAGCCTAACAATGAAAGATAGCTTCGTGAAATCCTTGCAACCTGGGTATAACTCTTTTTTTGCCTCTTTCAATAGTTCGAAGAAGACCTTGGCTGTTGCATTTGGCTCCTGGTTCCTTTCATAACCGCTAGAAGCATCCACATGAATGTCTCCCGCACCTTCACCAATGTCTGCATTGCTTCCCATGGTTGTGCCCCTTATGAGAGTATTGAGAATATCACATACCCCAGAAACATCATCTACATCGTCTTCGTCATCAGAATCTTCAGACATGCTTCCCTCATCGGATTGTTCGCCATGGTATATCCAATGAGTGTTGGTTGGATCCATCCCGTTGATCAACAAGTCAGTATGAACATCCTTTTTATTTTTCAGAACAATATTGAGACATCTCCTACATGGGCATGGGACTGTTGAGTCTGGGTGAGCACCATCGAAGGCAAAATTCAAGAAATCCTTCATGCCAGTTTGCCACTCAATCGAATCTCTTCCCCTATCCATCCAACTCTTATCTCTTTTCATTTTTGCCTTATCTCCGTAAAGCCAGTGCTGTTAAAAAAACATAACAGCTGCTTTAATAGTCGCTGGATCAAAGCAAAACAAAACAAAATGATAGACAGCAAAGGTAAATGGTTCAGAAATAGGAATGTCTTTTTGGTACTATTCTACAGCCAAGTACTAGCAAGTGAAAGAGGATTCAGCCGCTCATAACTACTCATACAGGGAATCAAGATCACTGTGTAGCATACTAAGTATTCTTACAGTAATTTTTCACCAATTAACCCATGTCCATGCAACGATTCTGAGGGTCATATGCATATCAAAGCAAAACAGTACAGAGTTTCAGAGATCTACAGCCAAAAGAAGAGCAGCAGGAACGAGTTGGAGACGATCTATAGCAGGGAAGGCTTGACGTCTTCTGCGTGATCCTTGAAGAAGAGAAGCAGAAGAGGATCCTTGGGGACGATCGGCAGTGTGGTGAAGAACTTGGTGAAGGGCCCCGATGTTGGTGTCGAGGAGATGTTGCAGCGGTTGTTGAAGAAGAGTAGCAGAAAGAGCATCGTGTGTTGGTGACAGAAGCAGCAGCGGTCGTATGTGTTGGAGAGGAGCAGCGGCGGTTGTCGGTCAGGGGCGGCAGGGAGGTGGCGTGAGGATTCAGGCTCCCCCGCCTCCCTATCTGGTGAAGCGCGCCGTCAGGGAGGAGAGGCCTCGCGGTGGATTAGCCGCCGCCACCAGCCTCTCGAAGCCCTCTTCTCACCTCCCTCTTCCTTTGATCTGATCTCTCCCCTTTCTCTGTTTTTTCTTGGTTCGATCTCGTATCTCCCCTGATGTGGTAGGTGAGCAGCGAGAGGAGCGACAGTAAAGGAAGTCGCCCCCTTTTCTTTCCTTCGATCCCCTCCTCCCTGACGACCGCGCGTGGGATCAGACGACCGCCTGGTGGGTCGCGCCGCTGGGTGCTTCGATCGCACGGGTGACCAGACACGCTGTCTGGTGGAGCGCGCGAGGCGTGACCTCTTCTGGCGTATTTTTTAGCATGCGTATGTTACTTTTTTTAAAGGTCGAATAGCGTACAGTACTGAAATATGTCCACGTAAACAAAATATTACTGAAATATCCGATGCCTATTGTGTATCCTTGTGTCCGTGCAATCTCAGCGTCTCGCTCTAAATCTTGTGCCTCACCTGAAGCGAAACAATTTTTTACACTTCGTCTCACTCTATATCGTGTGCCTCACCTGAAACCATGGCGAATTGACGACGTTCCGCGACGGTGACGACTCCTCTCAGATGAGGCGCCAACATCCCCAGCACGGCCTTCTGCGACTACAAAAATTCCCTCATATATAGAAAATTGTAAGCTGAAGCCTATGATCGGTAGGAAGCTGTAGACTATAGGTCTGTAGCATATGTATTACAGTATTAGTGCAAACCCTCGACGAATTGTCTAGTAAAATAAAAGATGCTGAGATCACCCCATCTTAGGTGTGTGTGGCGTCCATTTGTATCGGTTGCTTCGATGTATGTGATGCTTGTTTTATATAATATAAACAGGGAAACTCTTTGTCGCCCTCGCAGGCAACGGGGGAGATCGCTAGCCACCTCCGAGCGCCCGGTCTCTCGCTCCTCCCATCCCCTAGCGCCGCTAGAGGAAGTGACTAGGCAAAGCCTGGAAAGCAGCAACGGTGACATGGCTCGTTCGACGACCCCTTGCGTGTGGATCCTATGTAAGACGGATCTGACATGCAAATGCGTCGCGGTGCATGGTTGTTTAATTTACATACTTGAATCTCTATGTTTATCATTTGAACAAAAGCGACATAATTATGTTGGACCTACTCTCGCGTGGAAAAACCCTCGACGAATTGTCCAGTAAATAAAAGATCATGAGATCACCCCATCTTGGGTGTGTGTGGCGTCCATCTGTATCGGTTGCTTCGATGTATGTGATGCTTGTTTTATATAATATAAACATGGAAACTCTTTTTGGTTCGTTAATTGGCTTCCTCAAATGGCAACGACTATACAAATATCGACGACGAGAATGTTATAGGGATATATATACAGCCGGTCTATTCTCATAACATTACGAGAATAATATTCTCATAACACTTCCGAACTGCATTGCAAAATTGCATTGGAGAGCTAAACGCACCGCACCACAGAGACCAGCGAACTTCATGTTGAAAAAACTGTACGTGTTGTTTTTTCGGTACCGTTTTTGCTCTAGTTTTTTAACCGTTTCTCGGAATTATGCGTGTAATATAACGTTGAAAATCTATGGAGTAGACGCATATTCGCCATGTTGAACACTTTTCAAGATTCCGCACGGTTTAAGAGCAGTTTCGAAAATCGTGCCGCTCACAACGAATGGCAGCGATCGTTTTTTGACGTTTTTTTCTAAACCGCTCGTCGGAACGAAACATATGATATACCGTTGGAAAGGTATCGTCGCCACGCATCTTTTTCGTATCTATTATTTTTTTCTAATTCGCTACGGTTTAAGAGCAGTTTTTAATTTACTAAATCGCGGAATTGTTTTTTTCGAAATTTTTCAAATTTTCGGTACTGTTTTCGCTCCAGTTTTTTAACCGTTTGTCGGAACAAGGCGTGTAATATACTGTTGGAAAGCTACGAACGAGGCGCAACTTTCATATGTTGAAATATTTTTGAGATTCCTTACGGTTTTTAGTTAAATTTGAAAATCGTGCGGCTGACTATGAACTGCAGCGGCCGTTTTTGCGCGCGTTGAGAAGTGTTTGAGAAGTGAGCTGCTTTCCGATGTGTGTTTTGTTTTTTGATCACGAAGTGAACCGCATTACTATTTTTGTGTTGTTTTTGGTAACAAATTTTTTTTTTGAGATTCCGCTTTTTTTTTTTGCATTTTCATGTTTTGAGAAGTGAGCTGCT
>LR738710.1:114505519-114568061 GCA_902687465.1 Secale cereale
GGCCGGCCGAGCAGCACGCCCGGAAGTGGTGGGTGGCATGTCGGGCGGCGCATTGGGAGGTGGTGGGTGGCCGGCCGGGCGGCGCGTCGAGAGGGGATGGGTGGCCGCCGGGGAAGGGAAAGGAACGGGTGGCACCGTGGCTGCAGGCTGTGGAAGAGCGCGAGGTGGGGGGCGGCGCCATGGAGGGAGTTGGTGCGGCGGCGCGGGGTAGGTGGTGCGATGGTGGAGCATCGGGGAGAGAGAGGAGAGTGGGTGGCTGAGGTGAGGATAAGGTCGGATGGGGTTCGTTCGGTTCCTTCGCGCGGTTAGTTTTGTAGCTATGGATAGATCCTGGGTGTTATGAGAATAAGGCTAGTGTTAGGAGAATAGGGTCTTAAGGGGTGTTATGAGAATAGACCCACCCTATATATATATATATATATGTTGCGGGAAAGGTTGGTTTGGATTTCAAGCAAATCCGTTGTTGGTGGCCCTGACTCGAAGGATTTCTTAGCGTGGAACTACACAAAAAATGACAACTTCAGCGTTCGTTCTGCATTCCACTTAAGGATGACAATGAATAGAAGGAGGGCGAGACAACCCGATTCGTCTTCTTTGGTTGATAAGCACAAAGCTTTCCTCGCGCTTTGGGATACTAATACCCCCGGGAAGGTGAAAATTCACTTCTGACGTTTGATGCGAAATGGACTTGCGGTGGGATCGGAGCTGCATCGTCGACATATCAAGGGTGGTGTCTTCTGCCCGGCCTGCGACCGGGAGGAAACCATCCATCACAGGTTCTGGTCTTGCCCCCACTCTATTCTATTCTGGAAGCTGTTGTAGATAGAATTGTGCCTCGAAGTGTCCATTCCGCCCAGCTAGCTCGGGTCGCGCAAGGAGTTGGTAAGATGGTTACTGGATTGGCTCATTGGAGCCAAGAATGAATAGTGCAAGGTGATTTTGCAAGCGGTTTATGGGCTCTGGCTGGCCTGTAATGAAGCTCACGAGGGGAAGAAGATCGCTCCAGCGCATGAAATAATGGAAACTATGCTTCATCATGTGCAGGAATACGGCAGGAGCAACACGATCTTTTGGTGTCGGGTTCGTGGATCAGAGAGATTAAGCAGATGGTTGCCTCGCATGTGGATTTTAAAGTTTCTTGGGTTAGTAGGTTTGCAAATGTTGCCACACATAAATTAGCAAGAGTAGGAGTTGGGGAGGGTTTATGTAATAGCTGATTTGGTGTCCCCGGACTGTATCTTGGATGTAATATCGTATGACATTTCGAGCTTTGGATCTTAAATAAAGCGATGGCAATACCCTAAAAAAATAACGTTATAGGGGAGGGCGTCGGATCGCCCCTTCACAATTCTCCGATTTGGTGGTTTTTCACCACGATATAATTTTTTTACAAATAAATTTTAGTATTCCCTCCGTTTCGAAATAAATTTGCAATCTACAATATTCCCTCCAAAAATAATTAATTTTTAAAACAAAAAAATTACGTTCCCACCACCTAATTTAGGTGTACTATTGTTTGCGCCAATATTTTTAACCTCCCGCTAAAAGGTCCCAAATTAGTCTTTGTTCCCACCAAAAAGAAGCCTATATTTATCCTTCCCGCTAATTACCACGGCGTCTTCACGGGCGATCGGATCTGACCTCTCGTCCTCGGTTCCTCTGTGCTGCTGGCGTCATGACGGCGTCAACACATCGCACCACAGCTGAGTCGGCTGCTACTCGTCAGGTTATTCCTCCGGATCTCCTCCCTTCATGTATCTCTAGTCCGTCCCGATCTCGCCCTCCTCCCTATCCTCTGCGCCCGCTGGCGTGGGCCGCATCTGGACCAAGCACGACACCACCTGGGTGTTGAACGCCCTAACAATGCCCTCCCGGGCTCAAATCCACGCCCCCACGAGCTCCTCCACGACGCGCCGCCACGAACCCTCAGACCTCGCTGCCGCCACCCACCTCAGGCCTCGCCGCCGCCTATGGCCTCCGCCCACACCCCCGCCCTCTCCCCTCCCCTCCCCTCCCACGAAGAAAAGAGAAGAGAAGAGACACAGGGAGATCAAAGAGCAGCGGCCAGATCCATCCGCCACGGTCGCCCAGGGCTCACGCGCCTCCGACGACGCGGCCGTGCTTGTGCGTCAAGGCCTGGACGAAGATGCTTCTGCTCCGCCATGGCCATGGAACTTCCTCCCAATCCAAGGTATTGGACTGGACCAACACGGCTGCTACATATTCAGACATCCAGATACATATTCAGACAACAGCTTCCTCCCGATCCATCCATCCCACACCCCATGCTATTTGCATATGTGTAGATACATATTCAGATTAAACTGAACCCAAACCACGGGCCCTACTTCAGGCTATATTCGGTTCCAAGAGATTATATCCACTAGTAGATCTAATACCTGCAGGTTTTTTCTCACAACATCAGAGCAGCACAACAAGAGTAATACAAGGCCTCCTTTGGTTCATAGGATTTCTAGAGGAATTTTAGAGGATAGGATTTTTGTTGGAATCAATCTTGCAAATATCTTCAGACCTGCTAGTCTTCAAGCTGCAGCGGAATCAATCTGCCGCAAATATCTTCAGATTTAGATCGATCTTGCCTTGACTCTTCATATTGAGATATGGTGCTAATTAGTGGAGAAATAATCCAGTCCAGCTTGCCGGTATGAGCTGCCCCCAACAATTTCCCGTATGTTGAATCGTTAGTCCTTTCCCTCTACAAAAATTGGATGGATACAAACCCTTTTTTTATGAGCAGAGTGTTCACCTTTCCTGCACACTTTATTTTTTGTCTCATAGAGTCAAAGATGATTTTTCTACTCACTGTTTATATAACCTCTATTTCATAATAAAGTAACAAGTAACAGTAGGTATTTTACCATCTTACTAGTCCCATTATATGTCTAGTTGCTTCGAAGTTTGAAAAAGTAAAAGTATAGATTTCACTAACGCAAGTTGCTTCAAACTTTGAAAATGTATTTCTTTATGTTTCCTATGTGTGTTCATATCCTGTGAATCAAAGGGCATTTCATTTCCTATTCTACCATCTGAACCTGACTAGAAATAGTTATTTTCGAAGTTGGCCCTTTGCTGGAGTTTGATAGCATATTACATTTATCATTTACATTTTCTTTGACTAATGGAGAGAATATGATCATGTTATTCACCTGAATATCATTAGTACCAGCTTATTTTAGGACAATGTATTAAATCATTGTGGCTGATTTTCTTTCCCCTTAGCAATTGCTTACATAGAACAACTAAACAAGACTGACTTTATTTGATGCAATACATACATATATACATACCTCTAAAACCAAGCGTGTCGAGATTTTGTAAATATACACAAGAAAATGCATTGTGGGCATTGTGGCATCTAGCTCAGAAACTGTTCACACTTTTATTTACTTATTGTTAAACTGAATTGATTTTATGCCTGCTTAATGTTAATGTACTTTGTTTCTTCTTGAATTGACTCAAAATTTTATGTCTACTTTACCTACATAAGGGCACAATGATGAATTTTACGGACGATGCTCCTGGTACACAACTTCCTTACTTCATAATCACCTATCTGAATGGTGCACAACATTAATGCTTTGTTAATGCTAAGTCCCATTTTTTTGGTGTGCAGTAAAGAAAGGCTCTGTTCTCTTAACAAGGATGGAAAGTATAACAGCATACAAAAACCAACGTGGACAACCCAGATATGGTAAATTGTTTACCATTTGCTATAATGCATAAAATCTTGGTGTGGGTTAAATTGCTAACCTTCAACACTACTAAATCTTTTATAGGAACTCCAGAACAATCTGACACTCCAGTGTCTGCTAATTACATGTGTTCCCTTGTTGAATGGCCATCCCATGCTCGCCGCAACCGTGCGCTACTATAGGATGGTACTTGCTTTCGGTTATATTTGTGTCATCATTTCTTACAATCTAATACCAAGTAATACAACATTTCTTGTATGATTTGACTATAGAAGCTGGTGGACAGAAGAAGAAAGGGCGAGGTGTTCTAAAAGGTTTTAAAGCATCTCAGAAGCGTTTTGCCAACGGATCCGCAAAGCTAAATATTACATTCTCTGAAAATTTGGGTGGTACAGTAGGAATGAACTATCGTTCATTTAAGGATGAGGTAGTAGTCATAATGAAAAGAAAGTTGCCACTCATTGGAGTGAGGACGTGGTCGGACATTCACCCTACCATCCATCGACTCATTGTTGCAGATATGATAGTACGTGCAACCTTTTCCATATGTGTTATCTTATTTTACCATCAATAATGCACTGCTTATGTATATTCATTTGTTGTATGCTATACAGGACAGATGGTACCTGGAAGATACACCAGAAACAGAAGAAAAAGTTCTCAAAATTGCAAAAGAGTGATATAGAGGCCGGAGATCAACTCTAAGCTCAACTTACAAGGCATACAAAACAGATGCAGCTAGATTGGCTAATTTGCCGGAAGATTTACAACCAGAAGAGTGGGAATGGATGATTGAGTACTTTGGCACTGATTCAAAATTCCAGGTTATCTCAAAGATCACTGTTTGTGTACTATATGATAAGATGAAATGGCTTGTCTGACTGGTTATATTTGGTTTCAATGAATTGATAGGAACGCAGCCAGAAGAACACCGATAACCATAAGAAACAGAAAACAAAACACAGAATTGGATCAAAATCTTACTCGCAAGTAAGTTTTGAGAAGGTATGAGTCCAACTAAATATGTATGCCTCGCTGCTAAATATGGTTTCATGTTTCAAGCATCTCATTGTTATATCACTTGCAGAGAAACTTGGAAACTGGAGAAGAGCTGGATTGTATTGTTCTATGAGAACTCACCCACACGAATTATGGAACATGGTCTAACACAGAGTCCCGGAAAGTTTATGTGAGTACACTAACTTTTGGTTATTTCATAGTTATTCAATGATCATCAGCTGGGATTATACATGTGTTGGATCATGTACTTCTAGAGGTTATTTCATAATTGTTCCATAATTGATCTTTCATTTTTAGGACGAATCACTTCAAGAGGTTAAAAACAAAGAAAATGAAAATGAAGGTCCACTTTCAAGTGAGCAGAAAAACCATATTTTCCAGACCATATACAATGATACTCTGAAATGCAAATCATCGTGGCCTCGTGGGTATGGATACATGGCCAAACCTTCAACTGGTTCCGAAAGGTTTCGTATCCAGATTGAAGAGCAAGCTCGTGCAACACCAGCCACCCAGGAGAGAAACTCTCAGCTCAGCCAACAGGTTAATGAATTACAAGATCAACTAGAAGATGAACGTGCAAACACACAAGAGAGGATTAACTTGTTGCATGCTGAGAGAGAACAACTTGAGGAGAGGTTAAAAGAAGAGCATGCTGAAAGGGAAAGATTGTTGGAAGAGGAGCGAACATCAAGACGGGAACTTGAAAAAAACATGATGGCAAAGTTTTCAGAGTTAAGCCAACATATGTGAACCCAACAGGTGATTATAGTCATATGTCTGCGACCTTGTAATATTTATGTTGCTTACTTGCATTGCTAAAAGTGCACTTCTATTTATAGGTGCCTACAAAGAGGGTTGACAACAAAGAAAATAGTAATCCAAACTTGCTAAATATTTTGTTACATAGATCTAGTCCTAATAAGACTCCAGGTTCAAGGCCAATTACTATTTCTTCAAATGCGCTCATACAAGATGTAGCAAGGAATTCTCGAATGTTTAAAGCAATGGTAAGTCACAACCTTGCTTTCTCTTCACCTTCACCTGCATTTTATACGTCATTGGCCTTCATAATTAGCTAGCTGGTTGCTTTCTTTTACCATGTGTTGTTGCCGCATCAAGTCAAAACTTAAACAAAAAACGAATATGTGCTAGCTAGGGACATGAACTTTACTGAAACTATACATCTAGCACAACTTAAATGAATAGCAGAAGCTTTTACTAGATGTACGATCGGACGATGGCACCATTCTGTATGCACGAGCAGGATGTCATGAGCATGCGCGTGATGCCTTTGCTGCTGACTCCATTGCAATGTCTCGTGCAATATCTATTGCCGCTGATATGTGGGTCGTGAGGGTCGTTTTTTAAACGGACTAGCAATTCCTGATGGAAGCACTGAATATCAATAAGGTGGACCCGTCGACCTATGCTGTTGTTATTGGGGATACCAAGTACCATCTGAAATTATGGTTTTCTTATTATGAAATGAACATATGTTGTCGCTCGACAAACTCTATTGCTCATGAGCTTGCTACTCTTGGTAGGATGTACAAACCTAACCACTATGTGGAATGGGAGGCCGATGTACATGCCCTTGTGGCTACCTGTGCTTTTGGGTGATTCTGCCCAGCACAGTTAAGTTATATAGCAATGTTTTTTCTCAAAAAAAGAAGCTTTTAGTAGATGTACTTGTGCTTATGCTTTACAAATTTACACTTGTATAATTGCTCTGATCTCTCAGTTAAATGATTGCTGACACATTATTAGTCTATTTAGTTTGGCGATAGTTCCTTTTAACAATGGGCTAGAATAATTGTATAGCATATGTTATGTTCGACTCATTAACTAGAACTTTTTTTATTTCTTAATTGCAGGATCCAAAGAACTAGCTGGACTGAACTATATGACGGACAGTTTAGTCTTCACAGTTAATTACTCTAGATCACAGACTGTTTAGTCTTCGCATTTAATTAGGATGGCAAAATTACATTTGAGTTTCGTTTGATGGATATTTTCTATGAGAATTATGAATTTTATGAATCTATATATTATACGTATGGTTTTGAATATTTGTAATTGAAAGCCTACTTTTTTTTACGGTTGCAATAGCCTATTACCACAACACAGTTTCGGTTGCCACATGCTAGCACCACTAAAAATATAGTGTTGCGTCATATCTCATTCGCTACGCCTACCTGTTTTGTTGCACTAGGATGTTGCAACGGAGCACTCTATATTGTCGCAATAGCTTGGCACCACAATTTTTTTCACGATGCAATAACTATTTGGCGCCAGCAAAGTATGTTTTGTTGAAATAGAGTATCGCCACGGAAAGTTTAAATTGTCGCAATAGTTTCTTGCTACAAAGATTTTACCTGTTGTGATACCTATTTATCACCACCAAAACAAGTATGTTGCAATTTCCTGTTACGACGACTTAAATATTTGTTGACATAAGTTAATGCCTGATGGCTTCTCGCCCCTCGTTGGTTACCCCAAGTGGAAGGTTGAGATGTAGCGTAGCAGCAAGTTTCCCTTGGCAAAGGTACCAAGGATCGAATCCCGTGAGACTCCGAGGGTCGACAAGAAGGTGTCAACGACGCCAGAAACTTAGCGGTTGACAGGACCTGCACACAGATACAAATAACTTTGCTCCCAACGAGTACAGAGAGGTTGTCAATCCCTCCGGCCTTGTCGTTTACAAAGGATCAAACACAAGAGATAATAATGATAGGTATGACTGCAACTAGGAAATAAAGACAGGAAGTAAATAGCGGGTGTGATCAGTGGTGGTAATATGGACCGGGGTCCCATGATGTTCACTAGTGATGTCTCTCTCCCAAAAGACGATAAAATAGCAATGCGAGGTAAACAAATTACAGCTGGGCCATTGACAGGATTATGTGCCCAAACCAATGCTAACTATGCTGCAAAGAAAGGTAGAGGCTCAAAAGCATGGGCGGTACGCCAAGGCAAGTAGACCGAAATCCATCTGCATCTACTACTAATCATCCACCTTGAGATATATATCCAGAACATCTCGCTGGTATTAAGTTGCGAATCCCACCCATAGTGTAAACTCAAAGCAACAGACAACTGCATTAAAAGAACTTTGCGTAAAGTAAAGAATCCTTGCACCCGCAAGTACAAGCACCGTTGTTTTCTCCCTTGTGGCAACAACACATCCCCTAGACTCATGTTTCTGTCACTCAAACTAGTCATCAGGGGGCATGAACCCACAATCAAGCATAACGCTCCCTCTTGGAGTTACTACCTACTACTCGGCCAAAGCAATAAACAGCAACGGAGAACATGCTAGAATTACTCAAGACCATAAATATAAAAGAGGTGAAACAAATATATTACTCAAACACAATATGAACATAATCTCACAATCCATCGGATCCCAGCAAACTCAGCATAGCAACAGCATAAAGATTACATATGTGCCTCGATCATGTAGGGCAGCTCACGAGGTCTAAACCATGAAGAACAAAGAGGGGAGGAGAACATCACATAGCTACTGATCATGGACCCATGGTCCAAGGGGGACTACTCACGACTCATCCGGGAAGCGTCCATGGTGGTGGAGAAGCTCCCGGTGGTGGTTCTCCCCTCCGGCAGGGTGCCGGAAAGAGTTCTCCTGATGCTCCCGATCTTGGAAGCGCGGCGGCGGAACAGAGGCGAGATCGCAAAAAAGGGTTCCGTCCTCGAGGGTTTCAGGACGCGAGGAATATATATGCGAAGGGGGGTGACCAGAGGCGGAGCCGGGGCCCCAGGCGCCCCCCTGGCGGGGCCAGGGGTGGGGCCGCGCCAGGTGGCCGCCTGGGCCACCCCTGGCACCCCTCTGGCCCGCTTTGGTTTTTCTCGAAGCTTCCTGTACGCTGATTTTTCCTGTATTTTTCCCAGAATTTTTGGAGCACTTTTAATATGGGGGAAACCTGAAATAGAAAAACAGCAGAAAACAGGAACTGGCACTGTGGTGCACTGAGTTAATACGTTAGTCCAAATATGATCAAAAGTGTATGGAAGTGCATCAATATCATAGCAATATCACACAATAGAGGCATGGAGCAAGCAGAAATTATAGATACGTTTTGGACGTATGAACATCCCCAAGCTTAATTCCTGCTCGTCCTCGAGTAGGTAAATGATAACAAGCATAATTTCTGTTGTGACATGCTATCAACCATATAAGAACTTTTAAGTAAAGCAATCAAGGCATGTAATTCAATTCAAGTCATAACAAGCAAGAGTCTATATTAGCATTGTAACAAGCAACATAAGAACATAAAGGTGCAAGAGCTCTCGCTGTCCGTGGCTCGAATGTCTCCAAATGGTGTTTGCGTGCAAGAAAGGGGATAGGGATATATGAGAGAGTAAAACATAGTTTTTTTATTGTTGAGAACTTAATCTACTAAAGTTTCACACTTGGTCTTCTTTGGAATCTTATCTTGACTCATCCCCAGACCAACAGCCAGGTACAAGTCAAAATGATCCACTCCCTTTCGATATTTTGAGCACTCATGCAATGGATGAGCGTAAGCAAGAAAGTCGACACTTAGGATGGCAAAAAGAGAAAAATGATGAAGGGGAAAGACAAAAAAAGGTGTGAAAGGCTCACATCAATGAGGACAATCATAGGCGAGAGAAAGCCAAATGATAGATATGATGTGAGGAGTAGGGATTGCCATGCGACGGATGCACATATGAGCTAAGGTAAGCTCTCCAATGGAACTAGTGGGGGTGCATCCAACTTGCTTGCTCAAGAAGACCTAGAGCTCTTTTGAGGAGGCTCATCATTGGAATATACAAGCCAAGTTCTATAGTGTGAAGGTCCCCACATAGCTATATGCATGAATGATAATCTCTATGGAGTACAAGGTATAAGATGGAGTACGAGTGTGGATCTCTCAAAAGGAATAGTAGTGTGCCCCCTTCTCTCTTTTTATTTATTTTTCTCTTTTTTATTTTTTTGTGGCCTCAATGGCTCTTTCTATTTATCTCTCATTTGTCATCTTTGGGATCTTTTGATTTTGTCCTCTTTGGGATCTTTTCCTTACTTTAGGGGCAACAGTCTATATATTACAAAGAGTATAGAAGATCTTTCACACTTTACAAAAGTACTCAAAATAAAGAAAATGAAACTATCATGATGTATGCAAATGTATGCCTCTGCCGGTGTAGTAGGATATGCAATGATACTAGCGCGTCATGTAGCAATGATTAGGGCAAGGCCCAACTAGCATGCGGCTCATCGATCAAGCAAAAAGCATGTATGACATGAAGATCAAGTCATGAGAAGATGGATGTTGCATGGCAATGTATCTCGGAAAGGCTATGGAAATGCCTTGATAGGTAGGTATGGTGGCTGTTTTGAGGAAGGATATAATGAGGCTTATGATGACAGAGCGTATCGTGCCAAGGATTTGGATGCACCGGCGAAGTATGCGCCAACTCTCGAGGTGAGAAAGGGCAATGCACGGTACCGAAGAGGCTAGAAAAATATGGCTAGGTGGAAGTGTCAACTTTCGAATACTCACATTCGTCCGAAGAACTCATGCACTTATTATCGGTAACTCTCAATCTAATTAGGAGGTTCACAAAGAGACAAGTACCCCGAGGAGGAGTGTATGGGGGTTTGGTTATCCTTGCGCATCCTCGGCTCATGGTACGTGAGTGTACTCTAATATTCGATCCCTCCAAAGATTAGTGATCCATTTAGTAGCTAAAGTTCTCAACTTTTGGGTAGGTTTTCAAAAATAAACACGGATTGCCCAAAATACGACATCTATCACTAATAGGCTAAAGCTCTTGACACCAAAAGTTCAGACATTACTCATGGCAATACCTCAAAACCATTGCAAGTTACTACTAAAATTAAATAGCAACCTCAATTACCTACTTTAAGTTAAGACACACAACACAGTGCAACAGGCAAACTTTCTTAACAAGGTAAACATGAAAACTCAAGAGAGTTCAGCAACCAACTAAACAAAAGCTCTTTAAAAAGAAAAGCATGAAAACTAAGAGCTAAACATGACAGCAGCTATGGAAAGACAAAGAACATACACAGCAAAGATAAGCATGAAAATCCTATGTTGTGTTCTAGGTTGAAGTGGAGAGTGTTTCTCTCCCACACAAAGAAAGCTGGGTTCTAACTTGTTATGAACAGCAAGCAAAGCTAAAGAAAACTAAAAAGGAAACTAAGAGCAAGACGCTCCAAGCATAACACATAACACATGAAGTGATTAAAATATAGTGGAACGAAAGACGAACTGATAATTGTTGATGGATAAGGGGATGCATGGGGGCATCCCCAAGCTTAGACGCTTGAGTCTTCTTGAATATTTCTTGGGGGTGCACGGGGGCATTCCCAAGCTTGAGCGTTTGACCCTCCTGAATCTTATTTTATCATCTTCCCTCGCACACTTGAAAACTCCCTTCATACATAACTCATCATAATCTGATTAGCGAGGTTAGTACCCACAATAAAATAACTTTTCCCTACTAGAAATAAGGATAATCTTGAAGAGCTACTATTTCTCAAGATTGCCAAAAGGTTTTTGCAAAGAAAAATCAAGCTCAAGGTTTGCAAAACGAAGAAAAGGCAAAACAGGACAGGATCTGTGAAAAACAGACCAACAGGTAGTAAATAATTTTTTCGGGGAACTTCTACAACTCAAATCAAAAAAATCAGAACAGACGCCCGAAAGCCAATTGTATAGAGCACGCTGTCAAAAAAATTCAGGTCAAAAATATGATCTGGTGATTTTATTCGAATCTTTCTGTCCAAGGACATAATCTGTTTTCTGGACAGCACGTCACAACTTTTGAACTTTCTTGCAATCGGAGGCTAAACTTGGCACAAAGCTAAAAAGAAAAGATACAATGATGATGCTACTGTAGTAACAAACATCAAGACACAACAAAAGCAAAATAAAACCTAATTCGTTGTGGGCTGCCTCCCAAAAGCGCTTTCTTTTATGCCTTTAAGCTAGGCATGATGCAAAAAGGAGAAAATCAAGTTTTATCAAGAGTAAGAGAATAGCTAGCCCGTATAACGGACTCAAAAGGCAACTTAATCTTCTTTCTAGGGAAGTGTTCCATCCCTTTCTTAAGAGGGAATTGGAATTTTATATTCCCCTCTTTCATGTCAATGATAGCACCAACGGTGCGAAGAAAAGGACGTCCCAAAATAATTGGACATGAAGGTTCACATTCAATATCCATAATAGTAAAATCAACGGGAACATAATTGTCATTGACAATGATAAGAACATCGTCGATCTTCCCCAAAGGTTTCTTTACGGAAGAATCAATAAGACGAACAGCAAAAGAACAAGGATCAAAAGATTTCAATTTAAACATATCATATATTCTTTTGGGCATAACGGAGGTACTAGCTCCAACATCACATAAAGCATAGCAAGAGAAGTTATTCAACTTAATTTTAATCATACGACCCCAACCATCTTCTAGCTTCCTAGGGATGGAGGCTTCTACCCTAAGCTTCTTCTCCCTAGCTTTGATGAGAGCATTAGTGATATGCTCTGTGAAGGAAAGGTTAAGTGTGCTAGTGTGGGAATCTCTAGACATCTTGTGAAAAAAATCAATAACTTCAGAAAGGGTGCAATTATCGAAATCAAGGTCCCTATTATCAAGTAAAGTGGTAGTGGTGTCCTTTAGGCTCACTTGTTTGGTAGCTTCTATGGTCATAGGAGTTTCTTCTACAGTTGAGGTCATAGCATCACCATTAATAGGTTCAATGGGACTAGAGTGCATTGGGTGCTAAGAGTTTGGATATCCTCAACAACTTGAATAGTAGCAACAGTGTGGTGGGTAGGAAGGCTCTTAATTCTATCTTCTTCCTCCTTTTCTCTAGCCCATCTCTCTTTAAGTAGAGCCATCATCCTAATGTTTTCATTAATTTGCACTTGAATAGCATTCATCGGAGTGGTCTTCCTCTCCTCAAGAGGAGAAGTTCTAATTTTAAGCAACTCTACCTCATGGGCTAAATTGTCTACCTTCGAAGAGAGATTATCTAGTTTGCCTAGTTTTTCTTCTACACTTTTATTGAAGGCCTTTTGGGTAGTGATGAAGTCTTTAAGCATAATCTCTAGTTCAGAAGTGGAGTTCTTGGTGCTAGGATAAGCATTGTTGTTCCCATAGGAATTAGAGGGGAACGGTCTAGGGTTGTTACCAAAATTACTCCTATAAGCATTGTTATTGAAATTGTTTCTAGAGATAAAGTTCACATCTATTTGATCTTGAGCAATCATAGAATTTAAAGGAACATCATGAGGATCAATAGAAGATTGCTTGGAAAGTAGAGACATGATCAAGTCAACTTTTTCATTTAGGGAGGAAATCTCCTCGACAGAGTTTACCTTCCTACCTGTTGGAGCGCGTTCGGTGTGCCATTGGGAATAATTGGTCATCATCTCATCGAGAAGCCTCGTGCCAGCACCAAGTTTAGTTGACATAAAGGTTCCTCCCGCAGCCGAATCTAACAAGTTCCGCGAGGTAAAGTTCAAGCCTGCATAAAAAGTTTGGATAACCATCCAAGTAGTCGAACCATGAGTAGGGCAGTTCTTGACAAGAGATTTCATGCGTTCCCAAGCTTGGGCAACGTGTTCATTATCCAATTGTTTAAAATTCATTATGTTACTCCTTAATTAGATGATTTTAGCAGGGGGATAGTACTTCCCAATAAAGGCATCCTTGCACTTGTCCCAAGAATCTATACTATTCCTAGGCAAGGATTGAAACCAGATTTTAGCTCCTCCTCTCAAGGAGAAAGGAAAAAGCTTAAGCTTAACAATATCACCATCTACTTCTTTATACTTTTGCATATCACAGAGCTCAACAAAATTATTTAAGTGCAAAGCAGCATCATCTCCAGCACCTGAGAATTGATCTTTCATAACTAGGTTCAGCAAAGCAGGTTTAATTTCATAAGAGGGTGCTGAAGTGGCAGGTGTAGTAATAGGTGTGCAGATAAAGTCATTGTTGTTATGACTAGTTAAGTCACACAACTTGGTGTTCTCGGTGGAACCCATAGCAGCAGCAAGCAAGATACTATTTTTGTGATTTTTTTGTAAGGGACACTAAAGCAAAAACTGAAAGGTAAACTAACAAGACTAAAAAGCAAAGATCAAAGATAGCGTGCAACTCCCCTATCTTGAAGAGTGGAGTCCCCGGCAACGGCGCCAGAAACTTTGCTTGATGGCTTCTCGCCCCTCGTTGGTTACCCCAAGTGGAAGGTTGACATGTAGCGTAGCAGCAAGTTTCCCTTGGCAAAGGTACCAAGGATCGAATCCCGTGAGACTCCGAGGGTCGACAAGAAGGTGTCAACGGCGCCAGAAACTTAGCGGTTGACAGGACCTACACACAGATACAAATAACTTTGCTCCCAACGAGTACAGAGAGGTTGTCAATCCCTCCGGCCTTGTCGTTTACAAAGGATCAAACACAAGAGATAATAATGATAGGTATGACTGCAACTAGGAAATAAAGACAGGAAGTAAATAGCGGGTGTGATCAGTGGTGGTAATATGGACCGGGGTCCCATGATGTTCACTAGTGATGTCTCTCTCCCAAAAGACGATAAAACAGCTATGCGAGGTAAACAAATTACAGCTGGGCAATTGACAGGATTATGTGCGCAAACCAATGCTAACTATGCTGCAAAGAAAGGTAGAGGCTCAAAAGCATGGGCAGTACGCCAAGGCAAGTAGACCGAAATCCATCTGCATCTACTACTAATCATCCACCTTGAGATATCTATCTAGAACATCTCGCTGGTATTAAGTTGCGAATCCCACCCATAGTGTAAACTCAAAGCAACAGACAACTGCATTAAAATAACTTTGCGTAAAGTAAACAATCCTTGCACCCACAAGTACAAGCACCGTTGTTTTCTCCCTTGTGGCAACAGCACATCCCCTAGACTCATGTTTCTGTCACTCAAACTAGTCATCAGGGGGCATGACCCCACAATCAAGCATAACGCTCCCTCTTGGAGTTACTACCTACTACTCGGCCAAAGCAATAAACAGCAATGGAGGACATGCTAGAATTACTCAAGAACATAAATATAAAAGAGGTGAATCAAATATATTACTCAAACACAATCTGAACATAATCTCACAATCCATCGGATCCCAGCAAACTCAGCATAGCAACAGCATAAAGATTACATATGTGCCTCGATCATTTAGGGCAGCTCACGAGGTCTAAACCATGAAGAACAAAGAGGGGAGGAGAACATCACATAGCTACTGATCATGGACCCATGGTCCAAGGGGGACTACTCACGACTCATCCGGGAAGCGTCCATGGTGGTGGAGAAGCTCCCGGTGGTGGTTCTCCCCTCCGGCAGGGTGCCGGGAAGAGTTCTCCTGATGCTCCCGATCTTGGAAGCGCGACGACGGCGGAATAGAGGCGAGATCGCGAAAAAGGGTTCCGTCCTCGAGGGTTTCGGGACGCGAGGAATATATATGCGAAGGCGGGTCACCAGAGGCGGAGCCGGGGCCCCAGGCGCCCCCTGGCGCGGCCAGGGGTGGGGCCGCGCCAGGTGGCCGCCTGGGCCACCCCTGGCACCCCTTTGGCCCCGCTTTGGTTTTTCTCGAAGCTTCCTGTACGCTGATTTTCCTGTATTTTTTCCGGAATTTTTGGAGCACTTTTAATATGGGGGAAACCTGAAATAGAAAAACAGCAGAAAACAGGAACTGGCACTGTGGTGCACTGAGTTAATAGGTTAGTCCAAATATGATCAAAAGTGTATGGAAGTGCATCAATATCATAGCAATATCACACAAAAGAGGCATGGAGCAAGCAGAAATTATAGATACGTTTTGGACGTATCAATGCCACAAGTGCAATGGGTCGTGGCAACATGCCTCATGCCACCAAAACAAGGATTGTTGCCATAGTTTATTGCCACAACTGTAGTGGGTCGTGGTAACATGCCTAATGCCACGAAAACAAGGATTGTTGCCATAGTTTATTGCCACAATTGACTATTGCCACAGAAGAGTATCGCGCCATGAAATGGCTGTCGTTGGCATAGGTTGTTGCCACAAATGTCTATCGCTACGAGATATTAGTTGCCACGACTCGTTACATGTTGCATTAAGGCCATCTCCACAAATCAAATTGTGGCATCAAGTAAGTATTGCCACGGGAAAACATGTTGCAACTTCCCACATTGATGTTGCAATAGCACACTTTATTGCCACGATTGCTTTTTCATGGCAATAACCTATTACCATGTGTCCAGTGGCAACGGCTGCTAACGAATGTCGTTTCGTGGCAATAGGTACTTATCGCCACGAAACATCATGTATTGCAACAAACGATTTGGTTGCAATAGACCCGAATCCTTGTAGTGTTTCTTAATGTCAAATACATGTTTCTTCGACCATGAGATCATGCAACTCCCGAATACCAGAGGAATACCTTGTGTGCTATCGAACGTCACAACATAACTGGGTGATCATAATGATGCTCTACATTTATCTCCAAAGGTGTCTGTTGGGTTGGCATGGATCAAGACTGAGATTTGTCACTACGTGTGACGGAGAGGTATCTTTAGGCCTTCGCGGTAATACATCATCACAAGAAGCTTGCAAGCAAAGTGACTAAGGAGTTAGTTGCAAGATGATGTATTACGGAACGAGTAAAGAGACTTGCCTGTGAGGAGATTGAACTGGGTATTGAGATACCGACGATCGAATTTCGGGCAAGTAACATACGGACAGATAAAGGGAACTACGTATGTTGTCATAAGGATTCGACAGATAAAGATCTTCGTGGAATATGTAGGAACCAATATGGGCATTCAGGTCCCGCTATTGGTTATTGACCGAAGAGTCGTCTCGGTCATGTGTACATCATTCTCAAACCCATAGGGTCCGCACACTTAACGTTCGTTGATGACATAGTGTTATATGAGTTATGTGAATTGGTGACCGAATGTTATTCGGAGTCCCGGATGAGATCACGGACTTGACGAGGAGCTCCGGAATGGTCCGGGTAAAGATTGATACATAGGACTATACTATTTGGTCTCCAAAAAAGTTTCAGAATGCATCGTGTAATTATAGGATCACCGGAAGGTGTTCCGGGAAGGCCATGGGGAGTTATTGGGCTTATTGGGCCAACGACGGAAGTACACCAACCCACAAGGGGCTGGTGCGCCACACCTCTAGGTCACCGGCCCTATGGAAGAAAAAGGGGGAGGGCTAGCCCCTCCTGCCTTGCCCTCCACATGAGAAAAAGGAAAGGGGGGCGCCTCGCCTCCTGCCTTCTCCCCAGGCGCCAAAGAAGGAAGGGGGCGCGGCCAGGGCAGGTCCTAGGGCTGGCCGCCGGCCCCAAAGGCCGCGTTCACTCTCCCACCTATATATATGTGAGGAGGGAGAGGGGCAACACACACACCACGATCCCCAAGTCGTGTGCGGTCCCCCGTCTTCCTCTAGTTCTAGTTCCCCCGTCCATTGTGCTTGGCGAAGCCCTGCAGATAGATTCACCACCACCGTCCCCACACTATCGTGCTACCGGAACTCATCTACTACTTCACCTCTCTTGCTGGATCGAGAAGGCGAGGACGTCATCGAGCTGAACGTGTGCTGAACTCGGAGGCGCCGTACGTTCGGTACTTGATCGGGACAGATTGTGAAGGTGTACGACTACATCAACCGCGTTGATAAACGCTTCCGCTTAGCGATCTTCAATGGTATGAAGATGCTCTCCACCTCTCCTAGCTATGCATCTCCATGGATAGATCTTGTGTGTGCGTATAATTTTTTTGTTTTCCATCCAACGTTCCCCAACAGTGGCATCATGAGCTAGGTCTATGCGTAGATGATATGCACGAGTCAAACACAAAGAAGTTGTGGGCGGTGATGTTCATACTGCTTACCACCAAAGTCTTATTTTGATTCGGTGGCATCGTGGAGTGAAGCGGCCCGAACCAACCTTACACGTCCACGTACACAAGGCCGGTTCCATCGATTGACATGCAACTTGCTTTTGCATAAAGGTGGTTGGCGGGTGTCTGTTACCCCTACTTTAGTTGAATCGAATTTTAGTATGGCCGGTCCTTGCAGAAGGTTAAAACATTAAACTTCATAATCATTGTTGTGGTTTTGAGTAGGTAAGAACGATTCTTGCTAGGTGCCCGTAGCAGCCATGTAAAACTTGAAACAACAAAGTAGAGGACGTATAATTTGTTTTTGTAGGGCATGTTGTGATGTGATATGGTCAACATATGATTTGATATATGTTGATGTATGAGATGATCCTGTTGTGAAATAAGTTCACGACTTGCATGTCAATGAGTACGGCAACAGGTAGGAGCCTTAGGGTTGTTTTAAATTATTATATGACCTGTGTGTCAACCACTTAAGTGCCATGTGATTGCTTACTTTATCACTATGTGTTAGCAATAGTTGTAGAAGCAATAGTTGGTGAGACAACCATGATGCAATGATGGATATCAAGGTGTTGTGCCGGTGACGATGGAGATCATACCGATGCTCTGGAGATGGAGATCAAAAGCACAAGACGATGATGGCCATATCATGTCACAAATTTTGATTGCATGTGATGTTTATCCTTTATGCATCTTATTTTGCTTAGCATGACGGTAGCATTAAGCAAAATAAGATGATCCATTCACTTAATTTCAAGATAAAAGTGTTCTGCCTGAGTATGCATGGTTGCCAAAGTTCTTTGTTTCGAAGCACCTCGCGATGATCGGGTGTGATAGATTCTACCTTCACATACAACGGGTGTAAGCCAGTTTTGCACACGCAGTATACTTGGGTTAAACTTGACGAGCCTAGCATATACAGACATGGTCTCCGAACACTGGAGACCAAAAGGTCGAAGATGAATCATATAGTAGATATGATCAACATGGATATGTTCACCATTGATGACTACCCCATCTCACATGATGACCAGGCATGGGTTAGTCGATTTGGATCATGTATAACTTAGACAACTTGAGGGGTGTTAATTTAAGTGAGAGTTCATTAGTAATTTGATTAATTGAACTTAATTTATTATGAACTTAATCTTAATAGTTTTTGCATATCTATGTTGTACATCAATGGCCCGTGCTACCGTTCCCTTGAATTTTAATGCATTTCTAGGGAAAGATAAGTTGAAAGATGATGATAGCAACTACACGGACTGGGTCCGTAACTTGAGGAGTATCCTCATTGTTGCATAGAAGAATTATGTCATTGATGCACTGCTAGGTGACGGACCTGCTGCAGGAGTTGATGCAGATGTTATGAACGTCTGGCAAGCTCGATCTCATGACTACTCGATAGTTCAGTGTGCCATGCTTTACGTCCTAGAACATGTGACTTCAAAAGCGTTTTGAATGCCACTGAGCATATGAGATGTTCCAAGAGCTGAAGTTAATATTTCAAGCAAATGCCCGGGTTGGGAGATAAGAAGTCTCCAACAATTTCTTTAGCTATAAGATGGAGGAGAACAGTTCTGTCAGTGAACACATACTCAGAATGTTTGGGTACCACTACCACTTGACTCAGCTGGGAATTGAGCTCCCAGATGAGTGTGTTATTGATAGAGTTCTTCAATCACTCCCACCAAGCTACAAAGGCTTCATGGTGAACTATAATGTGCAAGGGATGACAAAAACGATTCCCGAGCTCTTCGCGATGCTGAAATCAGCGGAGGTAGAAATCAAGAAGGAGCATCAAGTGTTTCTGGTTAACAAGACCACTAGTTTCAAGAAAAAAGGCAGGGGAAAGAAAGGGGAACTTTAGAAAGAATGGCAAGCAAGTTGCCACTCCCGGGAGGAAGCCCAAAGCTGGACCCAAGCCTGAGACTGAGTGCTTCTACTGCAAGGGAAATGGTCACTAGAAGTGGAACTGCCCCAAATACTTGGCAGATAAGAAGGATGGCAAAGTGAACAAAGGTATAGTTGATATATATGTTATTGATGTGTACCTTACTAATGCTCGTAGTAGTGCCTAGGTATTTGATACTGGTTCAGTTTCTCATATATGTAACTTGAAACAGGACCTGCGGAATAAATGAGGATTGGCTAAGGACGAGGTGTCGATGCGCGTCGGAAATGGTTCCAAGGTTGATGTGATCATCGTCGGCATGCTACCTCTACATCTACCTTTGGTATTAATTTTATACCTCAGTAATTGTTATTTGGTGCCAGCGTTGAGCATCAACATTATATCGGGATCTTCTTTATTGCGAAGCAGTTATTCATTTAAGCCAGAGAATAATGGTTGTTCTATTTATATGAGTAACATCTTTTATGGTCATGCATCCTTAGTGAATGGTCTATTCTTGTTGAATCTCGATCGTAGTGATACACATATTCATAATATTGATGCCAAAAGATGCAAAGTTGATAATGATAGGACAACATACTTGTGGCACTGCCGTTTAGGTCACATTGGTGTAAAGCAGATGAAGAAACTCCATGCGGGTGGACATTTGGAATCACTTGATTATGAATAATTTGATACTTGCGAACCATGCCTCATGGGTAAGATGACTAAAACTCTGTTCTCCGGAACAATGTAGCGGGCTAATGACTTATTGGAAATACTACATACCGATGTATGCGGTCCGATGAGTGTTGAAGCACGCGGCGGTTATCGTTATTTTCTAACCTTCACAGATGATTTAAGTAGGTATGGATATATCTAATTGATGAAACACAAGTATGAAACATCTGAAAAGTTCAAAGAATTTTAGAGTGAAGTGGAGGATCGTCATAACAAGAAAATAAAGTTTCTACGATCTGATCACGGAGGTGAATATTTGAGTTACGAGTTTCGCCTTCATTTAAAACAATGTGAAATTGTTTCACAACTCACGCCACCTGGAACACCACACGTAATGGTGTGTCCGAACATTGTAACCGTACTTTATTAGATATGGTGCGATCTATGATGTCTCTTACTGATTTTCCACTACCATTTTGGGGTTACGCATTAGAGACAGCTGCAGTTCACGTTAAATAGGGCACCATCTAAATTTGTTGAGACGACACCGTATGAATTATGGTTTGCCAATAAATCTAAGCTCCCATTTCATAAAGTTTGGGGATGTGACGCTTATGTTAGAAGGCTCCAGCCTGATAAGCTCGAACCCAAAGCAAAGAAGTGTGTCTTTGTAGGATACCCTAAAGAAACTATTGGGTGTACCTTCCTCCACAGATCCGAAGGCAAGATCTTTGTTGCTAAGAATGAGTCATTTCTAAAGAAGGAGTTTCTCTCGATAGAAGTGCGTGGAAGGAAAGTAGAACTTGATGAGGTAGTTGTACCTTCTCTCGAATTGGAAAGTAGCACATCAGATAAAATCGTTTCCGGTGACGCCCACACCAACTAGAGAAGAAGCTAATGATGATGATCATGAAACTTTGGATCAAGTTACTACTAAACCTCGAAGGTCAACCAAAACACATACCGCATTAGAGTGGTACGATAATCCTGTCCTGGAAGTCATGTTGTTAGACAACGGCGAACCTTCAAACTATGAAGAAGCTATGATGAGCCCAGATTCTGACAAATGGCTTGAGGTCATGAAATCTAAGATAGGATCCATGTATGAGAACAAAGTGTGGACTTTGGTGGACTTGCCCGATGATCGGCAAGCCATTGAGAATAAATGGATCTTCAATATGAAGACGGATGCTGATGGTAATATCACTATCTACAAGGCCTGACTTGTTGCGAAAGGTTTTCGACACATTCAAGGGGTTGACTACGATGAGACTTTCTCACCCGTAGCGATGCTTAAGTCTGGCCTAATCATGTTAGCAATTGCCGCATTTTATGATTATGAAATCTGGCAAATGGATGTCAAAACTGCATTCCTTAATGGGTTTCTTAAAGAAGAGTTGTATATGATGCAACCAGAAGGTTTTGTCGATCATAAAGCTGCCAACAAAGTATGCAAACTCCAGCGATCCATCTATGGACTAGTGCAAGCATCTCGAAGTTGGAATATACACTTTGATGAGGTGATAAAAACATATGGTTTTATACAGACTTACGGTGAAGCCTGTATTTACAAGAAAGTGAGTGTGAGATCTGTAGCATTTCTGATATTATATGTTGATGACATATTGTTGGTTGGAAATGATATATAATTTCTGGATAGCATAAAAGGATACTTGAATAAGAATTTCTCAATAAAAGACCTCGGTGAAGCTGCTTATATATTGAGCATCAAGATCTACAGAAATAGATCGAGACGCTTAATAGGACTTTCACAAATCACATACCTTGATACAGTTTTGAAGAAGTTCAAAATGGATCATTCAAAGAAAGGGTTTTTCCTGTGTTAAAAGGTGTGAAATTGAGTTAGACTCAAAGTCCGACCACTTCAAAAGATAGAGAGAGAATGAAAGTCTTTTCCTATGCATCATCCATAGGTTCTATAATGTATGCCATGTTGTGTACCAGACCTGATGTGTGCCTTGCCATAAGTTTAGTAGGGAGGTACCAAAGTAATCCAGGAGTGGATCACTAGACAGTGGTCAAGAATATCCTGAAGTACCTGAAAAAGACCAAGGATATGTTTCTCCTTTACGGAGGTGAAGAAGAGGTCATCGTAAAGGGCTACGTCGATGCTAGCTTCGACACAGATCCGGATGACTCTAAGTCACAAATCGGATACATATTTATATTGAATGGTGGAGATGTCAGTTGGTGCAGTTCCAAGTAGAGCGTCATGGCGGAATCTATGTGTGAAGCGGAGTACATAGCTGCTTTAGAAGCAGCGCATAAGGAGTCTGGATGAAGGATTTCATATCCGATGTGGGTGTAATACCTAGTGCATCGGGTCCAATGACAATCTTTTGTTTCAACATTGGAGCAATTGCCTTAGCGAAGGAATCCAGGTTTCACAAGAGAATAAAACACATCAAGACGCGCTTCAACTTCATTCATGAAAAGGTCAAGGATGGAGACATAGAAATTTTCAAAGTACATACGGATCTAAATGTGGCAGACCCATTGACTAAACCTCTTCCACGGGCAAAACATGATCAGCATCAAGACTCCATGGGTGTGAGATTCATTACTATGTAATATAGATTATTGACTCTAGTGCAAGTGGGATACTGATGGAAATATGCCCTAGAGGCAATAATAAAGTTGTTATTATTATATTTCCTTATTCATGATAAAGGTTTATTATTCACGCTAGAATTGTATTCACCGGAAACTTAAATACATGTGTGGATACATAAACAAATACCATGTCCCTTGTGGGCCTCTACTAGACTAGCTCATTGATCAAAGATGGTTAAGGTTTCCTAACCATAAACATGGGTATTCATTTGATAACGAGATCGCATCATTAGGAGAATGATGTGATGGACAAGACCCAACCGATGGCATAACATATGATCGTTCAGTTTATTGCTACTATTTTCTTAATGTCAAATACAAGTTTCTTCGACCATGAGATCATGCAACTCCCGAATGCCGAAGGAATACCTTGTGCACTATCAAACATCACAATGTAGCTGGGTGATCATAAAGATGCTCTACAGGTATCTCCAAAGGTGTCTGTTGGGTAGGCATGGATCAAGACTGGGATTTGCCTCTCCGTCTGACGGAGAGGTATCTCTGGGCCTTCTCGGTAATACAACATCACAAGAATCTTGCAAGTAAAGTGACTAAGGAGTTAGTTGCAAGATGATGTATTACGGAATGAGTAAAGATACTTTTAGCTGACGAGATTGAACGAGGTATGGACATACAGACGACCGAATCTCGGGTAAGTAACATACCGACAGACAAAGGGAACTACATATGTTGTTATAAAGGTTCGACCTATAAAGATCTTCGTAGAATATGTAGGAACCAATATGGGCATCTTGGTTTGCTATTGGTTATTGATCGGAGAGTCGTCTCAATCATGTATACATCATTCTCGAACCCATAGGGTCCGCACGCTTAGCATTCGTTGATGATATAGTGTTATATGAGTTATGTGAATTGGTGACCGAATGTTGTTCAGAGTCCTAGATGAGATCACGAACATGACGAGGAGCTCTGGAGGTAAAGATTGATATATAGGACGATAATATTTAGTCTCTAGAAGTTTCAGAATGCACCAGGTAATTATCGGATCACCGGAAGACGTTACAGGAAGGCCACGGGGAGTTATTGGGCTTGTTGGGCCAACGAGAGAAGCACACCAGCCCACAAGGGGCTGGTGCCCCCCACCTTTAGGCCGCCAAAACTATGGAAGGAAAAGGGGGAGGGCTAGCCCCTTCTGCCTTCCCGTCCACACGAGAGAAAGGAAAGGGGGGCGCCTCCCCTCCTGCCTTCTTGATGTTGCTTGAACTACGTCGGTATTTCCCCAAAGAGGAAGGGATGATGCAGGACAACTACGATAGGTATTTCCCTCAGTGATGAAACCAAGGTTATCAAACCAGTAGGAGGACCAAGCAACACTATGTAAACGGTACCCGCACACAAATAACAAATACTTGCAACCCGACGTGTAAGAGGGGTGGTTGTCAGTCCCTCTCGGGTAATTGATTGGTAAAATGATAGATAAGTAGTGGCAAATGAAACAATGGTAAATAAAATTCAGCGAGGTATTTTTGTGTTTTTGATAATATAGATCTAGAAATAAAAGTTGCAAATAAAATGGAAAGGAAATGGCAATATAGATCTGAAAGTATATAATAGAAAAATAGACCCGGGGGCTGTAGATTTCACTAGTGGCTTCTCTCGGAAAATAGCCAAAGGTGGGTAGACAAATTAGTGTTGGGCAATTGATATAAAATAAAATAGTTATGATGATATCCAAGACAATGATCATGTATATAATAATCACGTCCAAGATTAGTAGACCGACTACTGCCTGCATCTACTACTATTACTCCACACATCGACCGCTATCCAACATGCATCTTGTGTACTAAGTTCATGGGAAATTGGAGTAATGCAATAAGAATGATGACATGATGTAGACAAGATCTATTCATGTAGGAATAGACCCCATCTTTTTATCCTTAATAGCAACAATACATGTGTGCCTTGCTGCCCCTTCTGTCACTGGGAAGGGACACCGCAAGATCAAACCCATTACAAAGCACCTCTTCCCATTGCAAGATAAATAGATCAAGTTGACCAAACAAAAACCCAAATATCAGATAAGAAATACGATGCTATAATAATCAAGTATGTATATTAAATCAAGGTGTCGGATTCAGGGGCTCCGTAAACCCAAAGAGGTTCAAACTCTGGGGTGTGTGTGAGGAATCACTTCTCCGACACGTTCCTCCTGTTAAGGCTTAGGATTTGGCTAACTGAGTGTTGGGGATGAGTTGAGAGGGAAGCATACAGGGATTTACCCAGGTTCGAGCCACCTTGCGGCCCTACTCCTGCTTTGTGGTGGATTGTCCTCACGAGGAGGTTGAATATTAACTGCTAGAATGGGCGAGCTGCCTCGGGAGGGCTCGAGAGGTGTATCTGGGCTCGATCTTCCAATCCCCCTCTACGATGGATGTTGTTCCCTATTTATAGTGGATTAGGTCCTCTTCCCACATCATTTGGGCGGGAAGAGATCCCAGAATGACCGATTTTGAAGGAGGACAAGAAGTACATCTTATACTGGCGAAAGGTGGTCTTCGCCTGCAAAGTCTCTGATCATGATGCAGGGGTAGGCTCGACGATGACATCCGTGCTGCTGAGCTCGTGGTCTTGGTCTTGTTGCACCAAAATCGAAACCTTTGGGGGATTCCTTCGGAACATGTGTTCGTCCTTGTCTCCCTAGCACCGAAGAGGAAACTGTCCCCTTTGCGCCCGCTGGCATCCAACTGACCTTGGTCGTCATGGCTTGCATCACTTTGCCCTCATGAGGAGGGGCACTTGCATAGGAATCTTCGCCCCTTGGGAGGCAGCTTGCGGATCCGCTCCCTGGAGGTCTTGGCGCGCCTTCATTCGAGAAGGCAAGGGCCCCTCGCGAGGGCTCTTCTTGAGCAATCTTGAAACTGGGCCCTGTTGGGCCGTCGTGGGGCCGAGCGTCGAGCCGCACGCAGGCAGGTCTGTGTACCTTAGTTCCCAGAACACCGATAGTAGCCGTGACGCCCGGATAATTAGGCTACAGTAATCCCACATTAATGATGCCACGTCACCATAGTTACTCTTGTTAATCTCGCGTTAGTTAAAAACAGATTCTAATTCAAATTTGAATTTAAGTCAAACAATAAAAGTTTCCAAACATTAAAACTAAAATGCTCTAAACGTGTGAAATAAATCCTAAATAATTATGCTGGTGAAACCACACATTTATAAAAATGTTTAAATGAACTATAGTAAATAAAACAGCGGTGAAACTATTATTTAAATGATTTTTAAATATTAAACAATATCAAAACTATTTTTTATTTTAGTGATAAATTGTATGTGGTAGTGGCTTTAGTTGGAACATTAATTAAGGTGCCACTTTAGTATTTTATTAAAACTAAAACAAAGCAGCTAAGGAGTAATGAGAAAATGAGAAAAGAGAAAGTAAAAATAAAATAAAACAAGAAAATAAACAACCCTCCCCCTTGCTGGGCCTCGGCCCAGCTGGCCACTTGGCCAGCCAGGCCGGCCCACCTGGCCTCCCATAACCCACCCCCACGCTTTTGGGTCCTAACCCTAACCACCCCACTTTCCTTCACTCCTCCCTTCTTTCCCGATCCCATCTCGATTGGGGCTGCAGAGCATGACGATGCCACCGCGCTAAGATGCTCCCCGTCATCGTCGGGCCTCCCCCGCCTCTACCTCACGGGCGATGCCTCCCCACCGGGCTGCCCCATCATCACCTCCTCTCTGTCGGTCCTCACCGACCCTCGCCGCACGCCGTCTCTGCACCGCATGTGAGCACGCGCCCCTTAGCTCTCCTCGTCTCTCCCGGTCACCACACGCCTGCGCGCACGCTCGCCACGTCAGACGCGCGCCCCGTCGTCCATCTCTGCTCGTTGTTGCTACCGTGCGTGCCCGCACCCCGCATCTCGAGCTTTCCTCGCCCATGCTGACCCACGGCCAGGTCGAGCCCTAAGCCGCTCGATGACCGCCGCGACTCCGCGCACCACACCGATGCTGTCGTCTCGCGCTCGTCGTTCTGGTGCTCCGGTCCCCGCAGCCCTCCCGCCGGAGCCACCCGCTCCAGTGCCCTTCTTGCCTCTCTGCCGTGCTCGCACCGGCGCGCCACCGCGGCCTCCTCCCGCTCGCACCTGCGCCCGCGTGCCTACCCCGACGCCCCTGCTCCTCACGTCGCCGCCCCCTGCACCTAGACTGCGCGCCCGCGTCGCACTACCCCCTGGTCTCCCTGCTGCGTCGCGGCCTCCGAGCCTCCCCATCACGCCGGTGCGTGCCCCGCCTGCTGCCGCTGTCGCCGCCTACGTCCCGCCTCAGTAGCCCATCGCCGTCGCCCCGCTCAATGCCGCCCGCCGTGCCTCTTTCGACCGCTTCCACACGCGACGGCGCACCACTCCCGCGCTACTCGCCGCCTCGGGCCTTGCGCCTGGCCGCCGCGCCCCGCGCACCACGGCTGGCCTGGGCAAGCGGCGCCCAACGCCCGTTGCCCGCTAGCACTTGCGCCCAGCGCCCGCACCCGGTAGCCCGCCCTGGCCCTATGACGAATGGGGCCCACGACCCTAGTAACATTAAAAAAAGAAAAAGAAATTTAAAAATAAGTAAATATATAATAAAAATATTAATTAATTAATTACTTAATTAATTTTGTTTAGATTAACCTAATCACTAATTAAAATAATTAACTCTGTTTAGTTTAACTGTGACTATGACAAGTGGGACCCAGACGTTAGTTTGACTGGTCAACGGCCAGCTTTGACCGCTGATGTCATGCTGACGCAATATTTCTTTTGAATTAACTAAACAATAATAATCCTAGAAAATGATTTAAAACTTAAAAAATTAATATAAAATAATTCGTAACTCGGATGAAAATACTTTGTACATGAAAGTTGCTCAGAATTTCGAGACGAATCCAAATGAGCAGAGCGTTTGTCAGCCACACGTTCCTAGCATAGCGAACATTCCCCTCCGGTCCATCTGTCGAAAAACGCGAAACACCAGGAATACAGTCCCAGATGTTTTCCATCCTTGCTAGTATCACTTAATACCACGTTAGGTCACACGTAACACCATGTATAGCCATGTTATGCCTTGTGGTGCAATGTTTGCTTTATATTTATTGTTTCTTCCCTCTCTTTTCTCCGATAGACACCGAGACTGAGACCGCTGACGGTGCCACTGTGATTGACTGTGTCGACGACGACCCCTCCTTGCCAGAGCAACCACGCAAGCCCCCCCCCTTGATCAACCTGATATCGCCTATTCCTCTCTCTACTGCTTGCATTAGAGTAGTGTAGCATGTTACTGCTTTCAATTAATCCTATTCTGCTGCATAGCCTATCATTGTTGCTACAACTGTTGATACCTTTACCTGCAATCCTAAATGCTTAGTATAGGATGCTAGTATTCCATCAGTGGCCCTACACCCTTGTCCGTCTACCATGCTATTCTATCAGGCCGTGATCATTTCGGGAGGTGATCACGAGTATATACTATATTATTACATACTCATGATGATGATTCAGATATGGGGGCTGAAGGGGTAGGTGGTTCCACACAAGTAGTGGTGGGCCTAGGTTCCCGAAAGTCCCTTGATGGTTACTTTGTGGTGGAGCGACAGGACGGGTTGCGACCACCTAGGAGACAGGTGTGCCTGGCCCTGGTCGTTGTCCGCGATTATTTCATAATAACACGCTTAACGACATCTTGGTATTTGATCTGAGTCTGGCCATTGGCCTATATGCACTAATCAGCTACGTGGGAATAGTTATGGGCACTCGACGTCGTGGTATCAGCCGAAGCCTTCTTGACGTCTGCAACTTAGCGGCGCGCACCAGATTGGACTGGAACGCCCCTCTGGTATTAGGAGCGGCTAGGTCTGCTTACCGTCCGCGTACGCAACGTGTAGGTGTGCGTTGGGCGATGGGCCCAGACCCCTGCGCGCTTAGGGTTTAGACCGTCATGCTGACCTCTCTGCTGTGCTTAGGTAGGGCTGCGACGTGTTGATCTTCCGAGGCCGGGCATGACCCAAGAAAGTGTGTCCGACCAAATGGGATCGAGCGTGCTGGGTAATGTGGTGCACCCCTGCAGGGAAGTTAATCTATTCGAATAGCCATGTCCCTCGATAAAAGGACGGCCAGGAGTTGTACTCCTACCTCATGACAACTAGAACCAGATACTTAATAAAACACACCCTTTCAAGTGCCAGATACAACCCGGTGATTGCTTTCCCACAAGGCGGCGAGGGGAGGATCACCGGGTAGGATTATGCTATACGTTGTTACTTGGTTAACTTACCATCTACTCCCTTCTATTGCTGCAAGACGGAGGCTGCCAGAAGCGAGGATGCTTGTGAATTTCCAGCTACTCTCTTCTACTGCTGCAAGATGGAGGTGGCCAGAAGCGTAGTCTTCGATTGGATTAGCTATCTCCCTCTTATTCTGGCATTCTGCAGTTTAGTCCACAGATATTACCCCTTTACACAGATATCATTGCATGTGTAGTGTAGATCCTTGCTTGCGAGTACTTTGGATGAGTACTCACGGTTGCTTTGCTCCCCCTTTCCCCCCCTTTTCCTCTTTTCTCGGATGATGCAACCAGATCGGTGGAGTCCAGGAGCCAGAGGATCCATAGGATGTTTCTACGTGGAGTTCGGCTTCGAGGAGTAGTTAGGAGGTCCCAGGCAGGAGGCCTTGCCTCTTCGATCGTTGATGTTTGTGCTAGACTTCTTAAGGAAGATCTTGTTTAACTTATGTCTGTGCTCAAATATTATTGCTTCCGCAGACTCTTGTGTATTCGAGTTTTTGTATTCGAGCCCTCGAGGCCCCTGGCTTGTAATATAAAGCTTGTATTATTTTAATTTGTGTCTAGAGTTGTGTTGTGATATCTTCCAGTGAGTCCCTGGTCTTGGTCGTACACATTTGCGTGTATGATTAGTGTACGATCAAATCGGGGGCGTCATAGTAGCCCCCGGGCCCAAGGCATGCCGGGCCTGGCCCCTGCGTGAAGGCGGGGGACGAGGGGCGAAACACCGTGGGTCGCTATCGCCTGCGGGGCAGACTTGACGCGTGGCGCCCGATGGGTCGCTGGAGCCTCCACTTCCCCACGTCGCATCAGCAACCGTCCTCGCCGACAAAAGTCGGGCGCATGCTGCAAAGCTGTCACTTCCCATCATGCACCCGCCTCCTGCTCCTTCCTTCTCCCGCAAGCTCGCTCTCTTCTCGCTGCATCTTGTGCCAGCACTCACCCACCTTGCCGCCATGGCTCCCAAGAAGAAGAGGGGGAGGGCCACGATGGTCGGCTCCCCCAGTAGGGCCAGAGGCCACGCTGGGCCGGTCCACCATGGTCAATCTCGAGGGGCGGACAAGGTCCGGCATGTGACCACCGCCGACTCCAACGAGTGGAAGGTGACGAAGATTTGGCCTACTTCTCAGTCTTTTGTAGATCGGCCAGCCACCGAGATCCCTCTTCACCTCCATGCTCTCTTCTCCGGCCTGCTGCTGCCATTCTTGGACTTCTACAATGCCGTGCTGACGCACTATCAAGGGGGTGCGTGTCGCTCTGGGTGGCGAATGTGCCAGAGGGCATGTGCATCATTTTCGCGCCCCTCCCGGATGCGAATGGGTTCTGCAAGCAATGGTTGTATGTGGACGCCACCATGTGAAACCCCTTGATCCAGACCCACAGGGCCCCCGTTGAACCCAGCTCAGGTTGGGGGCACTGGAAGCTCGCATGTCCGCAGCTTGCACGGGTCATGACCAGATTGGCAGCTCTGAAAGAGGCGAGGGTGACGATGGAGATGGCTGGTGAGCGAGTTTGTCTGCCGCCAGATTGCTCCCCTATAGCGTCACTCCCGCCCAATCTGGTCCTTCACTGTCCGCGAGGACCCCATGAGGCTTCAAAAGCCTTGCATTCCTCCTTGTGTGCTGTGCGGGGTGCTCCGCCTCCTGACCGGGGAGGAGGTTCCCGAGCTTCCTTGGGGCGGACATCCTTTGTACGGTTACCCGAACGGGGGCAAGATTGCTGAGGCAGTGTCGCGCTTTGATGAATGTGGGTTGCTCCCCAAGGGACATGCAAGGACTCGCGACAACCCCCTCCCGGTGGCATCAAGCGCCGGAGGCCCCGTTCCTGAGGCCCCTGGGGTTACCGCGGGGGAGCAAGATGAGGTGCGTGCCCCTCAACAACTCGGCCTAGCGGCTTCGGGCATCGGGAGTGCCGTCCCTCTCGCGGGTGCGGCTATGGCTCCCTCCGCGAGGGGGCACGCGCCGGACACTAGTGACCCCCGAAGGAAGAGGAAACGCATCGGCTGCTGTGGGCCGGACTCGTGGGTGTTGAAGAAGAGGAGGTGGATTGCCCTGGACGAGTAAGTCTCCTTCTCTCCTTGATCTTTGCCCTTCAACTTCCCCTGAGCTTTCTCTCCTCAGACTCTCGCCTGGTGAGGAGGTTAAGAAGGCTCCGTCGCCATCCTCCGAAACACTGGTGGGCTCCGCCACCGCTCTCGTGCCCGCTGGAGGGGCTGGCTTCCTCTCGAAGCGGTCTCCGAAGGCCCGCGACCCTGAGGCCGCAACGCCTCCCAATGATGGCAACGTCACATTTGAGGGAGTCCTGGATAGAGGGGTGCTCGAGAGGCCATATAACTCTTGGTGGGCCGTGAAGATCATAGTCGAAGATCATCTCTCGTATCCGGATAGGACTCCTATATTCATGTAATGGAAAGTTTTCGGTTCGTGTGTGATCTATCCTTCCTCTGCAAGATGGTATGTACAAACCCTAGGCCCCTCCGGTGTGTATATAAACCGAAGGGTTTAGTCCGTAGAGGCTAACAGAGAATCTCAAATCCTCATAGGCTAGACTTTAGGGTTTAGCCATTACGATCTCGAGGTAGATCAACTCTTATATTTATATTCATCCATATTAATATAGCAGGAAGTAGGGTTTTACCTCGATTGAGAGGGCCTGAACCTGGGTAAACATCGTGTCCCCAACCTCCTGTTACCATCGATACTCAGACGCATAGTTCGGGACCCCCTACCTGAGATCTGCCGGTTTTGACACCGACATTGGTGCTTTCATTGAGAGTTCCACTATGTCGTCGATGGAAGGACATATGTATCGCATCATCAACAAAGACGGCAGCACTGAGGGAATCTTTCCTCCTGGACAACTCTTTGTGTTCGGCCGCTTCGCGCTACGCGCCAACACTGAAGGCCATCTTGAGCAGATTGAGAGCTACACTCCTGGCCATCAAGTCAGATTCGGAAGCTTAAACTACGTTGCTGATATCCACGGAGGCTTTATCTTCGTTGGATTCGAGCCAACGGCAACCTCTCTCTGCCTTCGCGATGAACATGACCTAGCTCTGTCATCGGATCAGGAGATAGCACCTGCAATAGTTCTGGCCCTAGATCCGGAACAGACCGCGCCGCCCAAGGACGGGAAGCCCAACCCCGCCACGAAAGCCGCGGACTCCATGGCGTTGGAGCCGCACACACACCCAAGTCTAGATGAGGTTTGTGTCATCGAACCCCTGGACCTAATTCCAGCCTCGGATTCTGAATCACACGCATCTGCGCCCTTCAAGCCAGATAGGGCGTCTATCGCCGAATTCAGTGCTGCGGATATCTTCCAGCACTCACCCTTTGGCGACATGCTAAGGTCGTTAAAATCCCTCTCCCTGGATGGGGACACGCAGCCGCATTGTATCCGGTTTGAACTGGAGGCTGATGGAGAATTTTGCTCCCCACCCCCACCCACTTGGTAGCCACGGTTGAAGATCTAACCGATCTACTTGACTATGCTTCCGAAGATTTTGAAGGGATGGACCTCGAAGCTGAAGCGGATCCAGATCAAAACCGGCTCGTAACCGGGTGGTGGACAGCTACATCTTCATGTGACATGTACATGGTGGATACACCTAAAAAGGCGGAGGGCGACAGCGAAAACAATCCCGTAGAGGACAAGCCCATCGAAGAACCTCCCAAACGTTGGCGTCCAAAACGCCGAACTAAATCCCGTAAAGGAAGAAATAGCAACACTGTCACTAACGACGGTGACACTCCGGAACAAGCCGAAGACCTCGCACACCCAGCGATGGAGCAGGAAGAGCGAGAGGACGGGGAACAGAGTCTGAAGCTGCTGTCCGATGACAGTGATGCCGAAGATGGTAACTATGAACCGGTCTCCGAAGAAGAGGTTAGCCTGGATGACAATGAATATACCATCCCAGAAGAACCCTCTGAACAAAAACGCTTCCATCAGTGGCTTATTGCCACTGCAAGGAGCCTAAAAAAGCAGCAAAGACAGCTTCGAGCTGCACAGGAGACGCTCAACGATAGATGGAACGAGGTGCTAGATGCCGAACGGAAAGATGGCTGTAACGGCCAAACCAAAGGCTATACCAAGCGTAAACTGCTGCTTGAATTCGATGACGAAGCCGTCGCACCCGTCCTGTCGAAGAATAACACCACCGACAAGCCAGACCGACCACCTCGCGGACGGGACAGAGTTGCTAGCAATGGCGTACACAAGCCCGCACCACCACCCCGTAAAGGAAAGGAGGATGCGGCTCAAGTACGTAAACATGATCTGCATGAGGACCTGAACAAAAAAGCTAGCAAGACCGGGTCTATATACGGACCTAGGGACCGGGCTCCCGCACGGGACGGCGACTATCAAGCCAATCGCGCCGGTGACATACCAGTTCGGGGTCAATACCGAACATCACAACCATCGGACATACGCCACGATATAGCAAAATACAAAGGAGCCGCACACCCTCTGTGCTTCACCGATGAGGTACTCGATCATGATTTTCCAGAAGGTTTTAAACCCGTGAACATCGAAGCATATGATGGAACGACGGATCCTGCCATCTGGATAGAAGACTTCATTCTTCACATCCACATGGCTCGAGGATATGATCTCCACGCCATCAAATATCTACCCCTCAAGCTGAAAGGACCAGCTCGGCACTGGCTAAACAGCCTCCTAGAGAACTCCATTGGGAGTTGGGAAGAACTTGAGGACGCTTTATGGGCCAATTTTCAAGGGACCTATGTCCGGCCCCCGGACACTGACGATCTAAGTCGTATCATCCAACAACCCGGGGAGTCAGCCCGCAAGCTTTGGAATCGGTTTCTCACTAAGAAGAACCAAATCGTCGATTGTCCGGATGCTGAAGCCTTAGTGGCATTCAAGCACAGTATTTGGGACGAATGTCTAGCCACACACCTTGGACAGGAAAAGCCGAGGAAAATGGCATCCCTAACTACACTCATGACTCGCTTTTGCGCGGGTGAGGATAGCTGGTTAGCTCATAGCAGTACCAGTGACCCTGAAACATCTGAAGTCATGGACGGCAATGGAAAGCCACGACGTAACAAAAACAGACGTCGAAACAATTCTGGAAGCCTAGATGATATAGCGGTAAACGCCGGATTCAGTGGCTCCAGACCCAGTCAACGAAAGAAGCCATTTAAAGGAAACAGAGATGGTCCATCCAGCCTGGACAAAATATTAGATAGGCCCTACCAAATCCATGGCACCCCAGAGAAACCTGCAAACCATACCAATCGTAATTGTTAGGTCTTCAAGCAGGCCGGCAAGCTCAATGCCGAACACAAGGGGAAGGAGCCTCTGAGCGAAGACGAGGACGAACCTCGCCACCCGAATACAGGGGGACAAAAGAAATTTCCACCGGAGGTCAAAACAATGAACATGATATATGCCACATATCCTAAAGAGGGGGCACAAGCGCGTACTCCGAGAGGTCTACGCCGTTGAGCCTGTCACCCCCAAATTCAACCCATGGTCGGCCTGTCTGATCATGTTTGATCGTAGGGATCATCTGACTAGTATTCGTCATGCGGGTTCGGCTACCCTAGTGTTCGACCCAATAATCGATGGATACCATCTAACCCGAGTCCTTATGGATGGCGGCAGCAGCCTCAATCTGATATATCAGGACTCTATCCGCAAGATGGGGATCAACCCATCAAGAATCAAGCCAAGCAGCATGACCTTTAAAGGAGTGATACCGGGCGTAGAAGCCCGCTGCACGGCCTCTATAACATTGGAGGTCGTATTCGGCTCTCCTGATAACTTTCGAACCGAAGAATTAATCTTCGACATAGCTCCATCCCAAAGTGGCTATCACGCTCTACTTGGAAGAATGGCCTTCGCCCGCTTTAATGCAGACCCGCATTATGCCTATTTAAAGCTTAAAATGCCTGGACCACCTAGCGTTATCACGGTCAATGGAAACATGGAGCGCTCTCTCTGCACGGACGAGGACACTGTGGGCTTAGCAGCCGAAGTCCAAAATGGCCTATTCAAGCCGGATAATTTACCAATAACGGACATAACTAAACGTGTCCGGCACATGCCTCAGTGCGGCAGCTCAAATGAACCTCGCCAGCCGAATTATGCCCTCGTTGACTGCCCCATAAGGTAATAGCATATGTGCCTCGAGTATATAATTATGCCTTAGAAATTGCTTGGGCGGCGAGTGGGGGCGACCACATATAGTCCATTGTTCGGCTGGACCCTATTCGGACTCTAAACTTATCTTTTTAGGTTCATAAAACGAACCAGACTTGTTATGGCCACACTGGATTTCTTTTTCTTTTCCAGGTTTTTCTTTCTCTTTTTACAGACGGACATCATACTCTCACCCCTTCAGGGACACATTACAAAGAAGGAAACGACGCAGACGTGCAGCAGGGACCCGCACTAAGGTTTCTTTTTAGATTAAGACCCTATGTAAACCTTTTTTTATCTTTCTTGTTATATACCTTTTTGGCATGTAAAATGTCCAAAAAGGTTTTCGGCATTGTCTGTAAGTTTACAGCTCGCCGTACCATAAAGGGATATTAATAGAACAGCTTGATTCACATTATGTTCAGAGTTTTATTCACTCATCATAAATGTTCTCTTCCCATGTCAGATTGCCATATGTGCCTTGCTAATAAGGGTCTATTACCAGGGGCTATATTCAGCCTGGTATATGTTGAAAAGACCGAACGCCTGTAGGGAGTGTTCGACGTCCTGGATGTTTGCCTTATATGCATCAGTTCCGAATCATGTCTTGGGTCAATAGTTGGGTTTCCCGGCAGTGCTTACCCCTACGTTCCCGATTGTTCAGCTAGGGTATAAAGGGAGAACTACTGCGATTGTACTTCTGGTTTGTCCGGCCAAGTACCTCAGTAGAGAAAGCCGAAAACTGACCGTCATGATAGGCAAGAACCTGGTCCGCAATCCGGCGACTTAGTTTTATACTAAGATCGATAGAGATCTACCCCGTGTTATACGAAGGGTTGGTTTTTCACCCAGCCAGGTGCAATTAGATACCTTAAATAAAGGAATATCATATCCGCACCAGGGGCTAGTAGCTAGCCCCACATGTCAAGCTCCTACGACTAAGTGAAAGCAATAACGCCGCATAGTCTGATTGCCTGGTTCGCTTCGCATACACCTCCTACAAGTACCAAGACGTTGGATAAAGAGTGTATATGCATATGACCGAACACCCCAGTACTATTTACATGGGGGCTGAAGCTGACGACTGGAAACTTTCAAATTTAGATAAACAGGCACACAGGAGGTAGAAGACGCTGATATTATAAATAGCACAAAAGTTATATACATCGAATTCATAAGCATAGTCTTTACATCCGGATACAACTACTCAAAGATAACATTCTTTGAACACTGGCCTTCTATAAGGCGGGCGCCGTCGATGATGTCCTCGAAGTACTTCTCTGGCTTGGGGTGCTCCTTGCCAGCGGGTGGACCAGCAGTGGCGATATGCCCCGCATTCATCTTCACCCAGTGCACTTTGACACGAGCAAAGGCCACCCGAGCACCTTCTATGCAGGCCGAGCGCGTCAGTGCGTTGACCCGCGGACTCGCCTCGACGAGCCGCTTCACCAATCCGAAGTAGCTACTTGGGATTGGATCAACGGGCCATAGCCGGACTATTAAGTCCTTCATGGACGAACCCGCCATGTTATGCAGCTCAACCACCTGCTTCATCTGGTTGCTGAGGGGCACCGGATGTGTTGGCGCATAGAACTGCGACCAGAACAACTTCTCCATGTTGTTCCCCTCCTGGGCTCGAAAGTATTGGGCGGCATCTGCGCTGCTCCTCGTAAGATCAGCAAACACGCCTTGAGAACTCCACAATCGTGTGAGCCCAAGATACTTCTGCCCTCTGAAGATGCTCTGTAAGAGAAATGTCTTACCAGATGCTATCTGTCGTGCTTGCTAGATTTCCTGAGGAGCGCTGCACGACTCACCTCGCGCATCCTGGGCAGATTTCACTGCCGCTTATAGCTCGGACGCTTGTTCTGAAGTCTTCTTCTCCAATGCCTCACATCTGAGGATGGCATCTTTAAGCTCAACTTCAACTTCGGACACCCGGGCCTGGTGCTTCTCGCACTCCGCCTTCTCGGCCTCCAAATCGGCAGCCTCTTTGTCAGCGGCTACCTTCTTCGCCTCGGCCTCTTTCTTGGCCTTGGCAACCTCGCCCTCGAGGCTCAGTGGCACCAACTGTGTAATACATAATACAATATCAGAGTTTATACAACATACTCAATCAATACTAAAATTAGTCTTTTCGACATTTTAAAATCCGCATACCTTGCGTTTCATCCAAACGCTGATTGACGCGGTCGAGGTCCGCATTGGCCAGCACGAGCTTCCGCTTTAGTTTGGCAAACTCTGTGTCTCGCGCCGTTCCCGCAACTAGTGTAATTTAGAATCACACAAAGCATCAGGGGCTACTGGTTATGTATGTGCATTAAAAATAATAATGTTCATAAAAAGCTTTACATTACTTACCTCAAAGCCTGTTAGCAGGATGTTGAAGGCTTCATTGAGTCCGCTTTTGACGGACTGAATCTTCTTTGCCACCGCACCCATCAAGGTGTGGTGTGCCTCTACGATGGAGGCACCTTGCAGTGCTCCCTCCATAGAGTCCGGCGCCTCCGGATTGTCTTTGGGCGCCGCCGTATCCTCCTCCGCTTGGGGAGTTGGGTCTTCGGACCCCGGAGCCGCACTAGGCTCCGGGACAATATTCGGTGGGGCCCCGGACTGTTTGGGCCCCACGTCTTCAATCTCCATGGGGATGGTCTCCCCATGGTTGGCGGCCGCCGAGGTATTATCCCCGGTCGCCTTGTCGCCTGCCCCGCCTTTGTCTCCTAGGGTGGAGGTCACCCGCTGGGACGACACTTTGGTGTCCCCGCCAATCACAAGCGATCAAGCCAGGGCTGGCGAGTCACTCTCCATCTCTCCATGCGCTAGAGAGTTCCCCTCCGATAAGGAGGCGTCGGGGTGTCCTTCGGTAGGGCTGTAGGTCAGCAGGAGAAAATGCTAAGTAAGCATAAAAATAACTAAATAAACAAAGGTGCAGCGCTTGAACCTGGAATAACTTACGATTCGGGCAGGGGTTTGACCCTGGGCTTCACCACGAAGTTATGTTCGGATGAATCCGAACTAGCTGTGAGGTTCAGTTTCCTCTGTGGCGCGGCCGTGCCTGCGTCAGCGATGGACACCCGCTTTTTCCCCCTGCCTTGCGCACAGGGCTCTTCTTCTTCCTCCTCCTTTTCCTCCTCGTCATCTTCCTCCACATCATCGAAGGAGAGGATGTTGATTTCCTCGGACTTCCTGTCCGCAGGACGGGGGCTATCTCCGGCCCCCTTGCCCTTCGTCTTCTTAGGCTTCTTGGTCGGCGCCTTGTACGGCGCCGGGACCAGCATCGCCGTCAGTAGAGGCAATGCTGGGTCCTTGGGCAAAGGCGTTGAATTCTTAATCTGGGTCGCCTTCTTCCTCCAGCCCTGTATATCACGTAAAAGCTCCAATTCCTGTTATCATTAAATAGAGGAAGAGATATATGTTTGGCAAGTTTTTCTATTACCTCTGGGGCAGAGACCGCAATGCTATAGCTCGCATCCTCAGTCTCTCCGGACCACTCTTTATGGCTCTTGAAGAGATGCTTCCAAATCTCTTTATGCGTAAAGCCGAAGAGATGCTTCAGCGGCTTGTCTCCTGCTGGATCGAACTCCCATAGGGAGGAGCCCCGACTTTGGCAAGGGAGAACGAGCCGGGTTAGCATTACCTGGACCACAGAGGAGAGCTGGTGCCCCTTGGAGATCACGCCGGACACACGGTTCACGAGAGTTGTCACTTCAGTTTGCGACCCCCAGTCCAGACCCTTTTTGGTCCAGGAGGTCAACCTCTCTGGGGGTCCGGATCTGAAAGTAGGCTCCGACGCCCATTTGGTGTCGTGGGGTTCGGTGACGTAGAACTACTCCTGCTGCCAGACCTTATTCATCACCGTGAATGAGCCCTTGGGCCAAGTTTCGTTTGGGAGCTTGCTAATCATGGCGCCCCCGCACTCCGCGTGCTGTCCGTCAACCACCTTTGGCCTTACGTTGAAGGTTTTTAGCCATAGGCCGAAGTGTGGAGGGACGCGGAGGAAAGCTTCACATACCACTATGAAAGCGGATATGTGAAGGATTGAGTTCGGGGCTAGATCATGGAAATCTAGCCCGTAGAGGAACAAAAGACCCCGAACAAAGGGGTGGAGTGGAAACCCTAGCCCCCTAACAAAATGGGAAGTGAATACTACCCTCTCCCCCGCCTCAGGGACGGGAATCACCTGGCCCTTAGCAGGGATTTGGTGCGCGATGTTAGCGGCGAGATAGCCCGTGCTCCATATATTCTCCACGGTCTTTTCAGTAACCGTGGAAGCTTCCCACTTGCCCCTGGCACCGGATCCAGCCATTGCTAGGAAGGGGAGTAGTGGTTGAGGAACGAGGAGCGATGGGTGCAGGAGATGAGAATACAGGGGCAAGAGAGATTGGAGAGCTCGAGCTTGAGGAAGGCGTGGGGCTGATGAAAGGGATAGATGTCCTTTTATAATGCTGCGAATACATAACGTCCCCCCACTTTAGCCATAAACCACGCCGGTTCCAAAGCGGCCGTGCGTAATGCGCGGCGGGGGTGCTCATGTCATATTGATAAGGATCCCACAATAAGCGGGCACGGTCTCTATTCTGATGGGACGTGTCAATGAGGATATGCCTCGAAATGCGAAACTAGGACCAAATAAAACGGTTCGATAAGTTAGTGGGTTGAACGCGACGCTTCACCCACAAGTTGTCAGTAGAGACACACTATTCATTTTTCTCTAATTGCCTTGCCTTCGAGGCTAAGGGTTGTACTAACCTTGCAGAGCCAAACACAATACACTTTTTGCAGATGATATATTCGGAAGAAGGAACCCGCCTTGCAATGCCGAAGACAATACGGAAGCCGAACTCATCGTCATTGAAGTCAGGTTCAGGGGATACTGAGGGAGTCCTAGATAGAGGGGTCCTCGGGAGGCCATATAACTCTTGGTGGGCCGGACTGGTGGGCCATGAAGATCATAGTCGAAGATCATCTCTCGTATTCGGATAGGACTCCTTTATTCATGTAATGGCAAGTTTTAGGTTCGGGTGTAATCTTTCCTTCCTCTGCAAGATGGTATGTACAAACCCTAGGCCCCTCCGGTGTGTATATAAACTGGAGGGTTTAGTCCGTAGAGGCTAACGGAGAATCTCAAATCCTCATAGGCTAGACTTGAGGGTTTAGCCATTACAATCTTGAGGTAGATCAACTCTTGTATTCATATTCATCCATATTAATATAGCAGGAAGTAGGGTTTTACCTCGATCGAGAGGGCCTGAACTTGGGTAAACATCGTGTCCCCAGCCTCCTGTTACCATCGATCCTCGGACGCATAGTTCGGGACCCCCTACCCGAGATCTGCCGGTTTTGACACCGACAACATTCACCTGGGTAGCGCCTCCACTTGCTCCTGCATCGCCTGGTGGTGCTTGGGACCACCTTAGGCCGACTAGTAGCTCGACTTTAGGTTCGCCGAGGACCGAACCCCCAGCCTCGGGTACGGGCGCCGAACTGGATGCCCTCGGGCTCCACCTTAGTACTGCGGGGTCCTCGCGAGCCATCGCCATGGCTGGGGATGAGTAGCAGGTCCCGAGTCGAACGTCGAGCGTCATGTGTCACAGCGGCGTCGATCGGCGCAGTCTTCTTCGGGAGGCGACGGGTGCGCTAGGCCGTCTTGAGGCCGGGCTTGAAGACATCGACGCGGGTCATGCGGCCGAGCGCCAGCACCTGGCGTAGGAGTGGCTTCGACTTGAGGTAGCCATTAACCTTAGCCGTCTTCAGCACGAAGCCTCCTGCTCGAAGGATGAGGCGTCCCTACCAAGTGTGTTTTTGGTGTACCTGCAGGCAATCTTTTGGGTTTTTTGGTCTCACAGAGGGGAATTGAAGCTAAACCAAAGAAGATCAAGGCTATCACTTCATTGGCTAAGCCGGCATGTGTTAATGATGTCCAGTGTCTGGTGGGTCGTATCGTGACTTTGAGCCAGTTCATAAGTCGTCTGGGTGAGCAGGTAATTCATTTATACCAGATGATGAAGAAAACAAATCGCTTTGTATGGAGTGATGCGGCTAATGAGGCATTTGAGGCACTCAAAAAGAAACTATCTGAGCCGCCCGTCCTTGCGGCTCCTATTGATAAAGAACCATTGCTTCTATATGTGGCGGCTAATAGTAGGGGTGTACGGGGTGTTCATGGCTAGTCGTAAGCTAAATCATTATTTTGTGGGCCATCCTATTACCGTGGTCAGTTCTGATCTATTGGGGGAGATCATTCAGAACAGAGAGGCTACAGGTCGAGTGGCCAACTGGGCTATTGAGCTCGGACCCCATGGTTTGAAATATGTGCCAAGGACAGCTATCAAGTCCCAGGCTCTTGTGCATTTCATCAATGATTGGACGGAGTTGCAGACACCTAAGGAGAATGTTGATAACACATATTGGACTATTCATTTTGATGGATCCATGCAATTAGAGGGCTCGCAGGCTTGAGTTATTTTAACCTCCCCACGACGTGACAAATTATCGAGGAGGCATCATGATTATCTTAACAATGGAGGCGCCTCGATTATCAGAATGGCTATTTAATATGAAGATCCATTATGCCGTCATGGGATTTTATCCAAAGTTAATGATGTGACGTCAAGTTCTGTCATGGCGGGTTGTAAAAAATTATCAGTTTAAGTGTTGACAAGGTTCAAGAGATTCGCGGACCGAAGGATGAAGATTGACATGAACATGTTCAAATCAATCTGGGCCTAATGTTGGGGATATAACCCCGTGGTAACCCGCCCAGGAGGGACCGGGTTACACTGTTGGCGGCTTAACACGAAGAAGGCCCAGGAGGCCCAAGAAGACAAAGTAAGAAGACATCGACTTACAGAAGCGGGCATGGTGGTGGCCCAAGACCAGGAGGTTTGAACTGCCATATGGTGGCTTGCTTGCTATGACAAGGCAATACAGAAACCAAGCCAGTCACGTTGTGTGATCTGACTGGGACTCTTGTAAGCCGTCGGACCTTAGCTTGTGTATATAAAGGTGAGACCCGACGGCGGCTTTGGCCAGAAAAGAATTGATCGATAGCTAGGTCAAGCTTATTCGCTCCCTTGTAATTGATAGTCTAGCAATATAGCAACAAGTGGTGGAAATATGCCCTAGAGGAAATAATAAATTTGTTATTATTTTATATTTCTTTATTCATGATAAAAGGTTTATTATTCATGCTAGAATTGTATTGATCGAAAACCTAAATACATGTGTGAATACATTGACAAATATCGTGTCCCTAGTAAGCATCTACTTGACTAGCTCATTAATCAAAGATGGTTAAGGTTTCATAACCATGGACATGAGTTTTCATTTGATAACAGGATCACATCATTATGAGAATGATGTGATGGACAAGACTCATCTGTTAGCTTAGCATTTGATCATAGAATTTATTGCTATTGCTTTCATGTATGTCAAATATATATTCCTTTGACTACGAGATCATGCAACTCCTGGATACCGGAGGAATACCATGTGTGCTATAAAACGTCACAACATAATTGGGTGATTATAAAGATGCTCTACAGGTATCTCCGAAGGTGTTTTGTTGGGTTGGCGTGAATCGAGATTAGGATTTGTCACTCTGTGTATCGGAGAGGTATCTCTGGCCCCTCTCGGTAATGCACATCATAATAACCCTTGCAAGCAAGTGACTAATGAGTTAGTCATGGGATGATGTAATACAGAACGAGTAAAGAGAGTTGCAGGTAACGAGATTGAACTAGGTATAGAGATACCGACGATTGAATCTCGGGCAAGTAACATACTGATACGTCCAAAACGTATCTATAATTTCTGCTTGCTCCATGCCCTTTTTGTGTGATATTGCTATGATATTTATGCACTTCCATACACTTTTGATCATATTTGGACTAACCTACTAATGGTTGCAAAAGTGCACAATGTTCTTGTTTTACGCTTTATTGTGTAGGAATTACTTGGAAATCGACAAAAACGCAAAAGGAGTCGTATTGGAGTAGGACTTTGACTTTCCTGAAATCTGTCTGAGAACGTTTTTTAAAGATGATCACGTTCCGGCCCAAACGCGACGTCAAACGGAAAAAGTCTAGTTGCGAAAGTTGTGGGGAATTTCGAGGCGATGCTTCTGGATATAAAATTCGTCCAAATCGGAGACCGGACGGCCGAGTAAAGCCCGTTTTACTGAGGCCCAAAATCTGATGACGGGAATCCGAGAGTCTATATAAAGAAAGGAAACCTAGGTCACCTAGGGCCACGAACTTTCCTCCTCCCAAGCCGCCGTCTTGGAGGGGAGGACCAGCACCATTGCAGCACCATCCACAAGGAAGATGGGGGGCCAAGGAGCCGCTGCCCCTAGGGCCGCCGCCGCCCCCAAGGGCCGCTGCTGCCCCCTAGGGCCGCCGCCGTCTCCTCCTCGGCGCCGCCGCCTCCGTGGCCGCCGCCGGCCGCCGCCTCCTCGCGGGGCTGCACCTCTCCATCAACATCATCATCAACCTCCTCCTCACCATGTCCATGTGTGAGTAGTCTTCTCCGGGGCCGAGGGCTCGTACGTGTAGCTATTTGGTTATCTCTCTCTCCCATGATGTGATCTTCGTTGTGATCATAGGCTATGTTAATCTAGGGTGATCCCATGATATTTCCCCTTCCTCTATGTATTGGATTGATGTACTCACTTGTCTTTATCTAGTATAATCCCCGAGACCAAGGTGACAGCGGTCTATTGGACATGGATTAGAAAAATATTTTCATGAGTGATTTCCTCTCTTGTGTGTTGATTGAAGATTGAGAGTCTCTTGTGCTTGTCTTTGACTATCCTTTAGATATGTTATGGTGATTGTGGGACTCTCTTTGGATGGCCGCGGTGACATTGGGAAATCCTTAGATTGAGAACTACGAACTTTGAGGTGTGCTTTTGTAGCCCTACATAATTCTCGTCCTCTCTTGACCACGAAGGAATGACCTCCGGGTGCGTCTCCATTGCATGTTTTATGGGAAATATCATGTGATTCGATTATGTTAATGTTGTTGGGAGTTGCCACTAGTGAAAGTATGAAGCCTAGGCCTTGTTTCCACCATTGCAATACCATTTGTGCTCACGTTTACCACTTGTTTGCTTGCTGCACTTTTTATTACAGATTTATATTACTTTGTTTTGCCATCCATATCACTTGCCATTTAACATCTCTTCGCCGAACTAGTGCACCTATATATCTGACAAGTGTATTAGGTGTGTTGGGGACACAAGAGACTTCTTGTATCTTAGTTGCAGGGTTGCTTGAGAGAGACCATCTTCAACCTCTACTTCCATAAGTTCGATAAACCTTAGGGCATCCACTTGAGGGAAATTGCTGTTGTCCTACAAACCTCTGCGCTTGGAGGCCCAACATAGTCTACAAGAGTAGAAGCGTGTGTAGACATCAGGGTCCGCTATTGGTTATTGACCGGAGAGGTGTCTCGGTCATGTCTACATAGTTCTCGAACCCGTAGGGTCCGCATGCTTAACATTCCTTGACAATGTTAAGCTAACGGATGGGTCTTGTCCATCACATCATTATAACATTCGGTCACCAAATCACATAATATTATATTAGTTATGTGATTTGGTGACCGAATGTTGTTAGGAGTCCCAAATTAGATCACGGACATGACGAGGAGTCTCGAAATGGTCGATAGGCAAAGATTGATATATAGGACGATGGTATTCGGACACTAGAAGTGTTCTAGAGGACATCGGGTACTCATTGGGTCACCAGAAGGAGTTTCGGGCACCCCCAGCAAAAGATATGGGCCTTATGGGCCAAGAGGGGCAACACACCAGCCACCAAGGGCTGGTGCGCCCCCATATGGGCCGAACCAAGGGGATAAGGAAAGTGGGGAAGAGATAGGAAAGGGGGGATTTGGCCTCTGCCTTCCCTTCCTTCCCCCACCCGCATATATGGCAGGGGGCGCGCGGCTCGGTCCTACTTGTGGCGCCTCATGGCATCTCCCCTCCCCTCCCACCTATATATATACGTGGGAGGGGGCACCTAGAGCACACCAAACAATTGCTTAGCTGTGCGGCGCCCCTCCACAGTTTACACCCCGATCATATTTTCGTAGTGCTTAGGCGAAGCCCTGCAGAGATAACTTCACCATCGCCGTCACCATGCTGTTATGTTGAGGAAACTCATCTACTACCTCGATGTCTTGCTGGATCAAGAAGGCAAGGAACGTCATCGAGCTGAACGTGTGCGGAACACGGAGGTGCCGTGCATTCCGTACTTGATCGGTTGAGGCACGAAGAAGTTCGACTACATCAACTACGTTATGAAACACATTCGCTTACGATCTACGAGGGTATGTAGAGACACTCTCCCCTCGTTTCTATGTATCTCCATGGATAGATCATTGCGTGTGCATAGAATTTTTTTGTTTTCCATGCAACATTTCCCAACAGTGACATCATGAGCCAGGTCTATGTGTAGATGATATGCACGAGTAGGACACAAAGAGTTGTCGGCGGTGATCGTCATATTGCTTACCACGAACGTCTTATTTTGATTCAACGGCATTGTAAGATGAAGCGGCCTGGACCAACCTTACATGTCCATGTACATGAGACTGGTTCCACCGACACACATGCAACTTGTTTTGCATAAAGGTGGCTGGCGGGTGTCTGTTTCTCCTACTTTAGTTGAATCAAATTTGACTGCGGCCAGTCCTTGTTGAAGGTTAAAACAACAAACTTGATAAATCACCGTTGTGGTTTTGTATCGTAGATAAGAACGGTTCTTGCTAGAAGCCCATAACAGCCACGTAAAACTTGCAACAACAAAGTAGAGGACGCCTGCGACTTCTCGAGCTTGCGTTGTATTCCCTCAAAGAGGAAAGGGTGATGCAACACAGTAGCGTAAGTATTTCCCTCAGTCTTTGAGAACCAAGGTACCAATCTAGTAGGAGACCACGCGCGAGTCCCTCGCACCTGCACAAACAAATAAGAACTTCGCAGCCAACGTGATAAGGGGTTGTCAGTCCCTTTACGGTCACTTACGAAAGTGAGATCTGATAGATAGGATAGATTAATAATTTTGATATAGACAAAAAGTAAATAAAGCAAAGTAAAGCAACGGTGAAAGAAATTGGCTAGTTGACGGGAAAGTAATATGATAAAGATGGACCCGGGGGCTATAGGTTTCACTAGTGGCTTCTCTCAAGATAGCAGAATTCTACGGTGGGTGAACAAATTACTGTCGAGCAATTGATAGAAAAGCGCATAGTTATGAGAATATCTAGGCATGATCATTGTATATAGGCATCACGTCCGCAACAAGTAGACCGAAACGATTCTACATCTACTACTATTACTCCACACATCGACCGCTATCCAACAAGCACATAGAGTATTAAGTTCATAAGAACAGAGTAACGCCTTAAGCAAGATGAAATGATGTAGAGTGATAAACTCAAGCAATATGATATAAAACCCATCTTTTTATCCTCGATGGCAACAATACTATACATGCCTTGCGGCCCCTGCTGTCACTGGGAAAGGACACCGCAAGATTGAACCCAAAGCGAAGCACTTCTCCCATTGCAAGAACTATAGATATAGTAGGCCAAACCAAACCGATAATTCGAAGAGACTTGCAAGGATATTATAATCATACATCAAAGATTTCAGAAAAGAATCCAATATTGTTCATAGATAATCTTGATCATAAACCCACAATTCATGGATCTCGACAAACACACCGCAAAAAGATTACATCGAATAGATCTCCTCGAAGATCGAGGAGAACTTTGTATTGAGATCCAAAGGGAGAGAAGAAGTCATCTAGCTAATAACTATGGACCCGAAGGTCTGTGGTAAACTACTCACAACTCATCGGAGGGGCTATGGTGTTGATGTAGAAGCCCTCCGTGATCGATGTCCCCTCCGACGGGGCTCCGGAACAGGCCCCAAGATGGGATCTCACAGGAACAGAAGGTTACGGCGGTGGAATTAGGGTTTCTTGGTGCTCATCGATGTTTTCAGGGTACGTGGATATATATAGGAGGAAAAAGTATGTCGGTGGAGCAACATGGGGCCCACGAGGGTGGGGCGCGCCATGCCCCCTCGTGGGCACCACATTTCTTCTCTTGCTTGTACTCCAAGTATCCCGTGAAGATATCGTTCCAAAAATAACTCTCCCGAAGGTTTTATTCCGTTTGGACTCCGTTTGATATTCCTTTTCTGCGAAACACTGAAATAGGCAAAAAACAACAATTTGCACTCGGCCTTGGGTTAGTAGGTTAGTCCAAAAAATAGTATAAAAGTGTATAATAAAGCCCATTAAACATACAAAATAGAATATATAATAGCATGGAACAATAAAAAATTATAAATACGTTGGAGACGTATCAAGCATCCCGAAGCTTAATTCCTGCTCATCCTCGAGTAGGTAAATGATAAAAATAGAATTTTTTATGTGGAATGCTAACCAACATTATTCTCAATGTGATTTTATTTTTTGTGGCATCAATGTTCAGATCCGAAAGATTCAAGGCAAACGTCTATATTGACATAAGAATAATAATACTTTTAGCTTACTAACAAAGCAACTGTGTCTTCTCAAAATAACATGGCCAAAGAAAGTTATCCCTACAAAATCATATAGTCTGGCTATGCTCTATCTTCATCACACAAAAATATTTAAATCATGCACAACCCCGGTTTCAGCCAAGCAATTGTTTCACACTTCAATTCTTAAAAACCATTCAACTTTCACGCAATACATGAGCGTGAGCCATGGATATAGCACTATGTGGAATAGAGTGGTGCTTGTGGAGAAGACAAAAGAAGAAGATATTCTCACATCAACTAGGCATATCAATGGGCTATGGAGATGCCCATCAATAGATATAAATGTGAGTGAGTAGGGATTGCCATGCAACGGATGCACTAGAGCTATAAGTGTATGAAAGCTCAACGAAAGAAACTAAGTGGGTGTGCATCCCACTTGCTTGCTCATGAAGACCTAGGGCGCTTTGAGGAAGCCCATCGTTGGAATATACAAGCCAAGTTCAATAATTAAAATTCCCACTAGTATATGAAAGTGGTAAAACAAGAGACTCTCTATCATGGAGATTATGGTGCTAGTTTTAAGCACAAGTGTGGAAAAGGATAGTAGCATTGTCCCTTCTCTCTCTTTTTTTGGAGGGGCTTTTCTTTTTTTTAGCCCCTCTCTCCCCTTATTTTTGGGCCTTCTCCTTTTTTTATTTGGCCTTTCTCTCTCTTTTTTTTGTTTCCTCACACGGGACAATGCTCTAATAATGAAGATCATCACACTTTTATTTACTTACAACTCAAAGATTACAACTCGCAGCTCGAACAAAATATGACTCTAAGTGAATGCCGCCGGTGGTGTACCGGGATGTGCAATGAATCAAGAGTGACATGTATGAATGAATTGTGAATGGTGGCTTTGCCACAAATACGATGTCAACTACATGATCATGCATGGCAATATGACAATATGAAGCGTGTCATAATAATGGAATGGTGGAAAGTTGCATGGCAATATATCTCGGAATGGCTATGTAAATGCCATGATATGTAGGTATGGTGCCTGTTTTGAGGAATGTATATGGTGGGTGTATGGTACCGGCGAAAGTTGCGCGGTACAAGAGAGGCTAGCAATGGTGGAAGGGTGAGAGTGCGTAATATCCATGGACTCAACATTAGTCATAAAGAACTCATATAATTATTGCAAAAATCTACGAGTTATCAAAACAAAGTATTCAACGCATGCTCCTAGGGGAAGGGTTGGTAGGAGTTAACCATTGCGTGATCCCGACCTCCACACAAAGGATGACACTCAATAAATAAATCATGCTCCAACTTCATCACATAACGGTTCACCATACGTGCATGCTACGGGAATCACAAACTTTAACACAAGTGTTTCTCAAATTCACAGTTACTCCACTAGCATGACTATAATATCACCATCGTCATATCTCAAAACAATCATCAAGTCTCAAACTTCTCATAATATTCAATGCACTTGTATGAAAGTTTTTACTATACTCATCTTGGATGCCTATCATATTAGGACTAGTTTTATAACCAAAGCACATTACCATGCTGTTCTAAGAGACTCTCAAAATGATATAAGTGAAGCATGAGAGATCAATAATTTGTACAAAATGAAACCACCACCGTGCTCTAAAAGATATAAGTGAAGCACTAGAGCAAAACTATTTAGCTCAGAAGATATAAATGAGGCACAAAGAGTATTCTAATAAATTCTAAATCATATTTATCTCTCTTAAAAAGTGTGTCCAGCAAGGATGATTGTGGCAAACTAAAAGTAAAGACTCAAATCATACATGATGCTCCAAGCAAAACACATATCATGTGGTGAATAAAAATATAGTCTCAAGTAAGGTTACCGATAGATGAAGACGAAAGAGGGGATGCCTTCCCGAGGCATCCCCAAGCTTAGGATTTTGGTTATCCTTGAATTTTACATTGGGGTGCCTTGGGCATCCCCAAGCTTAGGCTCTTGCCACTCTTTGTTCTATTGTCCATCAAATCCTTACTGAAAACTTGAAAACTTCACGACACAAAACTTAGCCAAAAATCTCGTGTGCTTCGTTAGTATAAGAAAACAAACCACTACTCAAAAGTACCATGATGAACTCATTATTTGTTAATATTGGTGTTAAACCTACTATATTCCAACTTCTCTATGATTCATACCTTCCGATACTACTCATAGATTCATCAAAACAAGCAAACAACACATGAAAAACAGAATCTATCAAAAATAGAACAGTCTGTAGTAATCTGTAACTTTCGAATACTTATTTAGCTCTAAAAAAATTTAAATAAATTGGTGGGCATGAGGAATTTTTCTATTAATCATCTACAAAAAGAATCAACTAAAAACACTCTCCAGTAAAAAATGACAGCTAATCTTATGAGTGCTAAAGTTTCCGTTTTTTACTGCATGATCACATAAACTTCACACAAGTCTTCCCAAAGGTTCTACTTGGCACACACACTAATTAAAACAGAAAACCACATCTAACATATGCTAGATGCAATACTTATTCTGAAACAGAAGCAAAAACAAAGAAAATAAAATTGGGTTGCCTCCCAACAAGCGCTATCGTTTAACGCCCCTAGCTAGGCACGATACAAGAATAGATCTAGGTATTGCCATCTTTGGTAGGCAATTCTTCGATTAAACACTTATAATTCTTAGGAACTTATTTATTCCTATTGATAATCAAACTTCTAGGCACAAAATCAAGAAATTCATTTGTAGCAAAAGGTTCCCTTGCGAAAGTGAGAAAGTTGGGATGAACACTTATGGATTTGAGATCTGCAATTTCCTTACTAGATGATTCACCCTTATTTTTAGGAACATACATAAACTTGGCCAATTTAGTGGTAGAGGGATTCGAAGTAATTTTCAGAGCAAAATGAGCAGACCCTACATTGGTGATAATATCCTCAAGTTTATCGATTCTAGTGGAATCTTGATCTATTCTCTCTTTAACTATAGGTTATTTTTCTTTTAAAAAATCAGAATAACTAATACCTTGGATCCATACTGGGTAATTTGGTTGTGGATCTTTTTATCCAAACTCTCAACCAACTCTAAAGTAGCAACTTTGTTTTCAATAATTTCAAGCCTTTCCATAACATGCTCCAAAGTTAAAACAATTCCATTAACCAGAAGAGGTGGTGGGCCAAACAATTATGTCATAGCATTATAAGAATCAAAAGTATGGCTACCCAAAAAATTCCCTCCAGTAATGGTATCAAGAATATATCTACTCCATGGAGTTATGCCAACATAAAAATTGCGAAGAAGCACGGAAGTGGAAAGCTTCCTAGTAGATCTATTTTGAGCATTGCAAATTCTATACCAGGCGTCTTTTAGATTTTCCTCCTCCCTTTGTTTAAAATTTAGAACCTCACTCTCGGGAGTATTGATAATGACAGGCGTGCTAGCCATGACGGCAAGGCAAAGCGAACGGTAAACACATGGAAAAAAAGGGCGAATAAAATGGCAAGGGTGAAGTGGGGGAGAGGAAAACGAGAGGCAAATAATGTAATGCGAAGGATAAGGGTTTGTGATAGGTACTTGTTATATGACTTTTGCGTAGATCTCCCCGGCAACGGTGCCAAACATTCTTCTTGCTACTTCTCGAGCTTGAATTGTATTCCCTCGAAGAGGAAAGGGTGATGCAGCACATTAGCGAAAGTATTTCCCTCAGTTTTTGAGAACCAAGGTATCAATCCAATAGGAGACCACACGCGAGTCCCTCGCACCTGCACAAACAAATAAGAACTTAGAAGCCAACGTGATAAGGGGTTGTCAGTCCCTTTACGGTCACTTACGAAAGTGAGATCTGATAGATAGGATAGGATAATACTTTTGGTATTTTTGGTATAAGAACAGAAAGTAAAGAAAGTAAATAAGCAATGGCGGCAAAAATTGAAGGAAAGTAATATGATATAGATAGACCCGGGGCCATAGGTTTTACTAGTGGCTTCTCTCATGAAAGCAAAATTCTACGATGGGTGAACAAATTACTGTCAAGCAATTGATAGAAAAGCGCATAGTTATGAGAATATCTAGGCATGATCATTATATATAGGCATCACGTCTATGACAAATAGACCGAAACGATTCTGCATCTACTACTATTACTCCACACATCGACTGCTATCCAGCATGCATCTAGAGTATTAAGTTCATAAGAACAGAGTAATGCTTTAAGCAAGATGACATGATGTAGAGGGATAAACTCAAGCAGTATGATATAAACCCCATATTTTTATCCACGATGGCAACAATACAATACGTGCCTTGTTGCCCCTGCTGTCACTGGGAAAGGACACCGCAAGATTGAACCCAAAGCCAAGCACTTCTCCCAATGCAAGAACTATAGATCTAGTAGGCCAAACCAAACCAATAATGTGAAGAGACTTGCAAGGATATTATAATCATACATAAAAGATTTCAGAGAAGAATCCAATATTGTTCATAGATAATCTTCATCATAAACCCACAATTCATCGGATCTCGACAAACATACTGTAGAAAGATTACATCGAATAGATCTCCTCGAAGATCGAGGAGAACTTTGTATTCAAATCCAAAAAGAGAGAAGAAGCCATCTAGCTAATGACTATGGACCCGAAGGTCTGTGGTAAACTACTCACAACTCATTGGTGAGGCTATGGTGTTGATGTAGAAGCACTCCATGATCGATCCCCCTCCGGCGGAGCTCCGGAACAGGCCCCAAGATGGGATCTCACGGGAACAGAAGGTTGCAGCAATGGAATTAGGGTTTTTTCAGTTGCCTCGGTGTTTTCAGGGTACATGGATATATAGGAGGAAGGAGGGCATCAGGGGAGCCAGAGGGGGCCTACGAGGGTGGGGGGCGCACCTGCCCCCCTGGGCGCGCCCTGGACCCCCATGGCCGCCTCTCTCATTCCCTCGTGTGTACTCCAAGTCTTCTGTGAAGACACAGTTCCAAAAATAACTCTCCCGAAGGTTGCATTCCGTTTGGACTCCGCTTGATATCCCTTTTCTGCGAAACACTTAAATAGGCAAAAAACAACAATTTGCACTGGGCCTTGGGTTAATAGGTTAGTCCCAAAAATAATATAGAAGTGTATAATAAATCCCATTAAACATCCAAAACAGAATATATAATAGCGTGGAACAATCAAAAATTATAGGTACGTTGGAGACGTATCAGGAGACCCCGCGCGAGTCCCTCGCACTTGCACAAACAAATAAAAACTTTGCAGCCAACGCGATAAAAGGGGTTGTCAATCCCTTCTCCATCACTTACGAGAGTGAGATATGATAGATATGATAAGATAATATTTTTGGTATTTTTGGTATAGAGAAAAAGTAAATAAAGCAAAGTAAAGCAACGGTGAAAGAAATTGGCGAGTTGACGGGAAAGTAATATGATAAAGATAGACCCGGGGGCCATAGGTTTCACTACTGGCTTCTCTCATGATAGCAGAATTCTATGGTGAGTGAACAAATTACTGTCGAGCAATTGATAGAAAAGCGCATAGTTATGAGAATATCTAGGCATGATCATTGTATATAGGCATCACGTCCATAATAAGTAGACCGAAATGATTCTGCATCTACTACTATTACTCCACACATCGACCGCTATCCAGCATGCACCTAGAGTATTAAGTTCATAAGAACAGAGTAACGCCTTAAGCAAGATGACATGATGTAGAGTGATAAACTCAAGCAATATGATATAAACCCGATATTTTTATCCTCGACGGCAACAATACTATACGTGCCTTGCTGCCCCTGCTGTCACTGGGAAAGGACACCGGAAGATTGAACCCAAAGAGAAGCACTTCTCCCATTGCAAGAACTATAGATCTAGTAGGCCAAACCAAACCAATAATTCGAAGAGACTTGCAAGGATATTATAATCATACATAAAAGATTTCAGAAAAGAATCCAATATTGTTCATAGATAATCTTGATCATAAACCCATAATTCATCGGATCTTGACAAACATACCGCAAAAAGATTACATCAAATAGATCTCCTCGAAGATCGAGGAGAACTTTGTATTGAGATCCAAAGAGAGAGAAGAAGCCATCTAGCTAATAACTATGGACCCGAAGGTCAGTGGTAAAGTACTCACAACTCATCGGAGGGGCTATGGTGTTGATGTAGAAGCCTTCCGTGATCGATGCCCCCTCCGGCGGAGCTCCGGAACATGCCCCAAGATGGGATCTCATGGGAACAGAAGGTTACGGCGGTGGATTTAGGGTTTGTTGGTGCTCCTCGATGTTTTCAGGGTGCGTGGATATATATAGGAGGAAAAAGTACGTTGGTGGAGCAACATGGGGCCCACGAGGGTGGGGGTGCGCCTTCCCCCTGGGTGCGCCCTGCCCCCTCGTGGGCACCATGTTTCTTCTCTAGCTTGTACTCCAAGTCTCATGTGAAGATATCGTTCCAAAAATAACTCTCCCGAAGGTTTCATTTCGTTTGGACTCCGTTTGATATTCCTTTTCTGCGAAACACTGAAGTAGGGAAAAAACAACAATTTGCACTGGGCCTTGGGTTAGTAGGTCAGTCTCAAAAATAATATAGAAGTGTATAATAAAGCCCAATAAACATCCAAAACATAATATATAATAGCATGGAACAATGAAAAAATTATAGATACGTTGGAGACGTATCAACGTCTAACTTGTTTTTGCAGGGCATGTTGTGATGTGATATGGTCAAGATGTGATGAGTTATACATTATTGTATGAGATGGTCATGTTTTGTAAATTATCGGCAACCGGCAAGAGCCTTATGGTTGTCTCTTTATTGTATGAATTGCAAGTGTTATGTAATTGCTTTATTTTATCGCGATGAGTTAGCAATAGTCGTCGAAGCAATAGTTGGCGAGATGACCACGATGCAATGATGGTGATCAAGGCGTCGAGCCGGTGATGATGGAGATCATGACGATGCTTTGGAGATGGAGATCAAAAGCACAAGATGATGATGACCATATCATGTCACATATTTTTGATTGCATGTGATGTTTATCTTTTATGCATCTAATTTTTCTTAGTATGGCGATAGCATTATATATAAGATGACCCCTTCACTAAATTTCAAGATCTTGGTGTTCTCCCCGAGTATGCACCGTTGCTACAGTTCATCGCTTTGAGACACCACGTGATGATCGGTTGTGATAGACTCTACGTTCACATACAACGGTGTGAGATAGTTTTACAGACGCAGAATACTTGGGTTAAACTTGACGAGCCTAGCATGTACAGACATGGACTCAGAACAATGGAGACCGAAAGGTCGAACATGATTTATATAGTAGATATGATTAACATAGAGATGTTCACCATTGATGAATACTCCATTTCACGTGATGATCGGACATGGTTTAGTTGATTTGGATCATGTTTCACTTAGATAACCTGAGGGGTGTTAATTTAAGTGGGAGTTCATTAGTAATTTGATTAATTGAACTTAATTTACCATGAACTTAGTCCTGATATTTGCATATCTATGTTGTAGATCAATGGCCCATGCTACCATTCCCTTGAATTTTAATGCATTCCTAGAGAAAGCTAAGTTGAAAGATGATGGTAGAAACTAGACGGACTGGGTCCGTAACTTCATGATTATCCTCATTGTTGCATAGAAGAATTATGTCCTTGATGCACCGCTAGGTGACGCACCTGCTGCAGGAGCTGAAGAAGATGTTATGAACGTCTGGTAAGCTCGATATGATGACTACTCTATAGTTCAGTGTGTCATGCTTTACGGCTTAGAACCGAGACTTCAAAGACGTTTTGAATGTCATGGAGCATATGAGATGTTCCAGGAGCTGAAGTTGTTATTTCAAGCTAATACCCGGGTTGAGAGATATGAAGTCTCCAACAAGTTCTATAGCTGCGAGATGGAGGAGAATAGTTCTGTCAGTGAACACATACTCAAAATGTCTGGGTATCATAACCACTTGACTTAGTTGGGAATTTCCCTTCCACCTGAGAGTGTTAATGACAGAGTTCTTCAATCACTGCCAGCAAGCTACAAAGGCTTCGTGATGAACTATAATATGCAAGGGATGTTTAAGACTATTCTTGAGCTCTTCGCGATGCTGAAATCGGCGATGGTAGAAATTAAGAAGGAGCATCAAGTGTTGATGGTTAACAAGACCGCTAGTTTCAAGAAAACGGGCAAAGGAAAGAAGGGGAACTTCAAGAAGAACGGCAAATAGGTTGTCGCTCCCATGAAGAAACCGAAAGCTGGTCCTAAGCCTGAAACTGAGTGCTTCTACTACAAAGGGAGTGGTCACTGGAAGCAGAACTGCCCCAGGTATTTGGTGGATAAGAAGGATGGAAAAGTGAACCAAGGTATATTTGATATACATGTTATTGATGTGTTTCTTACTATTGTTCGTAGCAGCACCTAGGTATTTGATACTGGTTCGGTTGCTCATATTTGTAACTCGAAACAGGAGATGTGTATTAAACGAAGACTGGCTAAGGACGAGGTGACGATGCGCGTCGGGAATGGTTCCAAGGTTGATGTGATCGTCGTCAGCACGCTACCTCTACATCTACCTTCGGGATTAGTTTTAAAACTAAATAATTGTTATTTGGTGCATGTGTTGACCATGAACATTATATCTGGATCTTGTTTAATGCTAGTGGTTATCCATTTAAGTCAGAGAATAATGGTTGTTAAATTTATATGAGTAATATCTTTTATGGTCATGCACCCTTGAGGAATGGTCTATTCTGGTTGAATTTTTATTGTAGTGTTATACATATTCATAATATTAATGCCAAAAGATGCAGAGTTGATAATGATAGTGCAACATACTTGTGGCACTGCCGTTTAGGTCATATTGGTGAAAAGCGCATGAAAAAACTCCATGCTGATGGACTTCTGGAATCACTTGATTATGAATCATTTGATACTTGCGAACCATGCCTCATGGGCAAGATGACTAAAACTTTGTTCTCTGGAACAATGGAGCGAGCTAATGACTTATTGGAAATTATACATACCGATGTATGCGGTCCGTTGAGTGTTGAAGCACGCGGTGGGTATCGTTATTTTCTCACCTTCATAGATGATTTGAGTAGATATGGGCATATCTACTTAATGAAACACAAGTCTGAAACATTTGAAAAGTTCATAGAATTTCATAGTGAAGTAGAGAATCATCGTAACAAGAAAATAAAGTTTCTACGATCCGATCGTGGAGGCAAATATTTGAATTACGAGTTTGGTATTTATTTGAAACAATGTGGAATAGTTTCACAGCTCATGCCACCTGGAACACCATAGCGTAATGGTGTGTCCGAACGTCATAATTGTACTATATTGGATATGGTGCGTTCTATGATGTCTCTTACCAATTTGCCTTTATCGTTTTGGGGTTATGCATTAGAGACAGGTGCATTCGCGTTAAATAGGGCACCATCTAGATCCGTTGAGACGACACTGCATGAATTATGGCTTGGCAAGAAACCAAAGCTGTCGTTTCTTAAAAGTTTGGGGTTGCGATGCTTATGTGAAAAAGCTTCAGCCTAATAAGTTCGAACCCAAATCGGAGAAGTGTGTCTTCATAGGATACCCAAAAGAAACTATTGGATACACCTTCTACCACCGATTCAAAGGCAAGACTTTTGTTGCTAAGAATGGATCATTTCTAGAGAAGGAGTTTCTCTCAAAAGAAGTGAGTGGGAGGAAGGTAGAACTTGATGAGGTAATTCTACCTTCGCTCGAATTGGAAAGTAGATCATCAGAGAAAATAGTTCCCGTGATGCCTACACCAACTAGAGAAGAAGCTAATGATAATGATCATGAAACTTCTGATCAAGTTACTACTGAACCTTGAAGGTCGACCATAACACGTACCGCACAGAGTGGTACGCTAACCCTGTCCTAGAAGTCATGTTGTTAGACAACGGCAAACCTTCGAACTATGAAGAAGCTATGATGAGCCCAGGTTCGGATAAATGGCTTGAGGCCATGAAATCTGAGATAGGATCCATGTATGAGAATAAAGTGTGGACTTTGGTGGACTTGCCCGATGATCGGCAAGCCATTGAGAATAAATGGATCTACAAGAGGACGACAGACGTTGATGGTAATATCACTATCTACAAAGGTCTACTTGTTGCGAAAAGTTTTCGACAAGTTCAAGGAGTTGACTACGATGAGACTTTCTCACCCGTAGTTATCCTTAAGTATGTCCGAATCATGTTAGTAATGGCCACATTTTATGATTATGAAATTTGACAAATTGATGTCAAAACTGCATTCCTTAATTGATTTCTGAAAGAAGAGTTGTATATGATGCAACCAGAAGGTTTGTCGACCCTAAATGTGCTAACAAAGTGTGCAAGCTCCTGCGATCCATCTATGGACTGGTGCAAGCATCTCGGAGTTGGAATATACGTTTTGATGAGGTTATTAAAGCATATGGTTTTATACAGACTTATGGTGAAACCTGTATTTACAAGAAAGTGAGCGGGAGCTCTATAGCATTTCTGATATTGTCACTACAAAAAAAGACACATCGGTGGCATTTTGGCCCAAACGAAAAAATATTTCATGCTTATGACACTTCTATGACGATAATTGTGACAAAACCTGGTATCATCATAGATGTGGTGGGCTACTACTTCTATGAGAAAAAATCATGATAGAAAATGGGCTTTTCATCCTAGGCGAGCAGGAGACGCAGTTGCATGACATTATTTGGCCCGTCCATGACAGAAAAAATCATGGTAGAAGTGAGAGCGAGGAAAATTTTGGGGAGTTCCCAGTTATGGTGGGTGGTCGGGGCCGAGTGATGCAGGGAGGTTTGCATGTTTCTCTCGTATACGTACGCGCGTGTGTGCGAGGCATTGGGTTCTAACTGAACCCGAGCGAGGCGTTCGCTACTGAACCCGACCGATTGCACTTGGCTACGTTACTGACCCCGAGTTATTCGTTCGCTACCGCTGTTAACTGAACTCGAGCGATCCCTGCTGCTGCTTACTGAAGCTGATCGAACCTGTTGCCTCTTGATGAATAGTGAACATGGGGGTTGGTTGAACGAGTCGAGACGTACGTGGCTGGGGTTGGATGAATAGTTCCCGGTGGGGGTTGGATGAACAGGACCCCATGGTAATAGTAGTAGGCGGTTACCGCTGGATGAATAGGACCCCAAGAGGAGGCTGCCACAAACGAGTTGGTTGGGGGTGGATGAACATGACCCCGCAGAAGGCTGGTTGAACAGTAGCCGGTGGAGGGCTAGTTGAACAGTAGTCGGTGGAGGCAGAGGAAGACGCGGTGGATGAACACTGCAGGTGGAGGCTGAAGGAAGTTGACGATGGGTGAACAGTAGCCCGTGGAGTCCTGTTTTGCGATACGCCACACCCCCCCCCCGATGAACGGGACCCATGTTTTGACCATAGCACTCCAACACAAGTCCGTTTCCTCCATTTTGTGCTACGCTAGACCCCTGATGAACATGATCCCGTTTTGACCGTAGATGGTTGAGCAGAAGGCAGTTTACTCCGTTTTGCGGTACACCCGACCCTTCCTGATGAACAGGACCCCATTTCGACCGTACGCGCTCCAGCAGAAGGCTGTTTCCCTCCATTTTGCGGTATGCCACACCAGATTTTGGATGTTCCGTCCAAGCCGGTTGGCTCCCGGTGAACACAACGCGTTCCGTTGCCTCTCGATGAACACGACGTTGTTTCTTTGTTCCGACCGCACCGGTTGGCTGCCAATGAACATGACGCTGTTGCCGTCGTCCACTGCCTCTCCATGTACACCAGCCCTGGCTATACGTATGCGCGAGTACGCATTGGAGATCCGCCCGGATGTACGTATGTGGCCGTATTTTTTGCCATGTGGCTGCACGTATGTGTACAAGGTTTCGACGGGACTGTACGTATGACATGTATCGCTCCTTACTCGGCCACGGTTCATCGCTGCAGAGAGACCGATCGACCGCTATGTACGTACACGTTCGCGACCAGACAGATAACGCTATGTACGTACACGTTCGCGACCAGATAGATAATGCTACGTACGCTTCCATCGGGTGGGTCCCAGTTGTTAGGGAGGACAAGGAAGCACTTCCATGCGTGCGAAGATATAGCTAGCGGGTCCTAGCTGTCAGGGGCAGAATCATTTTTTTGCCTGTAATAAGGAGGCACTTCCGCTTGCGAAGATGTTGCTGGTGGGTCCGAGGTGTTAGTGGCAGGAATAAGGAGGCACTTTCTTCCATGTGAAGATATAGGTGGTGGGACCTAACTTTCAGGGGAAGGAATAATTTTATTTTCTCGTAATAAGGAGGCGGTTGCATGCGTGCGTCTATGGACCAGGTGCGTCCCCACTGTCAGCCTCTCCACGTACAATCTTCTTCTGATAACTCTCGTTTGTTGACCACGTTGACGACGCTGCGCCGAGCGCACCAAGGCGGTGGACAACAGCAAGGCCCCAAACGGCAACGAGCCATAGATGGGAAGACGCAACAGTGGATTCATAGACGGAGAGGTGTACGAGGGTTAACTGGTTCTGGTGCGGCATGGTTCTGCAGTCGACGGAGAATAACAGGAGGTGTGGAGGGGATGGCCTGGCCGACGGTGGGGTATCGCTTCGCAGCGAAGCTTGCTAAGCAGAGCTGCTAGCAGCCGGAGGCGGGAGGAGGTGGTCTCGGCGGCGTTGGAGGAAGAAGACGAGAGACTGAAGATGGATGCCGGTCGTTGGATGTAAATCCAACGGCTAAGGATGTCAGAATCATTTGCTAACTAAGTTGACAACGCCTTCCGTTGGCTTCGACTTATTGGCCCACATTTGAGCCTCCAAATATGTGGCACATATTCAATCCATTTTTTAGAATTTACAGTCCATTTGCTGGGCTGGGTGAGCAAATAATGTAGCATCCATGCAACCCATTTATATTATTTCTAAAAAACTACAACCCATTTGCACTTTCTCAAAATACACGAATTTGCTGGGACGGGTAAAGAGATAATGTAGCATCCAAGCGGCCCATTTAATTTTTCCTAAAAAACTATAGCCCATTTGCACTTTCTTGAAATACACAATCTTGTTGGGCTGTATCTAATTATATTGTTGGGTGGGGCGCATCAATGTTATCAAAAAATAAACAGTGGTTGAGCATTTTTTATAAATATATTTAAATAATAAGCGCTTTACTATTACATTGGTCCTCAAATCTTACCAAGCTTTTGTACACAATGACCAGCATTTTTGTTGCCTTAAAGTAAAAGACAACAGGATTTTATTGTTAAAGAATTAATTTTATAAGTTAATAACACATGGGATATTTTTTGTTATATATGTAAGTATTTTTTAAATATATGATGATAATAACAATAATATATATAATATAGTAAAAAGGGGAAAACTGGCGTTTTTATTCTTAAATAGAAAAATAGAACAGACCTCTGTGTTTTCTTCTTTAAAAAAGCATAAGCTGGGTTGTGGATGTTTAAGAAAAAAATAAAACCTAGGATGTGAGGCCCTTAGGCCGGTTGATACATGACGGCCCTAAACAAGTACAAAACGGCATGTCATAGGTTGTGCATGTTAAAAAAAGCCTAGACTAGACAGCCCACAACCTAGCTGATACATTTCTAAAAAACAGCTAATACTTGCTGGCCAACTAATAATAAATGATACTCCCTGCTAGCTCCCCAATAACTGGCTTTGTTGTAAATTTATCTCCTTAGTAGGAGTAACTACGTTGACAAACCTGTGGGCCCCAATGTCAGTATAGCATTAGGAGGAAGTATTTTTTCAATGAGGCACTTGCTAGCGTACAACCATGGGCCTGGTGTGTCCCGATTGTCCGCCTTTGAACTTACAGTCCTCTCCAGATTCCTCTCGTTTGTTGAGCATGTTCACAATGGCAGAGAGCGGCGTCATGGCGAGCGTACACAGGCTGAGGATGACGTTCAGGCCCCGGACGAGAGCACACCGAAGCCGGGGAAGACATACTACAGTAGTGGTAGAAGCTGTGCCAAACTTCTACATCAAGTTCTGAAGTAGCCTAGTGGCCTGGTTGAACTCCCCAACCGATGCTGCGCCCGGGTTCGATTCCACCTGATGTAGGGAAAATACCGTCAAATTTTTGCCTATGCCATTACTCACATGTGGGTCCCCATTGTCATCTACGCACACCACCTCCAACAATTTGGCAAAACTTCGTCCCTCATTTTCTCTGTTTTCGCACTCAACATTGTGTGGGCATTTTGAAAATAGCATATCTTTTTGACTGTGCATCATATGAAGATGTGCTATCCATGAATGTTGATCAGCATGATGTTAACTGGCTGGTAGTTCCATTTTCGACCATGAATAAAACTTCCAACATGATGTTATCCCTGTTCGAAAAGGGCATGTTAATATAAATGCTTTGCCCTCTGAAACAGAAACTTGCAGTTTCTTCTCTGAGAATCACATTGTCTGCACTTCTGTATGAAACTACATTTTTGAAGTGCTAAAAATAGATCTCTAGATTTCAAAAAATACTTCATATGCTCAATACTGCAAATCTGACATTCATATCTGAAAGTACTCTCAAAATACTTCATATGCTCAATACACAACACAAAGCACAATTCACAACCTGCAAATACTGAAGTGACAACCCTAAGCTCCTCCTGAGAC
>LR738710.1:114568119-114594099 GCA_902687465.1 Secale cereale
TCCTATTCCTCGGCGACAGACAGCCGCCCCATGAGACGAGGTGAACGGCGAGGGAGAGGATGGCGGGGAAGCGTCGTCGCGCCAACTGCTTTTCTCCTCTTGCAGTTGGGTACGGTCGATGAAGACTCCACCGGCTCGCTATGCCATGTAGATGCTCGATCCTTCAATCTAGAAGGATGCTCCATCTTGGATCGATACTCCCACCACCGCTGCCTCACGATCGGATTCGGTGAATCTGTCTGCTCCATGGCCCAGAGGAGCAACTCTATGTACTCCCGCGCGACTCCCTCCCGATGTATCACCTCCTTTTCGCTCTTTTCAAGATAATTGGCCATCGATTTTGTCATCACCGCTAATTTCTCCGGGTTGTCAAACCAAGACTGTATCTCCAACATCATGGCTAGCTTCACAGGTTTGCCGTCTACGATCCTCACATATCGGCTGTACTCCTCCGTTGATCTACTTCTCCACCACACCTTCACTCGCCGGCGGTGGTTTGTGAATGGCAGAGGAGAGGATCGGCGCTGGTTTTGTATTAGAACGGGAGAGAAGAGGTGGTGGTTTTGAAATGGAAGAGGAGAGGAGCGGCGCTAGTTTTGGATTGGAATAGGAGAGCAGCGGCGCTGGTTTAAGAGGACAGGAGCAGCACTGGTCTTGGAAGTATTTTATTGTTTTGCGTATTTTGATGTCAAAGTGTGACCACGTATTGTATTTGACAAGCAAAGTGTGAATGCACGTCATCAAAAATTGTATCATTTGGTTCATTTCTGAATGTACTTCCAAATTACATTATGTTTGCAACGTATAACATATATTTTATTTGCGAAAATTGCTACCTCTTGAGCTTGCGTTGTATTCCCTTGAAGAGGAAAGGGAGATGCAGCACAGTAGCGTAAGTATTTCCCTCCGTTTTTTAGAACCAAGGTATCAATCCAGTAGGAGACCACGCGCCAGTCCCTCGCACATGCACAAACAAATAAGAACTTCGCAGCCAACGTGATAAGGGGTTGTCAATCCCTTTACGGTCACTTACGATAGTGAGATCTGATAGAGATGATAATTATATTTTTATTATTTTTGGTTTAATAAAACAACAAATAAAATCAAGAAAAGTAAAGTAGATGTAGATTGATATGTTGAGAATAGACCCGGGGGCCATAGTTTACTCTAGTGGCTTCTCTCATGATAGCGGTATTCTACGGCGGGTAAACAAATTACTGTCGAGCAATTGATAGAAAAGCGAATAATTATGAGACTATCTAGGCATGATCACTGTATATAGGCATCACGTCCGAGACAAGTAGACCGAAACGATTCTACATCTACTACTATTACTCCAGACATCGACCGCTATCCAGCATGCATCTAGTGTATTGAGTTCATACGAACAGAGTAACGCCTTAAGCAAGATGACATGATGCAGAGGGATAAACTGAAGCAATATGATGAGAACCCCATCTTTTTATCCTCGATGACAACAATACAATACCTTCCTTGCCGCCCCTACTGTCACTGGGAAAGGACACCGCAATATTGAACCCAAAGCCAAGCACTTCTCCCATTGCAAGAACTATAGATCTAGTAGGCCAAACCAAACCAATAATTCAAAGAGACTTGCAAGGATATTATGAGCACACATAAAAAGTTTAGAGAAGAACCAAATATCTTTCATAGATAACCTTGATCATAAACTCACAATTCATCAGATCTCGACAAACACACCACACAAAGAGATCACATCGAATAGATCTCCTCGAAGACCGAGGAGAACTTTGTATTGAGATCCAGAGAGAGAGAAGAAGCCATCTAGATACTAGATATGGACCCGAAGGTCTGTGGTAAACTACTCACAACTCATGGTGAGGGCGATGGTGATGATGATGAAGGCCTTCGTGATGGATCCCCCTCCCGGAACAGGCTCCAAGATGGGATCTCCACGGGAACAGCAGCTACGGCGGTGGAATTAGGGTTTTCTCTCTGCGTATGGAGTTTTTGGGGTATGTAGGTATATATAGGAAGAAGGAGGGAACCGGGGGCCGTGTGGGCTAGCCTCGAGGCAGGGGGCGCGCCCCCACCCTCAAGGGCAGGCCCCTTGCCCCCTGACTTGGTCCTGACGTTTCTCGAGCGTGATTTCCTCCAAAAATATGTCTCGCGAAGGTTTCATTCCGTTTGGACTCCGTTTGATGTTCCTTATCTGCAAAACCCTGAAATAGGAAAAAAAACAGCAATCTGGACTGGGCCTTTGGGTTAGTAGGTTAGTCCCAAAAATGATATAAAAGTGAATGATAAAGCCCATTAAACATCCAAGACTTCATAAATAATTGCATGGAACAATAAAAAATTATAGATACGCTGGAGACGTATCAAGCATCCCCAAGCTTAATTCCTGCTCGTCCTCGAGTAGGTAAATGATAAAGAAAGAATTTTTGATGTGGAATGCTAACCAATATAGTTTTTCAATGTAATTCTCTTAAGTGTGGCATGAATGTTCAGATCTGAAAGATTCAAGATAAAAGTCTATATTGACACAAGAAATAACAATACTTCAAGCAATACTAACAATCCAATCATGTCTTCTCAAAATACTATGGCTAAAGAAAGTTATCCCTACAAAATCATATAGTGTTGGCTATGCTCCCTCGTTATCACATTAAATATTCATATCATGCACAACCCCGATTTCAGCCAAGCATTTGTTTTCATGTTCTATCTTTTCAAACCTTTCAACTTTCACGCAATACATGAGCGTGAGCCATGGACATAGCACTATGGGTGGAATAGAGGTGGTTGTGGAGAAGACAAAAAGAGGGAGATAGTCTCACATCTACTAGGCGTATCAACGGGCTATGGAGATGCCCATCAATAGATATCAATGTGAGTGAGTAGGGATTGCCATGCAACGGATGCAATAGAGCTAAATATGAATGAAAGCTCAACAAAAGAAACTAGTGGGTGTGCATCCAACTTGCTTGCTCACGAAGACCTAGGGCATTTGAGGAAGCCCATCGTTGGAATATACAAGCCAAGTTCTATAATGAAAATTCCCACTAGTATATGAAAGTGACTAACCATGAGACTCTCTACAATGAAGAACATGGTGCTACTTTGAAGCACAAGTGTGGAAAAAGATAGTAGCAATTGTCCCTTTTTCTTCTTTCTTTTTTTTCTCTTTTTTTCTTTTTTCCTTTTTATTGGGCCTTTCTTTTTTCTTTGGCCTTTCTCTTTTTTTTTGCGGAGGGGCTTTATAGATTCAGCCTTTCCTCCCATGGGACAATGCTCTAATAATGATGATCATCACACTTTCATTACAACTCGATACTACAACAAAGTATGACTCTTTATGAATGCCTCTGGCGGTGTACCGATATTTGCAATGAAACAAGAGTGACATGTATAAAATAATTATGCGTGGTGGCGTAGCCACAAATACGATGTCAACTACGTGATCATGCATGGCAATATGACAATACGATGCATGTCATATGAACGGAATGGTTGAAAGTTGTAACACCCCAAAAATTTAGCAATGTTTTACTGAATAAAATTTTGCCAGTAAATTAAAATTTTGCCCTTAGTAAAAACTTCCCAGCTAATATTGGTTTCTCTTCTGCATCCTTTAAAAACTTTGCTCATATCAACAGGATTAATTTTATATTGGTCTCCATAATTTACTTCTCTATATATATAGCTAAACTTAATTTTTAGGCCTCTTTTGAACTGCAACCTCTGGATAAATTTATTTATAAATTAAACCAAAATTTGGAGATGCCTAGTAATGCTACTTGATCACTTTTGTGCAAGAATATAAGTATTTCAGCTAATATTTTGAGCTCCACAACATGTTTGCCAATCTGGTTCAGTAGGACATATTGCACTGCAACCCCTTTATATATTCATGCAATGCTTCCACCAAAATTATGGGATGTTCATAGCAGTATGTTAACCATCTTTATGCAAAAACCCATCTTGGTCCTTTGGAAATTTTGAGTGAAACAACCTCTTTTACATTCTGGTTCAGTTTGGTGATTTGCACAGCAACCCTAGTCTATTTTGCCCCAATGCCTTTGAGCTTCCTCATGCTTGTAGTTCTTCTTGCAAAACCCCTAAGTCCAGAAGAGTGGGCCTATTGGGATAGTTTTGGTCCATGGAACAGTGCTCTGCATTTTCTGTCCAGAATTGAAATCTTGCAAAACTTGCTCTAACAAGTTCTTGCTTTTGATGAACTAACCTCCCCACCTTCTTACTCATCTAAGGAGACATTCATCTGGAAAATTTGGCCACCCCAAGAGCTTGCTAGATGCCCCTGGCATTTTGTCAAACACCCTGAGTACATGGCCATATTTGGCTTAGCTTCTGGTTCACTTTATGAACTTGATCTCCTGCCTAAACCAGCATGTCTCGCAGTTTTGTCATAGCCTATAACCCCACCCTGCTGACCCCCTTGCAGTTTGGAACAATTTAGCCTGCATTGGCATAGCGCCGAGCACGTTGCGGGCATGCTCTGGGCGCGCCCAGAGCGCGTGTTTTGCACGTGCGTGCACTCGGGCCGCCGCGTCGCGCCCCTGGCCCCAACCCACTCCCAGAGCCGCGCCCAGCCTTATTCGCACTCGAGGAAACGCCAAGCCGCCCCTGGGTCGCCATAGCGCCGCCGTCAGAGCGCTTTTGGCGGCACGCCGGCGAGCACAGTGGCTCTCTGCCACGGTCGGCGCCGCCCAAGCCACGCGCGCTCGCCAGCTGCCCCCTTGAAGAAGTGCGAGCTCGTCCGCATGCCGTCCGCTAGCTTTCGTCGCCGCCACGTCCCCCTGCTGCAACAGAACGGCGGTCGCCGGCGAGCTTATCCACTGCCGCCATAGAACCGCCATGGCTCGCCTATTTAAAGGCGCCCGAGCCTCTCCGCAGCATCATATCCCCCCCCCTAGGCACCTCGCAGAGCAGCCCCGTGGCAGCCAATCGCCCCCGGGAAGCTTCCTTCTCCATCTCCGGCGAACACAGCCGCCGCCTCTGCCACGAGAAATCCGGCGCCACCAGGGCTTCCCCCGCCCGTCCAACACCACCATCGCCTTCCCCTCGACCCTGCGAAGCCACCCGCCACCTCAGACTCACTCGGGAGCCACTGCATTGCGAAGCCCCAAACTCACCCGAAGCTTCCTCTGCCGCAGAGCTCGCCGCCGGTGACTCCCTCCGGCCCCTCTGACCAGTCAACTACCGGAAGGATCGCCTGGGAGTCACGGATCCATTCCCGCACTCGGTGTCCCTCGAGGGGCCTTCGTTCGCCGCCGACGATCGCCGGAGTCCCGCCTCCGTTCGGGCAGTGGAAAGAGGAGGGGGAAACGACCGGTCAAACCTGACCAGTGGGCCCCCTGGACCCACTGTCAGTGACCCAGCCTCACACCCACGCGCGCATATGTGGAGGCGCATTTTCCGAAGTACGTATTCCCTGGCCCGAAGACGTAATTCCCAACTGAATCATTTTCTTTTCTTTTTTTATTTAAAAATCAGGATTTGACCAAAACTTTGACTAGCTTTAACTTTTAAACTACAACTCCAAATGATTTGATTCTTTTTCTATTGTTTCCAAAATATTGTCTAGTTTATTTTCATATTTATATGAAAATTTTCCAGACAACTTTTTGGGGATGTTCCAAGTCTATGTATTGATTTCCTTTTAAATCTTTTAGGATTTTTGAAGAGGGAGAAAGCTTCCAAAATTCTTGGGATGCTTTTCTCCTCGCATCTACTTGAAGGCAAGCATCTTGAACCCTGTGATGATACCATTTGGGTGTTGTTTGCTTTAATCTCAAGAACTCCAGTGATATGCCAAAACTTGAACATCATTATTTCATGTGGAAAGCATACTCTTGCATATCATCATGAGGTGAATATTTCCTTTCAAGTTTGTATGTGATACTGGTGACAGCCACCACTCCTCATGCCACCTCTGCCTGGTAATAGTTCGGATGGAGTCTGAAAAGAAGGTTGTGTTTCGATGAACCAACCGCGTGACTGACATCTCGTTGTGACAAGGATGTGCAGTAAGGCAGCTGGTAGCATGAGGAGAGTGACCCTGTCAGGGAACTGTGAAATCACTATGGCTCTAACCGTGCAGAGAGTATGTAACCTCCTGAGTCGACCATATATCGAGTCTTGCTCCGGTAACCCCCATACTTGTTTCGTGCTACCACGTGTCCCTGCTACAGGTAGGGTACGGTTTAGTAAATTTGTCGACCCCTGTTCTATCACACACCGTACAGAGAGGCCACGGTGGAAGATACCGGCTGCATCCAGTAGGCAGGCCACCTGGTCCGGGGGCATGGGTGTTTCGGTTGTAGCCGAAGGGGATAGCGTCCCCAGTTTCTCGCGCGCATTATAAATTGTGGTGATCCCATGCTAGTCGAGGTTGTAGCCTCCCCACTTAGAGTTTGGCTTAACTAGTGTCGGGGGTGATTCCAGACACCGGTAAGTTAAGCTGGTGTGTGCAGTCAGGTGTGTCTTCAATTTTAAAGGCCGTGGATGGAATTAGTCCGGGAGGGCTATAGAAAATCCGTTATCCGTGGGTAAAGAGTGCACCCTCTGCAGAGATATAAAACATATTCAAATAGCCGTGTCCATGGTTAAGGACTACAGTCTGGGATGGGTCGAGTGTCGGTCTTAGTGTCGGTCTTCGGAGGAGAAATCTATTAATTAAGAACATTATTTATGACCTATGACAGGTAGTGATTGTGATTTATCCTTATTATGGACTAACGATTCATATTACTTGAAACAACGAGTATCCGCAGGACGGTTCTACCTCCCGGATACTCCCTATTATTTCCTTTCTTTTTACAAGCCCTTTATGTGATGTCGCTCAGACGTCCGACTATGGCATTCTTTTTTATTTATAAGCCCTTTATGTGATGTCGCTCAGACGTCCGACTGTGGCATTATTTTTTTATTTATAAGCCCTTTATGTGATGTCGCTCAGACGTCCGACTGTGGCAATCTTTTTATTTATAAGCCATTTTTGTGATGTCGCTCAGACGTCCGACTGTGGCATTCTTGTCCTTTATTTTCCTTTTCTTATGAGCCCTTTCTTTGGTGTCGCTCAGACGCCCAACTGTGGCATGCTTGTTATTTGTTTCATTACTACTTTATGATTGCACATACCCTTTTCTCGAACGTCCTGCTTAAAGTTATACCCTATCGCATCATTATTATCATAGTGATCTTAAATCATCTTTGACCATGTTTATGTCTCACCCATGTTCTTAATGTTTGCGAGTACATTCAAAGTACTCACTGGCTTGTCCCTGGCTATTGTCTTGGCCAGATTCCTTGCGAGGGAAGGAACAACGTGATGCCACCCCGGAGCCTACGCTATTGGAGTGAGCAGTCCCGCGGAGATAAGGTTATCCCGGTCAGCCGTTCCTGTGGGGAATGGAGTCCCATAGTCACCGACGATCCACAAACCACTTCCGCCGTCATTCTTTAAAACTTGTGTTGTACTCTCAGGCCAGAATGGTCTTGTACTGCATGTTTTGTCCTTGCCTGGAGTTCTCTGTAACCAGTTGGTGCCTCATCAGCTAACAGTAATCCTGGGGCTGGTGAGCACAAGGTCCAAATTTTGGGAATTTTAATACCCGAAATCCCGGTCCTGACAAAAGTTGCATGGCAATATATCTCGGAATGGCTATGGAATGGCTATTTTGAGGAACAATATGGTGGCTGTTTTGAGGAAGGATATATAGTGGGTTTATGGCACCGGCGAAAGTTGCGCGGTACAAGAGAGGCTAGCAATTCTGGAAGGGTGAGAGTGCGTATAATCCATGGACTCAACATTAGTCATAAGAACTCATATACTTATTGCAAAAATTTATGAGTCATCAAAACAAAGCAATCAACGCATGCCCCTAGGGGGGAGGTTGGTAGGAGTTAACCATCGCGCGCTCCCGACCTCCACACAAAGGTTGACACTCTACAAATACCTCATGCTTTAACTTAGTCACACAACGGTTCACCATACGTGCATGCTACGGGAATCACTAACATTAACACAATTATTTCTCAATTTCATAATAAATCCACTATCATGACTCTAATATCACTATCCTCATGTCTCAAAACAATTATCAAGCATCCAACATCTCTTTCTATTCAATGCACTTGGTGTGATTTTTTTTACTACATTGACGTTGGATGTTTATCATGTGAAGATTAGTTTATTTAGCCTAAACACTTTACCATGCTGTTTTAATAGACTCTCAAATAGATCTAAGTGAAGCATGAGAGTTCAACAATTTCTACAAAATATTACCACCACCATGCTCTAAAAGATATAAGTGAAGCACTAGAGCAAAAACTATTCAACTCAAAAGATATAAGTGAAGCACATAGAGTGTTCAAACAATTTCTAGGCCATATTTAACTCTCTCAAATAGGCATGATCATTGTATATAGGCATCACGTCCGAGACAAGTAGACCGAAATGATTCTGCATCTACTACTATTACTCCACACATCGACCGCTATCCAGCATGCATGTAGTGTATTGAGTTCATACGAACAGAGTAACGCCTTAAGCAAGATGACATGATGTAGAGGGATAAACTCAAGTAATATAATGAAAACCCCATCTTTTTACCCTCGATGGAAACAATACAATACGTGCCTTGCTGCCCCTACTGTCACTGGGAAAGGACACCGCAAGATTGAACCCAAAGCTAAGCACTTCTCCCATTGCAAGAACTATAGATCTAGTAGGCCAAACCAAACCAATAATTCGAAGAGACTTGCAAGGATATTATGAGCACACATAAAAAGTTCAAAGAAAAACCAAATATCTTTCAAAGATAACCTTGATCATAAACTCACAATTCATCGGATCTCGGCAAACACACCGCAAAAAGAGATCACATCGAATAGATCTCCTCGAAGACCGAGGAGAACTTTGTATTGAGATCCACAGAGAGAGAAGAAGCCATCTAGATACTAGCTATGGACCCGAAGGTCTGTGGTAAACTAATCACAACTCATGGTGAGGGCGATGATGATGATGATGATGAAGGCCTTCGTGATGGATCCCCCTCCCGGAACAGGCTCCAAGATGGGATCTCCACGGAAACAGCAGCTACGGCGGGGGAATTAGGGTTTTCTCTCTGCGTATGGAGTTTTTGGGGTATGTAGGTATATATAGGAAGAAGGAGGGAACCGGGGGGCGTGTGGGCTAGCCTCGAGGCAGGGGGGCGCCCCCACCCTCGAGGGCAGGCCCCTTTGCCACCTGACTTGGTCCTGACGTTTCTCGAGCGTGATTTCCTCCAAAAATATGTCTCGCGAAGGTTTCATTCCGTTTGGACTCCGTTTGATATTCCTTATCTGCAAAACCCTGAAATAGGAAAAAAAACAGCAATCTGGACTGGGCCTTTGGGTTAGTAGGTTAGTCCCAAAAATGATATAAAAGTGAATGATAAAGCCCATTAAACATCCAAGACTTCATAAATAATTGCATGGAACAATAAAAAATTATAGATACGCTGGAGACGTATCAAGCATCCCCAAGCTTAATTCCTGCTCGTCCTCGAGTAGGTAAATGATAAAGAAAGAATTTTTGATGTGGAATGCTAACTAATATAGTTTTTCAATGTAATTCTCTTAAGTGTGGCATGAATGTTCAGATCTGAAAGATTCAAGATAAAAGTCTATATTGACACAAGAAATCACAATACTTCAAGCAATACTAACAAACCAATCATGTCTTCTCAAAATACTATGGCTAAAGAAAGTTATCCCTACAAAATCATATAGTGTTGGCTATGCTCCCTCGTTATCACATTAAATATTCATATCATGCACAACCCCGATTTCAGCCAAGCATTTGTTTTCATGTTCTATCTTTTCAAACCTTTCAACTTTCACGCAATACATGAGCGTGAGCCATGGACATAGCACTATGGGTGGAATAGAGGTGGTTGTGGCGAAGACAAAAAGAGGGAGATAGTCTCACATAGACTAGGCGTATCAACGGGCTATGGAGATGCCCATCAATAGATATCAATGTGAGTGAGTAGGGATTGCCATGCAACGGATGCACTAGAGCTAAATATGAATGAAAGCTCAACAAAAGAAACTAGTGGGTGTGCATCCAACTTTCTTGCTCACGAAGACCTAGGGCATTTGAGGAATCCCATCGTTGGAATATAGAAGCCAAGTTCTATAATGAAAATTCCCACTAGTATATGAAAGTGACTAAACATGAGACTCTCTACAATGAATAACATGGTGCTACTTTGAAGCACAAGTGTGGAAAAAGATAGTAGCAATTGTCCCTTTTTCTTCTTTCTTTTTTTTCTTTATTTTTATTTTTTGGGCCTTTCTTTTTTCTTTGGCCTTTCTCTTTTTATTGCAGAGGGGCTTTATAGATTCAGCCTTTCCTCCCATGGGACAATGCTCCAATAATGATGATCATCACACTTTCATTACAACACGATATTACCACTCGATACTACAACAAAGTATGACTCTTTATGAATGCCTCCGGCGGTGTACCGGTATTTGCAATGAAACAAGAGTGACATGTATAAAATAATTATGCATGGTGGCCTAGCCACAAATACGATGTCAACTACATGATCATGCATGGCAATATGACAATATGATGCATGTCATATGAACGGAACGGTTGAAAGTTGCATGGCAATATATCTCAGAATGGCTATGGAATGGCTATTTTGAGGAACAATATGGTGGCTGTTTTGAGGAAGGATATATAGTGGGTTTATGGCACCGACGAAAGTTGCGCGGTACAAGAGAGGCTAACAATTGTGGAAGGGTGAGAGTGCGTATAATCCATGAACTCAACATTAGTCATAAGAACTCATATATTTATTGCAAAAATTTATGAGTCATCTAAACAAAGCAATCAACGCATGCCCCTAGGGGGGAGGTTGGTAGGAGTTAACCATCGCGCGCCCCCGACCTCCACACAAAGGTTGACACTCTACAAATACCTCATGCTTTAACTTAGTCACACAACGGTTCACCATACGTGCATGCTACGGGAATCACTAACCTTAACACAATTATTTCTCAATTTCATAATAACTCCACTATCATGACTCTAATATCACTATCCTCATGTCTCAAAACAATTATCAAGCATCCAACATCTCTTTCTATTCAATGCACTTGGTGTGATTTTTTTACTACATTGACGTTGGATGTTTATCATGTGAAGATTAGTTTATTTAGCCTAAACACTTTACCATGCTGTTTTAATAGAGTCTCATATAGATCTAAGTGAAGCATCAGAGTTCAACAATTTCTACAAAATATTACCACCACCATGCTCTAAAAGATATAAGTGAAGCACTAGAGCAAAAACTATTCAACTCAAAAGATATAAGTGAAGCACATAGAGTGTTTAAACAATTTCTAGGCCATATTTAACTCTCTCAAATAGGCATGATCATTGTATATAGGCATCATGTCCGAGACAAGTAGACCGAAACGATTCTGCATCTACTACTATTACTCCACACATCGACCGCTATCCAGCATGCATCTAGTGTATTGAGTTCATACGAACAGAGTAACGCCTTAAGCAAGATGACATGATGTAGAGGGATAAACTCAAGTAATATAATGAAAACCCCACCTTTTTATCCTCGATGGAAACAATACAATACGTGCCTTGCTGCCCCTACTGTCACTGGGAAAGGACACCGCAAGATTGAACCCAAAGCTAAGCACTTCTCCCATTGCAAGAACTATAGATCTAGTAGGCCAAACCAAACCAATAATTCGAAGAGACTTGCAAGGATATTATGAGCACACATAAAAAGTTCAAAGAAAAACCAAATATCTTTCAAAGATAACCTTGATCATAAACTCACAATTCATCGGATCTCGACAAACACACCGCAAAAAGAGATCACATCGAATAGATCTCCTCGAAGACCGAGGAGAACTTTGTATTGAGATCCAGAGAGAGAGAAGAAGCCATCTAGATACTAGCTATGGACCCGAAGGTCTGTGGTAAACTACTCACAACTCATGGTGAGGGCGATGATGATGATGATGATGAAGGCCTTCGTGATGGATCCCCCTCCCGGAACAGGCTCCAAGATGGGATCTCCACGGAAACAGCAGCTACGGCGGGGGAATTAGGGTTTTCTCTCTGCGTATGGAGTTTTTGGGGTATGTAGGTATATATATGAAGAAGGAGGGAACCGGGGGGCGTGTGGGCTAGCCTCGAGGCAGGGGGGCGCCCCTACCCTCGAGGGCAGGCCCCTTTGCCACCTGACTTGGTCCTGACGTTTCTCGAGCGTGATTTCCTCCAAAAATATGTCTCGCGAAGGTTTCATTCCGTTTGGACTCCGTTTGATATTCCTTATCTGCAAAACCCTGAAATAGGAAAAAAAACAGCAATCTGCACTGGGCCTTTGGGTTAGTAGGTTAGTCCCAAAAATGATATAAAAGTGAATGATAAAGCCCATTAAACATCCAAGACTTCATAAATAATTGCATGGAACAATAAAAAATTATAGATACGCTGGAGACGTATCAAGCATCCCCAAGCTTAATTCCTGCTCGTCCTCGAGTAGGTAAATGATAAAGAAAGAATTTTTGATGTGGAATGCTAACTAATATAGTTTTTCAATGTAATTCTCTTAAGTGTGGCATGAATGTTCAGATCTGAAAGATTCAAGATAAAAGTCTATATTGACACAAGAAATCACAATACTTCAAGCAATACTAACAAACCAATCATGTCTTCTCAAAATACTATGGCTAAAGAAAGTTATCCCTACAAAATCATATAGTGTTGGCTATGCTCCCTCGTTATCACATTAAATATTCATATCATGCACAACCCCGATTTCAGCCAAGCATTTGTTTTCATGTTCTATCTTTTCAAACCTTTCAACTTTCACGCAATACATGAGCGTGAGCCATGGACATAGCACTATGGGTGGAATAGAGGTGGTTGTGGCGAAGACAAAAAGAGGGAGATAGTCTCACATAGACTAGGCGTATCAACGGGCTATGGAGATGCCCATCAATAGATATCAATGTGAGTGAGTAGGGATTGCCATGCAACGGATGCACTAGAGCTAAATATGAATGAAAGCTCAACAAAAGAAACTAGTGGGTGTGCATCCAACTTTCTTGCTCACGAAGACCTAGGGCATTTGAGGAATCCCATCGTTGGAATATAGAAGCCAAGTTCTATAATGAAAATTCCCACTAGTATATGAAAGTGACTAAACATGAGACTCTCTACAATGAATAACATGGTGCTACTTTGAAGCACAAGTGTGGAAAAAGATAGTAGCAATTGTCCCTTTTTCTTCTTTCTTTTTTTTCTTTCTTTTTATTTTTTGGGCCTTTCTTTTTTCTTTGGCCTTTCTCTTTTTATTGCAGAGGGGCTTTATAGATTCAGCCTTTCCTCCCATGGGACAATGCTCCAATAATGATGATCATCACACTTTCATTACAACACGATATTACCACTCGATACTACAACAAAGTATGACTCTTTATGAATGCCTCCGGCGGTGTACCGGTATTTGCAATGAAACAAGAGTGACATGTATAAAATAATTATGCATGGTGGCCTAGCCACAAATACGATGTCAACTACATGATCATGCATGGCAATATGACAATATGATGCATGTCATATGAACGGAACGGTTGAAAGTTGCATGGCAATATATCTCAGAATGGCTATGGAATGGCTATTTTGAGGAACAATATGGTGGCTGTTTTGAGGAAGGATATATAGTGGGTTTATGGCACCGACGAAAGTTGCGCGGTACAAGAGAGGCTAACAATTGTGGAAGGGTGAGAGTGCGTATAATCCATGAACTCAACATTAGTCATAAGAACTCATATATTTATTGCAAAAATTTATGAGTCATCTAAACAAAGCAATCAACGCATGCCCCTAGGGGGGAGGTTGGTAGGAGTTAACCATCGCGCGCCCCCGACCTCCACACAAAGGTTGACACTCTACAAATACCTCATGCTTTAACTTAGTCACACAACGGTTCACCATACGTGCATGCTACGGGAATCACTAACCTTAACACAATTATTTCTCAATTTCATAATAACTCCACTATCATGACTCTAATATCACTATCCTCATGTCTCAAAACAATTATCAAGCATCCAACATCTCTTTCTATTCAATGCACTTGGTGTGATTTTTTTACTACATTGACGTTGGATGTTTATCATGTGAAGATTAGTTTATTTAGCCTAAACACTTTACCATGCTGTTTTAATAGAGTCTCATATAGATCTAAGTGAAGCATCAGAGTTCAACAATTTCTACAAAATATTACCACCACCATGCTCTAAAAGATATAAGTGAAGCACTAGAGCAAAAACTATTCAACTCAAAAGATATAAGTGAAGCACATAGAGTGTTTAAACAATTTCTAGGCCATATTTAACTCTCTCAAATAGGCATGATCATTGTATATAGGCATCATGTCCGAGACAAGTAGACCGAAACGATTCTGCATCTACTACTATTACTCCACACATCGACCGCTATCCAGCATGCATCTAGTGTATTGAGTTCATACGAACAGAGTAACGCCTTAAGCAAGATGACATGATGTAGAGGGATAAACTCAAGTAATATAATGAAAACCCCACCTTTTTATCCTCGATGGAAACAATACAATACGTGCCTTGCTGCCCCTACTGTCACTGGGAAAGGACACCGCAAGATTGAACCCAAAGCTAAGCACTTCTCCCATTGCAAGAACTATAGATCTAGTAGGCCAAACCAAACCAATAATTCAAAGAGACTTGCAAGGATATTATGAGCACACATAAAAAGTTCAGAGAAGAACCAAATATCTTTCATAGATAACCTTGATCATAAACTCATAATTCATCGGATCTCGACAAACACACCGCAAAAAGAGATCACATCGAATAGATCTCCTCAAAGACCGAGGAGAACTTTGTATTGAGATCCAGAGAGACAGAAGAAGCCATCTAGAACTAGCTATGGACCCGAAGGTCTGTGGTAAACTACTCACAACTCATGGTGAGGGCGATGATGATGATGATGAAGGCCTTTGTGATGGATCCCCCTCCCGGAACATGCTCTAAGATGGGATCTCCACGGGAACAGGAGCTACAGTGGTGGAATTAGGGTTTTCTCTCTGCGTATGGAGTTTCTGGGGTACGTAGGTATATATAGGAAGAAGGAGGGCACCGGGGGCCGTGTGGGTCAGCCTCGAGGCAGGGGGGCGCGCCCTGGGAAGGTGCGGGCGCGCCCCCACCCTCGAGGGCAGGCCCCTTGCCCCATGACTTGGTCCTGACATTTCTCGAGCGTGATTTCCTCCAAAAATATCTCTCGCGAAGGTTTCATTCCGTTTGGACTCCGTTTGATATTCCTTTTCTGCAAAACCCTGAAATAGGCAAAAAACAGCAATATGGACTGGGCCTTTGGGTTAGTAGGTTAGTCCCAAAAATGATATAAAAGTGAATGATAAAGCCCATTAAACATCCAAGACTTCATTATTAATAGCATGGAACAATCAAAAATTATAGATACATTGGAGACGTATCAAAAATCATGGTCAAATATGACCCACGATACAAGGGAGACTAGTTAATGTGGAGTCGCTTTCTTAATTGAAGGGTAAATTGATTTTGATTTTGATCTAGTCATAGCATACTGGCCCTCTCGTCCAATCCTAAATCGCTGTTGCACGCTCATCTCCCTCTTCTCCATTGCAAAACCGGGTTGAGATCATCTAAAGTATTGTATGGTGTTGTATTGCGGATAACATGTGGGGCTGGGTCCACACGATAGTGACCGTACTACATGGTGCGCTACTGCAAAGGATCCTAACCCTGCAAAACCACCGCCTCTCCTCTCCATCATATCCATTCCAAAACCATCGTCTCGCCTCTCCCTCTTCTCCATTGTAAAACCACCCCTCTCCTCTCCATCTTCTCCATAGCAAAACCACTATCTCACCACCCCCTCTTCTCTATTGCAAGACCACCGTCTCTCCTCCTATCTTCCAAAGATAGCACCTGACCTCTCAGAAGGAGATCTATGGAGAGGATGCAGCAGCGAATCGGGCAGATCGCTGGCGGCGACCAGGCGATGTTAATGAGGTTGAAGGAGATCATTACTTGGTTTGACAATGAGTGGGATTTTTCGAGGACGGTGAGGGCCATGTGGAAATGTATGCGAAAGAGCAAGACGGCGGCGATGTACTCCCCGGTGGCAGTCACGCCGCAGTCCTTCGAGTTCATCGAGTATCTCCTCTAGGCGATGGAGTAGACAGAATTGCCCGATGCAAAAGTTAGGCGGAGGTGGTGCATGTACAGGTCGAAGGTCGAGCATCCAGAGGATAACGAATTGATCTAGTATGGTGTGTCATTCATGAGGGTGCGGTGCCAGCCGGAGCCACATGAGTATTCATTCTCCCACCGCAAGAGGAGGACGGATGGTGTGACGTCACTTCCCCGCCATTCTCCACAGTTCCCTTGCCGCTCGCCTCGTTTCAACGATAGCGTAGGGTTTAAGGTAAGCTTCACACTAGCCTAATCTTCCATATGCTCATGCTTACAATCAGTGGGACGGCTAATGAAAATCATGCTTACAATCAGTGTTTGAGTACTACGTCAATCACCCTAAAATAGCTCTGGACCAAAAACAAACACCGTGTACACATAAGGAAAATTTGATTGGTGCTTCTTGCAAAAAAGAGTATTCCATAGAAAAGTGCCAATATAAGCTACTAGTATTGGATTAGAGGATTTGCTGCCGAGAAAGATCCATCCACAGAGAGCGCCAATGCTTAGATGGAGCATGTTTGGTGTCGGTAATTTTTACTTTGCACCTCCCACTCTGCATATATGCCGATTCCATCTGTACATTTGTGCAGTTCCACCAGAATGCAGCTGAATAACCCTGTTTGCATAGATAATGAACAAGCATGATTACGTTATAGTGGCACTGGTTGATGAAACCTACACTAATAAATAGAAGAAACTTCATTTTCTTAATGCGAAAATATTGTGATGGTATCACAGTATGCCATGGTGCGAGGGCGAGATGGGCCCTATGTCGCGGGAATACCACGACCACCTATGGGACAGAGGTCCCTTTTTGGTTCGGCGAGGGGATGGGCATGTTGCACAAAGAGCAAAGAGCGTCGTGCAACACGACAGAGATCACACGGGCAGTTTTAACCCAGGTTCGGGCCACCGCAAGGCGTAAAACCCTACTCCTGCTTTGGTGGATTGATGGTGGAATAGTGGAAAATGAGCAAGGTGCTCTTGCCTGGCAAGGTTGCCTGGGGCAAGAGGGGTTGCACGCGTATGAGTGTGGGGGTTGAATGGCCGAATGTTTTTTACTATTGCCATGTGCCTCATTTTATAGATTAAGGGGTTACCATAGTGGCAAATCAGTCTTTCTAGGCTGATTAGATAGCAAACAGTGCTATCATACCTAACTCTGTAGGCTGACAGGGTGCATTAAATGCGCCGCTCAGTGTCACATCACAGCTCGCCCGGCAGGCCCTGCCGCGTCGTTTCGCCAGCTTCGCGCCTGCTTGCTTGACACGTCGCAGGACGAGTGTCATTTGCAGGTTCTTTCCGTAGGAAGCTATTGCCATGTGGAATGGGACTGCACTAAGCCACTTAGGAGCTTGACACCACACTAATTGATGACGGGCATCAATGTGAGGTGGTGGTTTGCCTCCGTGAGCCACCAGGCAGGCCTGTCGGGGGAATGTTGGAGGCTCATTTCCAGGGCGATCCCACCCCGCCCGACAAGGAGGGCTCTTCTTCCGGCGACATCTTGCTTTGTGAGCGGGTCTTGGTTGTCTTGATTTCTTCGATCAGCTTCCTAGTTCTTCGAAGGACTGATTCCTTCGAATCCTGATCTGGTGCTCGCGTGGTAAACTTGTTCTTGGGCATGTGCACAGTCTGGGGCAATGGACACATGATTCGTTGTATCGACAGTAGCCCCCGAGCCTGGCATGGTCGCGCCACTGGGCGTCACCGGGGTAGGCTCTAACCAGTGCACATGCAGAGGTACAAGAAGGGCTCGCCTCCCTTGAGATCTTCTTTGCTTCTTCATGATCTTGAACACGGGCCAATTTCCACATCTCCCGCGCATCACGTAATGCCCACCTTGGTGGGGGGTAATGGGACACTATACGCGGAGCATTTGCCCCCCACCTTCACGGGGTGGTAACTGCCACCCTACTACCCTTCTTGCTTCAAAAACTCCAGCCACATGTCCGGCATGAATTCTGCACGGTTGGTGGTGGTTGCAGAGGGCGCGGAAGTGAGTGTTGTGGCAGGTAGTCAGGTGCCATGAATCGGCGTATTGGGTTGGCCTTGATTTCTCTAGCCGTTAATGGCGTGTGGGAAGTCGGATTGGTCGAATGGGGCGGCCGTCCCTGCATGGGAATTTCTCCCTTCCCCGCCTCGCCCGCCTATAAAAGAGGGGGGCGAGGTGTTGGCCCACATCCTTCACTTCTCCTTGCCCCTGTAGTAGTTTTCGCTGACCATGGAAAGGTGGCGCAGTTCCGGCCATACTCGAGTGGTGACGAGAACTTCTGCTCGACAGCGCCTCCCTCCCTCCTCTGATGGTGTGGGGGTGGAGCCTGCTGGTAGAGAAGGCAGGAGGGGGCGAGGTCGAGGTCGTTGCTGCACTCGAGCCGAGGAGGATGAGGCGGTGCTCCGGTTATGCCCCCGTCAGTTGCCCCTCCCCTAATGGATGGGCATGTTGGGGACCAGCCTCTGGAATTTGTCACCAGGCTGTACAAGCCCTCGCGCAGCCGCCATCGCCTCCCTACTATGTTTGTGAGGGCTATGGAGCTCGAACAACCATGATCATTGAGGCTGCACATGAGGGGCAGCGGAAACGGCAGCATACGAGTTGATGTCGACTTCCCAGCTCCCCATGTCATGTACTCCCTCCGTCCCATAATATAAGAGCGTTTTACACACTACACTAGTATAAAAAACATTCTTATATTGTGGGACGGAGGGAGTACTTTCGTTGAGGCTGGAAAACCTTTGCTCGTTCCCATAGCTTGTTGGAGGGGCATGTCCTCCACTTCAAATTAATGGAGGACGGTTTCCTCTCTGTCAAGGTCTTTGGGAGCTCGAGTGCTCGCTTAGGGTGCTGTGTGGAGAGATCGACCAATGACAAAAGCTCCTCTTCGAGGGACGGTGATGAGTAGGACAGTGACGGTGATGAAGACGACGTCGACCAGGAGGGCGACGATTCTGAATCCGATTGAGTGACGGTCGCATCGTCTTCGTCGGGCCGCGGCGCAACCATCAGCACCTCCAGCAGTCTTCCAGCTAGACTCCGGCAGGCTTCCTCGCGGGCTACAACTCCGCCAGACTCGCCATGTCCTGCTGGCCTTGGTGGTGGTGCTTGGTGGGCCGTCTCCGCCGACCTCTTTGCCATCACCTTTGTCTGCGCCTTCCGGCCTTTGGTCGGGCTACCTTTCCTGGAGCACAACGGGGTCAGGCTGGGCTTCTATTTGGCCTCGCTTTTCGCCTTCTTCACCTCTTTCCGCACTGCCTAGGAGGAGAGGAACAACAAAAGGCATAAAGGGGCACTTATCTTTTTTCAATCTTAAACTTGTAGGCAATAGCCAAATTTCAATGCAAATAAATGTATCCTCTTTTATCCATGTTTGTGTTCTGTAAGATTCGAACTTATTGATCATCATATTAATGAAAAAGATAAATCCTGCCAGGAACTTGTGCATGTAATGGCTCATGCAGAGGTGGAATGCCTCTATACTTTCAAGCAAACAAGTTTTCCCCGGCAGACTACCTTGTCGGTACCCTCAGTCTTGTTACTGCAGAGCCAAGCTTGTCGTGCGTAAGACACGGAGAGGGACTAGCCCCTCGCCAACCCTTTGTCAACAAAGGCCACTGCGACCATCCTGACCGAAGCAGCGTTTGAGTCAAAGGATGGGAGCACCTAAGTTTAGAAAGTTAGCGAGGTTTTCATATGCACAAGTTCTTACAGAACATGTACGGATAAAAGGGAAATTATCTATTTGGCTTGCCGGAGATTGCAATGTTGGCTTCTCTTCTCATCTTCTCTTGGGGATCCAAGTCCACGGCAGGAACCTATGGTTTATGCTGATGACGATGATGCCAAATCCAATCTTATCTACATGAACATGAGATGACCACGATATTCTTATGCATGCATGAAACTCGTCGAGGGGCCCCTATCAGCACTTTGTTTATCTCTCTGTTGCTCAGGGTCTGCGCCTGGCTTTGTACAAGGGGTTACATGCAACTGCGGCAAGGCCTGTACAAAAGGGTGGCTGCCCGGTAGGGACCGACAGCCGCGTCTTACAGGTAATACTTGCGGAGATGCTCAATGTTCCATGAGTTTTGCAATTGAATGCCATCTCCGGTCTCTAGACGAACTGCGCCAGGTCTGGTGAGTCGTACCACCTGATAAGGGCCTTCCCACTTCGGCAATAACTTGTTTGTACCCTTGGCGGACTGAACGTGCCTAAGGACAAGGTCGCCTTCCTCAAAACACCGGGCATGAACCTTGCGGCTGTGATAGCGATGCAGGGCTTGCTAGTAGTATGCAGCACGCGTAGCAGCCCGGAGATGGTTCTCCTCGAGAAGCACAGTTTCTTCACATTGGTGACGATCCGGCGCTACTTCATCGTAGGCAAGCACTCGAGGAGACCCGTAAATGAGTTCTATGGGGTTAACTGCTTCTACCCCGTAGATAAGAGAAAAGGGGGTCTGCCCGGTACCTCGGTTTGGTGTCATTCTGAGGGACCAAAGAACCACCGGGAGCTCATCTATCCATCGCCTGCTGCACTTCTGCAGCTTATCAAATGTTCTTGTCTTGAGGCCCCGCAGCACTTCAGCATTCGCCCTCTCAGCTTGTCCATTGCTTTTGGGATGCGCAACAGAGGCAAATGAGATCTTGCTTCCGAGGGCATGAACATATTGCATGAAGGCGTGACTCGTGAACTGGGTGCCGTTGTCGGTGATGATCCGAGCAGGGACCCCGAAGCGGCACACCAATCCTTTCAAGAACTTGATAGCTGACTGATCAGTCACCTTTCTCATGGCATATACTTCCAACCACTTTGTAAACTTGTCGATGGCGACGAACAAGAATTCAAATCCCCCGGCAGCTCGGGGAAAAGGGCCGAGGATATCGATCCCCCAGACTGGATACGGCCATGACAAAGGGATTGTCTCAATAGCTTGGGCGTACAGATGGATGTTCTTGGAATGGAACTGGCAGGCTTCACACTTGGTGACTAGCTCGACCGCATCCTGGAGGGCTATGGGCCAATAGAATCCTTACCGGAATGCTTTCCCAACCAATGCCCTTGATCCAATGTGGGAGCCGCACATGCCTTTGTGTATCTCCACCAGCAATTCCTTTCCTCCTTCCCGACAAATGCACTCCAATTTCACACTGTTGGGCATTCTTATGTATAGAGTGTCAAGGACAAACTGATACATACTGGCCCTTCGGGCTACTTTGTCAGCTTCTTCTTGCTCTTTGGAAAGTTCTCCTGTTTGGAGAAAGTGGACTATGTGCCTTGCCCAAGTTGGAGCCTGGGGCTTGGCAACGAGGACTAGCGGCACCTCCAGATTCGTTGGGGCGCGTTCCTCGATCGCGGGGACCTGAGTTCTGGTAGGAGGGTGCAAGCCGACAAGTGAATGGGAGTTGTTTCCGTTAGGGTCCCTCCCAGGTGCCCCGGAGGGCTCTATCGGGAGAGGCTACCAGAGTCCAATTTCCTCCTCTTTCAAGCCATTGTTGTCGGGGATACGGAGGGCTGAGTAAGGTGGACAACAAAAGTTCCTGATCCCACAGGAAGCTTTTGTGCATCACACTTTGACAGATGATCAGTAATGCTATTTTTTGCACGGCGTACGTGCTCTGTTTTCAATGCATCAAAGTGCTCCTATAACCTTCTCACTTCCTCGACGTATGCCTCCATCAATGGGCTTTGATAATCTTTGTTGACTTGCCTCACCACAAGTTGCGAATCTCCTCTAATGATCAGCTTCTTGATTCCCAACTATGTGACGATCCTGAGCCCGGCAAGGAGTCCTTCATACTCTGTTGTATTGTTGGTTGCCTCCTCCCGGGGAAAATGCATCTGGACCACGTACTTCAAGTGCTCCCCGGAAGGAGCAACGAGAAGCACGCCAGCCCCCACACCTTGTAGGGAGAAAGCACCATCAAAATACATGATCCATTCTTGGGGGGTTCCTTGCTGGGGATAACTGTCTCTAGCACCTCCTCATCAGGGGTTGGCGTCCATTCAGCAATAAACTGTGCCAATGCCCTACTCCGTATTGTAGAGGTGCTCTCAAACTTCAGGCCAAAGTTGGATAACTCCAATGCCCACTCCACTATCCTGCCGGTAGTGTCTGGGTTCCGGAGTATCCTTTTTAATGGAAAGCGTGTAACAACCGTGATCTCATGGGCTTGGAATTAGTGGCGCATTTTCCTTGAGGCCATGACTAAGCCAGAAATCAACTTTTGCATGCCAGAGTAGCTAGATCTAGCCCCCTGCAAACAGGGAGCTGACGGAGTACACTGGGCGCTAAACCACTTTCTTCCTTGTCGCGTCCTTGGGGCTATTACCGCTATCGTGTTCTTCTTGGTCCTGATCAATAGCTGATCTTGCCGAGCTGTTCTCATATTCTCTCCGGAAGGGACACTAACTAGGGCTGTTTCCTCCTCCACTTCCTGCTGCGCCACCAATGCTGCACTAACCACTTGATTTATTGCTGCCAGGTATAGCAGCAACGGCTCTTGTGGTTTAGGAGCAACCAAGGTAGGCACAGAGGACAAGTAGGTCTTCAAATATTGTAGTTCCATATCTTCTTCTGGGGTCCACCTCACTAGTCTTGACTTCTTCAAGATCTTAAAGAACGGCAAGGCACGCTCGACAGACTTGGAGATGAATCTGCTGAATGCAGCAACGCACCCTATCAAACGTCTGACATCCTTGACTGTCCTTGGCGCTTGAATCTGCTCGATAGCCTTGATCTTATCTGGGTTGGCCTCTATCCCCCGGTGGGACACAAAGAAGCCAAGTAGCTTGCCAAAGGGAACTCCAAACACACACTTCTCCGGGTTCAGCTTCAAGTTGATCTTGCACAAATTGGCAAATGTTTCTTCCAAATCCTGGATGAGGGTTGGTCTGTCCTTGCTTATGACCACAATATCATCCACATAAGCTTCAATGTTTCTGTGTAGCTGTGATTGAAAACCAATCTGGACCGCTCTTGCAAAAGTGGACCCGGCACTCTTCAACCCGAAGGGCATGCGCACAAAGCAGTACGTGCCACACGGTGCGATCAATGAGGTCTTCTCTTCATCTTCCTTAGACATAAAAATCTGGTGATACCCAGAAAATGCATCCAAGAAAGAGAGGAGATCATGACCTGAGGTGGAGTCCACGATCTGGACGATGTGTGGCAAGGGAAATGGGTCCTTTGGGCAGGCCATGTTCAGATCAGTGATGTCTATGCACAACCTCCATTTTCCGTTGGCCTTGCATTTGACCACTGGGCTTGCTAACCACGTTGGATGTAGAACTCATCTGACCAAACCGAAAGCGTCAAGCTTCATGATCTCCTCGGGAATGAACTGTAGATGTTCCAAAGCTTACTTCTGAACCTTATGGTTGACGGGCCTGGCATGTTGGCAAACATCAAGGTGGTGGTCGATTACCTCCCAGGGAACACCGGAGATGTCAGATGGTTGCCAGGAAAACACATCGACATTCGCCCATAGGAAAGCAATGGGTGCGTTTTCCTATTTGTCGTCAAGGGTGGCACTGATAGTAAAGGTACCATCAGTGACATCCAGCCCTGTCGAGACCTTCTTCACAGAAGGCGCGGCAACCTTGGACCTTTTACTATTGGAACTCTCCGGCAAGTCATCAACACGCGCAACGCACTCTGGAGAGGTGTGCTTCCTAGGGCTCTTAACAACTTTCTCCTTTTTCTTGCTCTCCTTGGTGGGATGAGTGATCTCCGCGGCCTCTGCCTCAACTGCATCCCTGTACATCCTATCCACGCAAATGATTGTGTCCTTCTCGTCTGATGGAATCGAAAGGACTCCCATCGGCCCTGGCATCTTCAAGGTATTGTAGGCATAGTGGGATGCCACCATGAATTTGGCCAGAGCTAGGCGTCCAAGAATTCCATTGTAAGGCAGGGGGATCAACTACATCAAACACAACCTTCTCAGCCGGGTAGTTCAATTCCCCTCCGAATTTACCGACAATGTGATCTTTCCCTTAGGACGGCTCCTGTCGGGATTAACTTTTTAAAATCTGCCGGCTACCTCAAGCTTATCCTCTACTATCTGGAGTCTGTTGATGACCTTTAGGGAAATCAGATTCAACCTAGCCCCGCCATCAACCAACATCTTTGTGACCTTGAGGTTGCGGATTGTTAGTGAGACCAACAACGGCGAGCACACTACCGCTGTACTGCGGCCAGGGTGGTCCTCTTCATCAAAGATGATGGGTGTGCGGGACCACTTGAGCAGCTTCCAAAACTCCGATGTAGGCTCTATGACATTGACCTCATGATCCCACTGTTTAAGTTGGCGGTGAGAGGAGTGCAGAGATGCACCTCCGTCAATGCATAGGGTGTTAGTGGCCTTTTGGAACTCCTGCTCACTGGTTTCCTATTCATCCCCTCCATCGCTCTCTTCATTGCAATTCTCCTTCTCATGGCCTTTGGCGGGTTTTCCTTGGTTCCTAAAAGCCTTGCCAGGGTGATTTACTTCACCGCCCCGATCCTTGCCGCCAACGCCATTCTGACCTTTTTCCTTATCTCGTTTCTCATATTCAGCCCTCTGCTTCTTGACAAGCTGCTCAACATGGTGACACTCCTGGAGGTCATGGTCCTTGGTCTAGTGGATCTTGCCGTAAGGGCCATCACCTTTCCCAGCCTTCTCGGCTGCTGCAGCTTCCTGGCAATCGTTGCACGCGGCAACCTCCTTGTCGGGGCTTCAGCTTTAGCCTTCTTGTCGATACTAGGCGTGCTCCACCCCTCGACTGTCATCACTGGCTTATCCCTGGGCTTCTTATAGTGCTTCTTGTTCTTCTTCCTCTGGATGGAGGAATCGTCGTCATCCACTGAATCGACATCGATGCCATTTTCCTCTCCAGGGAGTTTCATCCGCTCTTCCACCCAAGCACACTTATCCAACAAGGTCTAAAGTTCCTTCACAGTCTTGGGCAATCGAACATTCATCTTGGAGTGTATCCGTCGATTGCACATGTTGGACTGGAATACCGGTATCACTACAGTTGGGTGGATATCTGGAATATTTCCGTGAACTCGACTGAACCTCTGCATGTACTTCCGCAGAGTCTCTCCTTCTTTCTATGGGAGAAACTGCAGATCGCTGGGCCACCCTGGTTCTTGGTGGCCGCCCGTGAAGGCGCCCACGACCTCATGGCACATGTCAGCCTAGGTTGAAATGGAGTTCTCCGGCAGATGCATCAGCCAATACCTCACATTTGGCTTGAGTGCCAAAGAAAAGTAGTTGGCGAATACCTTCTCATCTCTTTGCCCGTCAGCTTGAACAGTGATGGTGTAGATGCTCAAGAACTGTGCTGGGTTCAGTCTTCCATCATACTTCTCTAGAATCTCTGGCTTGAACGTGCGAGCAGATGGCCAACGGACTTGCGGAAGCTCACGGGTGAAGGTAGGGCACCCAGCCTTGAAAGGCAGGTACTCGCTCCCATTGAGCGCGGGCTCATCGATATTGAGGCCATCGCGCCCGCTGGGCTCGTAGTGGTCACCGTGGTGTTGCTCTATGGTGACGCGTGAGCGCTCCCCCTGCATGCCCTCCAGGGCTCACTATCGGCCTTGATGCGCTTGAGGGTCTGACGAGGCCATCGAGACAGCATCTGGCTCCTAATGGTGTGGCTCACGCACCGGCCGCCGTGG
>LR738710.1:114600246-114632153 GCA_902687465.1 Secale cereale
CCTCCGATCACGATCGGATGGCCTGGGTAGAGAGGGGGATAGGCTGGGCCTAGAGGATGGTAGTGGGCTGTGCCAAGAGGTCTCGGGCTGCAAGGAGAGAAGGGAAAAGAGGCCCGCGGGTAGTTTCAGATACCGAAACGTTCGACGAATTAATCGACAACGGTGCCGCTATACTTTAATGGTTGGGTTATCAAACGGACGCCGAATGCGATGAAATTTGGCAGGCGGTCTGCCTACACTATAATAAGGCCACACGCCAAGTTTCATCCCATTCCGCGAACATTTTCCGGCCACTCATAAAATAAATATTCAGAGGTGCCACGGGCGCGTGCGAGTGTGACGGGGCTCAGAACGGACAACGGAGAGGACGGGCGGACTCGGACGGATGCAAGTTTTGAATACATGCTGATGACAATGCACATGATGAAATGGCAAAATGCAACACGCAAGCAAAAGACATGGCAACGGCAACGAATAACTGGCTTACACCTGGCGCATCGGTTTCGAGGCGTCACAGTTGATGGAGCCAAAGATGGTGAAGATGGTGATGAAGAGGATGCGCTACTCAAGATCTCGGGTTCGCCGAAGTGACCCCCCTACCTGGCGCGCCAAAGATGCCGCGGGAATACCACGAACACCTATGGGACAGAGGCCCCTTTTTGGTTCGGTGGGTGGATGGGCACGTTGCACAAAGAGAAAAAAGTGTGGCGCAGCACGACAGAGATCACACGGGCTGTTTTTACCTAGGTTCGGGCCGACGCGAGGCGTAAAATCCTACTCCTACTTTGGTGGATGGATGTTGGAATAGTGGAAAATGAGCACGGCACTCTTGCACGACAAGGTTGCCTCGGGGCGAGAGGGGTCGCGCGTGTCTGAGTGTGGGGGATGAATGGTCGAATCCTTTCTACGGTTGCCATGGGCCTCCTTTTATAGATTAAGGGGTTACCACAGTGGCAAATCAGCCTTTCTAGGCTGATTAGATAGCAAATAGTGCTATCATTCCTAACTCTGCAGGCTGACAGGGCACATTAAATGTGCCGCTCAGTGTCATATCACATCTCGCCCGGCAGGCCGGGCCGAGCTGTTTCGCCAGCTTCGCCCTGCTTGCTTGACACGTCACAGACGGGTGTCATTTGCAGGTTCTTTCCGTAGGAAATGGTTACCATGTGGCAAGGGGCTGCCACTGAGCCACTTAGAAGCTTGACACCACACTGATTGACGACGAGCGTCAATGTGAGGTGGTGGTTTGCCTCTGCGAGCCCCTCGATAGGCCTGTCAGGGGATGTTGGAGGCTCGTTTCCGGGGCGATCCCACACCACCAGGCTCACATGCCCGGCAAGGAGGGTTATTATTCTCGCGGCATCTTGCTTCATCAGTGGGTCTTGGTTATCTTTATTTCTTCGATCGGCTTCCTGGTTCTTCGAAGGACTTATTCCTGTGAGTCCTGGTCCGGTGCTGACGTGGTAAACTTGTTCCTGGGCCCGTGCTCAGTCTGGGGCAACGGACCCAGGGTTTGTTGTACCAACACCCTACGACACCTCATATGATAGGCCTCATAATGGAAATTGACCCAATTCTCCCCGATACACCTTCTGCTTGTGATGAACATCAGTGTACAGCGATAGTACAAGGAGGGGCCTTGAGACATTCCAATCTCTATGTTTGTGCAGATCAACTAAAAATTAAGCATCCCGTTTGCAGAAACACTTAAACACTAACAATGGGACTAGTTGATGAAACATATACTAACAAAGAGAAGCACTTTCTTTATCTACAACGGAAATGAAATGATAGAGAGGACACTCGCTCTATTTTAATTGTATTATTACTTCATTTTATCAGTGGCACTAGGGTCGAGCAGGTGGCAGGCGAGGTGTACCGTGCATCGCAAGGATGGAGGCAGGGGATGCTTAGACTGGGATGTTGAAGCTGGCTCTTTCAGTCCCTATCTCCCCCTGATGTTTCTGTGGTAGCATTTGGGTTGTGATCCAAACTTGGTCGAGCTGGTGATGCATCCCCCTACCTGCCTAGCTTATGTGGCAAACTTGTCTCGTGCTAGTACTCAGTCCGTTCTAGTAGTAGTTGCATAACTTCCCGTTTACACTAAGATGTTGTCGGGTAATGGTTCTCTATGGTTGGGATTCTTCAATGAAATAGGAGGAAACCCCTCTTTTGATATAAAAAAATCAGTGGCACTAGCGGTGCCAAAACATTGCCTCAAATTAATAGTGCCACTTGATTAAGGTGCAAAATAATAACAGTAATGCTTTATCATGGCAGTGCCAAAATAGTAGCACAGGAGCAGAGTCAACATGCAGGATCTTTGGCAAACGGTCGGACCAAAATGGAACATACCTCGTGATGGGAACCATATCTGCAGTCAACGCCATCGTAGAAGGGATGACACCAGTCACCAACATGCATGATTCAATTCATGGGACCTTTTTGTGCAGTTCACCTAAAATAAAGCAATGTTTGTATCATGCAGTTGGCAAGTAGTTGGTCCCATGAGCTAGTAGCTTCTTCTTCATTAGTTGCAATAAAATTGAGCAACATCAAGGTTGGTCATGAAGATCCTGGAATGTTCTACTATAATTTGGATATCATTTTGTACAGTTCAACTAAGATCAAGCGTGAAATGTATATCTCTGTTTGCACAAAAAGGTGGAAAGGAGGGTGGCTAATAAGTGATGAAACATACATCAAATGAAAAGAAGCATGTTCCTTATCTAAATGGTAGCAATTTCTAAAGCAGCAGCATTGCTAGATATTAGTGTGGACATTAGGATTAAGTATGACAACCGTTAAATATGACATTACTTTAATGGTGCCATTGCTTCATTTTATCAGCAACATTACATTAACAACTGCTAAAGAGTTGGTATTTGGGCACGGGAGAGTAGGCGGACCAGGACATTTGCATTTCTAACAAAAATAAGCAACTTATCTTAATGGGAAATTTAGCAGGACATGGAAAACAGTGCCATTGATTCATATTACTGGGGGCATTACATTGAAAACAATATTGGTTTAACATGACCTTACTTTCATAGTGGGACTGCTACAATTTTTACCATTGGCATTACATAAGAGGAGCTCGGGGTAACAAACATCCAAACATGATATCTGGGTTGGTCCCATTTTTGTTCGGTATAGCCACCTTACACTGTGTGAGGCTAGCAAATCTGCTGCTAGACATACTCTGTTGACTTGTCCCCCAGTCCCCACTTTCTTTCCTTTTTCAACCAATAGATCATTTTATATTGAGTTTTTACTGTGTTTCCCTTTATTTACCTATTAGACCAAGAGACCAGTTGGATAGCCAGTCTCTGCTACTTTTTGCCCCCTTTATTTCCTCTTTCGACCAAGTCCTAGACTCAGGTAACAAATCTTCCCCCACCCCCACCCCCTGTCTTCCCTATTTGAACCAAGTAGTACTAGATTCGACTACATGAAGTAGTTTTACCTCTTAACAGTAAAAATTTAGGTGGCTTTCGAACAGCCGATTGATCCTATCTACGAGGGGGCCTGAGAAATAGTAAAAGATACAAATGCAGCGACGTGAGGAGCTGGGGTAGGAGAGCAAGGCCGGTTTCGAAGGAAGTTATACCTGAGGGTCGTCGGGATGTTGCTAGGTGAGCAGCGGGAGGCTGGATCCGCCCACACTATGACAGCAAGGAAGAAGGGGTCGGAGGCCCTCCCTAGTAGGCGCTACATGGGAGAGAACAACAAGGCGCGCTGATCGGGACGCACCGGGAGTGGGTAAGAGACGTCTCCAAGGACGAACGTGTGAACATTGCACCTTCTCACCTTCCCCGGCGGAGGGCATCCGGTCGGATCTGTGACCATCGATGAGTGAGAGAGAGTGTGTCCACCGTTGTCGTGTTTAGATCTGGAGAGGACGAGAGAGTGTGAAGAGAGCAACACTAGCAAGCACGCGCGGAGGCTCCTACATATATAGTGAAGTAGTTTTCTTTTATCTACCGTAGTCGGCTTGACCTCGTCAATGACTATCGAGAAGTCTTCATGCACATGCCCGGGACGCGCAGTTGTCGTCATTTTGATTTGAAGCGCACTGAATTAACATATAACACGAAAAAATGCCACATGCCAAGAAAACCATAACCTCACTGCCCCAAGGAGACAACATGAATCCCGACGCACAAACTAAGCGAGGATCAAAGCTCAAATTAAAGACAAACTCGTAGAAAAGGGGTCAATCGATAGATGTCCTAATTAACATAGCCGGCTTAACCTAGATGGTAGCCGAGTAGTCTTCGTGCATGTGCCTCGAATGACCAGCACCTTGGAGGAACGCAGTTGTTGTTGTTTAACCCTCGCAGTGATCCGAAGCACATCACACCTAATATTGCGAGATGACAAGAAACCTTTTTTTAGATTTCTCATCAGAACTACGGCCCTGTACAACACAGCCTGCATGATATGTAGACGATAGCTAATCCAGCCATCTTCAGGAGTTTGCTGGCATGCATGGACGAACTGATCTCCTGTGTCGTGCAGGTATCGTCAAGGGATCGACGTGTTTACAGCATCTCTCTAGTACTATCGGTCGTCTTTATCTTCAATTAACTCAGCCGACTTGTGGGGACGGGGTGTGCCTATGGTCGATTCTCAATTGTGGTCCCACATGTGTGCAGAAATGCAATATGACGCGTGTTCCATTCGGAGAGCGGCGTGCCAGACCGACTGACAGACCGTCTGGGGTGCGACGCGAATGCGAAGGGCGTGTTGTATACATGTGTACCGCCGTTTTCTTGAGGCTTTGATCCATGGCGCAATACATGGATACAAAATTATATTTGAAAGTCGAGGGTGAGGCTTTTCCCGCGCGGTAGGCGGGCAGTTATGCCTAGTCGGTTCGACAAAGAGGCAAGAAGGTGAGGGAGTAGGCTGCTGCAAACGTAGGGTTGCGTGATTTGACGGCTCATTACTGCTGGACAGGTGGGGTCCTGTGATTTGACTAGCCATTATCATTATTACTGCGGCGCTACGACCGGCGTGAGTCTCCCGATTCCTGACCACCTCCATGGTACTCCCTCTATCTCAGTTTACAAGGCATGCGCGTACCCCTAAGTCGTCAATTTGACCAATCTAATAGAAGTCATATAAAACAAAAACATAGCGTTGTAAACTTTAGATGTTCTATTTTCAAACGGTATAATTTTTGTGTTATATAGTTTATATTATGGTGATAAAATTGGCAACCTAAGTATACGCGCAGGACTTGTAAACTGAAACAGAGGGAGTATACAGGTGCCAACTACCGTACTCCTTACTCCTTGGCAAATGCGATAAATACTACGAAGAAAGAGATAGAGAGAAGTAAAAGAAAATACTCTTATAGCCAACCTTATAGCTAACCATGTTGTATGAGTGACTAAGTGATGACTATGTATGACATGCCAGCATCAGATAGCCTAACGCACCTGGACGGATGAAGTAGTTTCATGCATGCGACGTAGGCAACAAAATGGTCATTTATAGCCGTCTGAAATCTCCAAGAGCGCGAGCGAGGTGACAGTCTGGTTGGCGCGGCCATGATACGGGCTACTGATAGCCCTTGGATCTGAGATCGAACAGTCGCATGCTAAGTTGCTAAAAATTTGCAGAATAACCCTCCAGGATAGGATACTCACCCATAGGTCTAGAATCAAGCCATGCAACCGTTCGATCTCAGATCCAAGGGCTCTTGGAAGCCCGTATCACGGGAGCATGGAAAGCTCTATATCACCTGTAATTTTACCGATGCTTGACGTGCGAACACGCAGATGCATGAAGCCATTTAATTGGGCTTCTAGTAGACATGACTTCTAATTGGCCCCCATAGTACTGTGCATGAATCCATTTATCCACCGGGAAAGCCACTACCCAGCCATTCGCACGCCCCACTCACCATTTTTATAATCGAAAAAACCGCTAGCAGCTCGCTCCTACTCGTGCCCGGCCGTCCTTTAACATTATGGTTGTACGCTCCTAGCCGTCTCGTCCTTTCACATTACAACAGTTCCACTAATACTAACCCTCCTCCCAAATCCATGGCGTCCGAATTCTCCATGATTGGCAGTGAGTACAAGGTTAAAACCATCATCAGCGATGAGTTCGACGTCATCTACACCCGTTCTTCTGCGATGGTGAAAGATGCCTTGCTCGCTTCAGAAGCATGTTCGAAAAGTCAAATGGTGATGAGTGGGTTGCTAGGCTAGATGTTGAGTACACCACAGTCCTGGGAAAAGAGAAGAATCTCAAGGAGGAAGAGAGGAAGAAGCCCGCCATGATCCAGGTTTGCATGCATAACTTGTTCTTGGTCTACCACATATGCCATGCCGACGTTGAGTGCGAGGAATTTAAGAACTACCTCGCGGGCGGCAAAGTCAAATTCTTTATTGTAGAATTTACGAATGATGGAAGAGTCCTGGGTCGGATAGGCCTCGTCGTAGGCCAGCCCTTCGACCTCCAGAGGAATGGGCTGGTGTCCTCCAATCAACCTTCAATGCTGACCCTGGCAGGAGCCATGGTTGATCCTTCGTACTGTGAACTGACGAAACCTCCGCCCAAGTTTCATCTTGCATGGCAGTGGAATGTACTAGATATAGACCACATGCACTACGCTACAATGGATGCCTACCTTTCATTCAATATCTACAAGGGTTGGACGTAGAGTGGGAGCCAAGTGTGCAGTTCAAGCAAAGAAGTATCAGCCAAGAGGAAGAGGGACAAGGACGAAGTCGAGCACGTGGACGAGGAGTCTTAGTAAGGTGGCAGTGTCATTGATCATGGTGGTTCTAATACAGTGTCTACCATATTAGTTGTTTAGTTTTATTTCAGGGTGCTTAGTTTTATTTGAGGGTTGTGTTGTGCTGAGCCCCCAACAGAACTATGTTATGCTCCTTCTCATTACTTTAACTCTTCAGTACGTACATACTACTCCCTTCTTTCCGGTTTATAGGGCTTATCTTATTTTTTCGTTTTACCAATTTAAAGGGATCATTTCCATCTCCTATTGAGATTATGAGGCTCATTAAATGTTTGCATGCAAGAATTAAATAGGAACCCACCAATGCATGTAATGTTCCTACTCATCTAGTGGTCAAGCATGCATGCACTACAATTAATCCAAATTAATTCACCAGTTTAATTTGGGTAGTGTGTAAAGTACAAGATATATTCCTCCGCTCACCATCTTCCTTGGTTGATGAGATTCTAGATTTGAGCCCTATAATCCGGAAAGGAGGGAGTAGTATGCACCCCATCTAAGCATGTACTTGCTTTTTTAATAGTACTATATGCATAATTTGGCGACGAGCGCTCTCTATATGTACCACCTTTTTTCTTTCATTTCATCTTGTTAGTTTTGCTCCATGGCGCAATCCATCGATAATGGTATTGTACAAAAGTATATTTAAAAGGCTAGAGGTTGGGGCAGTCTTGCTTAGTCGGTTTCACGAGAGGCGATGGCCTTTGTGATTTGACGGCTCATTACTGCTGGAAGATGGGGCCTGGTGATTTGACTACTCATATAAATGTTGCCGACGACCTGAGGAGGAGCAAAGAACCATGCGGTATACTACTACTTTCCACTAGAGTAGGACTAGTATGACTGAGGAGCGTGAAACATTGTAGCCTAGTGCGACATGGCTATCCCACGGCGCCGCTCATCGTTAGCATTGTTCTATTCATGCCTCGCAGAGAACATGACACATGCAGTGAAACATCCACAGCAAAAGAAGAAACAAAGGAGCAAAAAAGGAAGGAAGATTGCCCCCCCCCAAAGAACGAAGACGTAGACAAAAGTCTGGGGCGTTGTTCTCTACTTCATGAAGAGTTGACCGCAGAGTCCTAACCACTTCCACGACCTTCATCTCCTCGCTCGTCTCCTCCACCATCTTCTGCATTCTGTCCATGACGCGGGATTTCTCGAAGCGAGCCTTCATCATCTCTTCCACGGCCGCATTACGTACCTTGATAGCAGCCGGGTGCTTGATGCGGAGCTTCGCCAACTCCTCCTTCTATTACATGACGAAGGCGTGCAACATCTTCACAGAGGAACTACTCTTCTCATGCAGCTCCTTCCAGCCGGCGTTCTCCTCCTCCAGCAGGTCGAGCTCGTGGCGGAGCTTCACATTGTCCTCCTGAAGTTGCAGGATTTAGCGGTCGTCTTCTTACCCGAGGCAATGCTCTCCTTCAGAAGCTCCACCAAGCCATCGATGAACTCCTTCTGCTTATTGAGTTTAGCAGGCATGCAGTCAAGGCTCTCCTTTAGCAGCTCCACCAAGTCGTCGATGAACTCCTTCTGTTTATTGAGCTGATCGGGCATGTCGTCAAGGGATAACGACTCCAGCACCGCCAGCTCGGCATGTTCGCCTCCACGGCTAGGGCACTCCTGGGAGCCCTCGCCTGCCCGCGAGTGATCTTTCAAGGTCTCTGCAAGGCGACGAGCCCTCTTTTTTTCATGGCCTTGGTCGCCGCTCCGTTGCTACGAGTAGTTCTCTACCTAGAGCTCTGCACACCGACAATGGCAAGGACGGGCGGACAAGAAAGATTATGAGGAGGAAGGTAGAGTGATTTCCGGCTAGGTATAGTTCCCCTTTTATAGCCTAGTACTGCACTAGTACTAAAACCTGCATAGTGGGAACACGTTCAGGTTTGATACGTACTAGGTGTGAGCAAGTTTGCACTTATTTATAGCATGGTAGTACTACTTTGGAATATGATGGGAACAAGCTAAAGATTAATTGATGGTCGAGACCCAAAATGGCTCCCGATGAGTTTCCTGGAACACAAATTTCAAGTACTACTGCTCAAATGCGGTCGCACAAGTCAGTGATGTAACTGGTCGCACATGTCAGACCAAGCCGATGCGTGTCGCGGGTCCGACCGACCGTCTGTTGGTGCAACCCACTGTATGTATTATGCGATGGAGACTTCCGGCTGTGGCTTCGAGTGGTTGTCACGACCAAGCAGTCAAAAAATGGTGATAAATTAGTTACCATATTTTTTCGAACGACCAAGTATTTTCACAGGAATACAATACATATATATGGAGTGATTGTCATGGTTGCAAACCGCCATGGCGCCGCAAGTTCACTGCAGCAGCAACCGAGTAGGTCACTACATCGCTGGTGGGGAAGGAAGGCAGCTCACCTCACCTATGATGCATCCCCAGCGCCGCCGCCGCAGCTGGCTTCACGATTTGGCTTCTCCTGCCGCCATTTGAATAGTTGCACCGGCTTCTCATCCCATCTCGCAGGCATGGGCGTTCTTTCCTCTGTAGTCGACTCCGTGAATATGATCTCTACCATTAGCCCCAGCTCAAAATTAACGCGACACTGCCAGATGCTGACATCCCTCAGCATCTCTCCCCTGAGATTGACTTGCACCTCCACCTTGTGCTTCGCCAGGCGCAGCTCCTTTGAACTTGTCTCCAACCGATGCGGCGCTTCCTCGATCTGATTTGCCCTTACTGCCCACCACCTGAAATGCAGCCCTGGCATGTCTTCCGACGACACCGATCTAGGATTCCAGAGCAATGGATCTCCTCTGAAACACATGCGGGTTGCACTCAAAGGAGGCAGTGCTGCGAGCCGCATCGAGAGGGCAGCCCGCGGGATCCTAGGATCTAAGGGATTATCCATGGCGGGATCCGGTGGACGAGGCGGGGAGGCGAGCATAGGCGTTGGGAGAGCCCTACGAGGATAAGATAAAGAATAGTACTCCACTTCGTCAATATTTAAATACAAATGCCACCAACGGTAACCCAGGCAAAAAATTGATCATGCTCTGTGTGTGTCTTGGTTTATTGGCCCCCTTTTTATTTTGTGCCAATTTTTTACCAAAAAATTAACGAAGAAAATGTTAATGCATGTCACCAAAAATTATATCATTGGAATCACATTTGAACATAGTTTTCGATTACATCAATTTTTATGACAGGCATAAATATTGTGTTACTGAAAATTATGGTCAAAATTGGCACAAAATACGAAGGAGGCCAATAGAAGTAGCAACCATTGATTTAACTACTCGCATGCATGCATTGGAGTAGTTATTCTCAACTACTTCCTCCCTCGCGTCCACTCAATTTGCATGCACTGTATTATTGACCATCAATGAGTGAACGACTTTACACGCATCAAATTATCACATGGGGTGGATCTTCGTACAAAAATGCGTCTCACCGTGTACCCGCGTGTGCGTGCGAGGGAATGAGTGCATGCGTGCACATCTTTGCTTCGTGCACGTTCTGCCAGTGTGCATGACAGAGAACGAGTACATTCTTCTGGAACCAGCAGCACGTCACTGTGATCAATCCACACAAGGAGGTGGCAACAACGCCTCCACATGTGCCACGTGGCTTCATGGATGCCCCCACATCAGTTTAATCATAATATATTAACTGAAATAGGGAGAGACACTGTGTAGCGTGCCATTGAAATTCTAATTTACGTGTTTTGCACATCCTGGAAATACTAGTAAGGTACACGTGCATTGCACACATGAGATTTGGCAACCAAATTATGAATAAATACCACACTATAACACATAAGCTTTGAGTCATATATGCATGATGTAGACGTTCATTTAATTCTTATAGTTCATCTCATTCAAAATTCATTAGTTTTTATAAAAGAAGTTAATCTATTTTATGATTCATGGAATTGTGCGTCGTAAAGCATAAAGTAAAAACAAATAATGGCAATTCAATTAGAAAAATGTTTGGGCAATTATGATATGGAAGATTCTAGAACAAAGGAGAAGTACTTGTGTTTTGAGGTTTGTGCATTATGCTTAAGTTCAACCATTGAGTCTTCTATATTGTACATGTGGCGGAATCTGATGGAATGTAGATGACATTCAACGGCCAGTAGTGCTCGGATTTTCCATCTCTGCACCGTCGGATTGGCTTCATCCAACAACCATCTTTCAAATTTATTCACACACTATACAGGGGTATAGAGTATAGATATAAATATAGATATAGAGGTGTAGATATAGACTAGTGGCACATCATCTAAAGCCTTTCTACACGCTCATTTTTTTGTAGAAATGTGCTCTACTGTGCACCCGCACGTTTGTATGTGGGAATGAGTGCGTGTGTGTACCTCTTCTCTTTCGCACACATAGTCTGTGTGTGTGAGAGATACTAAGATATGGCGAGGGAATAGGTGTCAATGCAATTTGTGTGAAGGAGAGGCCTATATACATAAATTTATGTGCATGGGGCCGGGGTGATATACGAGAATGGAGGGGAGGGGTTGACTGCACAAGATATCTATAGAGACATATAGAGGGAAGAGCTCTACGAGCGTACAAGCACTGGGATATGGGGGGATGGAAGATGGTGCAAGGGGCCAAGTGGAGGGGGAGTATGAAGGAGTGCACAAGTGCGAGATTGATATTTAAAGAGAGGGGGCGAGAACATGCGTTGTTGGGCGCACTCGCGGAGCCATGAAAAATAAATGAGCTAGGGGGCAAGCATTGCTAATCCTTTACGGGGAGGGCCAATTCATCAACTTAAACCATTTTACCAGCAATTGATCTACTGATCACATTCATATTATCCTCGATATATAGTGATGTTAGGGGGGCAGGGCCCTTGCTTCCCTTGCCTTCGCCACTGTGCGCGCGTCTGAGAGATGAAGCAGAAGGCATGGATGATGAGAGGGAGACGATGGATAGATAATGTGGGTGTATTAGCTATGTAGTCCTATATAGAGAGGTATAGATTGATCGATGTGTACGTGTGAAAGAGGGTGAGATCTGACTAGATATATAGATTGATCGGTTTGTGTTGAAAGCTGGAAAAGACCTAGCTATATATTTACACACATAGAAAAACATAGATCGTTGCGCATGCATGTGAGAGATAAAGAATGCCCGAAGTGATGAAGAGGGGGAGGTGTGTGTGTGCATGCATGGGAGACCGACCTGAAGAAAAAGATTGCATGTGTGCAATGGATAATGTCGAGTGGTAGTGTGTGTGCATGCATGCACGAGACAAAGTTAGTGGTACAATTATAAAGAGAAGGCAACATTGTCGGTGTAAAATTCTAGGTGAGGTCATAATCAATGTAAAGTTGAATTCAAATATTTGAATAAGAGATCATGATGTTTGAAACCCATGCATGCATGAATATAACTGAGATATGTGTGGTGTGGTTTGGAAACAAGCATGCTATACTGTATACATTGAACAAGATCAGACTGATTTGAATTTGAGACACCGATGGCAGGCATCGTTTGGCCACATTGCATCCATGCATGGACACACTACTCAGATTGGAGATGATGGGTGGCTTTCGCATCACATATCTATACCCCTATATATTGTGCGAATAAACTTTTAAAGATATTCATTTTATGAAACCAATCTGAAGGTGCAGAGATGGCAAATCTGAGAACTACTGGCCGTTGGATATCATCTACATTCCACCAGATTCTGCCACATGTATAATCTAGAAGAATTCATGGTTGAACTTAAGCAGAATGCACAAACCTCAAAACACAAGCATTTCTCCTCTGTTGTAGAATCTTCCATATCATAATTGCCCATTTTTTGTAGATGACTCGCCATTATTTAGTTTTACTTTATGCTTTACAATGCACAATTCCATGAATCTTAAAATAGATTAGCTTTTTAATAAAAAACTAATTGATTTTGAATAAGATGAACTATAAGAATTAAACAAACATCTACATCATGCATATATATGACTCAAAGCTTACATGCTATAATGTGGTATTTATCAATAATTTTGTTGCCAAATCTCATGCGTGCAATACACGTGTACCTTACTAGCCTAAATGGTGTGTGTGTGTGTGTGTGTGTGTGTGTGTTGTGCGTGTTAAACACATTGTACATAGTATCATACATGGTTTAGATTCCGAGCATCTAGCTAGAGCATACATGTGCTATGATTTGAATTAAGCATAAAATGGATATATATATTTGAATTCGAGATCGTATGTACATGTAGTTCTTATTTATATGGGAAGTTACTACTCCTATATTCATGTCATGTATTGTTAAGATAATATTTAGATGGTTGTATAACTAACCCGAGTACAATCTCATTCAAACAGGGAAAATGTACTCAAATTTAGTCCATATGCTAGACAACACAAATTGTTTTTTTATTGTTGAGGGAAGTGCAAATTGATTTGGTACTGTAGACTTTAAGCTTGTCGTCCCGATGTTTTTTTAGTTTTTTGTTGTTGTATTTGAATGCATTTCTAGTAATATAGTAAAACGGGACATGGCTTTCTCTAGTGGGGTGTGAATTGTTTTTTTACACGTTAAGCTTGTTCTCTTGAAATTTCAAGCCACACCTTGTTATGCCAAAATTTCAAGCTAGCATTTCTGTCTATCGTGCTGCGGAACTCCCGCCTCTTCGAACCGCCCTTGTTACCCCAAAATTTTGAGATATCTCTTTGTCTTGTTGTGCTCAGAAAACTCCCTCCATCTCAACCCGCGCATTGCCATCCCAAAATGACAACGCGCGCGAAAACTCCCACCTCCTGCGAAATCCCGACAGGCAAAATTCCCGTGATACCCCCTAAGCCGAAAGAACCACCTAGTTCAAATCGGTGGGGGTATTTTCATAAATTACCCCACATTTCAGACAAGCGCGTCCCTAAGCCATGGTTCCCCCCTCCCATCCCCTCTGCCGCCCCCATTCGAACACCGAGGCCGCGAAAACCCGTGAAGTCCCACACCCTCCTCCGTCCGCCACCCAGCTGGACCCTCTACCCCGACGATGTTGTGCACTGCAACACCTCGACCTCCCTCATCCACCGCACTGGATGATGATCCGTCATCGATCTCGTCGTCCCGCCGGTTCAGCCATCCCATCCTCCACCTCCAAAGAGCTGCCCCGATGTTCCCCTCGTCTTTTGCGCCACCTCCTTTCCCACACCGCCGTCTTCACCTGCACCACCGGAAGAGCAGCATCATCACTGATTCCTTGGATGAAGCTGAGGCCTAATCGGCACCACCAAAGAGGTTCTACAGTAATCGCTACATTTTATTCTTGCTTCGATCTCACAGTGTTGTCGGCGCTCGGTCCCGAGCTGCCATGGCGCAGCTCCATCTACGGCGGCATCACCGGCCACTTGCTTTATGGCGTCGCTCCCTTGGCGACGACGTCTGCATCAGTCAGAGCTGCTGCTGCTTTGGCTCTCATTCGCGCTGCTACTTTGCTCTTGCTCTCCGGTCACATGACTGGTCTGCTCTTGCTCTTGCTCGCACTGCTGCTCTTGCTCTTGCTCTTGCTTGCATTGCTGCTCTAGTCTTGCTCGCGCTGCTGCTGCACGAGCAGCATATCCTACTCTCTCTTGAGCCCATGCAGCTACTACTCGAGATGCTGCTACACGACCAGCTGCCCTGGCTCTCGCACGTGCTGCTGCTCCGGGAACTGCTGCTGCTGCTACTGCTTTTTTGCTACTAGTGCATTCAGTTTCGACAGCAAAATTCAGTTTCGACAGTTAAATTCAGTTTCGACAATTAAGTTCAGAGATGAGTGGTTGATGTATTTTACATCTAGCATTTTGTGGTTATGTATTTTGCATCATATATTGGAGATGCTATTAGAATTCCACTCAGGTTAACGTTGTCTCTCTTGTCCTACTTCAGCCTCGCCATCGTACAACTCACCGGAGCTGCTCCAACGGTGAAACCCTCCATCATAGTCGAGCAGTACCCTTGGCTCCATCTCCAAGCGCCTAAGATCTTATTCCCCTCCTCCGACTGCCACATCAGCCGCAACATCCTCAGCGACCAACCCAATGATGTTGAGATCGACATGGCTTCGCCAAAGAGGTTGTACACTTGCTGCATCGCTTTTTTACTCTACATGTTATATATATTGTCCACTGAGCACACGTAGTAACGTGAAATATGATTATTTTCTCCTATATAACTAGCAGTGAGGTACAAGGCAACCTAGCTATCCGTGGAGGACTCTCTTGAAAGCCATCATTATTTATTTCTACGCGTTTGAGCTGTGCGTTTCTAGATTGACTTGGGGGTTGAGTTAGTAGGGTAGTGGCCTGGGTCCAAAGTAGTAGAAGTAGCACAAAAACATTGTTGGAGTGTAGGCTTTTCCCTGTTCAAGCCTGCCTACTAGAATCGCCAGTGCTTGAAAGGAAAATGAATGAAAAGCATAGGAATTGGAAAGTTTCCTATGGTACAACTATTCATGCATTTGGTTCAAAGGAATGGAGCAAAGGAAAACTGTAGGATTTGTTCCTTGACTATCTCCTTGATAGATAAAACGTAGGAATTTTAATATCCACTTGGCCTCCTTTTCAAATTGCTATTCATGAAGAACAATACTATGAGATAGTAGCATAATAGCATTATAACTATACATTTTCTTGTGGTTTGACTAATTTCACCATGCTTCTTTGCATTCATGTGATCTTCCAATTCTTGTGAACCAAACACCCAGATTGACAGAAATCTTGTGTTTTAAAATTCTCTGTTTTGCACGTGCATTCCTATCATATTCCTATGTATTTCCTATTCCTGCATTGTTAGAATCCTCCAATTCAAACAAGCCCTTACAGAATTACTTCTGTTACAGATATGTGTCAAAGAAAACCTTGTGTGTTTTGTCCCGCTCCTGCTGCGTTGTGGTCCACCCCAGCTCAGCTGCTCCAACGACGGAAGGGTTCACCACAACAGGAATCCGCCCTCCAGACTGCCTTTCCCCGCCTAAGATCTTCTTCCCTGCTGGCGGCAGCCACGACAACTATGAATTATATCTTTCCATCATGTTTCCATCGACGGCTTGTATGTGAATTATGTCATGCCAGCCACTTTAATAAACACATCGTATAGTTATATCATGTCATCCTTTTACATAGTCATCATTTTTTGAAGTATGTCATTCTATCATGTTTAGTTAGCCATCATATATGTGAATTTGTGTCATGATATCCTATTTAATTAGCTATCATATATGTGAACTTGTGTCATGCTATCTTGTTTGGTTAGACAACATAAATGTGAATTATTTGATGCCCTGTTTTCTTCCCTACTATCCATTGCACCTGTCTACCATACAATGTCTATACATTCAATTACTTTTCTTGTTTATCAGCCATTTGAATTGGAGATGGTGATGGCAGTATATATGGGAGTAAAAACACAGTCTTCAGAAAAGATCGTTCTACCCATCGATGCAGATAGAAACGTAGTTGTACTTGCCCAAGAACCAGCCCCACCACACATAACTCAGACTCACGTAGATTGTAACCCTACCAAGTTGGACAGAGAACCAGCTACACCCCTTCTAACCCCAACCCTAGCATACAATAACCCAGTTCCAGTTGACATAGCACCGTCTCAACCATAGGGCACCCAACCACGAGCAGTTATTAAGGCAAGTGCAGTGCCTAAAGCACGAGGACCACCACTCCGAACCCCAAGTCAACGCTTAAAGCAGAAGAAGAATTGTTCTCAGGTTTGGTTCCGTAGCTATGGTTCATACTCCTTTGCTCTAGCATCACTGTATTTACTCTTACCAACTAATTTCAGATTTGAAGGATGTAATTGAAACTCCAATGGCGCAACATGTATGTTTTAAACATGTTTCATTAACTGGTTTGCTGTTTTAACTTTCTCCATGTTGATTTCAGTTTCAATTGAATAAACATTTATGTTCTCATGGCATGCACATTGCAAGTGTTATTAGTATTGTGTAGTTTCTCACACTTATATTATGTCTATGCTGCTTTATCTTAAACATATATGATTTGAACTGTATCTACCTTCATTTGGCAACATAAACTAGAATGATATAGACCATATAGTGACCATACTACATAGATATATGTTTGTTTCATGTTGTTATCCTGTCGACCTTACAACTGAACTGGTTTACCAAAATGAGTTTCATATACAACAAGGTAAACCTATGACGTGTCTGCTTGTTCCTCTTGTAGAATGCCGACGGAATATTGGAGAAGAGCACCCCATTATGCAATGGTAGAGAAAGTAATGCAGATAAGGTTCAAGATAGTGAGACAACCCTGTTGGTCTCCAAGAAAGCTGATAAAAACTATCTTGGAGATAGTGAGACAACCCCAAAGTCCTGCCTTGATGTAGTGTTTGAGTTACTGGAAACTACTGCTGGCACAAGCTCTTCAAACTCGCTGCCTGAATCAGTTTAGCTTCTTGAGTCTCAACTTCAAGTTGAAAGACACCGATCAAATGTGCTGCGACAGGAAGCCGAAGGACTGAAGAAATCCCTGTAGAATTCAGATGCATACTTTTTGGTGCAACAGCAAGTGCTGTGTTGGAGGATTTAAGCGCCAAACAAGAGAAAGCTAATAAGCTTGCTAAGCGTCTTCCCAGCATGGTGGATACCGAGGATATTGTTTCTTGAGCTTTTGTGAAGTGGTTTCAGTACTGGACTTGTTTTTCTGCGGCGTTTATTTGCACTGGTCGCCTACTTTTGACAACCAGTGTATGAAATATGATGTTTTGTTCCCCATATTTGCACTAGTGGCGAACTTTGATGCCTAGTTGTTGTAATATGTGTAATAGATGTAATAGCCTAGCGTATGTTGCTTGCTTATTTATTTCCTTGTTGTCTTTTTTATTTGTTTGCTTGTAGAGTTATAGTCAGTGCAGTTATTTTTCAGCGGTGTGCTAGTGGCCGCAATAACCTATTTCTAAAAACTAGGCCACAATAACCATGGGCAACATACGGACCGTTGACACCATGGTCCTGCTATCTGCTGTAGTGACCATGGGCCTCCTACGGGCCTTCTACGGGTCGTAGAATCAATGGGCCTTCTACGGGCCGTATGATCGATTGACCAAACATGGGCCATTAACGAACAGCATTATGGGCCGTAAACGGGCTAGAGTGGCAGTCGTTCGTTCATGGGCCGACCATAACGGACCTTTAAGAGGCCGACGAGTATAACGGGCTTAATTCCACCGACAGGCATAACGGGTCATTAATTGGCCATATTTGATGACGCTATGAAAACGTCACAATGGATTAACAGGCCACACACAGGCCGACTTTAACCACGGACTGAATTTGACCCAAAAGCAGCAAAGGCCAGTAACAGACCATAAGCAATCGAAGGCTACAAATCAGCCCAAGAATAAATGGGCCCTTAAAAGGCCGAAAGGTAACATGGGCTGGGAACGGCCCAATGGAGTAATGGGCCGTTAATGGGTATGAAGTGATATACTATTCATGATGGGCCAGTTTCATTCTGTGCCGTTAATGGGCCAAGAGTTACAAAGGGCCTCATATGGGCCGAAAGACGTCATGGGTCGTACATGGCCTGGAAGTTACAATGGACTGGAATCATATTGGACGGCCCAGATGAAGCTAGTGGGCCGAATTCATAAAGGCCATAATGAGACATGAGTTATCGGGCCTGAATGGGCTATATACGAGCATGTCGTTAGCAGGCTTTCGTTGGGTCGTCCCGTTATCCCTTGACCTAATCAAACGGGCGGCCTTTTTACCTGGATGGGCCACTACTGGGTCATGCCACGTGTCGACGTATCATTGGCGCCTACTGTCCATTGGTTGGTTGACATCTGTTTGCACGTGGAGCTGACACGTGGTTCCTTCGGCCAATGAGAATTTTACACATGGAAAATTCCCATTGGTCCTCACTGTTAGCAGGTTATCGAATCCAAAACCGGACCCAATAGCTTTACGTCAACCCCTTACGATGGATGTCTCGTGTCGGTTACCCTTGACGAAAGCACTTCCATGATGCGCCAGTTATCGTCATGGAAGTGAACACTTCTGTGATGATAATTTAGGTATTGTCATGGAACACTTGTACGACAACACAAGTATGAGCATCTTGATTCTGTCATAAAATCGTCATGGATGTACATGCATGACACAAAACGTGACCTACTATGATAAACACGTATTATCACGGAAGTGTTTTTTTGTAGTGTATATGTGGATGGTATATTAGTGATTGGAAATGATTTAGAATTTCTGGATAGCATAAAAGGATATTTGAATAAGAATTTTTTCAATGAAAGACCTCGGTGAAGCTGCTTATATATTGGGCATCTAGATCCATAGAGATAGATCAAGACGCTTAATAGGACTTTCACAAAGCACATACCTTGACAAAGTTTTAAAGAAATTCAAAATGGATCAGTCAAAGAAAGGGTTCTTGGCTATGTTACAAGGTGTGAAATTGAGTCAGACTCAATGCCCGACCAGTGTAGAAGATAGAGAGAAAATGAATGTCATTCCCTATGCCTCAGCCATAGGTTCTATCATGTATGTTATGCTGCATACCAGACCTAATGTATGCCTTGCCATAAGTTTGGCAGGGAGGTACCAAAGTAATCCAGGAATGGATCACTGGACAACGGTCAAGAACATCCTGAAGTACCTGAAAAGGACAAATGATATGTTTCTCGTTTATGGAAGTGATGAAGAGCTCATCGTAAAGGGTTACGTTGATGCTAGCTTCGACACAAATCCAGATGACTCTAAGTCACAGACCAGATACATATTTATTATGAATGGTGGAACTGTCAGTTGGTGTAGTTCCAAGCAGAGCGTCATGGCGGGATCTACGTGTGAAGCGGAGTACATAGCTTCTTCGGAAGGAGCACATGAAGGAGTCTGGATGAAGGAGTTCATATCCAACCTAGGTGTAATACCTAGTGCATCAGGTCCAATGATTATCTTTTGTGACAACATTGGAGCAATTGCCTTGGCGAAGGAATCCAGGTTTCACAAGAGAATAAAACACATCAAGAGACGCTTCAACTCCATTCGTGAAATGGTCAAGGATGGAGACATAGAAATTTGAAAAGTACATACAGATCTGACTGTTGCAGACCTATTGACTAAGACTCTTCCACGGGTAAAACAGGATTAGCACCAAGACTCCATGGGTGTTAGATTCATTACAATGCAATCTAGATTATTGACTCTAGTGCAAGTGGGAGACTGATGGAAATATGCCCAAGAGGCAATAATAAACTTGTTCTTATTTTATATTTCCTTATTCATGATAAAAGGTTTATTATTCATGCTAGAATGGTAATGACCGGAAACTTAATACATGTGTGAATACATTAACAAATACCGTGTCCCTAGTAAGCCTTTACTTGACTAGGTCGTTAATCAAAGACGGTTAAGGTTTCATAAACATGGACATGAGTTGTCATTTGATAATGGGATCACATTATTATGAGAATGATGTGATGGCCAAGACCCATCAATTAGCTTAGCATTTGATCGTATAGTTTATTGATATTGCTTTCATGTATGTCAAATAGACATTCCTTTGACTATGAGATCATGCAACTCCTGGATACCGTAGGAATACCTTGTGTGCTATCAAATGTCACAATGTAACTGGGTGATTATAAAGATGCTCTACAGGTATCTCCGAAGGTGTTTTGTTGGGTTGGCGTGAATCGAGATTAGGATTTGTCACTCCGAGTATCGGAGAGGTATCTCTGGGCCCTCTCGGTAATGCACATCATAATAAGCTTTGCAAGCAAATGACTAATGAGTTAGTCATGGGATGATGTATTACAGAACAAGTGAAGAGACTTGCCGGTAACGAGATTGAACTAGGTATAGAGATACTAACACATCGAATCTCGGGCAAGTAACATACCGACGAACAAAGGGAATTGTGTATGTTGTCATAACAGTTCGATCGATAAAGATTTTCGTAGAATATGTGGGAGCCAATATGGGCATCCAGGTTCCGCTATTAGTTATTGACCGGAGAAGCATCTCGGTAATGTCTACATAGTTCTTAAGCCCGTAGGGTCCGCAGGCTTAATGTTCGTTGACGATATAATATTATATGAGTTATGTGATTTGGTGACCAAATGTTATTCGGAGTCCCGGGTGAGATCACAGACATGACGAGGAGTCTCTAAATGGTCGATAGGTAAAGATTGATACATAGGACGATGGTATTTGGACACCGGAAGTGTTCCGGAGGACATCAAGTACTCATCGGGTCACCGGAAGGAGTTTCGGGCACCCCCGTGATACGTCTCCAACGTATTTATAATTTTTTATTATTCCATGCTATTATATTATCCTTCTAGGATGTTTTATGGGATTTATTATACACTTTTATATGATTTTTGGGACTAACCTATTAACCCATAGACGAGTGCCAGTTTCTGTTTTTCTCCTGTTTTAGGGTTTCGCAGAAAAGGAATATCAAATGGAGCCCAAATGACCTGAAATTCAATGGAGCTTATTTTTGGACCAGAAGAAGCCCAGGAAGTGCCGGAGGGGGACCAGAAGGTCCATGGTCTGCCCACGAGGGTGGGGGCGCGTGACCTTCCCCCCCCCCCTAGGACGCGCCCCCTACCTCGTGGATAGCCCGTAGACCCCCTTTGCTTGGCCCCGACTCCAACTCCTCCTATATATACTGAAACCTCCCGAAAATAACCTAGATCAGGACATCCGTCACCGAAAGCCTCTATAGCCACCGAAAACCAATCTAGACCCTGTTCCGGCACCCTGCCAGAGGGGGGAACCCTCACCGGTGGCCATCTTCATCATCTCTTCGCTCTCCATGACGAGGAGGGAGTAGTCCACCCTCGGGGCTGAGGGTATGTACCAGTAGCTATGTGTTTGATCTCTCTCTCTCTCTCTCTCTCTCTCTCTCTCTCTCTCTCTCTCTCTCTCGTGTTCTTGAGATGGCACGATCTTGATGTATCGCGAGCTTTGCTATTATAGTTGGATCTTATGATGCTTCTCCCCCTCTACTCTCTTGTAATGGATTGAGTTTTCCCTTTGAAGTTATCTTATTGGATTGAGTCTTTAAGGATTTGAGAACACTTGATGTATGTCTTGCATGTGCTTATCTGTGGTGACAATGGGATATCACGTGATTCATTTGATGTATGATTTGGTGATCAACTTGCGGGTTCTGTGACCTTGGGAGTCTATGCATAGGGGTTGGCACACGTTTCGCCTTGACTTTCCGGTGGAAACTTTGGGGCACTCTTTGAAGTTCTATGTGTTGGTTGAATAGATGTTTCTGAGATTGTGTGATGCATATCGTATAATCATGCCCACGGATACTTGAGGTGACAATGGGGTATCTAGGTGACATTAGGGTTTTGGTTGATTTGTATCTTAAGGTGTTATTCTAGTACGAACTCTATGATAGATTGAACGGAAAGAATAGCTTCGTGTTATTTTACTACGTACTCTTGAATAGATCGATCAGAAAGAATAACTTTGGGGTGGTTTCATACCCTACCATAATCTCTTCGTTTGTTCTCCGCTATTAGTTACTTTGGAGTGACTCTTTGTTGCATGTTGAGGGATACTTATATGATCCAATTATGTTATTATTGTTGAGAGAACTTACACTAGTGAAAGTATGAACCCTAGGCCTTATTTCCTATCATTGCACTACTGTTTATGCTCACGTTTACCACTTGCTACCTTGCTGTTTTTATATTTTCTTCTTACAAAACCAATATCTACCATCCATATTGCACTTGTATCACCATCTCTTCGCCGAACTAGTGCACCTATACAATTTATCATTGTATTGGGTGTGTTGGGGACACAAGAGACTCTTTGTTATTTGGTTGTAGGCTTGTTTGACAGAGACCATCTTCATCCTACGCCTCCCACGGATTGATAAACCTTAGGTCATCCACTTGAGGGAAATTTGCTACTGTCTTACAAACCTCTGCACTTGGAGGCCCAACAACGTCTACAAGAAGAAGGTTGTTTAGTAGACATCACCCTGACAAAAGATATGGGTCTTATGGGCCAAGAGGGGTAACACACCAGCCACCAGGGGCTGGTGCGCCCCTCCCCCCATATGGGCCGAACCAAGGGGAGAAGGAAAGAGGGGAATGATGTCTACATACGCTTCTACTCTTGTAGACTATGTTGGGCCTCCAAGCGCGGAGGTTTGTAGGACAGTAGCAATTTCCCTCAAGTGGATGACCTAAGGTTTATCGAACTCAGGGAAGTAGAGGTTGAAGATGGTCTCTCTCAAGCAACCCTGCAACTAAGATACAAGAAGTCTCTTGTGTCCCCAACACACCTAATACACTTGTTAGATGTATAGGTGCACTAGTTCGGCGAAGAGATGTTAAATGGCAAGTAATATGGATGGCAAAACAAAGTAATATAATTCTGTAATAAAAAGTGCAGCAAGCAAACAAGTGGTAAACGTGAGCACAAATGGTATTGCAATGGTGGAAACAAGGCCTAGGGATCATACTTTCACTAGTGGCAACTCCCAACAATATTAACATAATCGAATCACATGATATTTCCCATAAAACATGCAATGGAGACGCACCCGGAGGTCATTCCTTCGTGGTCAAGAGAGGACGAGAATTATGTAGGGCTACAAAAGCACACCTCAAAGTTCGTAGTTCTTAATCTAAGGATTTCCCAATGTCACCACGGCCATCCAAAGAGAGTCTCACAATCACCACAACATATCTAAAGGATAGTCAAAGACAAGCACCAAGAGACTCTCAATCTTCAATCAACACACAAGAGAGGAAATCACTCATGAAAATATTTTTCTAATCCATGTCCAATAGACCGCTGTCACCTTGGTCTCGGGGATTATACTAGATAAAGACAAGTGAGTACATCAATCCAATACATAGAGGAAGGGAAATATCATGGGATCACTCTAGATTAACATAGCCTATGATCACAACGAAGATCACATCATGGGAGAGAGAGATAACCACATAGCTACACGTACGAGCTCTCGGCCCCGGAGGAAACTACTCACGCATGGACATGGTGAGGAGGGGTTGATGATGCTGTTGATGGAGAGGTGCAGCCCCGCGAGGAGGAGACGGCCAGCGGCAGCCACGAAGGCGGCGGCGGCGGCCCTCGGGGCGGCGGCGGCCCTAGGGGGCAGCGGCTCCTTGGCCCCCCTTCTTCCTTGTGGATGGTGCTGCAATGTTGCTGGTCCTCCCCTCCAAGACGGCGGCTTGGGAGGAGGAAAATTCGTGGCCCTTGGTGACCTAGGTTTCCTCTCTTTATATCGACTCTCGGATTCCCGTCATCAGATTTCGGGCCTCAGTAAAACGGGCTTTACTCGGCCGTCCGGACTCCGATTTGGACGAATTTTATATCCAGAAGCATCGCCTCGAAATTCCCCACAACTTTTGCAACTAGACTTTTTCCGTTTGACGTCGTCTTCGGGACGGAACGTGACCATCTTTAAAAAACATTCTCAGACAGATTTCAGGAAAGTCAGAGTCCTACTCCAATATGACTCCTTTTGCGTTTTTGTCAATTTCCAAGTAATTCCTACACAATAAAGTGTAAAACAAGAACATTGTGCACTTTTGCAACCATTAATAGGTTAGTCCAAATATGATCAAAAGTGTATGGAAATGCATAAATATCATAGCAATATCACACAAAAAAAGGCATGGAGCAAGCAGAAATTATAGATACGTTTTGGACGTATCAACATCCACAAGCTTAATTCCTGCTCGTCCTCGAGTAGGTAAATGATAACAAGCATAATTTTTGTGGTGACATGCTATTAACCATATAAGAACTTTTCACAGTCACATGACAAGTGCTTACTGAGACAATGAGTCTATAGTAATTAAGTTGCCTCATGAGAATATCACAAAGAACTGAAAGTTTTACAATATGATACTGAAACACTCAATAGATTTGTAGTGAGCATGGTGTGCAAACATGACAAAGTGATACCTCGCTTGCCCCCTTTAGTGAAGCAAAACATAAATGCAGGGGCACCTCCAAGGTTTAAGTGACGACTAGATACAATGATTTCAGAATAAACGATATCATAATCATGCAAAAGACAATGGTACTTTGGGACAATGCACATTACACTCAAAATGACAATCATGCTCTCAATAATTGGTGCTTTAAAGAAGGTGGAGACTCTCGAACCGTGGCTTTTGTTGGCAAGGTTGAAAACCCGTGGTCGGAAACAAAAACTAAACATGTACCAGAGCTCTTGGTTTTAAAAACAGAGGTAATAATTATTTTTTAGAATATGCATATTTCGTCAACGAATGCTAGCAGATAACTCAATTACTTCTTGAGCTGGACAAGTTTCGAGGAACGGCTCCCGAATGAGGACGATCACATCCTCTTAATCTCCTTTGTTTATCACTGTCAAAGTTTTCTGATTTCTCATGAACAAAGCATGAAGAAGGGTTTGTTTGTTTGTATATTTTTTTAATGAGCCGGGCGCACTCTATGCTAGTTCCTTCTCGTATTATGGGTTTGCACATTAGACATGCAATCCCGGGGTGAAGCTTGTCCAACTTAAAAAGATCATGAATTAACTACTACTTCCTCATGAGCTAAAACAGAGGCACAAAAGAGAAATGCTTTTTTGAATAATTTCGAGATGGTACATGAAAGTCTTCGTTAGGAATGGCAGGTAAATACCATGTATAGGAAGGTATGGTGGACTCATATGGCATAACTGGTTTAAAGGATTTTGGATGCACAAGCAGTCAGTCCGCTTAGTACAGGCGAAGGTTAGCAAAAGACTGGGAGCGACCAACTAAAAGAGCAATGACAGTCATAATCATGCAGAGCGACAAAGCAACATTGAATCGGGCATGGAAGTTATATCGCTACTCAGAAATTAAAGATCATCAAGGCTTGATAGACTTTCTTTACAGTCTTAAATATGCGTGAGCATATGCCAAGTCAATCAAAATAAATTCTTGGAGGAAGATATCACTAAACCATACCACATCATAGGCAAACAAATCATGTTGGTACTTCAATAACACATTAAGAATCTCCCAGCTATTTGAGACTAACCATAAGAAAACATGAACTACTAGGCACCATTATGCACATAGCATTTTTATCAGAGACATATCAACCAGTGCAACAGAAGCAAACTCTCTTAACAACATAAGCATGATAACTAAAGAGAGTTCCAGCGACCAACTAAACAAAAGCTCTTTAAAAAGAAAAGCATGAAAACTAAGAGCTAAGCATGACAGTAGCAATTGAAAGACAAAGAACACACACGGCAATGATAGACATGAAAATTCTATGTTATGTTCTAGGTTGAAGTGGAGCGTGTTTCTCTTCCACACAAAGAAAGCTGAGTTCCAACTTGTTATGAACAACAAGCAAAGCTAAAGAAAACTAAAAGCAAGACGCTTCCAAGCATAGCACATAACACATGAAGTGATAAAAATATAGTGGAACGAAAGACGAACTGATAATGTTGATGGAGAAGGGGATGCACGGGGGCATCCCCAAGCTTATACGCTTGAGTCTTCTTGAATATTTCTTGGGGGTGCTTGGGGGCATCCCCAAGCTTGAGCGTTTGACACTCCTGAATCTTTTTATCATCTTCCCTCGCACACTTGAAAACTCCCTTCATACATAACTCATCATAATCTGATTAGCGAGGTTAGTACCCATAATAAAATAATTTTTTCCTTGCTGGAAATAAGGATATTCTTGAAGATCTACTGTTTCTCAAGATTGCCAAAAGTTTTTTGCAAAGAAAAAGCAAGCTCAAGGTTTGCAAAATGATGGAAAGGCAAAACAGGACAGAATCTGTGAAAAACAGACTAGCAGGTAGTAAATAATTTTTTCGGGGCACTTGTGCAACTCAAATCAAAAAACTCAGAACAGACGCCCGAAAGCCAATTGTATAGAGCACGCTGTCGAAAAACTTCAGACCAAAAAGGTGATCTGGTGATTTTATACGAATTTTTCTGTCCAAGGACAGAATCTGTTTCCTGGACAGCACGTCACAACTTTTGAACTTTCTTGCAATCAGAGGCTAAACTTGGCACAAAGCTGAAAAATAAAGATACAATGATGTTGCTAAAGTAGTAACAAACATCAAGACCACTAAAACTGAAAGCAAAGATAACAAGGGTTGTCTCCCTAGAGCTCTTTCTTTATAGCCATAAAGATAGGCTTAAGACTTTAATGATGCTCTCGTAGGAATAAGAGCTGAAGAACAAAAGAGAGCATCAAGAAGCAAATACCAAACACATTTAAGCCTAACATGCTTCCTATGCATAGGAATATTGCAATAGAATAATTCATTGAAGCACAAAGCAATAAGCATAGGAAGACAAAACAAGCATAACTTCAAAATATTCACCATAAAGAGAGGAAACTTCTTATATTAAGGTATTTAGAACCAAGTCTCCCTCTCTCATTATAAATTTCAGTGGCATCATGGATGAACTCAACAATATAAGCATCACATAAAGCATTGTTACCATGATCCACATGCAAAAAGGTACTCTTACTCTCCATATAAGCATCTTTGGGGAGCCCATGGTTAGAACTTTTTAGCATTAACGTTTTCAGTCTCCCCCAAGCTTGAGCTACGCTCTCTCCGTCACGAGACCTAAAGTTATAGATATAGTTCCTGTCTCGATGAATTTCATGAAGAGGATAAAACTTAGTATAAAAGAGAGACATAAGCTCTTGCCAATCAAGCAAGTGCGAGTTATCGAGAAGCTTATACCAATCTGAAGCTTTATCTATAAGTGATACGGCGAACAATTTCCTCATGACAAACTCCATTGATACACCTGCAAGCTTAAATAATGAACATAGTTGTGACAGATATAGCAAGTGTTCACCGGGATGTCTGTCTCCTGCATAACGATTAGCCAAAATATAATCGATAATACCAGCCGGTATTTTATAGGGCACAATTTCAGTAGGAGGAGGAGCAACCACCACAGGTGTGGGGCGTCTTCCCACAACCAACGAACTAAGAATGTGTTTTTCCATAAACATAACTAGTGAAATAAAAACAAGAAACAAAAAGATTTAATTGCAAGATCTAAAGATATACTTTCAAGCACTCACTTCCCCGGCAACGGCGCCAGAAATAGCTTGATGTCTACACACGCTTCTACTCTTGTAGACTATGTTGGGCCTCCAAGCGCAGAGGTTTGTAGGACAGTAGCAATTTCCCTCAAGTGGATGACCTAAGGTTTATCAAACTCAGGGAAGTAGGTCGAAGATGGTCTCTCTCAAGCAACCCTGCAACTAAGATACAAGAAGTCACTTGTGTCCCCAACACACCTAATACATTTGTTAGATGTATAGGTGCACTAGTTCGGCGAAGAGATGTTAAATGACAAGTAATATGGATGGCAAAACAAAGTAATATAATTCTGTAATAAAAAGTGCAGCAAGCAAACAAGTGGTAAACGTGAGCACAAATGGTATTGCAATGGTGGAAATAAGGCCTAGGGATCATACTTTCACTAGTGGCAACTCCCAACAATATTAACATAATCGAATCACATGATATTTCCCATAAAACATGCAATGGAGACGCACCCGGAGGTCATTCCTTCGTGGTCAAGAGAGGACGAGAATTATGTAGGGCTACAAAAGCACACCTCAAAGTTTGTAGTTCTTAATCTAAGGATTTCCCAATGTCACCGCGGCCATCCAAAGAGAGTCCCACAATCACCACAACATATCTAAAGGATAGTCAAAGACAATCATCAAGAGACTCTCAATCTTCAATCAACACACAAGAGAGGAAATCACTCATGAAAATATTTTTCTAATCCATGTCCAATAGACCGCTGTCACCTTGGTCTCGGGGATTATACTAGATAAAGACAAGTGAGTACATCAATCCAATACATAGAGGAAGGGGAAATATCATGGGATCACCCTAGATTAACATAGCCTATGATCACAACGAAGATCACATCATGGGAGAGAGAGATAACCACATAGCTACACGTACGAGCCCTCGGCCCCGGAGGAAACTACTCACGCATGGACATGGTGAGGAGGGGGTTGATGATGGTGTTGATGGAGAGGTGCAGCCCCGCGAGGAGGAGACGGCCGGCGGCAGCCACGGAGGCGGCGGCGGCGGCCCTTGGGGGCGCGGTGGTGGCGGCGGCCCTAGGGGGCGGCGGCGGCGACCCTAGGGGGCGGCGGCGGCCCTCGGGGCGGCGGCGGCCCTAGGGGGCAGCGGCTCCTTGGCCCCCCTTCTTCCTTCTGGATGGTGCTGCAATGGTGCTGGTCCTTCCCTCCAAGACGGCGGCTTGGGAGGAGGAAAATTCGTGGCCCTTGGTGACCTAGGTTTCCTCTCTTTATATAGACTCTCGGATTCCCGTCATCAGATTTTGGGCCTCAGTAAAACGGGATTTACTCGGCCGTCCGGACTCTGATTTGGACTAATTTTATATCCAGAAGCATCGCCTCGAAATTCCCCACAACTTTCGCAACTAGACTTTTTCCGTTTGACGTCGTCTTCGAGCCGGAACGTGAACATCTTTAAAAAACGTTCTCAGACAGATTTCAAGAAAGTCAGAGTCCTACTCCAATACGACTCCTTTTGCGTTTTTGTCAATTTCCAAGTAATTCCTACACAATAAAGTGTAAAACAAGAACATTGTGCACTTTTGTAACCATTAGTAGGTTAGTCCAAATATGATCAAAAGTGTATGGAAGTGCATAAATATCATAGCAATATCACACAAAAAAGGCATGGAGCAAGCAGAAATTATAGATACGTTTTGGACGTATCAGGGAAGAGAAAAGAATGGGGGGATTCGGCCTCCCCCTTCCCTTTCTCCCCTCCTATTTCCTTCCCCCTCCCGCATATATGGCAGGGGGCGCGCGCCTAAGGGGAGCCCAAGTAGGACTCAGTCCTACTTGGGGGGCCTCCTGGCCTCTCCCCTCCCCTCCCACCTATATATATGTGGGAGAGGGGCGCCTAGAGCACACCAGACAATTGCTTAGCCGTGTGCAGCACCCCCCTCCGTAGTTTACACCCCCGGTCATATTTTCGTAGTGCTTAGGCGAAGCCGTGCAGAGATCACTTCACCATCACCGTCACCATGCCATCATGCTGACGGAACTCATCTACTACCTCGATGTCTTGCTGGATCAAGAAGGCGAGGGACGTCATCGAGTTGAACGTGTGCAGAACGCGGAGGTGTCGTGCGTTCGGTACTTGATCGGTTGAGGTGCGAAGAAGTTCGACTACATCAACTGCATTGTGAAACGCTTCCGCTTACGGTCTACGAGGGTACGTAGACACACTCTCCCCCTCGTTGATATGCATATCCATGGATATATCATTGCGTGTGCACAGATTTTTTTTGCTTTCCATGCAACATTTCCCAACAACAAGCTGGAGTAGGATTTTACCTCGTTGGTGAGGGGCCGAATCTGGGTAAACTCGTGTCTCTCGTCTCGCTCAACCCCTTTAAGCTAATAACCTTGACCATGGCCTCACACCTAAGTCATTTCACAGGGGCATCTGCCGTGACAAAACCATGATAGTTGGCACCCACCGTGGGGCTCGACCATGGTGGTTTCGAGTTCTTGAAGGGCACTTTCACAGGGCTCGAGGGATACATCATCAGCAAGATGACCAAGAGTCGCCGCGGCTAGCTCTACGTCGACGATGCTGGCTGGGGCCCCTAGGCCGACTCAGTCGAGTATGGGTACCGGGTCCCCTTCGACGGAATCAGCGTCTTCATTGGCAAGATCAGCAACTCCATACCCGAGCAGGACATCTTTCCCGACCTCTTCGAGTCGGCTCGGTGCATGCAACCCGCCCGGTGTCAACCCGATCGGAAGCATGTTTTCGTCGGCTTCACACAAGGCTTGGAGCTTGCGGAAAATTTTGCATCTCGTGAGGAAACTCTTATTTATTCATATAATGAGTCCACCGGAGAGACAGAATCAACCTACCGGCTTCAAGACAGCAGGCTCGAGGGCTATTACGATGGTAACAACATTCTGGAACCTTATGAGCCACCGAGCAGGGCCGCTATCTTTATGGATGGAATTTAAACCGATGGTAAATTCATCGATAACTGCTGCTATGACGTCCAATTCAACTGTTGCCAGCGATGGCAAGAGCGAGCGGGTCAGCACGGCCACCGACTCAAGTCTTATCTAAACTATTGAACACTCTGATAACTCTATTAGCAACAGAAGTGACTCTGGTGAATCAAGTACATCATAATGCAGAAGTAGCAAAGCTATGAGACAAGGTAGCCAAGGCTCAAGAGGATATTAATGCAGAAAACGTCATGATGGCAACAGAACGGAGGCTGAGTCGTAGCGGGTAAGAGCAGAAGCCTTCCGTTTAAATTTAGATCAGAATGCATCCAATGATGTTCTTTAGAGGAGATATCAGAGTCGCCTTCCTTCGCAATTTGAGGGATGAAATATGTTTAATACGCCTGGAGCATGAACGAGTAACTCGCCTGGCATGACCCAAGATGTTGAGGCGCCAGGGGCCGGGGCGACGGTCCAACCTCATCTGCTTGACCCGCCTCGTAGGGATCCAACCCCACCCCAACGGGTTCCAACACCCGTCGGCCATTACTCTAACCCGATGGATAATATGATAGCGGCGGCCTCGCGGTTGGCGGCTATTTCGATTATAGGTGAGTCACCGGTCGCGGTAGAGACCGGAAACAGAGTGGATCTTCTTCAGACGACGGTGACACAACTGGCGGCTTATTCGTACAGCAATGATCGTGTTCATTCAACCCCTCAACTGAGTCGAAATTACAACAAGCTTGTTGAGTCGCCCGCAATCTCCAGCAATGAGCGGCGTCGTAACCCACCACGCAATGATAACCCGCCCCGAGAGGATAACCCGCCCCGTAATGTTGATCTGCTAGTCAATGCTCAAGCCATTGTGGACAACACCAGGGCCCGACGTGAGATGGAAGCGTCGGCCCAACAGGGGGCTTACCAGCAGCCTTCGCTGACTCCTTTAGTATCAATAGAAGCTAAGATGACCTCCAGAACTGTGGGGTGTCGTGTTTAGCACCGGCTCTGCGCAATTAGCGTTTGCCCAAGGATTTTAAAGGCCCTCATAAGGTACCTAACTATACATCTGACCCCCCC
>LR738710.1:114632240-114727727 GCA_902687465.1 Secale cereale
CCCCCCCCCGAGGCTTGGATTGAGAGTTATGAATTAGCCATGGAGATGTTGGATGTTAATGATGCGGTGTGTGCTAAATACTTCACTATGATGTTGGATGGGCCAGCACGTACGTGGTTAAAGGGTTTGCCTACAAACTGAATCAACTCATGGGCGGAGTTGAAAGCACGTTTTATCAAAAAAATCAAGGGATTTGTAAGCAGCCTATGATGATCATCGACCTGGCCAACTGTGTGCAACGGGAGGATGAGTCAGCCCACCATTGGGTCTGCCGGGTTTCAGCTATTATCCACTCATCTGATAGCATTGCAGCGGGTTCAGCTATCCTGGTCCTGGAGAAGAACTGTCATTTTGAACCCCTTAAGTTGAAGCTTGGGCTGCTTAAGAGACACTGTAATGATATGGGAGAGCTCGTGGTGGCTCTCATCAAGTATGCCGACTCTGATTCCACTAAGGATCATGGATCTGATGATGAAAAATCCAACAAGAGAAAGAAGAGTACTAATGGTAAAGAGCAGTAGCACCACATATTAGGACACGATGGCAATGGTGAGGGCAATGGTGGAAAGCGCGGCACCCCGGAGGCGGGTCAGATTTTGTAGCTAACATCAATGCTCAATATAAAAATCAGCGTCGTCAGAACAACATGCAGGTTGGAGGACCAACATTTAACCTTGAAGCAACCCTCAATGACCCTTCTCCGAAGCATAGTTTGCCTGGTCAACCGTCAACTCATGCCTATAAAGATTATTTCATAATGAAGTAATGAAGGAATTATAACCCAGGTCACGGTAACAACATTGGGTCACATTTTGGGTCTGGATCCGGGTCTCAAGGGCCTGGTTTTGGCAGTGGCAGCTCAAGTTCCGGTTTTCAAGGTCAAGGCAACTAGGGTGGTTATAATCAGCAATCTGGTCAGGGAAACCAGCAGCAAAATAATCAGTCAGGATATCAAAGCAATCCAAAGCAGCTCAATGGTGGCTAATATCATGTATTCACTACGAGTCTCTATAAGCGATATCTAAAGGTTCACAAGCACGCGGTCAGTAAGGTTGAGCTGGCAGTACCTCGGTATTTACGGTGTTCATAGCATCCAATCACGTGGAGTAGAGAAGATCACCCACCCCGTGTTGAGAATCCGGGTCAGCTTGCGTTGGTGGTAGCCCCTCGGGTTGGGGTTATAAATTCACTAAAGACTCATGGATGGCGGCAGTAGCATTAATATTCTTTATTATGAAACTTTTCATAGGATGAATCTAACTGATATGGATCTTAAGCCGTCATCTACAGTTTTTCATGGTGTGGTACCTGGTAAGTCAGCATACCCGGTGGGGAAGATTGCTTTGGAAGTGGCCTTTGATGATGACTATGATTACAGAGCAGAGACATGTTATGGTTTGAGGTGGTTAAAATCATGAGCCCTTGTCATGCCTTGTTTGGGCAGCCGACTTACGCCAAATTTATGGCGCAGCCATGTTATGTTTACTTGTAGCTTAAAATGCCAGGGCGTAAGGGCACGATTACAGTCCATGGCGATCGACGAGTTGCGTTGGAATGTGGGGAAGGAGATGCAGCATATGCTAAGTTGGCTTGTGCCATGGAGGAGCTTCAATTTTGTACAGATAAGGTTGACCCAGCTGATATGTCTCCTTTTAAGAAACCGACAACTTAGCAAGATCCTTTGTTAATGTTTAAGTCAGCTCATGACACTAAGCAGGTTGACTTTGTCCCAGGCGACTCATCTTAGCAGTTCACCATCAGGGCTAACATGGAACGAAATAGGAAAGAGCGCTCATCGAGTTCATCCGTGAGAATCGGGACATCTTTGCATGGAATCCTTCAGACATGCCGGTTGTACCGAGATAACTTGTTGAGCACACTCTTAATGTTAATCCTAAGTATAAGCCGGTGAAGCAGTTCCTTTGCCATTTTAATGAAGAAAGACGTAAGGCTATTGGAGAAGAGGTGGCCCGGCTCTTGCAGCTGGGTTCATCGTAGAAGTTCTTCACCCTGAGTGGTTGGCTAACCCTGTGCTGGTGCTTAATAAAAATGGCACCTGGTGTATGTATGTGTATTATACATACCTCAATAAAGCTTGTCCAGTCGATCTTTTTGCTCTTCCTCGTATTGATCAGATCATAGATTCCACGGCGGGTTGTGAGCGTCTGTGTTTTCTCGATGCTTATTCTGGTTATCATCAGATTAAAATGGCAATCAAAGATCAAGAGAAGATGCCGTTCGTTACACCTTTTGGGTTTCCTGCTATGTTTCTATGCCTTTTGGGCTCTAGAGTGCCCAGGCGACTTATCAGCGTTGTGTTCAAAATTGCCTTCACAATCAGATTGGACGTAATGTACATGCTTATATGGATTATATTGTGGTCAAATCCAGGAAGAAGGAGACTCTGTTAGATGATTTAAAGGAGACCTTTTATAATCTTCGGATCTATAAAATGATGCTTAACCGGGCCAAGTGTGTTTTTTGTGTACCTGCAGGCAAGCTTTTGGGGTTTTTGGTCTCAGAGAGGGGAATTGAAGCTAACCCAGGGAAGGTCAAGGCTATCACTTCATTGGCTAAGGCAGCGTGTGTTAATGATGTCCAGCGCCTGGCGGGTCGTATCGCTGCTTTGAGCTAGTTCATAAGCCATCTGGGTGAGAAGGCAATTCCTTTATACCAGATGATGAAGAAAACAAATCACTTTGTCTGGAGTGATGCGGATAATGAGGTGTTCGAGGCACTCAAAAAGCAGCTAGCTGAGCCGCCCGTCCTTGCGGCTCATAAAGAACCCTTGCTCCTACATGTGGCGGCTAACAGTAGGGCTGTCAGTGTGGAAATTGTGGTGGAACGCAAGGAGATAGGTAAAGATGTCAGGACCCCGATCCTAAGTCACACCGATCTAGCTTGTAACACATCATATCACTTTGCGGCCTCACGCGCAGTATCCCCACGGGTGCCACCTTACCTGGCCCTGGACCGTTTGCGCATTTTGGCACACATATATGATAGTGTCGTTAGCATCCATATGACAGAGAACCCGGGCCCACATGGCTAGTTATAAACCAACAGTGGCACTAACTTACAGAGACAGGCATCCATGACCCAGCAACGAACGTGTCGGTCATCAACGTATGAACCCAAGTCGTAGCAAGCTACAAGGACTTAAAGGAACAATGTGTGACATTTCCCCTAAGGGACAGACACAGGAACGAAGAAGGACACATGCCGGCCAGCCTACGTGTTCCGGAGCAGTAGCAAGCTACCAAGGCTCAGTGGAAGCACTTGGAGGCATTTCCCTGTAAGATAGGCTACCAAGGGTAAACAACTAGGTGTCGGATCCCACTCATACCAAGCATTTCAATAACATACACACAATATGCTCAATATGTGCAAATGCAACATTGCATCACAACAGAACTCTATGACTGAAAGTACTTAATTTAAGAGGCTCCGAAGAGCCACACATAACATATCCATACAGATAGGGGCACATGACCGAACACTCAAGTCATACAAGCATACAAGCACAAGCGGAAGCTAACTTGTATGAGTACAGACAACTTAGAAAGAAAACAGGCTTGGTGTAGCCTGACTATCTACAAGGCCCTTCACAAGCTCAGGATCACCGTCTGGGTAGCAAGCTACTCATCGGCGTCAACGTCTATGTAGAACCCATCAGAGGGGGCGGGTTTCTCCTCTGCAACAGTTACTAAGCAAACATGAGTACAAAGGTACTCAACAAGACTTACATCAGATCCTACCATACATGCATCATTATCAACAAGGGTAGTGGAGTTTGTTGCAGCAAGCCAGCTTTAACTCTTGGCTAACCTATACTACAACTCTCAGTAGTTTGCAAAGATGATACTACGCACACGAGTCCACTACTCACCACAACAATACACTACCGTGGATCCTCTCCTATCATCCTACGGAAGGGCCATCCACGACACTCACACTTGTCTTGAGACTTTTAGGAGTAACCATTAACTTGTCTATGAACTGTATAAGCAACCAAGTGGACCTTAACCGCGAACAACAGCTATTCAAATAGATTGGTAACCCTGCAGGGGTGTACTTCTTCACACAAGCTTCCACCACTTATCGCCGTTTACTCGGCGTGTACTCGGCAACCTTCAAGTGGAAGCCCTACGAGGGTGTCGGCCATGACCTGACTAACCACACAAGTCCCTAGTCCAGGTTTATTGCCTATTTGGGTTCCATCCATGGGGAGATCCGGCCGGGGTGTCACTCACGGCCCCAAACGATGTGTACAGGGTTCTTGCGTCACCAAACGGGCGACCGGTACACCGTGCCACGTACCTGCCGCATCACAGCCCACCCCGAGGGTCAGCGCTGCGCACGACCACCAGTATACTACAAACACCAGAAACTAGTTGCAACTCCTGGACATAGGACAAGGGCAGTTAATAAGTCGAGAGAGCTTGGAGCACCCGGAGCCCAATGCGTGGTAGTAGCTGATCTTGAATGACACATACATTTCTCAGATCCTATGGACGGTTCCAATGAAACAACCCACCATGTACTCCTACATGGCCTTTCATCGATACCTTTACCAAAACATATTCCACACTTCACTCTCAGTACCAGACATGATCATTTCACTCTGATCCATCACCCAGATGAACCATACCTGACTCAACTCTAAGCATAGCAGGCAGCATAAATAAATAGCATGGTAGGAAACACATCACATGGCTCAATCAACTCCTACACATGCTAGTGGGTTTCAACTATTTACAGTGGCAATGACAGGTCATGCAAAGGAATGGGGTTCAATTACCGTAGCAAATAGCAGTTCACACATTGTTGAATTAACGCAGTAAAGGAGAGCAGAAGCGAGAAGATGGATTTGTAATGGAATGATCAATGGGTTGCTTGCCTGACAGATTGGTTGTCACGTACTACTCTTCAGTTGGATACGCAGATGTATCCTCAGAAGCAGACCCTATCACGGAGAACACCGGTAATACAACCAATACACAACCAAATGCAACAATATGATGCATGCTCATCACATGGCAAGATGGATGTGTTTTGGGCTAATGCAACTATAAACAGAAAGGTTTGAGCTTATTTGAATCAAAGATTCAAATCATGCCCAAGCAATTATTATTTAAAGTGCATTATCATGTTTTGATGTGAACAGCAAGGTTAACTTGCTCAAACATGCACGAAACCAGTACCAATGGAAAGATTGGATTTTTTTGATAATTTTTCATATATAAATCTTTTCCATCTGAGCTACTGTTGAATTTATATAAATTTTAGAAGTTAGGGTATTTTCTGAAAATAAATAAATCATTTCTGATTTATTTAAATCACATAAAACACTTACTGCGTCAGCATGACCTCATGATGACGTGAGCAGGTCAACAGAGCTGGACCAGTCAAACCTGACGTGTGGGGTCCACACGTCAGTCTAACAGAGTTAACTAACAAGGTTAATTTAAACTAACTACTAATTAGCAGGGTCGGGCCCACATGTCAGTGGGTGAGCTAATTAGCAGAATTAACTTAACACTAACTAATCCTAAACTAACACGGTCAACGGCTGGGCCCACATGTTAGTGGCACAAGGGGAGGTCAAACCCCTTGGTCAGCGGGTCAAACCCGCCGGCGGCTAGTCGCCGGCGAGGCCAGACGCGGCGAAGCGCCTCGGGTTTGGCTCTCCGGCAACCAAAACAACGGCGAAGAGGGGCTGCGTGATGCGGACGCTCTTCCGCACCGAGTGGTGGCCGTGGCGTGGCCTGAGGACGGCCAGAACGTCGCCGAGGACGATGTTGGCGGTGGCCGGAGCTCGGGTGAGCTCGGGATCGACGCTGCGGTGGCCGTGGGGGCACGGGGTTAGCTCCTACGGGGCCTACGCGGTGCGGTGAAGCTAGTGGGCACGACGGCCGGGCCGTTAGCTGGCCGGAGACACGTCGGCGGCGAGCGTGTGCGGCGGCGCATGCGGGCGAGCTAGGTGCAGTCGCTATGGTGCATGGGAGCGAGAACGGAGATGCTGGGGAGGGGCAGGAGCTCACGATGGTTGCAGCGAGCTAGACGACGGGCTCGGGGACGAAATGGTGTGGTGGCGACGGCGAAGGGGATCTCCGGCAGCCGAAGGTTGAAGAGGACATCGACGGTGGCGGAGTAGAGCGTGCGAGCGCTCGGGGCTCGGCCTGCTCGACGTAGCGGACGGCGGCGGAGCTCACGGACTTGACGGGGCGGCGCGAGGGCGACGGTGGATGTGGTTACGACGGCGGTGAGCTCGCGGGCGCGTCGGCCATGGCGAGGAGACGGCAAGGGAGAGGGGCAGGGGAGAAGTGAGACGTCCAGAGGGTTCGGGCGATGATGTGGAGGCGAACCAGGCATCGTGGAGGCGGGGGAGTGAAGCAGGGCGGCGAGCAACTACGCGGCGCCTGCAGGCTCGCTGGCATGCTCCTTTCTGCCTACCTGGCGAGAGGAAGCAGCTGCGTGGAGCGGCTGCTGGGCTGGGCCGGCCAGGTGGGCCGCCAGGTGGGCCGCCAGGTAAGTCTCTCTCTCCTCTCTTTTCTATTTAGTTTTTGTCTTGTTTTCTTTTGCAACTGTGTTGAATTAATAAAAATGCTAGAACATTTTTATAAATCATGAAACTAACCATGTCCACTGTATATAAAATAAACTACATGGAACATTTCAGTTTATGATTACTTGGGCATTTAAAATATTGTATAGCATTTAAATGCCCAAATGCAAATACAATATGATTTAATCCAGTGACCTTAGGATGTCCTAGAAAATTGTGCACCATTTTTGTCAAAGGTTTAATACCAAGGCAAAGATGATGAACATTTTTGAAGGGCATTTTGGGTACACTGGAAAAGATTTTATTAAACCCTAGTTGGAAGAAGAGGGGTGTTGGGGTTTCTGTCATCCCCATTGCAAGTTTCTGGAAAAGTTAAACATGATGCACACTATCAGGGATATAACTAGCAGGTATAAACCGGCTAAGGAGATCCAGATTATGGTAATGTACCTGTGTAGTTAAAAACTCAGTAGAGGTTACGGCCCATGAAGGCTTAGGGCCCATGTGTAAAGTTTACGGTTTGTAAACCGTCCTATCATGTAACTTGAGACACAAGGAAGAAAGAGTAGAGACCAAGGCGGACACAATTATGAGCCGACCTCGAGACTCTGTAAACCGGACCGGGCGTTGCCTCCTATATAAAGGGACGACCCGGCGACGGTTCAAGGACAGGCAAGCAATCTTCTCCTTGTTCATCGACGCCCAAGCAATACCAAACCAAACTAGACGTAGGCTTTTACCTTCATCGAAGGGGTCGAACTAGTATAAACCCTCTGTGTCCTTTGTGTGCTTTTAACCTCTTCAAGCTAACCCGTGCGATGGTTCCACTACTAAGTCCGTTAAACCGGACATCTGTCGTGTTAATTCCACGACAGTTGGCGCCCACCATGGGGCCTCCGCACGATGGTTTCGAGTTCTTGAAGGGCAACTTTGAAGGACTCAAGGGCTACGCGGTCGGCCGGATGACCAAGAGTCGCCGCGGCCGGATCTACATCGACGATGCAGGCTGGGGCCCGGAGGCCGATTCAATCGAATACGGGTACTGGGTTCCCTTCGGCGGCATCCACGTCTTCATCGGCAAGATTGGTGAACTGGGACCTGAGCCGGACATCTTCTCTGACATCATCGAGCTAGCTCAGTGTGCGAGATCAGCCCGGATTCAGCCTGCCATGAAGCGCGTGTTCGTTGGAGCAATACATGGAGTCCAAGACGAGGACGGATCGGATCCTGGTGGTGAGACGATTGTCTACTCCGACGATGAATCCTCATCCGGAGAGACTGAATCCTTGTATCTATTGCGGGACGGCCGATCCGAGGGTGTGTCCGATGGGGATAGTATTCCGGACCCCTTTGATCTGCCAAACCGGGTGGTTGTCTTTATGGCCGGATCACAATTTACGCCACAACCCACGGTGACCGGGGCGTTCACAGCTGGGGCAGGGGGGAGCGGCCCAGCTCCCTCGTCCTCTGACGCTCTAGCCGCCTTGATAGAGGAATTGACAACACGGGTAGTAGCAGTGGTGGCTCCTGCTGACAAGGCGCAGCACGATGCAGAAATCCTTCAGCTGAAGGGCCGGATCGAACAAGCTAGAGAGGATTTAAATGCAGAGAAGGCTATGATAGCAACAAGGTAGGCGGAGCTAGATTCTCAGGCTTTCCAGCTCAGGATGGATCAGGCCTCTGCGCAGGGAGTAAGGAATAGAAGGTATCAGTCTCGTCTACCTCCGGTCTATGAGGCGATGAATCTCTTCAGGACGCCAGGAGCGGGAGCCAGCAATAATCCGGAGGTAAACCGGAGGGGAGCCCCAGTGACAGGCGAACCGGTTCGACGGCCCACTGCGGAGCAAGATCGACGGATTATGCCCACGCCTCACATCGCCACTCCTCCGGGCCACTACTCAAACCCCCTGGAGAACATTGTCGCCGCCGCTTCACGCCTGGCCGATTTACCCATTGAGGGGACATCCCCCGTGGCGATGGAAGCACGCAGGGTCAAGGATCTGCTCAACACAGCATTGACATAGCAGCAGGCATACTCCTACAGCAGGGAGAGGCTTCACTCAACACCCTGCCACAGCCGGAGTTATACTAGGCATTGGGATGAACCGGAGGTGTCCAGTAGTGAACGGAGGCGACACCGTCATAGATAGGATAATCCGGAGGGCGTAGAAGCGCAAGCCCAAGAGGCGGTAAACCGGGCCAGACCTGCGGCCCGCGAGGACATCCGCCAAACGATGCCGGTTCATACAACCACAGCAGAGACGGGAGTCACGACGAGTTCCTTTGGGGTGCAGTGTCTTATTCCCGCTTTACGAAGCGTAAGGTTACCCAAGGATTTCAAGGGTCCACGTAAGGTGCCTAACTACATAGCAGATTTGGCTCTTGAGGATTGGATTGAGAGCTATGAGATGGCTATGGAGATGCTGGACGTGGATGAAGCGGCTTGCGCAAAATATTTTACCATGATGCTTGAGGGTACAGCCCGGACCTGGTTAAAGGGTTTACCTCCTAACTCCGTCGGATCATGGGGGGAGCTGCGCCGCCAGTTTATTAAAAAATTCAAGGACACGTGCAAACAGCCAATGTCAGTGGTGGACCTAGCGGCATGTATACAAGGAGAGAAGGAGCCTACGAGTGCATGGGTGCGGCGAGTGTCAGAAATCTTGCACTTTTCGAACGGTATCAGCCCGAGTACGGCGATAGTAACACTGGAAAACAATTGCCGGTTTGAGTCTCTGAAGTTGAAGCTGGGACGGCTCAAACGGGATTGTAATGACATGGGAACTCTCATGAGCGCTTTGGTAAAGTATGGGGACTCCGACAACACTAAGTATCCAGAAGCAGATGGAGATAAATCCGGAAAAACAAATAAACCTGGTAAACCGGTGCAGGCTAATCCGGTCGGAACAAGTTTCAACAGTAAGCGAAAGGCAGAAGGTGGTTCTGATTTTGTGGCCAATACCAAAGTTCAAGGAAGCTTTCAGCGTAATAAGGGTAAACCGCCTCCACAAATCGGAGGAGGGTTCATTAATTGGGAGCGACAATTAAACGAGCCTTGCCCGAAACATGGCACAGAGGAACGTCCAGCTAAACATACCTGGGGAGAATGCCGGGTCATGATGGAGGCCATGAACCGGGCCAGATCCAACAACGGACCATCAGGCGGCGGTTCAGGCTCCGGGTTTCATGGTCCGGGTCATCAGGGTAATGGCTCCGGATCAGGATATCATGGCAACAACAATGGTTACAATAACCAAGGCAATCATCAGTATGGTCAGGGCAGTTACAATAACCAAGGCAACCATCAGTATGGTCAGGGCGGTTACAATAGCCAAAACAACCAACAGCAGGGCCAGGATAATCACAACAATCAAGGCAATCAGCAGCGTCAGCAGCAGCAGCAATCCGGATATCAAAGTAATCCGAAGGAGCTGAGTAGTGGACAGTATCATGTGTTCACTACGAGTTTGTGCAAACGAGATCAAAAGGTCTTAAAGCGGGTGGTCCACACGGTTGAACTAGCAACACCACGATTCTTGCGCTGGTCGGAACAACCTATTGTGTGGAGCAGAGAGGATCACCCGCCGCGGGTTGATAATCCGGGCCAATTTATAATGCCCAGGATGAAACTATATCTCCTACGTGTCGAGGCACGACTTAGAGACATAACCCCATGCTGGAATGATCGCAAGTCTGGTATCTTTGCACAACTCATGTAAAAGATGGGGATGGAAAACATAAAATAGTTGGCTTACACTCGTCACGTCACACAAATACAATACATGTCTCAATCATCATCCAATAAAACATCACAGCCCTCTAAGGGTAAAATCCAAATGACAAGATACCAAACATAATTTAAATCCACAGGTCGGATCGAATCCTAGTAGAAGTATCCACTACTGATCATCAGGATAACGGACATAGTATCGACTACGCTCCTCGTCATACTCCCAGTCTAGCTCGGTGCCATCACCTGGATAGCTCACCATCGGACCTGCATCTGGTGTGGTGAAGTAACTGTGAGCCACAGAGGACTCAGCAATCCCGTTCCCGGGTAACAAGACTATTTAAGCCTTGGGAGATGATAAGGCTGAAGAAAAGAATAAGTGTGTGCAGCAGCAACTAGCACTAGCTTACGTGAAGGAGTGCGAGAAGAGAAGTGCCTCGGTCGAGAGGTGATCACGAAGTGATCCTAGCTAAAGCTCAACAAACATAACCCCACCGTGTCCAACTCCCAAATCCCTATTCGGAAATTGACAGTCATGGTACACACGCTGGTAGTGTATTAGAACAATGTGTCAAGTTATCTACAACCGGATATTAACAAGCTCCCATCTGCCACATAACCGCGGGCACGGCTTTCGAAAGTTCATAACCCTGCAGGGGTGTTCCAACTTGGCCCATTACAAGCCCACGATCCGCGGAGTCGCAACTCCAAGGTGGGAAGACCCGAGTATTCTCGGAATCCCGTGCTCAAGATACTCCGAACTAAGGTAAGGCTAATCCAGCAAATCCTCCCGGCGTGCCGACACCCTGATAGTAGCCGCGCGTATCTCGTCTCAGGCCACGACCGGATGGGCGATTCTACAGGTTTTTACCCCTCGTGGTGGCCCCGCAGAACCCCCGTTTCGGACCAACACTCATGTGGAGCACTGGCCCGGGGTTGTTGATTAAGAAAGAGGGTTAATTACTCCCTATGCAAGTTTATTTAGTTATTAGGCAAATAGTACCAATATTGGGACTTGCTGGAAAAGGCTTAGCACTTAGCGGTTTATCGAGGGGGCCCCATAAACCCCAACCGTGTGAGGAACGCATAATCAAGGAACATAACACCGGTTTAAACGGTTCCTAACGGCATGAGTGGAACAAATCACCAAGCAAAAGGCTTAGCCTTCCACCCTTGCCAATATATAGATGATTTCATTTTAAGCATTTATATAGTGTGATATAACCCAACAAACTTCAACATGAAGCAAGCATCTTCAATCTTCACCTGCAACTAGCAATGTTATAAGAAGGGCTGAGCGAAGCGTACTTAGCCAAGCAACAGTTTGCATAGGTAGGGTGGTTAAACATGGTCATGGTTACAAGTAGGAGGCTGACAGGAAAAACATGGGCATCGAGGCAAAACTATAGAGCGTTACTCTAGCAATAGGCAAAGATAGTAATGTTATCGGGGTTCGGTCATCTTGCCTGAAGAGTTGTCGTTCGGATCGTAAGAAGGGTCCTCGTGCTCAACCTCGTTGGTAACCTCGTGCTCGTACTCGTACTCGGTCTCAGCTTCCGGCTCTAAACAATACAACCACACAAGGCACGAATCAACAAGATGCAATGCGCACACCAAAATGATGGATGCATGATGGATGCACTGAGCACGGAAAATAGCACTCAAGCAAAAAGCTTCAAAACATGATAACAATAGGAGATTATGAATCTACACGGAAAATCAATCAAGTTTCATATAAGACTTGCTGAAAACGGAGCTACGGACTAAAAGTTATGCCCGAAACAAGAAATAGGCGAAAGCTGAAAATTACAGCCACATAGCAACTTCGGAGCACTAGATAAATAAGCTACAGCACTCAAACACCATGGAAAAGAGCATGAACATAAACTAGACATATCCTAAAGCAAATAAGTCCAAAGGTGCACCCCCAAAGGATCCACGGATCAATAGCAACAAGCTTGGACATATTGAACTTGACAACAAAATCCTGACAGCAGAATTTTATTGAAACTTTGGAGCGAAAGTTAAATATGCTACAGCCACTTAAATAAGCATGTGAGAACATGAATGGATAGCCAACAATATATACTACAAGGAACCATCAAGAATCACTCCATAACTATCATGGTTTGTCCTAGAACAGCAAGCAAACATGGCATCGGAACAATAACAGATTCCAGACTTGGTGAAAATCCACTAAGTGTTAAACAGCAGTTTCATCATGGCATCTATAAGAGCAAGTTTAAGTCACCTCGAAACTAAACATGGCAAGTGGTAAGCACCACATCAAAGTACACATGATGGTGTTTCCGAAACACACAAGCATGCATCATGGAGATAAACATAACGATAGCAACGAGCTCAACAAGATGGCATTTCATAACAAGTTAAATAACTAAACAGCCACATAGCACTTTGCAACAAGGATAAACATGGTAAGAATAAATCTATCATCCAACCTAACACAAACAACATGTAGAGCATGGCAAGACGAACACGTGGACATGTCATTTGCATCATTCGGATAAACGAGCTAAAAGATATCACTATGCAAAGATGGCATAAAAACAACACATAGCAGCAGTTTATAACGGGATGCCCCCTTGCAACAGAAAAATAAGCATCTAGATGATCTCAAACATGCATGGCACAAAGGAATGAAACGTAGTGCTAGTCACCACGAACGTCTGGGCATGTCATTTGCGCAAAACGGAGCTACACACAAGAAGTTATCACAGATCTAAAATAGCATCAGACAACAAGCAAACAGGGACTTAGAGAAAAAAATGAGGTCAACCTCAGATCTGAAAACAGGCTGGAGAAGTGGATCGGGCCGGCGGGGAGGCTTCGGCCCGCGCGAGTGGCTTGGCGGCTGGGCCTTCGGTCGAAGGCGGCCCGGCTGGGAGCGGTGGAGGGCCGGCCTAGGAGGCTGCTGGCCTCAGCTCGGACGGATCGGGCCGCGGGGTCGAAGGGCCCAGGAGGAAGCAGCGGCACCCTGGCCCGCGACGCCTGGCCGGGGGGCCGGAATGAGGCGGCCCAGCCTGGCGGAACGGCCTCGGGCCTGGGAGGCGAAGCCGCTAGGCCTCGGGCGGATCGAGCGATGCCTGGCCCGGTCGATCGGGAGGCTGAGCCGGCGCACGTCGGCCCAGGCGAGCAGGCGGATCGATTGGATCTGAGGCTCGGGCGTTGACCTGCGGCTGGATCGGGCGAGGCGCCTGCGGGATCCCCGAGCTCCCGATCTGGAGCTCCTCGAGAGCCCGAGCAACGGCGGCGATGGTTGGCGGCGGTGGATCCACGGGAAGGGACGGGCGGCGCCCTGGCCGGCCGGATCTGGTGCGGAGTGGCCGGCCCGGCGACGAGGAGAGGCCGGAGGCGGCGGTTTAGGTGGAGGAACTCCGGTGGTGAGGTGGGGAGCGGATTCCGGCGAGGTGGAGGAGCTCCGGCGAGATTCCGGTGGAACTCCGGCGAAGCTCCGGCGAGGTGGCTGGAGGTGGAAGAGAAGTGGCTAGGGGAGCTAGGGTTTCCTTAATTTGGGGCAAAATTTGGGGGAGTGGACAAATATATAGGCACAAGTAGCCAGGGTTGTCCTAATGGAGTGCGGTTTTCGGCCACACGATCAGATTTGGATGGCCTAGATGATAGAAGTGGCTAGGAGTGGTTGGTGGGCTGTTGGAGGGGGTGTCTTGGGCCTCAAAGTGGAGGCACTTTGAGCCCACACGAATAACTGTTGGGGTAGCAAACAGACTCGAAACGCGACGAGATTTGACAGGCGGGTTACACACACCAAAACAACAACACACGACACGTCTCGCGCCAAACCGGAAACGTTGCACGGCCAAACACCAAAGTAGGCATACGGGACGCCACGGACACGTGAGGGAGCTCCGGAACGCGAAACGGACAACGGGAAGGAACGCGTAGAACCGGATGCAAACGACAACACAAATGCAATGCGATGCACATGATTACATGATATGAATGAGTGCCACACACGCACACAACAAAACGACGAAAACCCGAAAAGACAAAGGACCCGGAATGGAATAGATGAAGCGAGAGATATATTATATGCCCAAAAGGGGAAGTATTACATCCGGGGCATTACAAACTCTCCTCTACTACAAAAAGATCTCGTCCCGAGATCTAGGACTGGAAAAAGGAAGGGTACTCGGAACGAAGATGATCTTCTCGTTCCCACGTAGCTTCTCGGTCGGTGTGATGTGACCACTTGACTTTCAAGAATTTGATGGACTTGTTGCGGGTCTTGCGTTCGGTTTCCTCGAGAATAGCAACGGGATGCTCTCGGTAAGACAGGTCTTGTTGAAGATCAATCTCTTCAAACGGAATCATGCGTTCAGGTGCCTTGAAGCATTGGCGGAGTTGAGACACATGGAACACATCATGAACATTGGCGAAGTTGGAAGGGAGCTCAAGTTGATAGGCTAGGTCGCCTCTTTTGCCAAGAATCTTGAAAGGCCCGACGTATCTAGGAGCAAGCTTTCCTTTGATACCGAATCTTTGGGTGCCTTTCATCGGAGAAACACGGAGATAGACATGATCACCAATGTTGAATGCCAAATCACGATGCTTGCCGTCATAGTAGCTCTTCTGACGCGACTGAGCGGCCTTGAGATTCTCACGTATGACTTTGCACATTTCTTCGGCTTCTGAGATCAAGTCATTGCCAAGAAGTTGACGTTCACCTGTTTCAGACCAGTTGAGAGGTGTACGGCACTTTCTGCCATAGAGGATTTCAAACGGAGCTTTGCCTGCACTTGCTTGGAAGTTGTTGTTGTAAGTGAACTCGGCAAATGGAAGGCAGTCTTCCCATTTCATGCCAAAAGATATGACACAGGCTCTGAGCATGTCTTCTAGAATCTGATTCACTCGCTCGACTTGACCACTAGTCTGAGGGTGAAAAGCAGTGTTGAACCTGATCTTAGTGCCCATGGCGGACTGAAAGGAGTCCCAGAACTTGGATGTGAACAAACTTCCACGGTCTGAGGAGATAACTTGAGGAATGCCATGTAAGGACACAATTCTGGAAGTGTACAACTCTGCCAATTGAGCTGCATTAATGGATTCTTTGACTGGAAGGAAGTGAGCGACTTTGGTAAGCTTGTCAATCACCACGAAGATAGAATCATTCCCTCGCTTGGACTTAGGAAAGCCAGTGACGAAATCCATTTCAATGTGGTCGAACTTCCACTCGGGAATAGGAAGAGGTTGGAGAAGACCGGCTGGACGTTGATGTTCTGCTTTCACTCTTCTGCAAACATCACATTCATTCACGAATTGGGCAATCTCCCTTTTCATGCGTGTCCACCAGTAAGATTGCTTGAGATCTTGGTACATCTTGGAACTGCCAGGATGAATGGAAAGGAGAGAATCATGTGCTTCTTCCATTATGAGCTTCCTGAGATCACCTTTGGGAACAACGAGTCTGTCCTCGAAGTACAAGGTATCTCTCTCATCAACACGAAAGCACTTGTATTTAGGAGTGCCCTTTGCAATACCATGTTTCACCTTCTGTACCATGGCATCACTGAGTTGGGCCTCACGGACCTGATCTTCCAAGGTAGGAGCAACTTGAAGATTTGCAAGAAAACCCTGCGGAACAACTTGGAGGTTGAGTATCCTGAATGCTTCACAAAGCTCAGGCTGGAACGGCTTGATAAGAAGGCTGTTGCAATATGCCTTTCTGCTCAAAGCATCTGCAATCACATTCGCCTTGCCAGGAGTGTATTCGATGCTGGGATCATACTCTTGGATCATTTCAACCCAACGAGTCTAGCGGAGGTTCAGATTCGGCTGTGTGAAGATGTACTTCAAGCTCTTGTGATCGGTGAAGATGTCGACTTTTCTGCCCAACAACAGATGTCTCCAGGTAATCAAAGCATGTACCACAGCTGCTAGTTCGAGATCATGTGTGGGATATTTCTTCTCACTTGGCTTGAGCTGACGAGAAGTGTATGCCACAATTCTCTTATCTTGCATAAGCACACCACCAAGACCTTGAAGAGAAGCATCACAGAATACTTCATAGGGGTTGGACTCATCTGGAGGAGTAAGAACTGGAGCAGAGACGAGCTTTTCTTTGAGAGTTTTGAATGCCACTTCACACTCTGGAGACCAAAAGTATTTCACATTCTTCTGAAGCAAGTTGGAAAGCGGCTTGGCAATCTTGGAGAAGTTCTCAACGAGCCTTCTGCAATAGCTGGCAAGACCCAGAAAACTTCGGAGTTGCTTGACGTTCTGAGGAGCTTCCCAGTTGACAATTGCTTCAACTTTCTCGGGATTTACCGCAATACCGTCAGCTGAGATGATATGGCCCAGGTACAAAACCTTATCGAGCCAAAACTCGCACTTGGAGAACTTGGCATAGAACTTATGCTCTCGGAGTCGATCAAGAACCAGACGTAAGTGCTTTTCGTGATCTTCTTCATTCTTGGAAAACACCAGAATATCATCCAGATACACAAGCACAAACACGCCAGTATAGGGGTTGAAGATGTAGTGCATCATTCTCGAAAAGGTAGGAGGAGCATTGGCGAGACCAAAGGACATGACTGTATACTCATATGAACCGAAACTCGTTCTGAAGGCAGTCTTGGGAATGTCTTTCTCGCGAATGCGAATTTGGTGATAGCCCATTCGGAGATCAAGCTTAGAGAACACTTTAGCTCCTTTGAGCTGCTCGAAGAGTTCGTTGATGTTGGGGAGCGGATACTTGTTCTTTATTGTCTTCTTGTTCAATGGCCTGTAATCAACGCAGAGGCGCTCCGTGCCATCTTTCTTCTTGACAAATAAGACACCACAGCCCCAAGGAGACGTACTAGGCCTGATGAGACCCATACGCTCCTGTTCATCAAGCTGCTTCTTCAATTCCTTCAATTCATCGAGAGAGAGCTTGTACGGACGCCGACATGCTGGCTCAGTACCCGGCTCGAGTTCAATAACAAATTCCACCTGACGGTGTGGAGGCATGCCTGGAAGTTCTTCAAGAAAGACGTCTTGGTATTCGTTTACCACCGGAATTTGAGAGATGGCATTAATTTCGCCCTTATCATTGAGAGAGAAAAGCCTGATAGTGTTATCCCTGGAGGCAAAGATAATCACATCTTCATCAGGATGAGTCATCTTGACTTCCTTCTGTGCACAATCAATGTGAGCATCATGCTGAGAAAGCCAATCCATTCCGAGGATGAGGTCAATGTCGGAATTACCAAGAACCACCGGATTAGCCAGAAAGCGATAATCACACATGCGAATAGAAACATTCGGAGCATATATACTGGAATGCATATGCTTTGCCGGAGAAGAAATTGCCAATTGCCTTGGTAAAGCTGCTGTGGTCACACTATGCTTGGATGCAAATGGGTATTACATGAAAGAATGTGAAGCACCCGAATCAAATAACACTTTAGCTGGAAAAGAGTTAACTGGAAGGTTACCCAAAATCACATCAGAAGAATTCTCCGGTTGCGCTGCATTCATCAGATTCACCCTTGCTGCCTTTGGATTATGCTTGACAATAGCTGAACTCACAGGTGGAGGAGGTGGAAGACGCTTCGGGTTTGGACATCTGTTAGCATAGTGACCCTTCTGAGTGCATTTGTTGCAAGTCACTTCTGAGAGAGGACGGAAATGAGAGCCACTTGACTTGGAGCCTTGAGACTGAAACTGATTCTTCGACTGGTTGCTCGGGTTGGGTGGGTGGGAGAAACCACGTCCACTAGAGTTCTTGTTGCTGTTGGAGTTGTTGTAAGGAGCTTGAATCACTGGAGGAGGAGGAAGCCAGAATTTCTGTTGCTTCGAGACCATCTGAGACGATGAGGAAGAGTGAACGGCATCTCGAATCCTCTTTTTAGAAGCCTCCATCTTAAGCTGAGCTGCCTCTTGTTTCAAAGCCATATTATTGAATTTGTCGAATTCATCGGGCTCGAACAAGGTGAGAGCAAGTTGAAGTTCATCTTTGAGACCACCACGAAACTGATAGATTTTGCTCTTGGCATCAGGAATGTCTTGCTTAGCATAGCGGGCGAGGTTTTGGAACTTGACATTGTACTGGTAGACTGTCATAGAGCCCTGCTTCAGGTTGCGGAATTGCTCACGCATACCCTCGATGACACTTCTAGGAATATGGTGGGAGCGAAAGTCCTTGCAGAAATCCTCCCAAGAGATCACACGACCTGGCCTGGAGTCTTTGTACTGCTGCCACCAGTCAGCTGCTTGGTCTTTGAGTTGGAAGGCTGCAAACTTCACATAGTCCTCTTCTCTTACGTTACTGCACTCAAAATGCTTCTTGATATCGGTTAACCAATCTTCAGCATCAAGAGGGTCGACACAGTAACTGAAAGCTTTTGGATTATTGGCCAAGAACTGGTTGAGAGTAGCATGGTGCTGCTGGTTGAAGAAGTTGCCTTGATTCCCTGGAACACCCTGATTAGCTTGATTAGCTTGCATCTGCTGCATCATCTGCATCAACATCTAGGTGTTCTGAGTTGTAGTCTGCATAATCGCTCTCCAAGCCTCAGACGGAGGAGGAGGGGAAGGAGGACGATCTGGGACCTCTTCACCCTCTGGGTTAGCGTTGGGAACCCTTTTCGGAGCCATCCTGAAAGAGATGACCACGAATCAGCAATTGATTGACAGAAGGTATAAGCTGAATCAATGGAATGAATTGCAACAAGTCTTCTCAATAATCATTCGAACAATAGGAACGAATGAAATCATTCGAACAAGAGGAACAAATGAAATTATCAGTTAAGTGATAACATCAATCTTCACGAGAAGCCACATATGGGACAAAAGGTAAAATAAGAAAAACAACAAGGTACGGATGGAAACAAACACAAGATAGGAGCTTCATTCTAACATCTTTGTGCTGAAAGCTTATGAACGTGTTACGAAAGGGTTTTGCAATCCCCAAATCAGCATAGCCAAGGACCCTTTAAGATGCAACTCCCGATCGGAACATCGGTCATATAACCACTTCACTCAATGTAGAACCCCGAACTCGCTAACCTGCATTCGTTGGAAGAATGCCTACGATCTACTAGATTAACCCACCTATGAATTTCTGAAAGATTCCAGTTATGCAATCAGGTGTTGGGGATACAGGGGAAGCACCGCGCAATCAACTCTAAACCTACATCCAGCTGTATCCATCCTTCAACACAGAACCAGTCTTTCTCGGAAACTGTCTACCTCGGACCTTCGAAAAGCATCCACTATAACAAGCTATGGCAATACTCCCGAACTACCTCCCCAGTACTGGGTGATGTCGGGGTTATCTTGCCACTAACCATATAGGAGAGATTTTCGATGTCGGCCGTCTTAAGTATTTAGTACTGCCGCGATATGCTTGTGACGACAATACCCCAAAGCTCAACTCCCCGGGACACTGCCACAACCCCTAATGTCAGGAGGCATCGAGAACAATATTCTCGTCACAAGAACATCGAAACAATCCCAGAATACTCGCGAGATTCCTAAAAAAATTTGGTGCAATTTTTGAAGATAGAAGAGACAAGAGTAATCGTCAGGAGTCCTCACAGAGAGAAAGGGGATGAGAAGCACAAGAAATCCTACTCTCCGATATAAATATAGGACTCAAAATATTTCCAGTGTGTGCCTAGACTCGACCGTCAACGATTCGATCAATCAGTGGGGGCTCCTAGGTCGGAGAAGGCTCTGAATACCAACTTGTAATGCCCAGGATGGGACTATATCTCCTACGTGTCGAGGCACGACTTAGAGACATAACCCCATGCTGGAATGATTGCAAGTCTGGTATCTTTGCACAACTCATGTAAAAGATGGGGATGGAAAACATAAAATAGTTGGCTTACACTCGCCACGTCACACAAATACAATACATGTCTCAATCATCATCCAATAAAACATCACAGCCCTCTAAGGGTAAAATCCAAATGACAAGATACCAAACATAATTTAAATCCACAGGTCGGATCGAATCCTAGTAGAAGTCTCCACTACTGATCATCAGGATAACGGACATAGTATCGACTACGCTCCTCGTCATACTCCCGGTCTAGCTCGGTGCCATCACCTGGATAGCTCACCATCGGACCTGCATCTGGTGTGGTGAAGTAACTGTGAGCCACAGAGGACTCAGCAATCCCGTTCCTGGGTAACAAGACTATTTAAGCCTTGGGAGAGGATAAGGCTGAAGAAAAGAATAAGTGTCTGCAGCAGCAACTAGCACTAGCTTACGTGAAGGAGTGCGAGAAGAGAAGTGCCTCGGTCGAGAGGTGATCACGAAGTGATCCTAGCTAAAGCTCAACAAACATAACCCCACCGTGTTCAACTCCCGAATCCCTATTCGGAAATTGACAGTCACGGTACACACGCTGGTAGTGTATTAGAACAATGTGTCAAGTTATCTACAACCGGATATTAACAAGCTCCCATCGCCACTTAACCGCGGGCACGGTTTTCGAAAGTTCATAACCCTGCAGGGGTGTTCCAACTTGGCCCATTACAAGCCCACGATCCGCGGAGTCGCAACTCCAAGGTGGGAAGACCCGAGTATTCTCGGAATCCCGTGCTCAAGATACTCCGAACTAAGGTAAGTCTAATCCAGCAAATCCTCCCGGCATGCCGACACCCTGATAGTAGCCGCGCGTATCTCGTCTCAGGCCACGACCGGATGGGCGATTCTACAGGTTTTTACCCCTCGTGGTGGCCCCGCAGAACCCCCGTTTCGGACCAACACTCATGTGGAGCACTGGCCCGGGGTTGTTGATTAAGAAAGAGGGTTAATTACTACCTATGCAAGTTTATTTAGTTATTAGGCAAATAGTACCAATGTTGGGACTTGCTAGAAAAGGCTTAGCACTTAGCGGTTTATCGAGGGGGGCCCATAAACCCCAACCGTGTGAGGAACGCATAATCAAGGAACATAACACCGGTTTAAACGGTTCCTAACGGCATGAGTGGAACAAATCACCAAGCAAAAGGCTTAGCCTTCCACCCTTGCCAATATATAGATGATTTCATTTTAAGCATTTATATAGTGTGATATAACCCAACAAACTTCAACATGAAGCAAGCATCTTCAATCTTCACCTGCAACTAGCAATGCTATAAGAAGGGCTGAGCGAAGCGTACTTAGCCAAGCAACGGTTTGCATAGGTAGGGTGGTTAAACATGGTCATGGTTACAAGTAGGAGGCTGACAGGAAAAACATGGGCATCGAGGCAAAACTATAGAGCGTTACTCTAGCAATAGGCAAAGATAGTAATGTTATCGGGGTTCGGTCATCTTGCCTGAAGAGTTGTCGTTCGGATCGTAAGAAGGGTCCTCGTGCTCAACCTCGTTGGTAACCTCGTGCTCGTACTCGTACTCGGTCTCAGCTTCCGGCTCTAAACAATACAACCACACAAGGCACGAACCAACAAGATGCAATGCGCACACCAAAATGATGGATGCATGATGGATGCACTAAGAGACCACGAAAAATAGCACTCAAGAAAAAAGCTTCAAAACATGATAACAATAGGAGATTATGAATCTACACAGAAAATCAATCAAGTTTCATATAAGACTTGCTGAAAACGGAGCTACGGACAAAAAGTTATGCTCGAAACAAGAAATAGGCGAAAGCTGAAAATTACAGCCACATAGCAACTTCGGAGCACTAGATAAATAAGCTACAGCACTCAAACACCATGGAAAAGAGCATGAACATAAACTAGACATATCCTACAGCAAATAAGTCCAAAGGTGCACCCCCAAAGGAGCCACGGATCAATAGCAACAAGCTTGGACATATTGAACTTGACAACAAAATCCTGACAGCAGAATTTTATTGAAACTTTGGAGCAAAAGTTAAATATGCTACAGCCACTTAAATAAGCATGTGAGAACATGAATGGATAGCCAACAATATATACTACAAGGAACCATCAAGAATCACTCCAAAACTATCATGGTTTGTCCTAGAACAGCAAGCAAACATGGCATCGGAACAATAACAGATTCCAGACTTAGTGAAAATACACTAAGTGTTAAACAGCAGTTTCATCATGGCATCTATAAGAGCAAGTTTAAGTCACCTCGAAACTAAACATGGCAAGTGGTAAGCACCACATCAAAGTACACATGATGGTGATTCCGAAACACACAAGCATGCATCATGGAGATAAACATAACGATAGCAACGAGCTCAACAAGATGGCATTTCATAACAAGTTAAATAACTAAACAGCCACATAGCACTTTGCAACGAGGATAAACATGGTAAGAATAAATCTATCATGCGACCAAACACAAACAACATGTAGAGCATGGCAAGACGAACACGTGGACATGTCATTTGCATCATTCGGATAAACGAGCTAAAAGATATCACTATGCAAAGATGGCATAAAAACAACACATAGCAGCAGTTTATAACGGGATGCCCCCTTGCAACAGAAAAATAAGCATCTAGATGATCTCAAACATGCATGGCACAAAGGAATGAAACATAGTGCTAGTCACCACGAACGTCTGGACATGTCATTTGCGCAAAACGGAGCTACACACAAGAAGTTATCACAGATCTAAAATAGCATCAGAAAACAAGCAAACAGGGACTTAGAGAAAAAAATGAGGTCAACCTCAGATCTGAAAACAGGCTGGAGAAGTGGATCGGGCCGGCGGGGAGGCTTCGGCCCGCGCGAGTGGCTTGGCGGCTGGGCCTTCGGTCGAAGGCGGCCCGGCTGGGAGCGGTGGAGGGCCGGCCTGGGAGGCTCCTGGCCTTGGCTCGGACGGATCGGGCCGCGGGGTCGAAGGGCCCAGGAGGAAGTGGCGACACCCTGGCCCGCGACGCCTGGCCGGGGGGGCGGAAGGAGGCAGCCCAGCCTGGCGGAACGGCCTCGGGCCTGGGAGGCGAAGCCACTAGGCCTCGGGCGGATCGAGCGATGCCTGGCCCGGTCGATCGGGAGGCCGAGCCGGCGCACGTCGGCCCAGGCGAGCAGGCTGAAAGCACATTTGCTCCCTGGGTGGTTTTGGTAATTAATGACAACATACTTTGTGGTTGGACTAATGCTTTTATCAAGTATGTTTCAGGAAATTCAATCACATTGGCATGGCAAAAGGACTAAAGAAGTGGACCCCTCAAAATGCTAAGGCAAGCATTGGCAAAAGCTCAAGACTCCATTTTTGGTTTAGTGATCCAAGATCACATTGAGTCCATAGGAAAAGCCAATACTATTAAAAGGGGATGAGGTTATGATGATGATCTGGTTGCTCAAGTGCTTAGTGATACATCTCCTAAACTATCAGCAACTTTCACTGCCATATACACTCATAAGTAATCTCGGTCCCACCGATTTTCCAAACTCAGTCACACCGAGATGAACCACCTCAGCCATAAGCCAAACCCTATTAATCTCGGATATTCCGATTCTGAAATCGGTTTCACCGAAACATGAGTTGCCAAGCTTCTGTAACCTTCTGTCATCAAATCGGTGTCACCGAGATGATAAATTCGGTCCCACCGAAACTGCCATGCTCTTGTCTTTGCACGAATCGGACTAACCGAGATTGTATATTCGGTCCCACCGAAAACCCCAACGTTCACATTATTTGAACTTTCGGTCTCACCGAGTTGTCCACTTCGGTCCCACCGAGATTGCTCAAATGTGTGTAACGGTTGGATTTTGTGTGGAGGCTATTTATACCCCTCCACCCCCTCTTCATTCGTGGAGAGAGCCATCAGAAAGAACTACCACTCCTACCTTACATTTCTGAGAAGAGAACTACCTACCCTTGTGTTGAGATCAAGTTGCTCCACTCCCACCATATGAAGCTTGATCTCTAACCTTTCCAAGTTGCTTTCCACTCAATCCTTTCTTCCACCACAGCCAAAAATCAGTGAGGAGAGTTGAGTGTTGGGGAGATTATCATTTGAAGCAGAAGAGCAAGGAGTTCATCATCATCTACAACATCTATTACCTTTTGGAGGGTGGTGCCTCCTAGATTGGTTAGGTGTCGCTTGGGAGCCTCCGTCATCGAGATGTGGAGTTGAACCAAGAAGTTTGTAAGGGCAAGGAGATCGCCTACTTCGTGAAGATCTACCCCGAGTAAGGCTAGCCCTCCGTGGGCGTAGGCCATGATGGAATAGACAAGGTTGCTTCTTCGTGGACCCTTCATGGGTGGAGCCCTTCGTGGACTCGCGCAGCCGTTACCCTCCGTGGGTTGAAGTCTCCATCAACGTGGATGTACGATAGCACCACCTATCGGAACCACGGGAAAAATCATTACGTCTCCAAATTGCGTTTGATCTTCTCCACTTCTCTTTACTACTTGTGCAATTTACTTTCCGCTGCCCATACTCTAGAATTGCATGTGTAGTGTGCTACTTGACTTGTGTGTTATGCAAAATCTGCCAAAATCTGTCCTTGATAAAAGGCAGAATTTTTATATATACAAGTAGTCTAATCACCCCCCCTCTAGACACTCTCACCTTCTTCGATCCCTCAATTGGTATCAGAGCTTTGGTCTCCATTGCTTTGGTTTACACACCATTGGAGGAAGATGGACGTGTCTACGTTTGGGAGTATTAGCCATAGAGTGCCTATTCTTAATGGGGTGTCCTATAACTCGTGGAGGACTCAAATGCTTAGTATCTTTAAGATGTACAATTTGTGCAAATATGTTGAGACCCCCTATGTGCCTCCATTTGACCCCTTGCACCCTACCATGGATGAAGAGCTTGATTTGCTTCGTAACCTTAGGACTGTAAATCTTATCAATAGAGGGTTACCCGATAACTTGCTTAAGCTCGTTACAAACTTTGAGTGCGCCTATGCTATGTGGAAGTTCTTGGAAGAACTTTATCCGGACTACTCTTTGAGAGGTCTTGATGAAATTCTATACAAGACTATTGAATTTGATACGATGCGCCCCTATGATCCCAACTTTGATAAATGCTTCTTTGAGCTTCGTGATCTTATGAAAAAGAAGGGTGATCCCGATCTTATCAATGTTTTAATTAGAAATGCTCTTGTATTGCATTCCAAAGATTATTGTCACATTGACAAAACTAATGCAAGTAGTTATCAAATTGACCTAGGTGTTGATGATGAACAATCTATGGGTCAATATGATGATGAGCATGAGCATGATGATGATTACTCCGATTCGGACACCGAGCTAGACAAGATCATGAAGAGTCTCAATCTTATGGCAAATCTGAGAGACTACATGTCCGGCGGAAAAGAGTGGATTCTTGATAGTGGATGCACCGACCACATGACCGGAGACAAAGACATGTTTAGAGAGCTTTCAAAGAACGATGGTCCACGCAAGTATGTGACTTTTGGAGACAACTCCAAGGGTAAGGTACTTGGCCTTGGTAAGGTGGCCATATCTCATGATAGTTCTATTCAAAATGTCATGCTTGTAGAATCTCTTGGATACAATTTACTTTCCATGTCTAGATTAGCTGACTTTGGATTCAATGTGCTATTCACCGAAGTAGATTGCCAAGTCTTTCGTCGTGACAATCATAACATGGCGTTTACCGGTATCCGTAGAGGTGATCTATATATTGTTGATTTCACTAAGAAAGCCCAACCTAGAGCTTGCTTCATTGCTAAATCCTCTAAAGGTTGGTTATGGCATAGAAGGCTTGGACATGTTGGTATGCGTAATCTAGACAAGCTGATCAAAGGTGATCATATTCTTGGCGTTAAAGATGTTTTCTTTGACAAAGACAGACTTTGTAGTGCTTGTCAAGCAGGAAAACAAGTAGGTGGAAGTCATCCCGTGAAGAACATCATGACCACAAGGAGACAGCTTGAGCTTCTTCATATGGATCTCTTCGGTCCCAACGCTTACAAAAGCCTTGGTGGTAACTCCTTTGGTCTAGTTATAGTTGATGATTATTCCAGATTTACGTGGGTATTTTTCCTTGATGACAAATCGCAGGTTCAGAGAATCTTCAAAACCTTTGCCAAAAAGGCCCAAAATCAATTTGAGGTGAAGATCAAGAAAGTTCGGAGTGACAATGGAACGGAGTTCAAGAACGCCAATGTAGACTCTTTTCTCGATGAGGAAGGGATTCTACATGAGTTCTCGGCTACGTACACTCCTCAACAAAATGGAGTTGTTGAGAGGAAGAACCGAACGCTTATAGAGATGGCGAGAACGATGCTTGATGAATACAAGACACCGAAGCATTTTTGGGGGGAAGCGGTCGAGACAGCTTGTCATGCTATCAACAGGCTTTATCTTCATAATCTCCTCGGCAAGACATCATACGAGCTCCTCACCGGTAACAAACCCCAAGTGGGATACTTTCGTGTCTTCGGTTCAAAATGCTATATCCTTGATAAGCATCGTCGGTCTAAATTTGCTCCTAAATCTCATGAAGGCTTTCTCCTTGGTTATGGATCAAACTCCCACACCTACCGTGTCTACAATAATTTCACCCGGAAGGTTGAAGAGACGGTAGACGTGAAGTTTGATGAATCTAATGGCTCGCAAGTAGAGCAAATGCCTATTGATGTAGGAGACAAGGACCCATCGGAAGCCATCCAAGATCTATCTATTGGAAAGATCCGTCCCATGGAAGTGAAGGAGAGTACCTCATCTACATATGTGGAGCCCCCTACCTCACGGCGAGATGAACCTCGAGGCAACATGGAGGCCTCCACAAGTGGAACTCACCAAGATGAGGAAGTGCAACAAGAAGATCCACCACAACCTCCTTCTCCACTGCCTCAAGACAACACCAACAACAATGAAGAAGAAGAAGAGGAAGATGAAGATGATGAGGAAGCTCAGCCACAACCTCAACAAAAGCTATCCCGAGTCCGAGCAAGAGTCAAGAAAAATCATCCCGTGGAACAAATGATGAACGACATCAACTCCGGGAGAATTACTCGCTCTAAAACTCGCTTAGCTAACTTTTGTGAGCATTACTCATTTATCTCTAGTATTCAACCTATGAAGGTAGAAGAAGCACTTGAAGACCCGGATTGGGTGAACGCTATGCACGAAGAACTACACAACTTCGAGAGGAACAAGGTATGGACTTTGGTAGAGAAGCCCAAGAATGATCAAAACGTCATTGGAACCAAATGGGTGTTTCGGAACAAGCAAGATGAAGATGGACAAGTCATCCGCAACAAGGCTCGTCTCGTAGCTCAAGGTTACACACAAGTCGAAGGTATGGACTATGGTGAGACCTATGCCCCCGTTGCTAGACTTGAGTCCATTCGCATTCTTCTTGCTTATGCCAATCACCATGATATTACTCTCTATCAAATGGATATCAAAAGTGCTTTCCTAAATGATGAAATTGAGGAGGAAGTATTTGTGAAACAACCTCCCGGATTTGTGAATCCCAAAAAGCCTAATCATGTTTACAAGTTGCACAAAGCTCTTTATGGTCTTAAACAAGCTCCTAGAGCTTGGTACAAATGCTTGACTAGCTTTCTTCTTGAAAAAGGCTTTGAGATTGGAAAGATAGACTCAACGCTGTTCACGAAAAGGGTTAATGGTGAACTATTTGTGTGCCAAATATATGTTGATGATATTATCTTTGGTTCAACTAACCCTCATTTTAGCAAGAAGTTTGGACAGCTCATGTCGGAGAAGTTTGAGATGTCCATGATGAGTGAACTCAAATTCTTCCTTGGGTTGCAAATCAAGCAATCTAAGGAGGGTACCTTTGTGTCACAAACAAAGTACACCAAGGATCTCTTCAAGAAGTTCAACATGCAAGAAAGCAAAGGTATGAGTACCCCCATGCCTACAAGTGGACATAATGACTTGACAAAAGATGGAGAACCCGTTGATCAAAGGGTTTACCGATCAATGATTGGTTCTCTACTATATCTTTGTGCTTCTCGTCCTGACATAATGTTGAGTGTATGCATGTGTGCGCGATATCAAGCAGCCCCTAAAGAATGTCATCTTAAAGTTGTTAAAAGGATAGTGAGATATTTGATACACACACCAAACTTTGGCATTTGGTATCCTAAAAGGGCCTCTTTCGACCTCGTTGGCTATTCCGACTCGGACTATGCCGGTGACAGGGTTGATAGAAAGTCAACTTCGGGTACGTGTCAATTCCTTGGTCGATCCCTTGTATCTTGGTCCTCCAAGAAACAAAATTCGGTATCATTATCCACTGCCGAAGCGGAATATATTGCTGCTGGTTCGTGTTGTGCTCAATTGCTATGGATGACACAAACGCTTAAGGATTATGGGATATATGTGAGACATGTTCCCTTGCTTTGTGACAATGAGAGTGCGATTAAAATTGGACACAATCCCGTGCAACACTCTCGAACGAAGCATATTGAAGTTCGTCACCATTTCATTCGTGATCATATTGCCAAGGGTGACATTAATCTTAAGCATGTTCGTACTGACAAACAACTCGCTGATATCTTTACAAAACCTCTTGATGAGAAGGTGTTTTGTCGCTTAAGGAGTGAGTTGAACATCATTGATGCTTCAAACTTGGAGTGAGAACTCCATTGATGCATGCAAGGCATGAGCCCACTTGACTAATCCTTGATACTTCTCTTATGATGGTGATCATATGTCTTGGACACATTTGCCTCCTTGTATTGCATCTAACTCCTTGCAGGTACTTGGATGATCTACATTCCACAAGATTACCACACACTAAAATCATGAGTAATCTTGTCATTGACCAAGTATCTAGCCCTTTGGGATGTTGAGTTCAAGGAACAAAATTCCACATATCCTTTTTGACATCTTATACATCTAGTATTTCACTCTTGTCATCTTGGATATCCTTGAGTATTTCCTTGCTTGTCTAACCCATGTAGGAAGATGAACTACACAAGTGGAAATGGCGCTCCAACTTCACATTCAATGAGCACCTACATCAAGTTTACCTACATGAGCAAAGCAACAACAAGCCCAAGGTATGTTCTTCACATCTTTAAGGAGCTTTGCTCAAAGTCATGAGTACAAGCAGCTTCATGAGATGTGATCACATCAAATGCTTAACCGAAAAATGGCAACCCCATTTTGAGCTTAAATGATGAGTATGACCTATGATCAAATGTCCTCATTTGACTCCTAAGTCAATATACTCAAACATAGGTGACCTTGTCGCCGACCTTCATCTAGATGAAGTACATATGTTTTGGAGTCTTTCTATTTTCTCTTATGTTCTCTCATTGAGTTTTCTTTAAAAAAAACATCATCTAGGAATCTTTTTCATTTCTATTCTTCTGTCTTTCTGAATATCCTTCTGGCTCTGATCAATTCCTCGAAAATCTTTCACAAATTCATTGCAAATCCTTTGAAACATTACTCGCAAAGTGAGCTGAATTATTTCTGTATTTCCTTGGAATTAAACTCGGCGTCACCGATTTAAATATTTCGGTCTAACCGAAAAGGATCTACCCTAAGTCCCTGACTTTCGGACCCACCGATCCATCTCAATTCGGTGTCATCGATTTATTTCTTCCAGGATATCATCTTCTCCAGCTCCACTCAATGATTCTCTATGCATGTTCCTATTTGCCCTGTTGTGCTTCTTAAGGATCCTACTCCTTTCTTTCCATCTTTCCTGACCTTCCTAGTTTGCTGTCCTTTTCGGCACTTGATGTCAAAGGGGGAGAAGACTTAGGGGGAGAAGAGAAGATTTAGGGGGAGAAGAAGAGCAATCTTACCTTAAGGGGGAGAGAATCACATCAAAGCTTTGCCGTGTTTTTCCTTATAAGAGAATTTCTTGCCGTGTTTTACATTGAACATTACAATTGGCGTCATTCTCATTTGGCTTCATTCTTTTGATTTTGCTCTTTCCATCCAACCCCTTGATCTGAGAGAACTCAAAGGGAGAGGAATCTTCACAATTGATATCTTATGGAAAGCAAAATCTCTCAGAGTTCATTGAAAACCTTTTAGTTTCGGAGACATGTTTGCTGATTCAAGCTTGTGCTCAATATGAGACACTCTTTATACATGTCATCCCTGGCTTGGTACTCTTGATGTTCTTGCAGTTGGTTGAAGAAATACTCTTGTGTTATCTAACCTTGTTTTCCCAAGTTTATCTCTTCAGGTACAATGCCAAGGAACCTCAAGGTAAGTATATGCACTTTGCAGAATGTGCATGATGGTGACTTGCTTGTGAATACTTGTTTGCAAGAAATCACCATGCACATATGCATTATCACTCACTTCTTTTCATCTGCTCTGATGCATATAGCCAAGCTGCATGTAGCACATCTTGCTTATCTCTATTGTGTGCTTGTGGTAGTCCAAAACCATAATTTATGAAAATCTTGCACACTTGTAGGGGGAGCCTGTGTACTACATGTTTGTCAAAGCTTTCGTGACAATTCTGTCTTTCTTTCAATAAGCTTTGATGTCTTGTTTAGTGTGTTGCCATCAATTACCAAAAGGGGGAGATTGAAAGCACATTTGCTCCCTGGGTGGTTTTGGTAATTAATGACAACTTACTTTGTGGTTGGACTAATGCTTTTATCAAGTATGTTTCAGGAAATTCAATCACATTGGCATGGCAAAAGGACTAAAGAAGTGGACCCCTCAAAATGCTAAGGCAAGCATTGGCAAAAGCTCAAGACTCCATTTTTGGCTTAGTGATCCAAGATCACATTGAGTCCATAGGAAAAGCCAATATTATTAAAAGGGGATGAGGTTATGATGATGATCTGGTTGCTCAAGTGCTTAGTGATACATCTCCTAAACTATCAGCAACTTTCACTGCCATATACACTCATAAGTAATCTCGGTCCCACCGATTTTCCAAACTCAGTCACACCGAGATGAACCACCTCAGCCATAAGCCAAACCCTAGTAATCTCGGATATTCCGATTCTGAAATCGGTTTCACCGAAACATGAGTTGCCAAGCTTCTGTAACCTTCTGTCATCAAATCGGTGTCACCGAGATGATAAAGTCGGTCCCACCGAAACTGGCATGCTCTTGTCTTTGCACGAATCGGACTAACCGAGATTGTATATTCGGTCCCACCGAAAACCCCAACGTTCACATTATTTGAACTTTCGGTCTCACCGAGTTGTCCACTTCGTTCCCACCGAGATTGCTCAAATGTGTGTAACGGTTGGATTTTGTGTGGAGGCTATTTATACCCCTCCACCCCCTCTTCATTTGTGGAGAGAGCCATCAGAAAGAACTACCACTCCTACCTTACATTTCTGATAAGAGAACTACCTACCCTTGTGTTGAGATCAAGTTGCTCCACTCCCACCATATGAAGCTTGATCTCTAACCTTCCCAAGTTGCTTTCCACTCAATCCTTTCTTCCACCACAGCCAAATAAGTGAGGAGAGTTGAGTGTTGGGGAGATTATCATTTGAAGCACAAGAGCAAGGAGTTCATCATCATCTACAACATCTATTACCTTTTGGAGGGTGGTGCCTCCTAGATTGGTTAGGTGTCGCTTGGGAGCCTCCGTCATCGAGATGTGGAGTTGAACCAAGAAGTTTGTAAGGGCAAGGAGATCGCCTACTTCGTGAAGATCTACCCCGAGTAAGGCTAGCCCTCCGTGGGCGTAGGCCATGATGGAATAGACAAGGTTGCTTCTTCGTGGACCCTTCGTGGGTGGAGCCCTTCGTGGACTCGCGCAGCCGTTACCCTCCGTGGGTTGAAGTCTCCATCAACGTGGATGTACGATAGCACCACCTATCGGAACCACGGGAAAAATCATTGCGTCTCCAAATTGCGTTTGATCTTCTCCACTTCTCTTTACTACTTGTGCAATTTACTTTCCGCTGCCCATACTCTAGAATTGCATGTGTAGTGTGCTACTTGACTTGTGTGTTATGCAAAATCTGCCAAAATTTGTCCTTGATAAAAGGCAGAATTTTTATATATACAAGTAGTCTAATCACCCCCCCCTCTAGACACTCTCACCTTCTTCGATCCCTCACAGGCGGATCGATCGGATCTGAGGCTCGGGCGTTGACCTGCGGCTGGATCGGGCGAGGCGCCTGTGGGATCCCCGAGCTCCCGATCTGGAGCTCCTCGAGAGCCCGAGCAATGGCGGCGATGGTTGGCGGTGATGGATCCATGGGAAGGGACGGGCGGCGCCCTGGCCGGCCGGATCTGGTGCGGGGTGGCCGGCCCGGCGACGAGGAGAGGCCGGAGGCGGCGGTTTAGGTGGAGGAACTCCGGTGGTGATGTGGGGAGAAGATTCCGACGAGGTGGAGGAGCTCCGGCGGAACTCCGGCGAAGCTCCGGCGAGGTGGCTGGAGGTGGAAGAGAAGTGGCTAGGGGAGCTAGGGTTTCCTTAATTTGGGGAAAAATTTGGGGGAGTGGACAAATATATAGGCACAAGTAGCTAGGGTTGTCCAAATGGAGTGCGGTTATCGGCCACACGATCAGATTTGGATGGCCTAGATGATAGAAGTGGCTAGGAGTGGTTGGTGGGCTGTTGGAGGGGGTGTCTTGGGCCTCAAAGTGGAGGCACTTTGAGCCCACACGAATAACTGTTGGGGTAGCAAACGGACTCGAAACGCGACGAGATTTGACAGGCGGGTTACACACACCAAAACAACAACACACGACACGTCTCGCGCCAAACCGGAAACGTTGCACGGCCAAACACCAAAGTAGGCCTACGGGACGCCACGGACACGTGAGGGAGCTCCGGAACGCGAAACAGACAACTGGAAGGAACGCGTAGAACTGGATGCAAATGACAACACAAATGCAATGCGATGCACATGACTACATGATATGAATGAGTGCCACACACGCACACAACAAAACGACGAAAACCCGAAAAGACAAAGGACCCGGAATGGAATAGATGAAGCCAGAGATATATTATATGCCCAAAAGGGAAAGTATTACATCCGGGGCATTACACAATTAGCCTTAGTAGTGGCACCACAGGTGGGTGGCTACAAATTCACCAAGGTTCTCATGGACGGCGGCAGCAACATCAATATCTTATATTACGAGACTTTTCGTCGCATGGGGCTGACGGATAAGAAGCTAAGGCAGTCAAACACGGTATTCCAAGGAGTAGTACCAGGTAAATCAGCTTACCCAGTTGGGAAAATTGACCTAGAAGTTACCTTTGGAGATGAACAGGATTCCAGGTCAGAGATGATAACCTTTGAAGTTGTAAAAATCCGGAGCCCATATCATGCCCTGTCCGGACGGCCGGTTTACGCCAAGTTTATGGCTAGACCGTGTTATGTTTATCTGCAGCTCAAAATGCCGGGTCACAAGGGAACCATCACGGTTCATGGAAGTCGCAAGATTGCATTGGAGTGCGAAGAAGGAGACGCTGCTTATGCGGAGGCAGTATGTGCTATGGAGGAGTTTTACAAAGACAATGTTGATCCGGCAGATATGTCCCCATTGAAGAAGCCAACTACAGAGCATGATCCGGCGTTGAAGTTCAAATCTACAGAGGAAACCAAGCAAGTTGGCTTTGTGCCAGGCGATTCATCCAAGCAGTTCACTATCAGCGCTAACCTTGATCCTAAATAGGAAAGCACGCTCATCGAGTTCATCCGTGAGAACCGGGATATCTTTGCATGAAAACCTTCTGACATGCCAGGTATACCGAGGGAACTCGCTGAGCAAAGTCTTAATATTGATCCGAAGTTCAAACCGGTCAAGCAGTATCTACGCCGCTTCAACGAAGAAAGGCGCAAGGCTATAGGTGAAGAAGTGGCCAGACTTTTGGCCGCAGGATTCATAGTTGAAGTTTTTCACCCGGAGTGGTTGGCTAATCCGGTGCTGGTGTTAAAGAAAAATGGAAAGTGGAGAATGTGTGTGGATTACACAGACCTAAACAAAGCTTGTCCAACCGATCCTTTTGCTCTCCCTCGTATTGATCAGATCATTGATGCTACGGCGGGATGTGAGCGGCTAAGTTTTTTGGATGCATATTCAGGATATCATCAGATCAAGATGGCAGTTAAGGACCAGGAGAAGACAGCCTTCATAACTCCTTTTGGTGCTTTTTGCTATGTGTCTATGCCTTTTGGGCTCAAGAGTGCCCAAGCAACTTACCAGCGTTGCGTGCAGAACTGTCTTAAGGGGCAGATAGGGAAAAATGTTCATGCCTATGTGGATGACATCGTGGTGAAGTCAAGGAAGGAGGAGACATTGATAGAGGACCTCAAAGAAACCTTTGATAACCTTCGGGCCTATAAAATGATGCTTAATCCGAGAAGTGTGCTTTCGGTGTTCCGGCGGGCAAGCTCCTTGGATTCTTGGTGTCCAACAGAGGAATAGAAGCCAATCCGGAGAAGATCAAGGCAATCACGTCCTTGACTAGACCGGCTTGTGTCAATGATGTTCAGCGTATCACCGGTCGAATTACAGCGTTGAGCCGATTCATCAGTCGTCTGGGAGAGAAGGCAATCCCGCTTTATCAGATGCTAAAAAAGACAGACCGGTTTATATGGAGTGATGAGGCAAACGCTGCGTTTGAGGATTTGAAGCGGCAAATGGCAGAACCACCGGTCCTTGCTTCCCCCATTGACAAGGAGCCGCTGCTGTTATACGTTGCTGCCAATGCACGGGCAGTTAGCGTGGCAATCGTGGTCGAGCGCAAAGAAGCAGGAAATGAGTATCCGGTTCAACGTCTGGTTTATTTTGTCAGTGAGGTTCTCATTGAATCCAAACAAAGGTACCCGCATTGGCAGAAGCTGGTGTATGGCGTTTTCATGGCAAACCGAAAGTTCAAGCATTATTTCCAAGGCCACCCAATAACTGTTGTCAGTTCAGCTCCATTGGGGGATATAATCCAGAACAGGGAAGCCACTGGCAGAGTGGCGAAGTGGGCCATTGAGCTTAGCCCGCACAGATTAAAGTATGTGCCACGCACCGCTATCAAATCCCAAGCATTGGTGGATTTCATCAATGATTGGACAGAACTGCAAGCACCAGAGGAGAAGCCGGATCTTACATACTAGACTATTCACTTTGACGGTTCGAGGCAATTAGAAGGCTCGGGGGCTGGAGTCGTGTTAACTTCCCCGCGAGGTGACAAGTTTCGTTATGTCCTCCATCTAATGTTTCCTTGTACTAACAATGTAGCAGAATATGAGGCATTGCTTCATGGCCTGCGGATGGCTAAGGAGATGAACTTGAGCCGGGTCAAGTGTTTTGGTGATTCAGATTTAGTGGCACAACAAGTATCCGGCAAGTGGGATTCTAAAGACCCTCTCATGGCAGCTTACAGACGAGAAGTTGAAGCAGTTGTAGGATATTTCAAAGGGTATCAGGTGGATCATATAGACCGACGAAGAAATGAAGCGGCCGATGCTTTAAGCCGGCTGGGATCTCAGCGTAAACCGGTGCCACCGAATACTTTTTGGATGAGCTACACAGTCCATCAGTTCAGGTACCATCGGAGGAATATCTGGCCGTTCCTGATCCGGAAGCGCAGCTAGTTGCAGCACTTCATGTTATTCTGGATTGGACGCTCCCATACTTGGAGTATCTAAGCCATGGAGAGTTGCCGGACGATGAGATCGAAGCAAGGCAGATAATCCGGCGATCCAAGTCCATGACAATTGTAAACGGGAAACTTCACCATCGCAGTGTTTCCGGAGCATTTCAGCGCTGTGTATCATCCGAGGAAGGCTGTGACATCCTTCGAGAGATTCATGAAGGGGATTGTGGCCATCACGCCGGTTCAAAATCCTTGGTAGCCAAAGCTTTTCGACACGGGTTCTATTGGCTGACAGCCCATGCTGATGCGGAGGATCTAGTCCGGAGGTGCGATGCTTGTCAGAAATTTTCATGGCGTGCTCTTGTTCCAGCGCAGGAGTTGCGGATGATACCGATTACTTGGACGTTTGCGACTTGGGGGCTTGATATGATTGGACCTTTTAAACGATCCCAAGATCAAAAACCTCATCTGCTGGTTGCTGTGGACAAGTTTACAAAGTGGATTGAGGCAGAGCCTGTGAGCAAGTGTGATGCGGCAACAGCGGTTAAATTCATCAAAAAGGTAATTTTCCGGTTTGGCTTCCACACAGCATCATCACAGATAATGGCACCAATTTATCGAAAGGAGGGATGGAAGAATTTTGTCAACGGGAGCATATTAGTCTAGATGTATCTTCTGTAGCTCACCCTCAATCCAATGGTCAAGCTGAAAGGGCCAATCAAGAGATTTTGCGAGGTATCAAGCCCCGGCTTATGACTCCCTTGCAAAGAACACCAGGGTGCTGGGTTGAGGAGTTACCTTCTGTCCTCTGGAGCATCAATACTACGCCAAACCGGTCCACAGGTTATACACCTTTCTTCATGGTGTACGGTGCCGAAGCGGTTCTTCCAAGCGATATCCGCCATGATTCACCACGAGTGACGGCTTATGTTGAAGCAGCCAATGAACAGGCAAGACAGACAGTTTGGACTGGCTAGATGAAGAGCGTGACATAGCAGCAGCGCGATCCGCGATTTATCAGCAGGACTTGCGCAGATATCACAGCCGCCGGGTTAAAACCAGGACGTTCCAGGAAGGAGATTTGGTACTCCGGCTCATCCAAGACCAAACATATATGCACAAGCTATCCCCGCCTTGGGAAGGGCCCTTTGTGGTCAGTAAGAATTTACACAATGGTTCATATTACCTGGTGGACGTTCGAGAGCACAAAGACTCACAGACATCAGAAGAAGAGACAAAGAGGTCGTGGAACATCGCTCTCCTGCGGCCCTACTACACCTGAGCCATGAGCTCTGTTGTATCCTATGTATATATTATGATTAATGAATAAACCGGCACCCTCGGTAAACCGGGGGATCAGCCTTTTTTCTTCTCAGTATATGTCTTGTGAAATAATTACAGATATTTTGAACAAACTATCTTATGCAGAAGGGACCAAACTAGCGAGCTACAGATCACATATGAATCCTCGATAAAGTCTTCTCTGGTCCGGTCTACATAATGTTCTTGTCCTTAGGGATCCACCTTTGATGGAAGATGTAATATTCCTTTCCCTTGGTGGACCAAATCCCTTTGATGGCAAAAGAAAAGTTCTTGTCCTTAGGGATCCACCTTTGATGGAAGATGTAATATTCCTGTCCCTTGGTGGACCAAATCCCTTTGATGGCAAAAGGAAAGTTCTTGTCCCTAGGGAACCTTCCTTTGATGGCAGATCTAATATTCCTGTCCCTTGGTTGATCATTCCCTTTGATGGCAAAAGAAAAAAACCATGTTCTTGTCCCTAGGGAACCTTCCTTTGATGGCAGATGTAATATTATTGTCCCTTGGTTGAACATTCCCTTTGATGGCAAAAGAAAAAAACATGTTCTTGTCCCTAGGGAACCTTCCTTTGATGGCAGATGTAATATTCCTGTCCCTTGGTTGATCATTCCCTTTGATGGCAAAAGAAAATATGTTCTTGTCCCTAGGGTACTTCCTTTGATGGCAGATGTAATATTCTTGTCCCTTGGAAGATACATACCCCTTGATGGCAAAAGAAAAATTCTTGTCCCTAGGAATACATCCTTTGATGGCAGATGCAATATTTCCTGTCCCTTGGAGCACGTCCTTTGATGGCAAAAGAGTACATCCTTTGATGGCAAAGTTCTTGTCCCTAGGAGTACTGTTAGTTATAGCCCTTTGGGTCGCACCCTTTGATTGACACATAGGGAGCCTGGCAGCCCGCAGAAAGCCTCGACTACATGGTCTTATTTGCAAACATGTGTTTTTTGTGTTTGTGATTCTTTTCATGTGTTTTATATGGATTTTTAATCCGGAGCTGGCCAACTTCAAAGTTGGCCGCATATTTTCAAAAGTCTGGACATAGAGCTCCAGCATTATTTAAACCGGTAGTTCCTATAAACCCGGATTAATTATTGGGTCCACCCCCAACAGAGCCAAGAGCTTCCTCAGAAACTGCAATGTTCGTCGGATTAAGGATATCAAGCATCCTTAATCAAAGGTATGAAGTTCTTTTTGGTATAAAGCAGATACTCGTTTGATATATATATGAGAACAATTTAATCGGTCTGGCGGTAAACCGCTATGACATCTTTTTAGTGTTATCTATGCAGATACAGGTAGTATAAAAGATAAACCATAGCAGACAAAGGATTCAAATTGGCAGACGCCAAAGCAAAGTTGGGACATACGGATTAAAACAGCAATGTTCCGAGCTATCCTATTACAAGGCACAGCAAGCCTGAACGGATTAAAGTTTTTCTCAACAAAAAAGTACGGCAGCTATAAAGTTAGATCGAGCGGCTTATGCTTCTTCATGCTGTGAAGGCTGAGGATCGACCTGTTCCGGAGCTTCTTCGTCTTCTTGAAGCGGCTGAAAGTCAGGAACGCGCCAATCGATTTTTGATAAAGCACGGAAGTACATCTCTTCAGTAATGAGATCGGACGGATCAACATCTGGGGCGGAAGTGTGGGGGCGCACTGGTGGGATTAGATTTTCGGTATCATAAACCGGCCTATCCACCCGCTCATTCTTTAAATCATACGCCGGATGATACCTGGTCAAGTCCGATTCATCAGCAAGCTTGCTGGCAAGAGGACGCATTTCCTTCGTCACAGCATGAAGATCTTTGCCAGAGAAGGCCGATCCATCTTCCTTGGTGCTGGGGTACCCGTTCATAGCTTCTTCCAGATCTAAGTCCGGAACCCACGCTTTGGCTCTGGTCAGCGCTACAAGAGAACCGGCTCGGGCAGCAGACTTTTTCACCTCTTCCAAGCGTACAGGCAAGATAGAAATCTTCTCCAGAGTGCCTTGGATAGTGATGGGGGACGGTTTATTAAAAGACATCGCACTTATAATTCTTTGGGCGCCGGAATACAGCTGCTCAACCAGAGTATAAGAGGCCTTGAGTTTCTTCCGGAGGTCATCCCCAAGATGGGTGACGCGCCGCCCTGCATATGGTTATCATAGTTAAGCCGGAACGGACTAAAGATTGCACAGATGAAAACACATGCAAGTTAAGTATTTACCAAAGACGGCAGAAGTCATAAGCTCTATTTGCCGCTTCAAACCGGTCAACTCTTGTGTCACCGGGTTAAGAGCTTCCTCAGCATCCTTTGCTCTCTTTTCAAGAGCGTTCTTCTGCACTTCCCAGGTTGTCCGCTCCGATTCAAAATATTTCTTCAATTGTTCAGCGGTGGTTAAGCTCAGCGCCAGATCTTTTTTGGCCTTGGCAGCAGCAGATTCAGTCTCAGCAAGTCTATTCCGGAGCTCAGTTATTTCTTTAGCCCTCCGGGTCAAGTCAGCCTGCAAAGAAAATCAAGAGGAATAAATGGCAGTTCAGACAAGTCTCAAGCACATAACCAAGTTATCCACTTGACACTTGGGGGCTAATGAGCAATTGAAGTATCAAAGGAAGACAACTAAAGATAAAGTCTCAAGCACATAAACAAGTTATCTACTTGACACTTGGGGGCTAATGGGCAGTTGAAGTATTGAAAGAGAGATTCAGACAAGTCCCAGGCACATAAAACGAGTTGTGCCCCTGGCACTTGGGGGCTAATGTAAGATCATTGGCACATATTTGGAAGTACCGGTTCACCTCCAACAAAGCTAAACCGGAACTTGGGGGCTACCATGACAGACAGAAATATAAAGAAAGCAAGAGCAGAGATAAGTGAAGGACGTACCTCATATTTATCCTTCATCATATTCACCAAGCCCTGTTCATAGTCGCGACTGGTATGAAGCCGGTTCAAGTACCCGGAATAAAGCTCCTGGGCACTCAGATCAGCATAGTTGGATAAATCTGTGCTCCATTTGCCCTTCTCTTGCTGAAGCTTCTCCACTTTAGCAGTATGCTTGGCTAAAACGATAGGCTCAGCAGGAGCGGTAAAACCTGTCCCGGTTATTTGAACATCCGGAGAGGAAGCAGTATTTGGCTGTGAAGGAGCAGCAGTATGAGCCGGACTAATGGGAGCCGGGCTAGTCTGAGGAGGGCTGGTCCGGACAGGACTTGCCAGTTCAGGGACATCTTCAGCATTGATATTTTCAGGAGCAGTAACGTAATCATGATCCATGAGAGCAGGATCGTCAAGTTGAATTGTAGGCTCGTTTTCCGGAGGGATGATCTTGTCCGGATCAGCTGCCGGATCAACAGTAGCAGTCTCAGCAGCCGTTTTGCTGGCCTTGGCCTTTTTGCTAGGTTTGGGTTTGCTGAAAGAATTGAAAAAGAAGTCAGAGTCACAAAGGCAAATACAAAAGTAAACCGGATGAGATAAAGGACTTACCCAGGGACAGTTTTCATAATCGGGACCTGCGTGGCAGTTGATTCGCCAAAAGATGATAAAGGTGTCTCCTGATAGTTAGGATCAGACAGTTTAAGTGGTTTGCGTATAAGTCCGGCCTTGGGATGAAGAAGAGTTGGAGAAAGTAAAACCTCAGAGCGGCGCCTCCGAGCCGGAGTGAGAGATATTCCGGAAGACTCAACTACATGGCCACTATGGCGTATAGTCCGGCGGGCTTCGTGTTGTTGTTTCTTCAAAAGAAAATTGGGGTCCAGTTGAGCGTAAGGATGAGAAAAAGGGTACTTCCGAGATGCTTTACGAATCTTGGGCACCGACGGTTCAGAATCTGAAGAAAGAGTGATTACCTCAGTTTCTGCCGCTTTATCAGCCTCAGCCAAATCCCGCGGAAAGACACTGTTAGCGTAAAATCTGGATAAAAGAGATCAAAGCATATCAGGATCAATTCATACCTCAGAATCCGGATCATCTTCCTCAGCATGTGAACCGGAGCCAGCAGCTGCCTTTTTATTCTTAACAACGAAGGTTTTCCGGCGTGGCTGTTTGCCTGACTTATCCTGAGGTTTCCTTTTCCAAAAAGGATCGTCGGCCTGTGTAGAAGATGAAAGATAAATGGAAGATAATTTAATGGACGGATTAGAAGCAAACAGAAGAGATTAAAAGCTTACTGCTGGCAATTTGTTCTTCTTGTAATATGGAGCCAATCCGGTTTTGCTACATTCCTCCAAAGAGATGTTGAGCATTTTCTTAGCAGATTCAATAATGTCCTTCTCAGGGAGCATTATGTCGATATGGCGCTGAGGATCATCCGGCTTTCCGGTATACTGACACATCAAACCGGAGCGCCGGCTCAGAGGGAGGATACTCCAGGCAAGCCAACAACGCACGAAGTCAACTCCAGTCAATCTGTTGGCCATAAAGGCTTTGAGTTTGGCGAGTTGAGGGGCGAACCGGGGCCGTTCTGAGGAGCTAAGACGCTGTGGCAGTGGATGATCTTCAGGGAGACGATGTTCACGATAACCCGGCAGTGGGTTCTCTCCTTCAGGCGAGGTATCCTTGCAATAAAACCAAGATTGATTCCAATCCTTGGGGTGTGTATGGAGAGCAGCATGAGGAAAGACTACATCTCTCCTCTTCTGAATACTGACACCACCCAGCTCTTGATGAGGCCCGGCAGTAAACTCTGTCCGCCGGTTTAAGTGGAAGAAATCCCGGAACAAGTCGACTGATGGCTCTTCTTGAAGGTACACCTCGGAGAAGACTTGAAAATTGCAGATGTTTGATACAGAATTTGGACCTATGTCCTGAGGATGAAGCTGAAAAGCGGCCAGCACGTCCCGGAAGAATTTTGAACCGGGGGGGCTAAAGCCCCGGGCTATATGATCAAAGAAGACAATAACTTCTCCTTCTTTGGGGGTAGGGGGCATTCACCCCCTGGGGCCCGCCATTTCAGAATTGCTTGAGGGCCCAGAGTGCCAATTACAGCAGCATTAGCTAAGTCATCTTCCGTAATGACGGAAGGGACCCAGTTGCAGGAGATGAATTGCTTGGCAGACATGTGAGTAAAAGGAAAAGGCTAAAAAAGTAAAGTGCAAAATCCGGATTATTCAAAGTACCGAAGCGTAAATTGGATCATATTATCAAAACTATATCGATGGTTTAGACAAGGGACTAATGGCGTTAACAACCCGGAAGCAAGCGGGCGACGAGCTGCTACCGGTTTATGATAACAAAAAAGAGAGAAGCTAAACCGTCGGATTCATTGTTGACACGTTGGAGAAGCAATATATGATTGACTAAACCGGGGAGTGTCTTACAGATCTATCAAGACGAAGAAACAGGTTTCTACAGAAGGCTAAAGTAAAATAGATCTGAGCGGTAAGAAAAAGATGAAATTTATACAGATCTATCAGAGGAACTACGGAGGTCTTTCTACAGAGCAAATGAATCCAAGGGCGAACTTGGAGATATGAATCTAAGCATAAAACTACGGAGCAGGGGCGCGTTTGAAACAAATTCAGGATTTGAATCTACTGCAGAAAACAGCCCGTAGGATGAACAGAGAGAGCTTCGAGGTCTAATGGAGGAAGCAATGGAGGAACCCTAGATTATGGATCTGCAGCGGGAGAAGGGGAATACCTGAGGCAGAAGGAGAAGGCAGTGGAGTAATCTGGACGCGGTTCAGGTTGATGCAGCGGCCTGGTCGATGACGGCGACGAGCTCGAGAGCAGCGGAGAAGCTTCGGGCGACGGAGGAAGAAGACGAGCAGAAGGAAGAAAGGCAAAGGCGCGGCGGCATTTATAAGGGTTGAGATATGAAACGGCAAGCGCGAGATTTGAGGAAGTCAGAGATTGGATAAAGATTCTCCTGTCGCCTCGATTTTCGGGATGGCCTTTAAACAAAGGTAACATAGCAGCTGTGCACAATAAATGCGGAGGTGATGTCATGATTGAATCAAATGATTTCCAGGGATGACGTCATAGCCAGTTTACAAAACAGAGAAGGTACAGGAAAGAAGTTTATGCAAGATTTAGAAGACTGACATGAACAAGTCCAAATCATTCTGGGGCCTAATGTCAGGGATATTACTAGCAGGTATAAACCGGCTAGGGAGATCCGGATTATGGTAATGTAGCTGTGTAGTTAAAAACTCAGTAGAGGTTACGGCCCATGAAGGCTTAGGGCCCATGTGTAAAGTTTACGGTTTGTAAACCGTCCTATCATGTAACTTGAGACACAAGGAAGAAAGAGTAGAGACCGAGGCGGACACAATTATGAGCCGGCCTCGGGACTCTGTAAACCAGAACGGGCGTTGCCTCCTATATAAAGGGATGACCCGGCAACGGTTCAAGGACAGGCAACAACCCGTCGAGAGACAGGCAAGCAATCTGCTCCCTATTCATCGACGCCCAAGCAATACCAAACCAAACTAGATGTAGGCTTTTACCTTCATCGAAGGGGCCGAACAGTATAAACCCTCTGTGTCCTTTGTGTGCTTTTAGCCTCTTCAAGCTAACCCATGCGATGGTTCCACTACTAAGTCTGTTAAACCGGACATCTGCCGTGTTAATTCCATGACACACACTCTAGCTAGTCCTAATGCAGGCACGGACTAGGGATGTGACAACTCACCCCCACTCAAAAGAATCTCATCCCGAGATTCAGGTTCCTCCGGAAAAAGGGTGGGGTACTCAAGTCGAAGGCGATCCTCCCTTTCCCAAGTAGCTTCGTCCTCGGACTGGTGTGACCATTGAACCTTGAGAAACTTGATATTATGACGTCGAGTGGTACGCTTGGTTTGATCAATAATACGAACGGGGTATTCTCGATATGTGAGATTATCCTGGAGATCAAGCGTTTCGTGGTCCACTCCGCGAATAGGATCCGAGAAGCAACGCCTGAGTTGAGAGACGTGGAAGACATCATGAACTCTGGAAAGATGCGGGGGTAGTTCCAGTTGGTCGGAACTTCTCCTCGTTTGGCAAGAATGCGAAAAGGACTGATGTAACGAGGAGCCAATTTTCCGTTGATACCGAAGCGATGGGTTCCCTTAAGAGGAGTAACCCAAAGGTAAGCCTTATCGCCGACTTCGTAAGTCGCAGCCGTATGATGGCGATCATATTGGCTCTTCTCGCAAGATTGGGCTGTTTTCAATTTCTCACGAATGATGCGAACTTGCTCTTCTGTTTCCTGGATCATATCCGGGCCAAAGAATTGTCTTTCCCCGGTTTCTGACCAGTTAAGAGGCGTTCGACACCTTTGTCCATACAGAACTTCGAAGGGAGCCTTGCCCAAGCTAGCTTGATAGCTATTGTTATGAGCAAACTCAACGAATGGAAGACACTTCTCCCAATCCATACCGAATGAGATGACAGAGACTCGGAGCATATCTTCAAGAATTTGATTGACTCGTTCTACTTGACCACTTGACTGAGGATGAAAGGCGGGGCTAAAAGAGAGACGAGTCCCCATAGCATTTTGGAAACTTTCCCAAAATCGAGAGGTGAATAGACTTCCACGGTCGGAGTTAATCTCCAATGGAACACCATGAAGAGATATTATCCGAGAGATATACAAGTCTGCTAGCTGACTAGCGGTTATACTCTCTCGAATAGGTAGGAAATGGGCTACTTTGGAGAGGCGGTCGATAACGACGAAGATAGCATTATTCCCTTTCCTGGTCCTGGGAAACCCGGTAATGAAATACCGATCTTATCCCATTTCCATTCGGGAATAGCTAAAGGTTGAAGGGTGCCAGCAGGCCGTTGATGCTCTGCTTTAGCTCAACGGCAAACGTTGCAGTTAGCAATGAACTGAGCGATTTCTCTCTTCATCCTAGTCCACCAGAACCTCTCGCGTAGGTCCTGATACATTTTGGTACTACCGGGATGAACTGTGAGAGGAGATTCATGAGCCTCCTTAAGGATCAACTGCCGTAGATGTTGGTTCTTGGGAACCACTAAACGGTTCTCCAAGAAGACAACACCTCTGTTATCAATGGAGAAACAACCTGCAACTCCTTTATGAATGTTTCTCTTGATTCGGGAAATCCATGTATCTTGCTTCTGGGCAGCTATGATTTGATCCGTAAGGGTAGGTTTCGCCACCAAGGTGGAAAGGAGTCCTCGAGGAACAATGTGAAGGTTAAGCTTACGAAATTCCTCGTGGAGAAGTGGTTGCCCTTGTTGTAACATCAGGTTGTTACAATAAGACTTACGACTTAGTGCGTCAGCCATGACATTGGCCTTCCCCAGGGTGTAAGTGATTCCTAAGTCGTAATCTATGAGCAACTCAACCCAACGTCTTTGCCTGAGATTTAAATCCGGTTGGGTGAAGATGTATTTCAGACTTTGGTGATCAGTGAAGATTCCACAGCGATTACCAAGAAGGTAATGTCGCCATGTCTTGAGTGTGTGGACTACAGCTGCAAGCTCTAGATCATGTGTAGGATAGTTATCCTCATGTGGACGCAACTGTTGAGATGCGTAGGCAATCACTTGACGATCTTGCATGAGTATGCAACCTAGTCCTTGTCGCGAGGCGTCGCAATAGATAATAAAGTCCTTGGAAAAGTCTGGTGGTACCAGTACGGGAGCAGACGTCAGGCGTCTTTTCAGATCCTGAAAGCTGAACTCGCACTATGGGGTCCACTCGAACTTTTTATCTTTCTTGAGGAGTTCAGTTAGAGGTTTAGCAACCTTTGAGAAATTCTCGACGAAGCGTCGGCAATAGCTCGCTAAGCCAAGGAAACTCCTAACTTGCTTGACCAATTCAGGTGGAGTCCAATCAAGGACGGCCTGAACTCGCTCAGGATTGACAGCAATACCCTTACCAGAGATTACATGGCCTAGATAGATCACTTCTGGCAACCAAAATTCACACTTGGAGAATTTGGCATAAAGGCGGTGCTCTCGAAGTTTTGTCAATACCAACCTTAGATGCTCGGCATGATCTTCCTTGTTCTTGGAGTAACTGAGTATATCATCGAGGTATACCATGACGAATTTATCCAAGTACTCCATGAATATAGAATTCATTAGCTCGGAGAAAGTGGCTGGGGCGTTGGTTAACCCGAAGGACATGACGGTGTACTCGTATTGGCCATAACGAGTGACAAAGGCCGTCTTGGGAATGTCCCCGTTCTTGATTTCGATTTGATGGTAGCCCAACCTCAAATCCATTTTGGAAAAGAATGAGGATCCAGCGAGCTGATCATACAGGTCGTTGATCCTGGGGAGCGGATACTTGTTCTTTATGGTGACCAGATTGACAGGTCGATAATCTACAACCATCTGATCCGCTCAATCCTTCTTCTTGACGAAGAGGACGGGACAAGCCCAAGGAGAGGAACTAGGATGTATGAAACCCTTTTTCAAGGACTCATCGAGTTGTTTCTTAAGCTCAGCTAGTTCTATGGGTGACATCTTATAGGGTCTCCTAGAGATTGGGACAGTTCCTGGAACAAGATCTATCACGAAATCTACATCTCTGTCAGGTGGAACACCTAGCAGTTCTTCTAGAAAGACATCCGAAAAGTCACGGACTATCGGGATATCTTCGTGTTCTGGTAGAGGGTTGGCATTAATAGAGTAGAGCTGACGCTCAGCCATTTGGGCCAAAACATTGACTGTCTTGCCGGATGGGTGTGTAAGTTGAACAGTCCTAGTGTAGCAATCAATCTTGGCGTAATGAGCTGTCATCCAGTCCATACCCAAGATGATGTTTATGTCCGAGGACTTGAGAGCTATTAGGGATGCAAGAAAAACAAGTCTATCGACAAGAATTTCATTCCCATGGCTTACTCTAGAAGTTTTCCATTTCGAGCCAGGAGTTTGAATAACCATGGAAGTGGGCATGTCACAAAAAGTCATGTGGTGCATTCGAACAAAGCTCTCAGATATGAACGAATGAGATGCTCCAGTACCGAAAAGAACAGATGCCGGATGGGAGTTAACAAGAAGCGTACCAAGGATGACGTTAGGATCCTCATAAGCTTCCTCGACAGAGACATAGTTGACATGACCACGAGCAGTGGGGACTGGCTTGACATAGTTCACCTTGCCTGTTAGCTTACCACAGCCAACGGACCTTCCTGGCTGGTTCTGAGGACACTCTCGCATGTAGTGACCTGGTTCTCCGCACTTGAAACATGTCACAGTGCCAGTGCGTGGGGCGGTATTGGCAGAAGGTCCTCCATAAGTCTTGGGCGATGCATACTGCTGGGTTGGGCGAGGCGCCTCATAGGATGGCCTCGGAGTGAACCTGGGTGGCAGAGCTGTGTTTGGAACCCACACACGCGTTTGTGAGAGCCAGAGCCGGATGAGGAACCAAAGTCACGAGGATGCTTGTGTGTGGCTTCACAATCAGTCTAACCTGTCTCAGCACTGATGGCTTTGTTCACTAGCTTCTGGAAGGAGGTGCACTCGTGTAGATGGAGATCTCGGCAAAGTTCAGGGCTGAGACCCTTGCGGAACCTCGCCTGCTTCTTGGCGTCGGTGGACACCTCTTTGGGAGCATAGCGTGCCAAGTTGCCAAACTCATGACTATAGATATCCACGGTTAGCCTGCCCTGGGTGAAATTGCAAAATTCATCCCGCTTGCGATCCATGAGACCTTCCGGAATGTGATGTTCACAGAATGCCTCGCTGAACTCTGCCCAAGTAGTAATCTGGCCAGCAGGACGCATAGCCTCATAGTTTTCCCACCAAAGGCTAGTAGGGCCCTCAAGATGGTAGGCAGCGTAGGTAACTTTATCAGCTTCGGCCACGCGGGCAGAATGCAGCTTGTGGGCGATACTGCGAAGCCAGTCATCCGCATTAAGAGGTTCAGCGGAATGACGGAACTTTGGTGGGCACATCTTGATAAAGTCATTTATAGACACCACGTCATTCCTTTGGCAGAAGGCAGTATTCTGCTCTATGCGTTCCAGCAGACGGTTGGTCTCTCTCTTGTTCCTTTCTGCCTCCAGCATGACTTCGGCCAAGGAGGGTGGTTGAGGCAGATTCTCATCTCTAGCCCCACTGGCTTCACCCTGCTCCTGAGTAGCAGGGGTGCTGCGAGTGTTGACCATCCTAGGAAAACAAAACAACGGTTTATGCAAGGATGGAAAAACTTTGACATAGGAGTGCAGAATGTAATGGATGACACGGAATGCAGAGATGTTCATCTGTACGACATGGTAATATAGAAACTGCCATATATACACCATTGGTCATACACACCATACATAGTTTAGTACAAGCCAAGGCTAAAGTACAACTGCGGTGAAAGACGATACATCTCATCAGAGGCATTCCAAGCTCCTGTACATTATTTATCTACGCCTCCGGAACTCAGTACAAATAAAGTCATATTCCACAAGACACGTAGGACTGTGGAAATACAATTACTACGATACTACTACTGCCACGGTCTAGCTCAGACATTTCCGTAGTAACCTTCGTAAATATTACCCCCATAGCCTGGAAGTGGAACATGTGGATCTCGAAACTCTCATGCACTTGGAGACTGTGGACCATAGGGACACGGATGCGGCCTCGGTCCTCCTGCTGGTGGTAAACGACGCCCACGTGGAGGTTTAATACCCCCAATGTCACGCCAATCCATATGGTCGGGCAGACGAGTCCGCACGGGGTACAAATCCCACATATCCAGATATCCGGCCTGCACGGCAGGTGCAAGCCATGTCAGAGTGGCCCAGTGGGCGGCTCGAGTGGTATAAAGCTCCATCCGGAGGGCACGGACCTCACGGTCCCTATCCTCCAGCATCTGAGTGGTAGTCTGAAGTAGCGGCTCCTCATGAGCGGCATCAGTGTACAGACCAGTGTAGTAGCCCTCCTCTCCAGGAAGTGAGGCTGGCATGTAGCAGAACTCAGTGTTCAGCAGCAGGGCATGCCTAGCCCGGATGATAGTCATCATCGAGTAAGCGGCATCCTGCACTGCCATCTTGATGGTAACCCCGAGTCCATACATCCAATGGATGGGGTCGGTAGCTCTGGGATATGAGGGGTATATCCGGACTGTGCAGAAGTACTGACTCTGGTTGAATTCCCGGTACTGTTCCTCCACAGTGTACTCAGGATACCAACAGTAGCCAGTCTCGGTCAATACACGGACCAACATGGCCGTGTGACCTGGCACATTAATGCACCGGGTCAGATGGACCACCTAATGAGGGGTGCGATCAGACATCTGAAACACGAAATAATGCAAAGGCATTAGAATTTCTAGAAGAAATCGGGCAGCATAACAACTGTAAATGCTCAAAAAAAAGATTTTGAGACATCATACAAATGATAGCATAGCCACTCAACAACATCATATCAAGGTTCCGGGCCCAACTAATCAACATACTGGAAAGGTAGAAACTGAACTGAGGCTTGAAACCAACAATCCTAAGGGTCTACGGATTAGTAACACGTGAACCTAGTAAGGATGAGAGGCCAAGTCCTAAACCCCTCTTGAAAGAATAGGCTGTCTCAGATCAGAAAGGCATAAGGTAAATAAGTAAAAAGAGCCTTAAGTTCCCTTCCACAATCAATTCCCCTACATATAACTAAGAATTTTCTAGACTCAACATCGACCAGTTTGGCTTGAAAAACCTACAGGCAGTTCGGCTTTGATGCCAACGCTGTCAGGACCCCGATCCTAAGTCACACCGATCTATCTTGTAACACATCATATCACTTTGTGGCCTCATGCACGGTATCCCCACGGGTGCCACCTTACCTGGCCCGGGACCGTTTGCGCATTTTGGCACACGTATATGATAGTGTCGCTAGCATCCATATGACAGAGAACCCGGGTCGACATGGCTAGTTATAAACCAAAAGTGGCACTAAATTACAGAGACAGGCATCCATGACCCAGCAACGAACGTGTCGGTCATTAACGTATGAACCCAAGTCGTAGCAAGCTACAAGGACTTAAAGGAACAACGCGTGACATTTCCCCTAAGGGACAGACACAGGAACGAAGAAGGACACATGCCGGCCAGCCTACGTGTTCCGGAGCAGTAGCAAGCTACCAAGGCTCAGTGGAAGCACTAGGAGGCATTTCCCTGTAATATAGGCTACCAAGGGTAAACAACTAGGTGTCGGATCCCACACATACCAAGCATTTCAATAACATACACACAATATGGTCAATATGTGCAAATACAACATTGCATCACAACAGAACTCTATGACTCAAAGTACTTTATTTAAGAGGCTCCGAAGAGCCATACATAACATATCCATACAGATAGGGGTCACATGACCCAACACTCAAGTCATACAAGCATACAAGCACAAGCGGAAGCTAACTTGTCTGAGTACAGACAACTTGGAAAGAAAACAGGCTTGGTGTAACCTGACTATCTACAAGGTCTTCACAAGCTCAGGATCACCGTCTGGGTAGCAAGCTACTCATCGACGTCAACGTCTATGTAGAACCCATCATAGGGGGCAGGGTTCTCCTCTGCAACAGTTATTAAGCAAACATGAGTACAAAGGTAATCAGCAAGACTTACATCAAATCCTATCATACATGCATCATTATCAACAAGGGTAGTGGAGTTTGTTGCAGCAAGCCAGCTTTGACTCTTGGCTAACCTATACTACAACTCTCAGTAGTTTGCAAAGATGACACTACGCACACGAGTCCACTACTCACCACAACAATACACTACCATGGATCCTCTCCCGTCATCCTACGGAAGGGCCATCCACGGCACTCACACTTGTCTTGTGTCGGGACCCCGATCCTAAGTCACACATGTCTAGCCTGTAACACATCATATCACTTTGCGGCCTCACGCACGGTATTCCCACGGGTGCCACCTTACCTGGCCCGGGACCGTTTGCGCATATTGGCACACGTATATGATAGTGTCGCTAGCATCCATATGACAGAGAACCCGGGCCGACATGACCAGTTATAAACCAAAAGTGGCACTAAATTACAGAGACAGGCATACATGACCCAGCAACGAATGTGTCGGTCATCAACGTATGAACCCAAGTCGTAGCAAGCTACAAGGACTTAAAGAAGCAACGCGTGACATTTCCCCTAAGGGACAGACACAGGAACGAAGAAGGACACATGCCGGCCAGCCTAAGTGTTCCGGAGCAGTAGCAAGCTACCAAGGCTCAGTGGAAGCACTAGGAGACATTTTGTGACGCCCCCGATTTGACCGTACACTAATCATGCACGCAAGTGTGTACGACCAAGATCAGGGACTCGCTGGAAGATATCACAACACAACTCTAGACACAAATTAAAATAATACAAGCTCTATATTACAAGCCAGGGGCCTCGAGGGCTCGAATACATAAGCTCGAAAACACAAGAGTTAGCGGAAGCAATAATATCTGAGTACAGACATAAGTTAAACAAGTTTGCCTTAAGAAGGCTAGCACAAATATAACAACGATCGAAAAGGCAAGGCCTCCTGCCTGGGACCTCCTAACTACTCCTCGAAGCCGAACTTCACGTAGAAACATCCTCGGGATCTTCTGGTTCCGGGACTCCACCATCTGGTTGCGTCATCCGAGAAGAAGGGACAAAAGGGGAAAAGAGGGAGAAAAGCAACCGTGAGTACTCATCCAAAGTACTCGCAAGCAAGGATCGATACTACATATGCAATGGTAACTGTGTAAAGGGGGTAATATCTGTGGACTGAACTGCAGAATGCCAGAATAAGAGGGGGATAGCTAATCCAATCGAAGACTACGCTTCTCGTAACATCCATCTTGCAGCAGAAGATGAGGGTAGCTGGAAAGTAACAAGTATCCTCGCTTCTCGCGGCCTCCGTCTTGCAGCAGTAGAAGGGAGTAGATGGTAAGTTCACCAAGTAACATCGTATAGCATAAACCTACTCGGCGATCCTCCCGCACATCACCCTGTGAGAGAGCAACCACCGAGTTGTATCTGGCACTGGTAAGGGTGTGTTTTATTAAGTATCCGGTTCTAGTTGTCATGAGGTCGGAATAGAACTCCGGGTCGTCCTTTTACCGAGGGACACGGCTATTCGAATAGATTAACTTCCCTGCAGGGGTGCACCACATAACCCAGCACGCTTGATCCCATTTGGCCGGACACACTTTCCAGGGTCATGCCCGGCCTCGGAAGATCAACACGTCGCAGCCCTACCTAAGCACAGCAGAGAGGTCAGCACGTCGGTCTAAGTCCTAAGCACACAGGGGTCTGGGCCCATCGCCCAATGCACACGTGCACGTTGCGAGGGCGGCCGGTGAGCAGATCTAGCAACCTCCATTACTAAGGAAGTTACGTTACGCGGTCCAACCCGGCGCGCGCCGCTATACCGCTGACGTCAAGAAGGCTTCGGCTGATACCACGACGTCGAGTACCCATAACTATTCCCACGTAGCTGGTTAGTGCGTATAGACCAAATGGCCAGACTCGGATCAAATATCCAAACTCGTTAAGCGTGTTATTATGAAATAACCGCGGACAACGACCAGGGCCAGGCCACCTCTCGACTGGGTGTCTCAACCTACCCCTGTCGCTCCGCCACAAAGATCCACTCGGGGGCCGTCGGGAACTCAGGCCCACCACTGCCTGGATGGAGCCACCTGTCCTTTCAGCCCCCACATCGGAATCACTTGCGGGTACTCAATGAGCCGACCCGACTTTAGTCACATCATGTATCATGTAAAGTGTATGTATAATATACCCGTCATCACACCCAAGTGATCACGGCCCGATAGAATAGCAGGGCAGACGGACAAGGGTGTAGGGCCAATGATGGAATACTAGCATCATATACAAAGCATTTAGGATTGCAGGTAAAGTATCAACAGTGGTAGCAACAATGACAGGCTATGCATCAGAATAGGAGTATCGAAAGCAGTAACATGCTACACTCTCTAATGCAAGCAGTAGAGAGAAGAGTAGGCGATATCTAGTGATCAAGGGGGGGGGGGCTTGCCTGGAAGCTCTGCAGACGAAAGGAATCTTCGGAAGCGTAGCCGTAGTCAAACCCGAAGCATCAATGGTCTCGGGGTCTATCACAGTATCGAGGTCTACCGAAAATAAGCAACGAAGGGGAAACAAATAAATAACAGATCAAACAATAGCATCACAAAGCATAACATGGAAATACGCGGTGCTACGTGTGACCTAACGCAGTAGGAGGTGATACTGGCAAGGATGAAAAACATCCGGGAAAGTATTCCCGGTGTTAGGCATTTTTGGGCAGATGAAACGGAGGGGAATGTTGCATGTTCGGTATGATAGAGATGGGTGGCGGACGAACGGACCGCGTATTCGGTTTCGTCTCGTCGTTCTGAGCGATTTTCATATATAAAACATTTGCATCTGAGTTACAGATTATTTTATATGATTTTCTGAAGTTTTAGACATTATTCTGAAATATTTTAATTCAAAAATCTTTATTACATGAGTATGACGTCAGCATGACATCAGCAGTCAACTAAGACCGTTGACTAGTCAAACTGACAAACGGGGCCCGCACGTCATTGCCTCAGACTAACCAAATATGTTAGTTAGACTAACTAATTGATTAGGTTAATTCGTTTTAATTAGATTAGCTAAACAGGATCAATTACCTTAGTTAACTCATTAATTAATTGATTGATTACTAATTAATTTATTTTAACACATTTTTAACCCTTTTTTTATTTTTATTTTGGGGGGTTGGGCCCCATCCGTCATGGGCCTAGGAGGGCCATAACGGGGTGGGCGTAGCAGGCAGGCGGGGTTCGGGCGCACGATCTCTGGCGCTGTGCGCCCGATGCATCCCGCGGTCGAGCAGGATCCGCGGCAGCGGCGAAGCTGCCGGCGAGCGACGCAAGGAAGGGAGGGTGCTGGGCGGCGCAGGGCAGGAACCGCTGCCGGCCGGCGCCGGCGGAGGCTACGGCAGCGGCGGCGCGGAGCTTGGCAGCGGCGGTGTGAGAAGAAGGACGGGGCGGGAGCGGCCGGTGCCTCCGGCGGGCAACAGGCGCATCGGAGCAGAGGGGGGAGGAGGCGGCAGCGGCCGCCGGCGTGACCGGGGCCTGGGCATCGGCAGAAGCGGCGGTGACAGCAAGGCGGCGCAGCGAAGGGTCCCGGCGGGGACTGGCTTGGCGGCGAGCGGGAAGAGCAAGGCGAGCCATGAGTGGCTGTGCGCGGGGCGATGACGAGACGAGCGTGGGTGCGGCAGCGGTAGGCGGCCGGGCGTAGCGGAGCGACGATCGCCGGCAGCGGGGTGTTTCAGGCGAGCAACGACAACGGCGATGCGGCGGGCTATCGGGCAAACGGAAGGATAGTCGGGCCCTACTCGACGCGACGAGTTCAACGGAAACATGCCCGTGACCATTTGGTCATCGGGGTCTCGCCGGCGACGGGATCCGCGACGGAGCGTTTGGGCATCTCCAACGCGACCACTACGACGATGAAAACGCGCGGGAAGAAAGGGGAAAGGACGGCGACTGCTCACCGGGCCTTGTAGGTGTGCTCAAATGGGCTCGGGGAGGCTTGTCGTCGTCGGAACCATCGCCGGAGTCGAAGATGGCCGTAGGGAAGAAGAGGTCGCCGGGCTCGACTCGGTGGCTCCCGACTTGAACGACTGGGCGCAGTTGACGGATGATACGATAGCGGAGCCTCACGACATCTCAGCGAGGCAAGGCGGTGACAGAGGGCACGGGATCGACGGAGGACGGCGGCGGGCTCTCGGGCGAGATGGGGAAAAGAGAAAGGGGAGGTAGCGCGTGGGTGAGAGAGAGCAAGGGGGCGATTGGGGGAGCTAGGGTTTCACACAGGGGGAGAGGGGCGTCTGGGGGGGACTAGTAGGCGGGGGGGCATGGATGCCCGGCGCGTGTCCACGGTCGGCCATGGCGCCGTGGATGCATTGCCACGATCCCCCCCCCCTGATGAACAGAGGAGGGGGACGGCAGTAAGTGGGCCAGTTTGTGGCCTGAAGCCCAGTTGGGCCGAACGGACCAGGGGGAAGGGGGCATTGCCCCTTTTCTAAATTTTGTTTGTTTCTCTTTTTATTCGTTTCCTTTGTTTCTTCTTTTTATAGATCTGCTTTCATATTATTTTCATTTTATTTTATCTCTTGTAAAATATACAACTAGTCCCTAAATTAGTATTATTAATTAGGTAACTGCCACAAACAATTTGGCACTTTTAATAAAACATGTTTACAATTGTTTATTATTTAAAAGCCATTAATAATTAATTTTAGCCTATGTGGTATTCATAAAAGGGCATTTAAATACTTTACAAAAATGTTGGGTCATTACCATAATTAGATATGGGATATTTGCAATACTTTAGACATTTTAGTTTTGTCATTTGAAAACTTTATTTGTTTGATTTTAATTTTAATTGAAATTTTAACCGGTACCAAACCTAAACGAGATTAGTAACAGTAATAGCGATGACTAGGCCACCTTAATCTAGGGATTACTATAGCTTAATTATCCGGGCGTCACACATTTCCCTGTAAGATAGGCTACCAAAGGTAAACAACTAGGTGTCGGATCCCACACATAGCAATACACATTACACGTACGCATAACATGCAAGTATGTGTTGTACAACATGGCATCACAACATAACTCAACAACTCATATAGATAAAGGCCCAGAAGAGCCATCATAGCATTTATTACAATCAGAGGTCACATGACCCAACATACAGAGCATACAGACAATGGAAGCATAACATGTCTGAGTACAGACAACTATAAAGAAAAAGGCTGAGAAGCCTGACTATCTACCAGACCCTCCCAAGGGCACAAGACCGTAGCTGAGGTAACAAGCTAAACGTCGAAGTCCACGTGGAACCACTAGCGAGACTGAAGTCTCTCTGCAAAACATAAATTAAGCAAACGTGAGTACAAAGGTACTCAGCAAGACTTACATCAGAACTAACTACATATGCATCCGTATCAACAAAGGGGTGGTGGAGTTTGACTGCAGCAAGCCAGCTTTGACTCGGTGGCTATCCTGAACTACGACTGCAAGTAACTCTTTTGAGGTGGCGCACACGAGTCCACATATTCACCAATCAATACACCACTATGGACCCGCTCCCGTCTCCCTACGAGAAGGCCATCCATAGTACTCACACTTGTCTTGAGTGTTTTAGAGTATCCACTTTCGATTGTCTATGTACCACGTAAGCATCCAAGAAGTCCATATCCGCGGACCCGGCTATTCGAATAGATCATGTTAACCCTGCAGGGGTGTACTTCTTCACACACGCTCTCGCCACTTACCGCCATGTACACGTCGTGTATCTCGGCAACCTTCAAGCGAAAGCCTGGCGAGGGTGTCGGCCACGACCTGACTAACCACACAAGTCTCTCGTCCAGGTTTATCGCCTATTCGGGTTCCATCCGTGGGGAGATCCGGCCGGGGTGTCGCTCACGGCCCCAAATGATGTGCGCGGGGTTCCCAAGCCCACCTCGATGGATGGATCTACGCTTGGTACACCGTGCCACGGTGCCTAGTCTGCCCCAAGCCCACATGTACCGTGTGCCACTTGGTAGACTACTAACACTACCTACAAACACCAGAAACTAGTTGCAACTCCTGGACAGAGATCTAGTTGATTAATAAGTCGAGAGGGGTCGAGTTACCGGAACCCAATGTGTGGTAGTAGCTTTGTCATTGGACAACTTACATAGAACTCAGTTCTTAAGGACGGTTCCAGTGAGACAACCCACCATGTACTCCTACATGGCCTCTCACCGCTACCTTTACCAAATCGTGTTCACACACTTAGCTCTCAACAGTAGGGCATGTTCACCACATTCCAATTCATCCCCGATGAATCAGACCTGACACGACTCTAAGCAATAGCAGGCATAACCAAAAAGCATGAATGAGTAGGCACAACATGGCTCAAACAACTCCTACTCATGCTAGTGGGTTTCAACTATTTACTGTGGCAATGACAGGTCATGCAGAGGAAAGGGGTTCAGCTACCGCACCAAAAGCAGTTCAATCGTTGTTGTCCTAATGCAGTAAAGGAGAGCAGGAGCGAGAGAGTGGGATTGTATCGGAATGAACAAGGGGGTTCTGCTTGCCTGGCACTTCTGAAGATATTAATAGTTCTTCATTGGTGTCATCGAACTCATCGTCGGGACGTCGTCTATTGAGAGAGAACAAAACCGGTAAACAGAGAAAGAACACAATCAATGCAATGCGACAATATGATGCATGATCATGACATGGCAATATGTTGTTGGTTGAGCTAATGCAACTAGCAACACAATTAAATGAAGTTGGTTTGAACCAAAGGTTCAAATTCAAACTCCATATGTGATTATTCAAATGCCATTTATTCAAATTGCCCTAAACAATGGCTGTAAGTTATTCAAACATGCATGAAAATGCCATAAACAGATTCCTTGGATTTTTCTGATCAATTTTCATATATAAATTATTTTCATCTGAGCTACGGTTGATTTTATATGATTTTTAGAAGTTTTGGCTATTTTCTGAAATAAATAAATCATTTCTGATTTATTTAAAAACCCAGAAAACATTTACTGCGACAGCACTGCGTCAGGCTGAGGTCAGCAGGTCAACTGACCGGCCAGGGTCAAACCTAACATGTGGGGTCCACACGTCAGTGACACATGGACTGATTCCGGTCAAAACCAGCGCTGATTGGAGTTTGACCAAGGCTAGGGCCCACTGTCAGTGGCTGTGAGGGTGATTAGCGGGGTCATTAGTGCTAACTAAGTGAGCCACGTCGGCGGCTTAACGCCGGCGACCAAAGAACACGGCGGAAGGTCGCCGGACTTGCTCGGGATGGTGCTACGGAGCTCCGTTTCGTGCGTGGTTTGCGGCTACGGCGAGCTGGCGGTGCGGCGCATCTTCTGGCGCAAACGCGAGGAGCCGGGGTGGCCGGAGCTCGTCGGAAACGAGCTCGCGGCGGCGCCGGAGTTCGGGCACCGTCGGGTTTGGGGTTGTGGTGCACCAGGAGGTGAGCTGGTGGGTGCGTTCGGCTCCTGGGAGCTCGGTGAGCATGGTGACGTGCTCGCATTCGAGCTTGCGCGTCTGTGGCTACGACGGCGACAAGCTCAGCGGCGGCCGGCGACGGTAAGGAAGGGGGCGACGACTACGGAAAGTTACAGGCCACGGGGACAGGGGAAAACGGCGGGGAAGCTCACTGCGAGGTCGAAGCGCAGCTCGGCGGCTCGGGGGAGGCTCTGGAGGCGACGGAGAGACGACGGCGATCTCGGACGGCCGCGGTTGAAGACGACGGTGGCGAGGGCGTTCGGGGGCGTCCGGCGTTGCATAGGTACTTAGGGGGGGCGTAGAAGATAGAGGCGGAGCTCGTGGACACTTTGCGGGGGCGTGGGGAGGGCTGTGGTCACGGTGGTGCTCGCAGGCGGTGACGGCTTCGTTCGGTCGCCGCGTGAGAGAGATACAGATGAGGGAGGAGAGAGTAGAGAGTGAGGGGGAGGTCGAGGGGGTTCCAGGGGTGTCGTGGCGTTCGTCCAGGGCATCGGGGAGGGAAGCAGGCAGGGAGGAGGTGGAGGCCGCGGGCGTGCGCCGTCGCCACGCACCTGCCTGTCCTCCTGGCAGGAGGAAGAAGACCACACAGCCCCTGGTGGGCTGGGCCTCTTCTGCCAGGTAAGGCCCAGGTGAGTTCTTGTCTCTCTCTTATTTCTGTTTCTGTTTTCTATTTTTCTTTCTTTGTTTTATTTTCTTTTGCCACTGTTTTGAAATTTAAACAATTTCAAACAATGCCAAAAACTTCTCTGAACAATTTTATGTTGCTAGATGGACTTTTCCAAAAGCACATAAAATATTTCAAAGTTATTTGAAAATATATTCTATATATTATGAATATAGTTCCAAATTCAAATACAATAATAAATTAAATTCCATGCCTAAAATATTCCACAGAAATGTCCATTATTTTTGGTTTGCTGCAAAAGCCTTGCAAAAAATATCCAACAAATATTAGGAACATTTTGGAAACATTGAATGCAATTTTTTTTGACTGGACCTATTTGGAATTTGAAGTGCTAGGGTTTGAACAATCCCCATTTCAAGTTTACTTTGAAAATAAACATGATGACATGATGATCAGGCAAGGACCACAGGGGTTGATCTAGGGATGTGACAACTCACCCCCACTAAAACAAGAATCTCGTCCCGAGATTCAAGCGTAGGGTAAGAAATCAGAGGGGACACAAGCTAGCACAATCTTCACGATCCAATTTTCCTTCTCGGAGATGTTGATTTATTGCATCATAATGATCTTATCATCCTTGCTTGAGATCTTCATCCAACCAGATGATAACGGAGACATACTCTGTAGAAATCGATCTTCCCGAAGATCGAGGAACTCAAGATCAACTCATGGAGTGAGACATTGAAGTATCTCTTGAGCTGAGACACGGAACACACATCCAGAGGGATGGAGTGAAACAAATGATGAAGGTTCACTTGGTAGGCAAAATTCTACACCTAAGAAGATGGTGGTCGAGGGTCACCAGACGGGGCACCTTAGAGAAGGTGACACATGGAATTATTCCCTTTAGTGGCAAAAAGAATTACTTTTGATATAGAGATCATTGAAATTCCCTATACCAGCCTAAGGCAATCACAAACGATCGTTTGACGGAGTACGAAAGAATGACATTCTCGGGCCTGAATGGATGATGTGAACTACCTTGTTGAAGACAACTCAAGGGATGATTTAGGCTATCATCGGAGATGGATGGGACCCATGGGAAGTGGCACATTGGCGGTGCAAGTTGGGAACAAAATGCAAATGCTGGGAATGATTCTGGTAACTGGGATAAATCCCAACAGTAGAGAGTAAATCTACTCTTTGAGAGGTTATAGCATAACCAGGAACACTGGAAGCAATCCCGGTTAGTGCCGGTGATACAACCTAGTGGTTGTGCGTGCTCTCAAGAACTTGAGCATTCCCATATTCACCAAGGTTTTACCAATATCCGTGTCAAGGATCCTGGCAACACCACATACTACCATGATGAATAACGATGGATGATGCAGATGCAAAGGAAGATAACACTCTCTCAGATTTCACCTTAGCGGAGTCAAGGGGCAAAATCTGGATGATCGACCGAGAGACATTTAGCACTCCGCTTCTAATGTTCTCCTTGATGTGTTAGCGTAAGCCATTCATAGATATGTTTGGTATCTTGAACATCAAGTAAAGGTCGGACTTCGGAAGCACAAGAATCCATAAGGAACAACTATGAAGTAAATCCTACGAAATCCTTATGGGGAGGTGGCCAACTTCTTCAATCAAGATACTACAACAATAGGTCTTCCAGCTGGGTGTGTTGGCCACGACATCCATTTTGCCGGTTATCGAGAGACCAATATTATAGTTCTTGGGAAATTCTCCAACCATCAGAACTGCCTGAGATCCAGTTCTGGCTGGGGCCAGGATATTCAAGACTCATCGAGTCTAGAAAGAAAGATGAGAGTCTGCAACACAAATCGACGAGACGGCGTTGCGAGATTCTCAGGAGTGAACTACGATAGCAGCTCCAAAACATGAGTTGGTTCTGCTACAAAACCTGTGATCGTGTTGTTCCAGACAAGTATGACCACATAGTAGTCTTATGATAAAATACTACCGAGTTTCAGGTAGGAATCATCATTGAGGATAACGAAGTCCTAACATAAATCATGATTCTTAGGAAGGAACTTCTTCTCCTTGAACAAATCTATCAGTGGCTTGATGTGCTAGGAATACATATAGAGTGAAGGTTGCAAGTCTCCAAACCACAGAATACTTCGCACGTATGCATGACTGAGTTGGGATGATTCCAGAGGAGGTAGAAACATATTTTCTCGAATTCACGGCGGCAACTTGCATCAAATGCACATGAATTAGAGGAAGTCACTTCTTTCTTCCGTACATATGCTTCACGAACGGTCATGAAGATAAAGCTTATAAAAGTTTCCAACACTAGCTTAATGCTCTACAAAATCATGGAGAAGATAGCAGTGTTGCTGATGGGCTCAACAACAATTCATCCAGGTTTCCATGGAGATGGAATTCCATAATTATGTGATCAAGTGATAGTATTGGTCAGACCCAAAAGATATAATGGTGTATGCCCAAGGGAACAACCATGAGTAAGACAACATTACGAATATCGTTGGTTCTGATTTGACTTGACGATAACCCATACTCAAATCAAAGTTTGGACAAGACAATAGATCCACAAATGATCACGAGGATCAATCGGAGAAGATATCATCTATCTTCAATACACACACAAGATATCCCTTTGGAGTGAGCTATGTGGGTTAAGCTTTTATCTTCCAACTCTCCAAGTTGTTGTTTAGCTTAACCAACTAATTCGGGGTATCCAACACAGATTCTTGGAGAAAGGGTGGTTTAGAGAGAAACCAGCTTGATCACGAACTCAACATAGCGGTCAGGTGACAACCTGGTAATACTTCCGAGAAGATATTCGGAAAATCACGAACCACCGATATGTTATTAAGCTCGCAAACAATCTTGCTTTTCATGGCGAGATAATATGATCACAAGAGTGAGGGATTTATGCAATCCTAACTCATTGATCAAAAGTGCACCAGAAAAATGGACTAGGTAGCACGATCGATCTTAGAATGGTGATTTAGTAACCAACACACTAAGAATGAAATTGTTGTCCTTTAACCACCTAGCAACGAGGTTGCTAGGGGTATTGATTCACACATCATGATTCTCTTGTCGGCATTCCGGTTACAATAACATGGAGACCGAGGAATGAACGATGATGGCGAGAAGCATTACTGTATCAAGAGTTCACAGGATGATGTGCAATTCCCATCACATTCTTGACATAAAGATGGTAATATTCCAAGATAGAACAGATTAGAAGCTGGATTACCATTCTTCATCTGCGGAGTACAACTTCTTTGACCCAATCCTAGGAATGGATGAGGTACTGGAGTTTGTTTCTCCTAGTCGTTTTGGAATAGAATGGCTTGACGAACCACAAGAGTAAAAGGCATCGATGAACACAAATGCACAACTACCCGTGACTATCAACTGATAGACGAGGGTCATAATACAACTAGAGAGGAACAACTCAAAGGAACATATAACTTTCTGAGTTGTGGATGCATAGATTAGTATGTCGAACTAGTTCAACATATTTCTTCCGGATAACACATGCAGAAAGGTAGGACTGGCAGAGTCACAATATGAATGGAGTACTACTCAAGAGCACTCTGGTTGTGATCTTTTGGTTTAGAAGAACTTCTGCCAAGGACGGTTCATGGTATTGGAAGAGCGATAACCACGGACCTCGAGGACTATCACAAGGTTACTAATAACCTAAAGGAGCGAGCAATACTATCAACATGAAGTAAGTAGAGTGAATCTTGGGTTCAAGAACCTAGAAATAGAATACCTACCAACTAAATAGCATCACGGGATGCTTTCGAGATTGACGACCAGAATTATCACACTGGGAATATAAAGCATTGCTAGATTACTGGGTGATCTTCTAAGACACCTAGGGTCATAGTAATAAGTCCAACATATGTGTCGAGGTAACAGAGTACCTCAACATAACGACTAGTGTGGTTAATCTGGCCCAAATGAGCATTAAGAACAGGTAGGAATGATTTGCAAATGCATCAGATTGTTAAGAGACCTGGGATGACTCGGACAACATAACGGCTGTAAATGCTCGAAAATACTTTTGAGACTCATGCACAAGATAGCATAACCACTCAACATCATAATGTCAAGGTTCTGAGGTCAGCAGTTGAACACACAGAAGTAGAATAAACTGAACTGGGAGTTGAATCCACAATTAACGTGATCCTGATAGACAGAAGAGAAACCCTAGTTCTTAATCCCCGTAGAAAGAAGAAGATGACTCAGATCAGAAGGTCATAGGGTAAAGGAGTAAAAAGAGCCTTACGTGCCCTTCCACAATCAATTCCCTTAATATAACTAAAGAGTTTCTAGACACAACTTCGACCAGTTTGGCTTACTAATCCTACAGGCAGTCAGGCTCTGATACCAAAGCTGTCGGGACCCCGATCCTAAGTCACACAGGTCTATCCTGTAACACATCATATCACTTTGCGGCCCCACGCACGGTATTCCCATGGGTGCCACCTTACCTGGCTCGGGACCGTTTGCGCATATTGGCACACGTATATGATAGTGTCGCTAGCATCCATATGACAGAGAACCCGGGCCGACATGACCAGTTATAAACCAAAAGTGGCACTAAATTACAGAGACAGGCATACATGACCCAGCAACGAACGTGTCGGTCATCAACGTATGAACACAAGTCGTAGCAAGCTACAAGGACTTAAAGGAGCAACGCGTGACATTTCCCCTAAGGGATAGACACAGGAACGAAGAAGGACACATGCCGGCCAGCCTAAATGTTCCGGAGCAGTAGCAAGCTACCAAGGCTCAGTGGAAGCACTAGGATACATTTCCCTGTAAGGTAGGCTACCAAAGGTAAACAACTAGGTGTCGGATCCCACACATAGCAATACACATTACACGTACGCATAACATGCAAGTATGTGTTGTACAACATGGCATTACAACATAACTCAACAACTCATATAGATAAAGGCCCAGAAGAGCCATCATAGCATTTATTACAATCAGAGGTCACATGACCCAACATACAGAGTATACAGACAATGGAAGCATAACATGTCTGAGTACAGACAACTATAAAGAAAAAGGCTGAGAAGCCTGACTATCTACCAGACCCTCCCAAGGGCACAAGACCGTAGCTGAGGTAACAAGCTAAATGTCGAAGTCCATGCGGAACCACTAGCGAGACTGAAGTCTCTCTGCAAAACATAAATTAAGCAAACATGAGTACAAAGGTACTCAGCAAGACTTACATCAGAACTAACTACATATGCATCAGTATCAACAAAGGGGTGGTGGAGTTTGACTGCAGCAAGCCAGCTTCGACTCGGTGGCTATCCTGAACTACGGCTGCAAGTAACTCTTTTGAGGTGGCGCACACGAGTCCACATATTCACCAATCAATACACCACTATGGACCCGCTCCCGTCTCCCTACGAGAAGGCCATCCATAGTACTCACACTTGTCTTGAGTGTTTTAGAGTATCCACTTTCGATTGTCTATGTACCACGTAAGCATCCAAGAAGTCCATATCCGCGGACCCGGCTATTCGAATAGATCATGTTAACCCTGCAGGGGTGTACTTCTTCACACATGCTCTCGCCACTTACCGCCATGTACACATCGTGTATCTCGGCAACCTTCAAGCGGAAGCCTGGCGAGGGTGTCGGCCACGACCTGACTAACCACACAAGTCTCTCCTCCAGGTTTATCGTCTATTCGGGTTCCATCCGTGGGGAGATCCGGCCGGGGTGTCGCTCACGGCCCCAAATGATGTGCGCAGGGTTCCCAAGCCCACCTCGACGGATGGATCTATGCTTGGTACACCATGCCACAGTGCCTAGTCTGCCCCAAGCCCACATGTACCGTGTGCCACTTGGTAGACTACTAACACTACCTACAAACACCAGAAACTAGTTGCAACTCCTGGACAGAGATCTAGTTGATTAATAAGTCGAGAGGGGTCGAGTTACCGGAACCCAATGTGTGGTAGTAGCTTTGTCATTGGACAACTTACACAGAACTCAGTTCTTAAGGACGGTTCCAGTGAGACAACCCACCATGTACTCCTACATGGCCTCTCACCGCTACCTTTACCAAATCATGTTCACACACTTAGCTCTCAACAGTAGGGCTTGTTCACCACATTCCAATTCATCCCCGATGAATCAGACCTGACACGACTCTAAGCAATAGCAGGCATAACCAGAAAGCATGAATGAGTAGGCACAACATGGCTCAAACAACTCCTACTCATGCTAGTGGGTTTCAACTATTTACTGTGGCAATGACAGGTCATGCAGAGGAAAGGGGTTCAGCTACCGCAGCAAAAGCAGTTCAATCGTTGTTGTCCTAATGCAGTAAAGGAGAGCAGGAGCGAGAGAGTGGGATTGTATCGGAATGAACAAGGGGGTTCTGCTTGCCTGGCACTTGTGAAGATATTAATAGTTCTTCATCGGTGTCATCGAACTCATCGTCGGGACGTCGTCTATTGAGAGAGAACAAAACCGGCAAACAGAGAAAGAACACGATCAATGCAATGCGACAATATGATGCATGATCATGACATGGCAATATGTTGTTGGTTGAGCTAATGCAACTAGCAACACAATTAAATGAAGTTGGTTTGAACCAAAGGTTCAAATTCAAACTCCATATGTGATTATTCAAATGCCATTTATTCAAATTGCCCTAAACAGTGGCTGTAAGTTATTCAAACATGCAAGAAAATGCCATAAACAGATTCCTTGGATTTTTCTGATCAATTTTCATATATAAATTATTTTCATCTGAGCTACGGTTGATTTTATATGATTTTTAGAATTTTGGCTATTTTCTGAAATAAATAAATCATTTCTGATTTATTTAAAAACCCAGAAAACATTTACTGCGTCGGCACTGCGTCAGGCTGAGGTCAGCAGGTCAACTGACCGGCCAGGGTCAAACCTGACGTGTGGGGTCCACACGTTAGTGACACATGGACTGATTCCGGTCAAAACCAGCGCTGATTGGAGTTTGACCAGGGCTAGGGCCCACTGTCAGTGGCTGTGAGGGTGATTAGCGGGGTCACTAGTGCTAACTAAGTGAGCCATGTCGGCGGCTTAACGCCGGCGACCAAAGAACACGGCGGAAGGTCGCCGGACTTGCTCGGGACGGTGCTACGGACCTCCGTTTCGTGCGTGGTTTGCGGCTACGGCGAGCTGGCGGTGCGGCGCATCTTCTGGCGCAAACACGAGGAGCCGGGGTGGCCAGAGCTCGTCGGAAACAAGCTCGCGGCGGCGCCGGAGTTCGGGCACCGTCGGGTTTGGGGTTGTGGTGCACCAGGAGGTGAGCTGGTGGGTGCGTTCGGCTCCTGGGAGCTCGGTGAGCATGGTGACGTGCTCGCGTTCGAGCTTGCGCGTCTGTGGCTATGACGGCGACAAGCTCAGCGGCGGCCGGCGACGGCAAGGAAGGGAGCGACGATTACGGCAAGTTACAGGCCACGGGGACAGGGGAAAATGGTGGGGAAGCTCACTGCGAGTTCGAAGCGCAGCTCGGCGGCTCGGGGGAGGCTCTGGAGGTGACGGAGAGACGACGGCGATCTCGGACGGCCGCGGTTGAAGACGACGGTGGCGAGGGCGTTCGGGGGCGTCTGGCGTCGCATAGGTACTTAGGGGGGCGTAGAAGACAGAGGCGGAGCTCGTGGACACTTTGCGGGGGCGTGGGGAGGGCTGTGGTCACGGTGGTGCTCGCCGGCGGCGACGGCTTCGTTCGGTCGCCGCGTGAGAGAGAGACAGAGGAGGGAGGAGAGAGTAGCGAGTGAGGGGGGAGGTCGAGGGGGTTCCAGGGGTGTCGTGGCGTTCGTCCAAGGCATCGGGGAGGGAAGCAGGCAGGGAGGAGGTGGAGGCCGCGGGCGTGCGCCGTCGCCACGCACCTGCCTGTCCTCCTGGCAGGAGGAAGAAGACCACACAGCCCCTGGTGGGCTGGGCCTCTTCTGCCAGGTAAGGCCCAGGTGAGTTCTTCTCTCTCTCTTATTTCTGTTTCTGTTTTCTATTTTTCTTTCTTTGTTTTATTTTCTTTTGCCATTGTTTTGAAATTTAAACAATTTCAAACAATGCCAAAAACTCCTCTGAACAATTTTATGTTGCTAGATGGACTTTTCCAAAAGCACATAAAATATTTCAAAGTTATTTGAAAATATATTCTATATATTATGAATATAGTTCCAAATTCAAATACAATAATAAATTAAATTCCATGCCCAAAATATTCCACAGAAATGTCCATTATTTTTGGTTTGCTGCAAAAGCCTTGCAAAAAATATCCAACAAATATTAGGAACATTTTGGAAACATTGAATGCAATTTTTTTTGACTGGACCTATTTGGAATTTGAAGTGCTAGGGTTTGAACAATCCCCATTTCAAGTTTACTTTGAAAATAAACATGATGACATGATGATCAGGCAAGGACCACAGGGGTTGATCTAGGGATGTGACAACTCACCCCCACTAAAACAAGAATCTCGTCCCGAGATTCAAGCGTAGGGTAAGAAATCAGAGGGGACACAAGCTAGCACAATCTTCACGATCCAATTTTCCTTCTCGGAGATGTTGATTTATTGCATCATAATGATCTTGTCATCCTTGCTTGAGATCTTCATCCAACCAGATGATAACGGAGACATACTCTGTAGAAATCGATCTTCCCGAAGATCGAGGAACTCAAGATCAACTCATGGAGTGAGACATTGAAGTATCTCTTGAGCTGAGACACGGAACACACATCCAGAGGGATGGAGTGAAACAAATGATGAAGGTTCACTTGGTAGGCAAAAATTCTACACCTAAGAAGATGGTGGTCGAGGGTCACCAGACGGGGCACCTTAGAGAAGGTGACACATGGAATTATTCCCTTTAGTGGCAAAAAGAATTACTTTTGATATAGAGATCATTGAAATTCCCTATACCAGCCTAAGGCAATCACAAACGATCGTTTGACGGAGTACGAAAGAATGACATTCTCGGGCCTGAATGGATGATGTGAACTACCTTGTTGAAGACAACTCAAGGGATGATTTAGGTTATCATCGGAGATGGATGGGACCCATGGCAAGTGGCACATTGGCGGTGCAAGTTGGGAACAAAATGCAAATGCTGGGAATGATTCTGGTAACTGGGATAAATCCCAACAGTAGAGAGTAAATCTACTCTTTGAGAGGTTATAGCATAACCAGGAACACTGGAAGCAATCCCGGTTAGTGCCGGTGATAACACCTAGTGCTTATGCGTGCTCTCAAGAACTTGAGCATTCCCATATTCACCAAGGTTTTACCAATATCCGTGTCAAGGATCCTCGCAACACCACATACTACCATGATGAATAACGATGGATGATGCAGATGCAAAGGAAGATAACACTCTCTCAGATTTCACCTTAGCGGAGTCAAGGGGCAAAATCTGGATGATCGACCGAGAGACATTTAGCACTCCGCTTCTAATGTTCTCCTTGATGTGTTAGCATAAGCCATTCATAGATATGTTTGGTATCTTGAACATCAAGTAAAGGTCGGACTTCGGAAGCACAAGAATCCATAAGGAACAACTATGAAGTAAATCCTACGAAATCCTTATGGGGAGGTGGCCAACTTCTTCAATCAAGATACTACAACAATAGGTCTTCCAGCTGGGTGTGTTGGCCACGACATCCATTTTGCCGGTTATCGAGAGACCAATATTATAGTTCTTGGGAAATTCTCCAACCATCAGAACTGCCTGAGATCCAGTTCTGGCTGGGGCCAGGATATTCCAGACTCATCGAGTCTAGAAAGAAAGATGAGAGTCTGCAACACAAATCGACGAGACGGCGTTGCGAGATTCTCAGGAGTGAACTACGATAGCAGCTCCAAAACATGAGTTGGTTCTGCTACAAAACCTGTGATCGTGTTGTTCCAGACAAGTATGACCACATAGTAGTCTTATGATAAAATACTACCGAGTTTCAGGTAGGAATCATCATTGAGGATAACGAAGTCCTAACATAAATCATGATTCTTAGGAAGGAACTTCTTCTCCTTGAACAAATCTATCAGTGGCTTGATGTGCTAGGAATACATATAGAGTGAAGGTTGCAAGTCTCCAAACCACAGAATACTTCGCACGTATGCATGACTGAGTTGGGATGATTCCAGAGGAGGTAGAAACATATTTTCTCGAATTCACGGCGGCAACTTGCATCAAATGCACATGAATTAGAGGAAGTCACTTCTTTCTTCCGTACATATGCTTCACGAACGGTCATGAAGATAATGCTTATAAAAGTTTCCAACACTAGCTTAATGCTCTACAAAATCATGGAGAAGATAGCAGTGTTGCTGATGGGCTCAACAACAATTCATCCAGGTTTCCATGGTGATGGAATTCCATAATTATGTGATCAAGTGATAGTATTGGTCAGACCCAAAAGATATAATGGTGTATGCCCAAGGGAACAACCATGAGTAAGACAACATTACGAATATCGTTGGTTCTGATTTGACTTGACGATAACCCATACTCAAATCAAAGTTTGGACAAGACAATAGATCCACAAATGATCACGAGGATCAATCGGAGAAGATATCATCTATCTTCAATACACACACAAGATATCCCTTTGGAGTGAGCTATGTGGGTTAAGCTTTTATCTTTCAACTCTCCAAGTTGTTGTTTAGCTTAACCAACTAATTCGGGGTATCCAACACAGATTCTTGGATAAAGGGTGGTTTAGAGAGAAACCAGCTTGATCACGAACTCAACATAGCGCTCAGGTGACAACCTGGTAATACTTCCGAGAAGATATTCGGAAAATCACGAACCACCGATATGTTATTAAGCTCGCAAACAATCTTGCTTTTCAAGGCGAGATAATATGATCACAAGAGTGAGGGATTTATGCAATCCTAACTCATTGATCAAAAGTGCACCAGAAAAATGGACTAGGTAGCACGATCGATCTTAGAATGGTGATTTAGTAACCAACACACTAAGAATGAAATTGTTGTGCTTTAACCACCTAGCAACGAGGTTGCTAGGGGTATTGATTCACACATCATGATTCTCTTGTCGGCATTCCGGTTACAATAACACGGAGACCGAGGAATGAACGATGATGGCGAGAAGCATTACTGTATCAAGAGTTCACAGGATGATGTGCAATTCCCATGACATTCTTGACATAAAGATGGTAATATTCCAAGATAGAACAGATTAGAAGCTGGATTAACATTCTTCACCTGCGGAGTACAACTTCTTTGACCCAATCCTAGGAATGGATGAGGTACTGGAGTTTGTTTCTCCTAGTCGTTCCGGAATAGAATGGCTTGACGAACCACAAGAGTAAAAGGCATCGATGAACATGAATGCACAACTACCCGTGACTATCAACTGATAGACGAAGGTCATAATACAACTAGAGAGGAACAACTCAAAGGAACATATAACTTTCTGAGTTGTGGATGCATAGATTAGTATGTCGAACTAGTTCAACATATTTCTTCCGGATAACCCATGCAGAAAGGTAGGACTGGCAGAGTTACAATATGAATGGAGTACTACTCAAGAGCACTCTGGTTGTGATCTTTTGGTTTAGAAGAACTTCTGCCAAGGACGGTTCATGCTATTGGAAGAGCGATAACCACGGACCTCGAGGACTATCACAAGGTTACTAATAACCTAAAGGAGCGAGCAATGCTATCAACATGAAGTAAGTAGAGTGAATCTTGGGTTCAAGAACCCAGAAATAGAATACCTACCAACTAAATAGCATCACGGGATGCTTTCGAGATTGACGGCCAGAATTATCACACTGGGAATATAAAGCATTGCTAGATTACTGGGTGATCTTCTAAGACACCTAGGGTCATAGTAATAAGTCCAACATATGTGTCGAGGTAACAGAGTACCTCAACATAACGACTAGTGTGGTTAATCTGGCCCAAAGGAGCATTAAGAACAGGTAGGAATGATTTGCAAATGCATCAGATTGTTAAGAGACCTGGGATGACTCGGACAGCATAACGGCTGTAAATGCTCGAAAATACTTTCGAGACTCATGCACAAGATAGCATAACCACTCAACATCATAATGTCAAGGTTCTGAGGTCAGCAGTTGAACACACAGAAGTAGAATAAACTGAACTGGGAGTTGAATCCACAATTAACGTGATCCTGATAGACAGAAGAGAAACCCTAGTTCTTAATCCCCATAGAAAGAAGAAGGTGACTCAGATCAGAAGGTCATAGGGTAAAGGAGTAAAAAGAGCCTTACGTTCCCTTCCACAATCAATTCCCTTAATATAACTAAAGAGTTTCTAGACACAACTTCGACCAGTTTGGCTTACTAATCCTACAGGCAGTCAGGCTCTGATACCAAAGCTGTCGGGACCCCGATCCTAAGTCACACAGGTCTAGCCTGTAACACATCATATCACTTTGCGGCCTCACGCACGGTATTCCCACGGGTGCCACCTTACCTGGCCCGGGACCATTTGCGCATTTTGGCACACGTATATGATAGTGTCGCTAGCATCCATATGACAGAGAACCCGGGCCGACATGACCAGTTATAAACCAAAAGTGGCACTAAATTACAGAGACAGGCATACATGACCCAGCAACGAACGTGTCGGTCATCAACGTATGAACCCAAGTCGTAGCAAGCTACAAGGACTTAAAGGAGCAACGCGTGACATTTTCCCTAAGGGACAGACACAGGAACGAAGAAGGACACATGCCGGCCAGCCTAAGTGTTCCGGAGCAGTAGCAAGCTACCAAGGCTCAGTGGAAGCACTAGGAGACATTTCCCTATAAGATAGGCTACCAAAGGTAAACAACTAGGTGTCGGATCCCACACATAGCAATACACATTACACGTACGCATAACATGCAAGTATGTGTTGTACAACATGGCATCACAACATAACTCAACAACTCATATAGATAAAGGCCCAGAAGAGCCATCATAGCATTTATTACAATCAGAGGTCACATGACCCAACATACAGAGCATACAGACAATGGAAGCATAACATGTCTGAGTACAGACAACTATAAAGAAAAAGGCTGAGAAGCCTGACTATCTACCAGACCCTCCCAAGGGCACAAGACCGTAGCTGAGGTAACAAGCTAAACGTCGAAGTCCACGCGGAACCACTAGCGAGACTAAAGTCTCTCTGCAAAACATAAATTAAGCAAACGTGAGTACAAAGGTACTCAGCAAGACTTACATCAGAACTAACTACATATCCATCAGTATCAACAAAGGGGTGGTGGAGTTTGACTGCATCAAGCCAGCTTTGACTCGGTGGCTATCCTGAACTACGACTGCAAGTAACTCTTTTGAGGTGGCGCACACGAGTCCACATATTCACCTATCAATACACCACTATGGACCCGCTCCCGTCTCCCTACGAGAAGGCCATCCATAGTACTCACACTTTTCTTGAGTGTTTTAGAGTATCCACTTTCGATTGTCTATGTACCACGTAAGCATCCAAGAAGTCCATATCCGCGGACCCGGCTATTCGAATAGATCATGTTAACCCTGCAGGGGTGTACTTCTTCACACACGCTCTCGCCACTTACCGCCATGTACACGTCGTGTATCTCGGCAACCTTCAAGCGGAAGCCTGGCGAGGGTGTCGGCCACGACCTGACTAACCACACAAGTCTCTCGTCCAGGTTTATCGCCTATTCGTGTTCCATCCGTGGGGAGATCCGGCTGGGGTGTTGCTCACGGCCCCAAATGATGTGTGTAGGGTTCCCAAGCCCACCTCGACGGATGGATCTACGCTTGGTACACCGTGCCACGGTGCCTAGTCTGCCCCAAGCCCACATGTACCGTGTGCCACTTGGTAGACTACTAACACTACCTACAAACACCAGAAACTAGTTGCAACTCCTGGACAGAGATCTAGTTGATTAATAAGTCGAGAGGGGTCGTGTTACCGGAACCCAATGTGTGGTAGTAGCTTTGTCATTGGACAACTTACACAGAACTCAGTTCTTAAGGACGGTTCCAGTGAGACAACCCACCATGTACTCCTACATGGCCTCTCACCGCTACCTTTACCAAATCGTGTTCACACACTTAGCTCTCAACAGTAGGGCATGTTCACCACATTCCAATTCATCCCCGATGAATCAGACCTGACACGACTCTAAGCAATAGCAGGCATAACCAGAAAGCATGAATGAGTAGGCACAACATGGCTCAAACAACTCCTACTCATGCTAGTGGGTTTCAACTATTTACTGTGGCAATGACAGGTCATGCAGAGGAAAGGGGTTCAGCTACCGCAGCAAAGTTCAATCGTTGTTGTCCTAATGCAGTAAAGGAGAGCAGGAGCGAGAGAGTGGGATTGTATCGGAATGAACAAGGGGGTTCTGCTTGCCTGGCACTTCTGAAGATATTAATAGTTCTTCATCGGTGTCATCGAACTCATCGTCGAAACGTCGTCTATTGAGAGAGAACAAAACCGGCAAACAGAGAAAGAACACGATCAATGCAATGCGAAAATATGATGCATGATCATGACATGGCAATATGCTGTTGGTTGAGCTAATGCAACTAGCAACACAATTAAATGAAGTTGGTTTGAACCAATGGTTCAAATTCAAACTCCATATGTGATTATTCAAATGCCATTTATTCAAATTGCCCTAAACAGTGGCTGTAAGTTATTCAAACATGCATGAAAATACCATAAACAGATTCCTTAGATTTTTCTGATCAATTTTCATATATAAATTATTTTCATCTGAGCTACGGTTGATTTTATATGATTTTTAGAAGTTTTGGCAATTTTCTGAAATAAATAAATCATTTCTGATTTATTTAAAAACCCAGAAAACATTTACTGCGTCAGCACTGCGTCAGGCTGAGGTCAGCAGGTCAACTGACCGGCCAGGGTCAAACCTGACGTGTGGGGTCCACACGTCAGTGACACATCGACTGATTCCGGTCAAAACCAGTGCTGATTGGAGTTTGACCAGGGCTAGGGCCCACTATCAGTGGCTGTGAGGGTGATTAGCGGGGTCATTAGTGCTAACTAAGTGAGCCACGTCGACGGCTTAACACCGGCGACCAAAGAACACGGCGGAACGTCGCCGGACTTGCTCGGGACGGTGCTACGGAGCTCCGTTTCGTGCGTGGTTTGCGGCTACGGCGAGCTGGCGGTGCGGCGCATCTTCTGGCGCAAACGCGAGGAGCCCGGGTGGCCGGAGCTCGTGGGAAATGAGCTCGCGGCGGCGCCGGAGTTCGGGCACCGTCGGGTTTGGTGTTGTGGTGCACCAGGAGGTGAGCTGGTGGGTGCGTTCGGCTCCTGGGAGCTCGGTGAGCATGGTGACGTGCTCGCATTCGAGCTTGCGCGTCTGTGGCTACGACGGCGACAAGCTCAGCGGCGGCCGGCGACGGTAAGGAAGGGGGCGACGACTACGGCAAGTTACAGGCCATGGGGACAGGGGAAAACGGTGGGGAAGCTCACTGCGAGGTCGAAGCGCAGCTCGGCGGCTCGGGGGAGGCTCTGGAGGCGACGGAGAGACGACGGCGATCTCAGACGGCCGCGGTTGAAGACGATGGTGGCGAGGGCATTCGGGGGCATCCGTCGTCGCATAGGTACTGAGGGGGTGTAGAAGACAGAGGCGGAGCTCGTGGACACTTTGCGGGGGCGTGGGGAGGGCTGTGGTCACGGTGGTGCTCGCCGGCGGCGACGGCTTCGTTCGGTCGCCGCGTGAGAGAGAGACAGAGGAGGGAGGAGAGAGTAGCGAGTGAGGGGGGAGGTCGAGGGGGTTCCAGGGGTGTCATGGCGTTCGTCCAGGGCATCGGGGAGGGAAGCAGGCAGGGAGGAGGTGGAGGCCGCGGGCGTGCGCCGTCGCCACGCACCTGCCTGTCCTCCTGGCAGGAGGAAGAAGACCACACAGCCCCTGGTGGGCTGGGCCTCTTCTGCCAGGTAAGGCCCAGGTGAGTTCTTCTATCTCTCTTATTTTTGTTTCTGTTTTCTATTTTTCTTTCTTTGTTTTATTTTCTTTTGCCATTGTTTTGAAATTTAAACAATTTAAAACAATGCCAAAAACTCCTCTGAACAATTTTATGTTGCTAGATGGACTTTTCCAAAAGCACATAAAATATTTCAAAGTTATTTGAAAATATTTTCTATATATTATGAATATAGTTCCAAATTCAAATACAATAATAAATTAAATTCCATGCCCAAAATATTCCATAGAAATGTCCATTATTTTTGGTTTGCTGCAAAAGCCTTGCCAAAAATATCCAACAAATATTAGGAACATTTTGGAAACATTGAATGCAATTTTTTTTGACTGGACCTATTTGGAATTTGAAGTGCTAGGGTTTGAACAATCCCCATTTCAAGTTTCCTTTGAAAATAAACATGATGACATGATGATCAGGCAAGGACCACAGGGGTTGATCTAGGGATGTGACATCTTGAGACTTTTAGGAGTAACCATTAACTTGTCTATGAACTATATAAGCAACCAAGTTGTCCTTAACCGCGAACAACGGCTATTAGAATAGATTGGTAACCTTGCAGGGGTGTACTTCTTCACACGCGCTTCCACCACTTATCGCCGTTTACTCGGCTTGTACTCAGCAACCTTCAAGCGGAAGCCCAGCGAGGGTGTCGGCCACGACCTGACTAACCACACAAGTCCCTAGTCCAGGTTTATCGCCTATTTGGGTTCCTTCCATGGGGAGATCCGGCCGGGGTGTCGCTCACGGCCCCAAACGATGTGTACAGGGTTCTCGAGTCACCAAACGGGCGACCGGTACACCGTGCCACGTACCTGCCGCATCACATCCCACCCCAAGGGTCAGCGCTGCGCACAACCACCAGTATACTACAAACACCAGAAACTAGTTGCAACTCCTGGACATAGGACAAGGGCAGTTAATAAGTCGAGAGAGCTTGGAGCGCCCGGAGCCCAATGCGTGGTAGTAGCTGATCTTTTATCACACATACAGATCTCAAATCCTATGGACGGTTCCAATGAAACAACCCACGATGTACTCCTACATGGCCTTTCATCGATACCTTTACCAAAACATATTCCACACTTCCCTCTCAGTACCAGACATGATCATTTCAGTCTGATCCATCACCTAGATGAACCAGACCTGACTCAACTCTAAGCATAGCAGGCAACATAAATAAATAGTATGGTAGGAAACACATCACATGGCTCAATCAACTCCTACACATGCTAGTGGGTTTCAACTATTTTACTATGGCAATGACGGGTCATGCAAAGGAATGGGGTTCAACTACCGCAGCAAATAGCAGTTCACACGTTGTTGCCTTAATGCAGTAAAGGAGAGCAGAAGCGAGAAGATGGGTTTGTATCGGAATGATCAATGGGTTGCTTGCCTAACAGATTGGTTGTCGAGTACTGCTCTTCAGTTGGATACGCAGATGTATCCTCGGAAGCAGAACCTACCACGGAGAACACCGGTAGTACAATCAATACACAACCAAATGCAACAATATGATGCATGCTCATGACATGGCAAGATGGATGTGTTTTGGGCTAATGCAACTATGAACAGAAAGGTTTGAGCTTATTTGAATCAAAGATTCAAATTCATGCCCAAGCTATTATTATTTAAAGTGCATTATCATGTTTTGATGTGAAGAGCAAGGTTAACTTGCATAAACATGCATGAAACCAGTACCAATGGAAAGATTGGATTTTTCTGATAATTTTTCATATATAAATCTTTTCCATATGAGCTACTGTTGAATTTATATGAATTTTAGAACTTAGGGCATTTTCTGAAAATAAATAAATCATTTCTGATTTATTTAAATCATAGTAAACACTTACTGCATCAGCATGACCTCATGCTGATGTCAGTAGGTCAACAGAGCTGGACCAGTCCAACCTGACATGTGGGGTCCACACGTCAGTCTAACAGAGTTAACTAACAAGGTTAATTTAAACTAACTACTAATTAGCAGGGTCGGGCCCACATGTCAGTGGGTCAGCTAATTAGCAGAATTAACTTAACACTAACTAATCCTAAACTAACATGGTCAACGGCTGGGCCCACATGTGAGTGGCACAAGGGGAGGTCAAACCCCTTGGTCAGCGGGTCAAACCCGCCGGCGGCTAGTCGCCGGCGAGGCCAGACGCGGCGAAGCGCCTCGGGTTTGGCTCTCCGGCGACCAAAACGACGGCGAAGAGGGTTAATTTAAACTAACTACTAATTAGCAGGGTCGGGCCCACATGTCAGTGAGTCAGCTAATTAGCAGAATTGACTTAACACTAACTAATCCTAAACTAACACAGTCAACGACTGGGCCCACATGTCAGTGGCACAGGGGGAGGTCAAACCCCCTGGTCAGCGGGTCAAACCCGCCGCCGGCTAGTCGCCGGCGAGGCCAGACGCGGCGGAGCGCCTCGGGTTTGGCTCTCCAGTGACCAAAACGATGGCGGAGAGGGGCTGCATGATGCGGACGCTCATCCGCATCGAGTGGTGGCCGTGGCGTGGCCTGAGGATGGTGGGGGCACGGGGTTAGATCCTACGGGGCCTACACGGTGCGGTGAAGCTAGTGGGCACGACGGCCGGGCCGTTAGCTGGCCGGAGACACGTCGGCGGCGAGCGTGGGCGGCGGCGCGTGCGGGCGAGCTAGGTGCAGTCGCTACGGTGCACGGGAGCTAGAACGGAGAGGCTGGGGAGGGGCAGGAGCTCATGGCGGTTGCAGCGAGCTAGACGACGGGCTAGGGGACGAACTGGTGCGGTGGCGACGGCGAAGGGGATCTCCGGCGGGCGAAGGTTGAAGACGGCGTCGACGGTGGCAGAGCAGAGCGTGCGAGCGCTCGGGGCTCAGCCTGCTCGACGTAGCGGACGACGGCAGAGCTTAGGGACTTGACGGGGCGGCGCGAGGGCGACGGTGGCTGTGGTTACGACGGCGGTGAGCTCGCTGATACGTCCAAAACGTATCTATAATTTCTACTTGCTCCATGCCACTTTTGGGTGATATTGCTATGATATTTATACACTTCCATACACTTTTGATCATATTTGGACTAACCTACTAATCCAGTGCACCCCAGTGCCAGTTTCTGTTTTCGGCTGTTTTTGTATTTCAGGTTTTCACATTACGAGAACTGTCAGGAAAAATCCAGAAAAATTATATAAAAAATCAGCGTTCCAGAACCTACCTTGCGCCCAAAGTACAACCGGGGGGGCTACCAGGGGCCCAGGAGCCCTGGCGGCGCCCCCCCTGGGCCGCGCCGGGGGGGTGCCTGGGCCCCCCGAGGCCCGTCTGGTGCCCCCCCTTTGGCATATATTTAGAGCGTCCTTCGAAACCCTCGGGACGGGAACTCTTTTTCGCGATCTCATCTCTGTTCCGCCGCCGCCGCCGCTTCCAAGATCGGGAGCACCAGGAGAACTCTTCCCGGCACCCTGCCGGAGGGGAGGATCACCATCGGGAGCCTCTCCACCACCATGGACGCCTCCCGGATGAGTTGTGAGTAGTCTCCCTTGGACCATGAGTCCATGACCAGTAGCTATGTGATGTTCTCCTCCCGTTCTTGTGCTTCACTAATTAGTCCTCGTGAGCTGCCCTACATGATCGAGGCACATATGTAATCCTTATGCTGTTGCTATGATGAGTTTGCTGGGATCCGATGGATTATGAGATTATGTTCAGATTGATCTTGAGTAATATATTTGATCTACCTCTTTTATATTTATGTTCATAAGTAATTCTTGCATGTTCTCCGTTGTTATTTATTGATTTGGCCAAGTAATACGTAGTGACTCCAAGAGGGAACGTTATGCTCGATTGTGGGTTCATGCCCCTCGATGACTAGCTTGAGTGACAGAAACATGAGTCTAGGGGATGTGCTGTTGCCACAAGGGGGAAAACAACGGTGCTTGTGCCCGCGGGTGCAAGGATTGTTTACTTTACGCAAAGTTCTTTTAATGCAGTTGTCTATTGCATTGAGTTTACACTATGGGTGGGGCTCGCAACTTAATACCAGCGAGATGTTCTGGATAGATATCTCAAGGTGGATGATTAGTAGTAGATATTGATGGATTTCGGTCTACTTACTTTGGCGTACCGCCCATGCTTTGAACCTCAACCTTTCTTGCAATGTAGTCAGCATTGGTTTGCGTTCGTGGTCCTGTCAATTGCCCAGCTGCAATTCGTTTACCTCACATAGCTGTTTTATCGTCTTTTGGGAGAGAGACATCACTAGTGAACATCATGAGACTCCGGTCCATATTACCATCATTGATCACATCCGCTATTTACTTTTCGCTGTTACTTACTATTGCAAACATTATCTATCACTACTATCATTTGCGTTTAATCCTTTGTGAACTACAAGGCCGGAGGGATTGACAACCTCTCTATATCGTTGGGATCAAAGTTATTTGTATCTGTGTGCAGGTCCACGTTGATTGCTAATATCTGGCGCCGTTAGCAGTTGACTGTGTTGAATTAATAAAAATGCTAGAACATTTTTATAAATCATGAAACTGAGCATGTCCACTGTATATAAAATAAACAACATGGAACATTTTAGTTTATGATTACTTAGGCATTTAAAATATTTTATAGCATTTAAATGCCCAAATGCAAATACAATATGATTTAATCCAGTGACCTTAGGATGTCCTAGAAAATTGTGCACCATTTTTGTCAGATGTTTAAGACCAAGGCAAAGATGATGAACATTTTTTAAGGACATTTTGGGTACATTGGAAAAGATTTTATTAAACCCTAGTTGAAAGAAGAGAGGTGATGGGGTTTCTGTCATCCCCATTTCAAGTTTCTGGAAAAGTTAAACATGATGCACACTCTAGCTAGTCCTAATGCAGGCACAGACTAGGGATGTGACAAAAGAGTACCTAGTCCAGAGGCCGGCTTATTATATCAGTGAGGTGTTGATTGAGTCTAAATAACGATATCCACATTGGTAGAAACTGGTGTACAGGGTGTTCATGGCCAGTCGTAAGCTAAAACATTATTTTCTAGGCCATCCTAATACAGTGGTCAGTTCTGCTCCATTGGGGGACATCATTCAGAACAGAGAGGCTATAGGTCGAGTGGCCAAGTGGGTTATTGAGCTCGGGCCCCATGGTTTGAAATATGTGCCAAGGATAGCTATCAAGTTCTAGGCTCTTGTGGATTTCATCAATGACTAGACGAAGTTGCAGACGCCTGAGGAGAAGCGTGATAACACATATTGGACTATTCATTTCGATGGATCCAGGCAATTAGAGGGCTCGGAGGCTGGAGTTATTTTAACTTCCCCGCGAGGTGACAAATTATCGAGGAGCAATCCTGATTATCTTAACAATGGAGGCGCCTCGATTATCGGAATGGCTATTTAATACGAAGATCTGTTATGACGTCATGGGATATTTTTCGAAGTTAATGATGTGATGTCACCTTCTGTCATGGCGGATTGTAAAAATTTATCAGTTTAAGTGTTGACAAGGTTCAAGAGATTCGCCAACCGAAGGATGAAGATTGACATGAACAGGTTCAAATCAATCTGAGCCTAATGTTGGGGATATAACCTCGTGGTAACCCTCCCAGGAGGGGTCGGGATACATTATTGGCAGCTTAACATGAAGAAGGCCCAGGAGGCCCGAGAAGACAAAGTAAGAATACGACGACTTACAAAAGAGGGCTTGGTGGTGGCCCAAGACCAGGAGGCGTGAACCGCCATATGGTTGCTTGCTTGCTACGACTAGGCAAGATAGAAACCAAGCCAGCCATGTTGTGTGATCTGGCTTGGACTCTTGTAAGCCGTCGGACCTTAGCCTGGGTATATAAAGGCGAGACCCCACGGCGTCTTAGGCCAGAAAAGAATTGATCGATAGCTAGGTCAAGCGTATTCGCTCCCTTGTAATCGATACTCTAGCAATATAGCAACAAGCAGGAGTAGGCTTTTATCTCGTTGGTGAGGGCCCGAACCTGGGTAAACTCATGTATCTTGTCCCGCTCAACCCCTTCAAGCTAATCACCATGACCATGGCCTCACACCTAAGTCCTTTCACAAGGGCATCTGTCGTGACAAAACCACGACACACCCCTTTTTTCGAATAAATACGTGAAACTTTGGATTTCATTCCAGAAATGGAAACTGGAGTACAGAAAAGGGCAAAAAAGACCATTGCGTCCGTCGCCAACACTAGTCTTCTCACTAGCGCACAGCTCAATGCTTCCACTCGGAGTGGGCATAGTCATTGGTAGTCAGTGTCGTCTGCCAATGCGGAGCATGGAGCTTCCACTTGGGCGTGGGTGGGAGCCCATGTGGGGCCGAGGGCGGCGCACCGGGGACTCCGGGGCATGTACAACCCCACTCATTATTACGTGAGAGTGTCACGGTAGGAACTCCGGAGGCGCTCCATGCCTCCCCGGGCGGGGACCTCGTCCCACGCACACCTCAACCACCGTTCTGGCATCCGGAAACCAGGATAGGACCAAGGGGCAAGGGACGCGTGACCAGGTGTCTGAAGACTCGCGGGTGGCCCCCATGGGGGAGAAATGAGCAGTGATGAAGTTGGCCCGCGGGCCCTCTGCTGGGGGAGAGCTCATCGGCACCCTCCCCGGGGAGGACCCGCTTCCGGACAACGTGCGCCACCATGGTGCCAGCAGCACGCGCCCCGCAGCATGAGGGAGGCCCTGGCGTCGGGCTCTCCAGTCGCACGTGAGGCGAGCCCCGCATGGCCTCCCGGCGTACCCTACCTTCCCGGGGCGGGCCGACGCCCATGGGCACGCCGCCGTAGAACAATCTACCTGTGATCTAGAGTTAACGCGACATGTTCCAAAGATATTGGTCGTAACCGGGAGCCGTAGTTGTCGAAGGTGTCGGCGGGACGTTGGGTCAGCTCCTTAGGGGTCCCGATCCCACGTAGCCCTGACGATTTTGTCATCCAGGCCAACGAGGAAAACGCGTGCGGGCCTCGCCTTTGCTCACCCGGCGAGCTTGTCGAAGGTGACATAAAGGTGTCGGGGGCCATGGCCCTGAAGCCAGCCCCTGGTTCCTCTGCTCTCCTGACTGTCATCACCGGTGCCTGGTCATGCCGGCCAGGGAGTGGCTCTCTGTGGCGACACCCGGAGGGGCCGCCCATCCTGGTCGGACTTCGGGAAGGCACCTCTTGGTGCAGACCGCGGGGCCCTCCATAATAGGAGCAGATGTGAATCCCTTTCGGTAGCCGCAATGCAGGTAGGACACAAAAAGGCTCTGCGCCCCCGCAAGCAGCGCTGAGCAGCTTGGCGACCCAGCCTAGCAAGGCATCAATGTTGCCTTCCGCAAGCCGACAGCATAACAATTCGCACGCCACGAGGAGCGCGGCCCGTGCATTCGTCAGCCCTTGATGAGCATGCGCGGACAACGACGCGACGTAGTTGGAGGACCGCGCAGTGGCACGATGGTGATGTCACAGGGGGAGGCAGCAGCGGATCCCGCCGCCGTCGGGTGTTGACGCCAAAGGCAGCGCCCCCTACTCTCGTGGACAGGGTGTGGGCCCCCCGGTCTTGATTCTTTCGCCAGTATTTTATATATATTCCAAAAAATCACCGTGGATTTTCAGGTCATTCCGAGAACTTTTATTTCTGCACAAAAGTAACACCATGGCAATTCTGCTGAAAACAACGTCAGTCCGGGTTAGTTCCATTCAAATCAAGCAAGTTAGAGTCCAAAACAAGGGAAAAAGTGTTTGGAAAAGTAGATACGTTGGAGACGTATCAACTCCCCCAAGCTTAAACCTTTGCTTGTCCTCAAGCAATTCAGTTGACAAACTGAAAGTGATAAAGAAAAACTTTTACAAACTCGGTTTGCTCTTGTTGTTACAAATATGTAAAGCCAGCATTCAAGTTTTCAACAAAGATTATGAATTAACCACATTCACAATAACATTTAGGTATCATGTTTACTCATATCAATGGCATAATTAGCTAGCGAGTAATAATAATAAATCTCGGATGACAACACTTTCTCAAAACAATCATAATATGATATAACAAGATGGTATCTCGCTAGCCCTTTCTGAGACCGCAAAACATAAATGCAGAGCACCTCTAAAGATCAAGGACTGACTAGACATTGTAATTCATGGTAAAAGAGATCAAGTCACAGTCATACTCAATGTAAATTAATAGCAATGCATGCAAATGACGATGGTGCTCTCCAACTGGTGCTTTTTAATAAGAGGATGATGACTAAACATAAAAGTAAATAGATAGGCCCTTCGCAGAGGGAAGCAGGGATTTGCAGAGGTGCCAGAGCTCGAGTTTTGAAACAGAGGTAAATAATATTTTGAGCGGCATACTTTCATTGTCAACATAACAACCAAGAGTTCTCAATATCTTCCATGCTACACACATTATAGGCGGTTCCCAAACAGAATGGTAAAGTTTATACTCCCCCACCACCAACAAGCACACTCCACGGCTGGCCCGAAACAACGGGTACCGTCCATACCAACAACAGTCCTGGGGGAGTTTTGTTTAATTATTTTGATTTGATTTGAGCATGGGACTGGGCATCCCGGTTACTGGCCATTTTCTCGTGAATGATGAGCGGAGTCCACTCATCGTGAGAATAACCCACCTAGCATGGAAGGTATAGACAACCCTAGTTGATACATGAGCTGTCCGAGCATACAAAACAGAATTTAATTTGAGGTTTAGAGTTTGGCACATACAAATTTACTTGGAACGGCAGGCAAATACCGCATATAGGAAGGTATGGTGGACTCATATGGAATAACTTTGGGGTTTATGGAAGTGGATGCACAAGCAATATTCCCGCTTAGTACAAGTGAAGGCTAGAAAGAGACTGGGAAGCAACCAGCTAGAGAGCGACAATAGTCATGACCATGCATTAAAATTAATCAACAATGAGTGCAAGCATGAGTAGGATATAAATCACTATGAACATAAATATCGTGGAGGCTATGTTGATTTTGTTTCAACTACATGCGTGAACATGTGCCAAGTCAAATCACTTGAATCGTTCAAAGGAGGATACCACCCTATCATACCACATCACAACCATTTTAATAGCATGTCGGCACGCAAGGTAAACCATTATAAACTCCTGGCTAATTAAGCATGGCATGAGCAACTATATTCTCTAATTGTCATGGCAAGCATGTTTCATTCATAATAGGTTGAATCAGGAATGATGAACTAATCATATTTACAAAGACAAGATAGGTCGAGTTCATACCAGCTTCTCCCATCTCAATCAGTCCATCATATTTCATCATTATTGCCTTTCGCTCGCATAGCCAAACAGTGTGGATAACAATAATAGTGCACGTGCATTGGACTAAGTTGAAATCTGTGAGCATTTAATACAAGGGAGAAGACAAGGTAATATGGCTCTTGGTTAAATCAACAATAATGCATATGAGAGCCACTAAACATTTTCATCATGGTCTTCTCCTCTTGACCCCCAAAGAAAGGAAAAGAAATAAAAATATTTACACGGGAAAGCTCCCAACAAGCAAAAGAAGAACGAGAAATCTTTTTTGGGTTTTCTTTTAATTACTACTACTACAGGCATGGAAAGTAAACTAGCTAAAAGCTACAACTAATCTTTTGTTTTTCTTAAGGTTTTTCTGACACACAAGAAGAAGGCTTAGAATATAAAATAAACTAGCATGGATAGTACAATGAAAAAGTATGAGCACCGACTACTGGAATGAGTGTGTGAACATGAATATAATGTCGGTGAGAAATACGTACTCCCCCAAGCTTAGGCTTTAGGCCTAAGTTGATCTATGGCCACTGCTGGCCTAACGGATATCCAAAGTCGTAGTTGGGGTTGTACTGTGATGCAGCGGCTATTGCTTGATGAGCTGCAGCTTGGAGGCGAGCCGCCTCCATTGTCTCCTCATACTCATTTGCCTCCTCTCTGGTTATAACATATCTCCTTTTTGCCTGAAAGTCAAAGAAAGTAGGAGCAGGGAGAGCAATATGGACAGTGCGACGTCTGTCAAAGATTAGTCGGTACTGTAGGAATTGTTCATTCCTCTTAAGAAACTGATGGCGAACCGTAGCATTATAATCTAGATAAGCAGGAGGCAACTTCATATCATTTTCATGTATGGGTACATGAAGATAATTAGCCACATGAGTTGCATAAATTCCACCAAACAAATCTCCACTTAAACCGTTAAGATGTAACCTTCGTGCAACAATAGCCCCCAAGTTATATTGTTTATCGCCTAATACCGCACTCTTGAGGTGGAACGCACATGTGGCAAGCCTCATCTTTACCGTTAATGCATCTACCAACGAAGAGAGCAAAATAATGTATGGAAGGGAAATGAATGCTCCCTATGGTAGCTTGTGTGATTTCTCTAGATTCCCCCACAGTGATACTAGCTAGAAAGTTCTTATATTCAGATTTGCGAGGTTCACTAACATTACCCCACTGCGGGAGCTTACAAGCATCATTAAAATCGTCTAAGTCCATGGTATATGATTTATCATAAAGATCAAATAGAACAGTGTGAGAATTGCGTGAGGATGTAGATTTAAATCTTCTCACAAAGGAATCAGTTAGGTAGTGGTACTATGGGCCCTTATTTGACACGAAGTCCTCAAGATCAGCATTACACACATACGTGTTAAATTCTTCCTTGATGCCTGCCTGGACCATAAACTCCTCTGACGGTCATTCACAAGGCCGCACTTGAGCTTCCCTCGGTGGTTCATCGTCCAGCTCACGTATCGCGAGCCTTGGTACTTGCTTCCTTGAGGAACCACCTTGGTAGATTTTCCTATGCATTTTTCTCTGAAAAATTTCTGAAATTTTTAGTGACTCAAAATAAAGGTGCACCAAACTCAACAAGATTGATGGCAACTACTCCCACAAGTGCCTAGAGGTTATATCATGCATTAAAACTACTTTTGACCACATAAATTTGACATGCAAGCTCAAGAACAGGGTCACCTAAGCAGCAAAAATTTGCAATAAATAAAGAACTAGATCAAAAACTAATTGGATAATTGGAGGAGTCACATACCAAAGAACAACCTCCCCAAACAGTTTTGTGAATGGAGCTTTTAGCAAGGAGATCAAAAAATGACAGCAAGATGAGCTAGAACACGAGTTTGATCTATGGGAGGATTTTTTTCTGGAGGAAGACGAAGTGTGTGGGTAGAGGAATAAGTGGAGGGGGTCACGTGGGGCCCACGAGGCAGGGGGTGTGCCCTAGACTCTCGTGGCCAGGTGGTGTGGCCCCTTCAAGTGTTCTCAGTGCCAAATATTCTTAAATATTCTACAAAAAAACATATTTCATTTTCGGGACATTTGGAGAACTTTTATTTTCGGGGTATATTTTTCTATTGCAAGGATAATTCAGAAAACAGACAGAAAATAATATTTTTTGCTTTATTTAATCTAAATAACAGAAAGTAAAACGAGGATACAAAGAGTTGTGCTTTCTAACTTCATCCATCACATGCTCATCCGAAGGAATCCATTAACAAAGTTGATCAAGTCTTGTTAACAAAACTCTTTTCGAATAACATGAAATCGAAGAATTTTCGAATAACACTAGGTTACCTCAACGGGGATATGCATGTCCCCAACAATAAGAATATCATATTTCTTCTTGACAGTAGGAAGAGGGAATTCAAAACCTCCAATAATAATAGTTGAATTTTTTCCAATAGAATTGATACTGTGGACTTGAGGTTGTTTCCTCGAAAAGCGTACCGTGTGCTCATTACCATTAACATGAAAAGTGACATTGCCTTTGTTGCAGTCAATAACAGCCCCTGTAGTATTCAAAAAGGATCTACCAAGGATAATCAACATACTATCGTCCTCGGGAATATCAAGAATAACAAAGTCCGTTAAAATAGTAGTGTTTGCAACCACAACAGGCACATCCTCACAAATACCGATAGGTATAGCAGTTGATTTATCAGCCATTTGCAAACATAATTTAGTAGGTGTCAACTTATTCAAAGCAAGTCTACGATATAAAGAGAGAGGCATAACACTAACACCGGCTCCAAGATCACATAAAGCAGTTTTAATATAGTTCCTTTTAATAGAGCATGGTATAGTTGGTACTCCTGGATCTCCTAGTTTCTTTGGTATTCGACCTTTGAAAGTATAATTTGCAAGCATGGTGGAAATTTCAACCTCCGGTATCTTTCTTTTATTTGGAACAATATCTTTCATATACTTAGCATAAGGATTTTTTTAAGCATATCAGTCAAACGCATATGCAAAAAGATAGGTCTAATCATTTCAGCAAAGCGCTCAAAATCCGCATCATCCTTTTTCTTGGATGGTTTAGGAGGAAAAGGCATGGGTTTCTGAACACATGGTTCTCTTTCTTTACCGTGTTTCCTAGCAACGAAGTCTCTCTTATCATAACGTTGATTCTTTGATTGTGGGTTATCAAGATCAACAACGGGTTCAATCTCTACATCATCGTTATTGCTAGGTTGAGCATCAACATGAACATCATTGTTAACATTATCACTAGGTGCATGTTCATTACCAGATTGTGTTTCAGCATCAGAAATAGAAATATCATTGGGATTCTTAGGTGTGTCAATAACAGGTTCACTAGAAGCATGCAAAGTCCTATCATTTTTCTTTTTCTTCTTATTAGCAGGACTAGGTGCATCAACATCAGTTCTTTGAGAATCTTGCTCAATTCTCTTAGGGTGGCCCTCAGGATACAAAGGTTCTTGAGTCATTCTACCCCCTCTAGTCATAACTCTAACAACATTATCATTTCTCTTACTATTTAATTCATTGAGCAAATTATTTTGTGCTTTAAGCACTTGTTCTACTTGAGCGGTAACCATAGAAGCATGTTTACTAATGAGTTTAAGTTCACCTTTAACTCTAGACATATAATCACTCAAGTGTTCAATCATATAAGCATTATGTTTCGATTGTCTACCAACATAAGCATTGAAGTTTTCTTGTTTAACAATAAAATTGTCAAACTCATCTAAGCATTGGCTAGCAGACTTATTACGAGGAATATCACCTTCATCAGATCTATGGAGAGAATTTACCTTTACTACCTGTGTCGGGTTATCAAGACCATGTATTTCTTCAATAGGTGGTAAATTCTTAACATCTTCAGCTTTAATACCTTTTTTCTTTCATAGATTTCTTTGCCTCTTGCATATCTTCAGGACTGAGAAATAGAATACCCCTTTTCTTCGGAGTTGGTTCAGGAAGTGTCCAATTATTTTCATTACTCAACATATTATTCAATAGCAATTCAGCCTGCTCAACAGTTCTTTCCCTGAAAACACAACCAGCACAACTATCCATGTGGTCTCTGGAAGCATCGGTTAGTCCATTATAAAAGATATCAAGTGTTTCATTTTTCTTAAGAGGATGATCAGGCAAAGCATTAAGTAATCGAAGAATCCTCCCCCAAGCTTGTGGGAGACTCTCTTCTTCAATTTGCACAAAATTATATATTTCCCTTAAGGCAGCTTGTTTCTTATGAGCGGGAAAATATTTAGCAGAGAAGTAATAAATCATATCCTGGGGACTACGCACACAATCAAGATCAAGAGAACTAAAGCATGTTTTAGCATCACCCTTTAATGAGAACGAAAATAACTTAAGGATATAGTAGTAACAAATTTTTTCCTCATTGGTGAATAGGGTGGCTATATCATTCAGTTTAGTAAGATGTGCCACAACAGTTGCAGATTCATAGCCATGGAAAGGATCAGATTCAACCAAAGTAATTAATTCAGGATGGACAGAGAAATCATAATCCTTATCAGAAATACAGATAGGTGAAGTAGCAAAAGCAGGGTCATATTTCATTCTAGCATTCAAAGACTTTTCTTTCAGCTTAGCTAATAGTTTCTTAAGATCATATCTATCTTTGCAAGCTAAAAGATCACTAGCAGTTTCTTCATCCATAACATAACCCTCAGGCACACCAAGCAATTCATATCTAGGGGGAGAATCTTCATCATCACTTTCATCAATATTATCAGCTTCAGTAATTTCATTCTCTCTAGCCCTAGCAAGTTGTTCATGAAGAAATTCACCTAGTGGCACAGTATTATCAAGCATAGAAGTAGTTTCATCATAAGTATCATGCATAGCAGAAGTGGCATCATCAAGAACATGCGACATATCAGATTCAATAGCAGGTGTAGGTGTCGCAAATTTACTCATAATAGAAGGTGAATCAAGTGCAGAGCTAGATGGCAGTTCCTTACCTCCCCTCGAAGTTGAGGGAAAGATCTTGGTTTTTTCATCTCTCGAGTTCTTCATAGTGATCAACAGATATAAATCCCAAGTGACTCAAAGAATATAGCTATGCTCCCCGGCAATGGTGCCAGAAAATAGTCTTGATAACCCACAAGTATAGGGGATCGCAACCGTTTTTGAGGGTAGAGTATTCAACCCAAATTTATCGATTCGACACAAGGGGAGCCAAAGAATATTCTCAAGTATCAGCAGTTGAGTTGTCAATTCAACCACACCTGAAAGACTTAATATCTGCAGCAAAGTATTTAGTAGCAAAGTAGTATGGAAGTAATGGTAACGATGGCAAAAGTAACAGTAGTAGTTTTGTAGCAATTGTAACAGTGGCAACGGAAAAGTAACTAAGCAAAGATCAATATGTGAAAAACTCATAGGCAATGGATCAGTGATGGATAATTATGTCGGGTGCGATTCCTCGTGCAAAGGTTATAACATAGGGTGACACAGAACTAGCTCCAGTTCATTAATGTAACGTAGGCATGCATTCTGAATATAGTCGTACATGCTTATGGAAAAGAACTTGCATGACATATTTTGTCCTACCCTCCCGTGGCAGCAGGGTCCTATTGGAAACTAAGGGATATTAAGGCCTCCTTTTAATAGAGTACCAGACCAAAGCATTAACACTTAGTGAATACATGAACTCTTCAAACTACGGTCACCGGGAGTGGTCCCTATTATTGTCACTTCGGGGTTGCGGGATCATAACACATAGTAGGTGACCATTGACTTGCAAGATAGGATAAAGAACTCACATATATTCATGGAAACATAATAATTTCAGATCTGAAATCATGGCACTCGGGCCCTAGTGACAAGCATTAAGCATGGCAAAGTCATAGCAACATCAATATTATAACATAATGGATACTAGGGATCAAAGCCTAACAAAACTAACTCGATTACATGGTAAATCTCATCCAACCCATCACCGTCCAGCAAGCCTACGATGGGATTACTCACGCACGGCGGTGAGCATCATGAAATTGGTGATGGAGGAAGGTTGATGATGACGACGACGACGATCTCCACTCTCCGGAGCCTCGAACAGACTCTAGACCAGCCCTCTCGAGAGAGATTAGGGCTTGGTGGTGGCTCCGTATTGCAAAACGCGATGAATCCTTCTCTCTGATTTTTTTCTCCCTGAAAGTGAATATATGGAGTTGGAGTCGAGGTCAGTGGAGCCTCAGGGGGCCCACGAGACAGGGGGAGCGCCTCCCACCCTTGTGGACAGGGTGTGGCCCCCCTGGTCTTGATTCTTTCGCCAGTATTTTTTATATATTCCAAAAAATTTCTCCATGGATTTTCAGGTCATTTCGAGAACTTTTATTTTGCACAAAAATAACACCATGGCAATTCTGCTGAAAACAGCGTCAGTCCGGGTTAGTTCCATTCAAATCATGCAAGTTAGAGTCCAAAACAAGGGCAAAAGTGTTTGGAAAAGTAGATACGTTGGAGACGTATCAACCTACTGAAGAAATACATGGACGCGACACCACGACGCATGTAGTAGAGGTAAATTCTCTCGTGAGTTTTGATGAAGGTGATATCCCTTATAATAAATCTGCTAGTCAAGCCTGGATGAATTTGACAATTACATTGTTAAGCAAGAACATTTTGATGAGAATGTTATGAAACAATTGAAACGTAATGCTTTCATGATTGATCGTTTGAGTGACTTATTGTTTAGAATTGCCAATGGTGTTAAAGGTTTAGGTAAACATGCGTCCATGGTACAAAATCAGTTAGAACAAGTCGCTAACACTACAAAAAAGACACATCCATGACATTATGGGTCAAACCCCAAAAAATTATGTCATGGTTATGACACGCCTATGATGATAATTGTGACAAAAACACGTATCAGCATAGATGTGATGGACTCCTACTTCTATGATAAAAAATCATGATAGAAAATGGGCTTTTCATCCTGGTCGGGCCGGCGACGCAGCTGCATGACATTCTTTGGGCCGTCCATAACGGAAAAATCATGGTAGAAGCGAGGGAGAGGAAAATTTTGGGGAGTTCCCTTTTAGGTGGGTGGTGGGGGCGAACGATGCAATGTGGTTTGCGCATTTCTATCGTATACGTACGCGTGTGTGCACGAGGCATTGGGCTCTAACTGAACCCGAGTGCTACTTCTTGAGCTTGCATTGATTTTTCCCTTGAAGAGGAAAGGGTGATGCAACAAAGTAGAGATAAGTATTTCCCACAGTTGAGAACCAATGTATCAATCCAGTAGGAGGCACAAGCAAGTCTACAATCTATGCACCTCCACAAACTAACAAACACTTACACACAACACGTAAAAGGGGTTGTCAATCCCTTCACGGTCACTTTCGAGGGTGATCTGATAGAGATAGATTTAAAATAAAAGTAAAAGGCAAAATAAAGTAAACGCAAAATAATTGCAACAAGGTATTTTGGATTTTTGGTTTTATAGATCTGACAATATATGATGGAAAATAGACCCGGGGGGCATAGGTTTCACTAGAGGCTTCTCTCTCGAAGAAAGCATACAGTGCGTAAACAAATTACCGTTGATCAATTGATAGAAAAGCGCAAGGTTATGAAGACATCCAAGGCAATGACCATGAATATAGGCATCACATCGGTGACAAGTAGACCGACTCCTACCTACATCTACTACTATTACTCCACTCATTGACCACTATCCAACATGCATCTATAGTATTAAGTTAAAAACAGAGTAACGCCTTAAACAAGATGAGATGATGTAGAGAGATAAACTCATGCAATATGATATAAACCCCATCTTTTTATCCTTAATGGCAACAATACAATACATGCCTCGCTACCCCTTCTGTCACTAGGTGAGGACATCGCAAGATTGAACCCATCACAAAGCACCTCTCCCATTGCAAGAAAACCAATTTAGTTGGCCAAACCAAATCGATAGAGCAGAGAGAAATACAAAGCTATCTTAATCATACATAAAAGAGTTCAGAAAAGACTCAAATAATGTTCATAGATGATTTGATCATAAATCCACAATTCATCGGATCTCAACAAACACACCGCAAAAGAAGATTGCTTCGATTAGATCTCTAATAACATCAAGGAGAACATTCTACTGAAGGTCAAAAGGAGAGAAGAAGCCATCTAGCTACTAGCTATGGACCCGTAGGTCTGTTGTAAACTACTCACACATCATCGGAGGGGCAACAAGGTTGATGTAGATGCCCTCCGTGATCGACCCCCCCCCCCTCCAACAAAGTACTGGAAAAGGCCCCAAGATGGGATCTCACGTGAACAGAAACCTACGACGGTGGAAAAGTATTTTTGGCGACTCCTCTAGGGTTTCTGGAATATTTGTGAATTTATAGGCCAAAGAGTCGATGTAGGGGACTCCCGAGGGGGCCACAAACCCAGGGGCGCCCCCCTACGGCTTGTCGTCGCCTCATGTGTCCCTTGTCCCCCACTCCAAGTCTCGTAGGTGTATTATGGTCCAAGAAAAATCATCGTAAAGTTTTATTCCGTTTGGACTCCGCTTGATATTCCTTTTCTGCGAAACATAAATACAAGGAAAAAACAGAAACTGGCGCTAGGCACTGGGTTAATAAGTTAGTCCCAAAAATAATATAAAATAGCATATTAATGCATATAAAACATCCCAAGTTGATAATATAATAGCATGGAACAATCAAAAATTATAGATACGTTGGAGATGTATCACCAAGCGTGACATTCGCTTACTAAACCCGAGCGATTTCACAAGCTACATTACTGAACCCGAGCGTTCGATCCCTTAGCTGTTAACTGAACCCAAAAGATTCCTTCGCTGCCGACTGAACCCGAGCGATTTCTTCGCTACTGCTGCTAACTGAACCCGAGCGATCGATCACTGCTGCTGCTTACTGAAGCCGGTAGAGCCCTCGTGCGAAACGTAGCTAGCCGACCGGTGTTGGGTTGCCTATGGATGAACAGTGATCGTTGCTACCGTGCGCGCGATACGTAGAACGAGTCTAGACGTGGTGAGTCAAGTCGGTTGGTTGTTGTGGATGAACAGTTCCCGGTGGGGGTTGGATGAATAGGACCCCGTGGTAGTAGGGCGTTGCCGCTGGATGAACAGGACCCCAAGGAGGCCGCCACACACCCCAACCGGTTAGGGTGGATGAACAGGATCCCGTGGAGGCTGGATGAATAGTAGCCGGTGGAGGCTGGATGAACGGTAGCCCGTGGATGAACAGTAGCTGGTGCAGGCAGGAGGAATCCATGGTGGATGAACAATAGTTGGTGGAGGCTGGAGGAAGTCGAGGGTGGATAAACAGTAGCCCGTGGTGGAGCGAGGCAGTAGACGGTGGATGAACAATAGCCCATGGAGTCCCGTTTTGCGGTATGCCACACCCCTCTCGATGAACATGACCCCATTACTACAATATGCATATCATCCAACTAGTATTACACTAATTAAGCTCGCATATCATCTAATTGCTACACTAATAAGTAACATACCATGAGATGCTGTTTAACACTCGTCCTTATGAGGCGGGTCATGAATGTCATCCCAACATAGTCCTTATCTAAAGTATGTCACATAGGTTACCCCGATTCCTCGTCGCCCAACCTCAATCTTTGGACACAGAGGGATTCATTAAGTAGGTCCTCATCATTAGAATCCTCATAATCTTCATCCTTAGTACCGATAATCAAATTCAGATAGATAACAGAAAGCCTGGGACTTCGTCCGCTAAAGGAGAAGCTGATTAATCCAACCCCACTAAGACGTGTGCGGGCGATGAAACGATCCCACCCATTTCCTAAAACCTAGGTTATCTTTCGCTCCTTCTTGACGTGCATAGTGTAGGGCCCCCAGGAGCATCGAAGGTCACCGTGTCTTTGGTAAGCTCATCGAGTGCCAATCTCACATTGCATGGGACGTTTTGTGTTAGAAAAAACAAAACACACACACACAATGCATTAGTGGAAATAGCAAAAAAAATGTTAGAAGGTTCGTATAATTTTTTACCGCTGCAGGAATAAAACTAGGCTGGAGGTAGATGCCGAACAACATGGCAGTAGAAAGGCTTGTCTGGCACCTTGACTTGCACAATTAACATTGTGGTTCTTGATCCATTCTACACAAAACATATTGAACATTAAGTTGAATTGTGCACTAACATAGTACAATATAAAGATCATACACCTAATAAATCATAGTGATTCTTGACTTGCACTGAGTCAATATCATCTGCCTAATAAATCAATTTCTACTAAAAAACACAGTACTAACAAACCAATTTTTACTAAATATCACATTACTAATATAAAAAACTAGCACTATCCATTCATCCATCCATCTATCCAAGAGCCATCATATACATTGATATATCAACCAATCATCTACTCCATCTATCGAAAGAATTTTTTCTGGCTCAAATCCGCCACCGGAGGGAGACGCTTGGGGAGGGGAAGAAGATTCGTGAGGGGAAGAGGGGAGAACTCACCTCCTTGACGGAGTTGGCGGCGGTCACGCCGTTCCGGCAGCGAAGAGCGGCGTCGTCGGGAGGTGGCGGCGGGGCGCTGGTAGAGAAGGGGGACCGAAGAAGGTGAAAATGATGTGAAGTAGTTGAATGGGACCTAGTGTTTTTACTGGACATGCAGTTAGAATATGGATAGTGCTGGCGTGGGCCTAATGGGCTACGCCATAGAAAATAGTAGCAAACAGAAAAAACTCAAAAAACATCTATGTCGTGAAAGAAAAATTCTACGCCAGCTGTATGGACGTATCAATGTCATACCAAATAAGCGGACTCCGTGTTGGCATTGCTGGGAAATGACGCGCCACCAACAAAAGTTGTGGCTAGCACTTTTTTCACTAGTGTGGAGTTGCCGAGCTTCAACATGGAGCATGCAGAGGCGGAGTTCGCCGTCGCGCAACCGGAGGAGATGGCGGAGCAGCAGGCCATCCTGGAGTCCATCCAGAATGAGACTTACGTGGAGGCCGACCGGGCGTCCCTCCAGCATGAACAAGCGGCGTTCGACGTGCTCTTCGCCGAACTCGACGTAGAGATAGAGGAAGAGGAGGTTGGAGCGGAGCAGCCAGAGGCGCTAGAGGAGCTGGAGCTATAGCTGCCGTCCATGCTATCGGAGGCACGCACGAAGATCGTCTACATCTCCGACGAGGAGTAGCTAGATGATCAACGTAGTACGTACATTTATCTCTTTTGCATGTCTTTGTATGAATTAAAAAATCTAGTATGAGATGATTGAATGCAAATAATAAAATATAAGACGTATCGGTCACTGCTCGTGGACGCTCTAGGCACGCTCTCCGCCGTTTGAGGGTCATATTTGAGATATTCGGGTGTAGATGCTCTTACCTTTTTTTTTTTTGAGGGATAGATGCTCTTACCTCCTCCCCACAAACTTCCCGGTGCCAAATATTCTTCCTACCAAGCGATAGGCCGGCCTGCAATACGAACCCGCTAGTCAACAGTAAGGCCCATGTAGTATGGGCCCAGAGCTATCGACCTCCCCTCTCTCTCTCCTGCAGCTCCACTTCCTCCTCGGCCGCAGCCATTGTCTTCTGGCTCATCTC
>LR738710.1:114728051-114781741 GCA_902687465.1 Secale cereale
CCAGTCTGGTCACCCCTTCTTCCCTACGGGCTCTCTAGCCATTTCGATTTCGTGCAGCCATCGTCTTGGCCGGTAGCCGGTGGTCAGTTCGTCGCGCTCATAGTTTCGGAGATGTTCGGTACCAGATCAGGGGCACCCGTATTCTTTGATAGCCTCAGAACTTTTGGGATTCTTATGGGGGGCAATGAAATTGGAATAGAAATTTGTACTGTCATACTGGTAATGTGACTCGAGAGTTGAAATGGGCCTAACATTTAGGGTTTGGCGCTATCGCTCCAGGTTTGCTGTTTTGTTTGTTGACCTGCAGTGTTGTCAGTTATCAATGAAATGTAGCATGGCAATCTCTTATTCTCACCTTTTAAATTAGCTGCAAGTTAAGCATAATAAGGCATTGTTACGCTGAGCATACCGACTTTTGTGGAAGTGCTGTATTTTGCATGTCTGTCAAATTGATTGTGTATCTAACTTATGTCCCATAGCATCACGAACAATGCCATTTCCTATTTGAGTTAGGTCCAGTGCTACAGTTGGTGGAAATTAACTGTCAACATGCTTCATCTGGTAAATGACCAGGAATTGAATGCATTGGTAACAACAATGAGGAGTAGTTGCCCTTCACTATTTGAAGGCTCCCGTGTACCTATCTCGATCTATCATTGTAGAACCATGAGGCATGAGCTACTTTGGTGAGATTCAAAAAACTTCATTTCTGACCTGTGGTTACCCTTTTGTATGCCTTTATCAGTGTCAAGGCATCGTACAGTCATGAGCATATTTGGTAAGGAGCCAAGGATCAACAAAGATGTTTTTGTTGCTCCCAGTGCATCTGTCATTGGTGATGTTGAGATTGGACATGGATCATCGATCTGGTATGGCTCCGTTTTGAGAGGTAAGCACTGCACCTGACTAACCATGGTCATTCATTATCTTGATGATTTTCTTCTCTTGTTCGCATCAATGATTATTTTTGAACCAGGAGGTGCTCTAGGTATCGATGTGTTTACATAAAATTTTATTTTCTAAATGAACATGACTTTGACAGTATGGTGCTCAGAATGGATGGTAGCATGACCATTTTGTTGTTTTCTGTTCTTGCCTTCAGGTGATGTCAACAGTATTCGTATTGGATCTGGATCAAATATTCAAGACAACTCCCTTGTACATGTTGCAAAGACTAATATTAGTGGGAAGGTCCTTCCGACAATCATTGGAAGCAACGTTACAGTTGGTCAGTAATCCTAGCTCATTCTATATTTATATATGTAAGCAACTACAACATGCTACCAATATTTTGGTTTACCTCATTTTCAAGACAATCATGCTACGGCGTTATTTACAAAAATAAATAAATATAAATCTGTTCTATATCTCATCCTCGTGATTGATTTGTGGATTTGAAACACTGAGCTTCGTGTTGTCTTGATGATTGACTCTATTATATAATACTGCCTAAAATAATAAATTTCTGCCAGGCCATAGTGCTGTTTTACATGCATGCACCATTGAGGATGAAGCTTTTGTTGGTATGGGTGCCACTTTGCTTGACGGAGTGGTTGTTGAAAAGCACAGCATGGTTGGCGCCGGATCTCTTGTCAAGCAGAATACAAGGATTCCTTCTGGGGAGGTTATTTTCTTGTTGTCCTGATAAGCCAGTTTTTAGATTGTCATTATGCATCAACTGTCATCTTATGTTATTTAACAGTATTGGCCGCAATCACACATTATACTAAGGTGTCATTCTTCACAACATGCTGTTTAGAAGATTGTCATACTCCTGGCTGAAAAATGACATATATAGATTTAAATGGTTTTAGATTAGAGTTATGTTCTTGCAAAGAACAGTTTGTAGTCAAAAGTCTTTATGAGTATAGTTAATAATGTTTATGAAACCTTTCTATTGGAGAACAATCAATCTGGAAGCTCAATAATGTTTAGTACTAGCTTACTTTCTAGGTTAGTCTTATGTTTTTGCAAAGAACAATTTGTTGTTTGAACTCTTTACGAGCACAGATAATAAATCTGTCTGGTCTCAGGAACCATTCTATTGAAGAACAATTTGTCTGGAAGCTCATATTCTGGATTTATTAATTAATTTAACTGGTTATTCGGCAGCTCCAAGACAAGGATATTCAGCTTTATATTTTGAAAAAAAAACTATCATGTGTGACTCTACTGAATCATATGTCTTCCTTCATGATTAGGTATGGGTTGGCAATCCTGCTAAGTTCCTAAGGAAGCTGACAGAGGAGGAGATCACATTCATCGCCCAATCGGCAGCCAACTACATCAACTTAGCTCATGTTCATGCCAATGAGAATTCCAAGACCTTCGACGAGATTGAGCTCGAGAAGAAGCTGAGGAAGAAGTTTGCTCACAAAGACGAGGAGTACGACTCGATGCTTGGAGTGGTCCGTGAGCTCCCGCCGCAGCTCATCCTCCCCGACAACATACTCCCAGACAAAGCACCGAAAGCAGCTGTCGCTCACTGAGATCAAGCCCCTCGTAGGGATGCTTTGATTTTGATATGTGGCGACTTGGAACATTTGACGCATGTTTTGGTCTTGTTCTCTGTTTTTTCATGCCCAATAAGATTTGGGTCGAGCGCTGTTGTAGGATCGACCGTATACAGTACCTCTCTTTCACATTGCAATGAAGAGGAGCACGGGATTACTTTTGCACCTCATGTATGAAGTGCACATTGTTGAAGGAGTCCTGTTTTGTACTCTAGAGTGTCTCTTAACTGTGAACTATTTGGTTTTTTGGAAGGCTTAGAGCGATTCAACCTCTTCTATCTTTGCCCCTGTTTTTTACCTTGTGCCAATTGGCTTCTCTGATGATCACTAAATTTCAGACATAGGAAATATTGAATCAATATGCATCTAAATTGCTGCTAAATTTCAATTGTCAAATTCTTGCAAAGAAATAAGAAGTCAAACGAAATCATGTGGATAGTTTTGAATTCAAATTTGTTGTGAATATTAGATTTTGGCAACTATTTACATAATGATGTTTTTTTGTTTTGTGATGCGCATATCTTACTTAATTTGAATTTTTTTCCAAGTTATATATGTGCTGTGTTGATATTGTGTACATTTATTGAGATTTTTTATGATTATCAGACATGCTAATTATGCTTTTACTGCACTAGAACACCTTAGCAACATGATTTATTTGCTCTCTTTCTTACACAAAACTAAATCTTATTCAACTACCTCTGACCAACAGCTGTAAAGCTCTAAACTCTCAAGCCCCTGCTCTCTCACTTGCCGGCAGGCATGGCAGCAGCCCGGAGCTTCTTGGCGTGCTCCACTGCCATGTCGACGAGTCACGAGCGCGTCCGGCACCACCACGTTCGCCGCCGCGGCTTCACAGAACCGCCCCGCCCACGCGGCCAGCAGGGCAGCAGGGGAGTCCTCCCCTCGTCGATCAGCCATTGCTGTCGTTTGTTTCCTCCTCCTCTGCCTGTTGATCTCCCGCTCCTGGTATTGTTTCAGTCAGTTGTCTGTGGAGGAAGTAGCAGCGAGCACCGCATTTTGGCTGGTATTTTTATAGCTGGAAGTTAACTGCTTGTGAGCCATTTTGGCTGTCACGCCTGCAGTCCAACCTGCAGCGGACTCACCAGTGCAAGTGCAGCTAGCCACTTGCAACGACTAGTCACCGTGAGCTGGGGGCTGGGGTCTACCGCCAAGTGTATGTGTGCGTGTGAGCCAAGTGTTGGCGTGCGTGTTAAGCCAGCTGTGGCCTTTTTTTTTTTTGAGATAAAGCGGAATTTTATTCATTTGCAATAACCAATACATCGTCTGTGAGAAACCTTACAATTTCACTTATAGGCTCCTCAAACCAATCTGTAGTCGAAAGAAATCTAGCTAATCTAGCAAGTTCATGTGCTACTTTATTTGCCTCTCTATTACAATGTTCGAATTTGGTCATGAGAAAATCACAAGCATAGTGATAACAGTCATCGAAGATTGCCGCCGCCGCTCCCGCTGACTGTCCTCCATCCTGCATGGTCTCAATCACCTCCAGATTGTCAGAGTTGATGATTAAGCGATTACATCCCGCCCTTTGCGCTAAATTTAGGCCAAATTTGAGAGCTAAGGCCTCCGCCATGAGAACATCCGCGCAGTAGTCTATCTTTCCATTCCCTCCTGCAATAAACCTACCTTTGTCGTCTCTCAAAACTGCCCCCATCGTACCCTCCAGCAAGTCATGGTCAAAAGAGGCGTCAACGTTGAGTTTCACAAAGCCCCTAGGAGGACATTGCCAACCCCCCTTTTTCATGGACGCCTTTGAAGATGAAGCATTTACAAAATTATAAGTAAGAGCTATGATCCCCATTGAGATCCGAGTCGCATCTTGAGTGGGTTCCTTGTGCACTAATTTTCGTCTTTCCCACCATAGATACCAAGCAGAGATAGCTATCATTTCTCTAACATTTTCGTACCCCATAATGCGCAGATCTTGATCTGGAAGGAGTAATAAGTATTCCAGTATTGCCTCTCCAGCACGATCAATCTCACAAGCTCTCTCAATAATCATATTCAACCCTAGCCTTTTCCAAACTTCCTTCGCTTTTCTACATAGGAAAAGCAAGTGCTTCGTATCTTCTACACCCTGAGAGCATGTAGGGCAAGAGGGCGAGACCTTCACGTGTCTATTAGTGAGTGTTGCCCGACATGGAAGAGTACCATGTAGTGTCCGCCATAAAAAATTTTTGACTTTAGCCGGACAAGATAACTTCCATATCTGACACCATATAGGGTTAGGTGTGCTCCGTCCCATCCCGTTGGAATATTTTAGTTTGCTCCCATACTGATAGTTCCACTCGACAGAGTAAGCAGACCGTACCGAGAACATACCATTTTTCGTATAACTCCAGGCAATAAAATCTGTCATATTATGTTGCGAAATTGGGATCGAAAGAATCCGTTGTGCATCAATTGTCCACATAGTTTGTCTAATCAGATCCTCATCCCAATTATTGGAGACCGGGTCAATCAAATCTACGACTTTTGATAATAAATACCCCCTCCTAGGGGTCACAATCTTCCTAGTGGCACAATTTGGGATCCATGCATCTTCCCAAATATTGATGTTGTGTCCATCCCCCACTCGCCAAATATAACCTCGCTTGAGAGTAGTGATGCCTGCCATAATGCTTTGCCAGGTGAAAGAAGCGCCATGCTTTGGTTTAGAGTTCAGCAAATCACCATTAGGATAGTATTTAGCCCTTAGAATAGTAGCACACAAGGAGTCAGGATTATCAAGGAGACGCCATGCCTGTTTTGCAAGCAAAGCCAGGTTGAAACAATGGATATCACGGAATCCCATTCCTCCTTGGTTTTTTGGCACACACATTTTCCACCAGGCCATCCAGTGCATCCTCTTCTGGTTCTCCTCGTCTCCCCACCAAAAATGCGCCATCGCGTCAATGATTCCTTTACAAATTTTTTTAGGAATTTTAAAGACCGACAATGCATAGGTAGGTATGGCTTGGATCACCGCCTTTAAAAGGATCTCCTTCCCCCCGGCAGATAGTAATTTTTCTTTCCAACCACTAATTCTCTTAACAATACGTTCAATCAGAAAACTAAAACAGTCTGTTTTATCAACACCCACATTTGCTGGTAAGCCCAAATATTTATCGGTGAGCGCCTCCGTCATTATATTTAGCGTTGTACACAATTGTTCTCTGATCTCTACCTTTGTATTAGGGCTGAAAAAAATACTGGATTTTTCAACGCTAACCAGCTGTCCCGATGCCGCACAATATAAATCTAGTGCTGATTTCAGATTTTCAGCTGTGGCCTATTTGTAATGGGATCGCTGGACAGGGAAACACAGAGAAAAGAAGTAATGAACTACTTTCCCCTCCCGTCGTCTCTCTCACCCTCACCTAACCTGCTCTCGTCTTCCTCATCCCGAATCCCCTCCTCTCCTCCCAAATCCTCTCGATCGGGTCGTGACAATCTGGTATTCAGAGCCCAATTTTTTTTTCCCCACCACCGCCGTCTGCTCGAGATCGATCGGTAACATCCATCGGGTCAGGTGCGTGCCGCTCCGGCGAGCTCGCACGAAATCCTGCTCGGGGTTCGATCCGATCGAGCACGAAACCACGGCACCACCATCCAAACCCTCGGCGCAGACCCGCCGCGTGCTCGACGCCATGTCAGAAACCACGGACAAGTTGCAGACCTTGCTTGAGTCCGTCATCCGCCGTCTCGATGCAAATCAGAAAACCGCCGACGAGCGCCACAAGGCACAGGTCGCCTACAACGACCAGGTCTCCGCCGAGATCAATCTCCTCTCCAAGAAAATCGACCTCACGCAAACCGATGTGGACGAGGCCCGCAAGGCTGCGCCGACCGTCGACCCAGCGGCGACTACATCCGGAGGCGCATCTCCATCAGGTGTCACGACCACCGCGGACTTCTCCGCGCATCCTCCACCGCCTCCACCACCACCCCCACCGATCCGTCCTCCGCCGCTGCCCCTCTACACGGATGGTGCGGCCCAGCTACCGTTCACTCGCCTCGTCAATCACGGACCACCGTTGCTCACCGCGTGGTCACCATCGTTCTCGGAGCCCGACCGCCACGACGAGCACTACATCAAGCCACCCAAGCATGATTTTCCGTGGTTTGACGGCGACGCCCCGCGCATCTGGCTGGAACGCTGCACCACCTACTTCGAGCTGTACCGCGTGCCACCACACAGTTGGGTCACCACCGCGGCTTTGTACATGGACGGCCTGGCCGCGATGTGGCTCCAAGCCTATCGACAAACGCACTCGGGGGTCACTTGGCAACAATTCAGAGCTGCAGTACAAGAGGAATTCGGTACGGAGGAATTCGAGGTTCAGATGCATCACTTTGTTTAGTTACGGCAGACAGGCAGTGTTCAAGAATATCGCCAGCAATTCGAAACAACAATGTACCACTTGTTGGCCCTGGACCCAACCTTGAGCTCCAAATTCTTCATATCACATTTTCTAATCGGTCTGAAAGACGAGCTGCGCTTGGGAGTTCGATTGCAAGCACCAACCAGCATCACTCGTGCCGCTGTGTTCGCTAGGATTCAGGAGGAGGAACTAGAGAAGCAGCGCACAACGCGCCCGCGCATCACACCAGTTGGACGACCACCACCACCTACACCACTAGCAGCCACTGTTCCAGCCCGCGCTGCAGCTGTATCGCGACAGGGGGGCGATGACTATGCACGGGAGCGTCAACTGCGCGAATTTAGAAGAGCGTACGGCCTCTGTTTTCGCTGCGGGGACAAGTACTCTAGGGAGCATTAGTGCAAACGCATCGGCCAGATCCTGATGATCGAGGTGGGCGACTTTGGGGAGATCCTCTCAGACGACACAGTCCACGCTCTGCAACTGCTTGATGAACCAGCGACTCAGGAACCGGAATGTTGCTCATTATCTCAGCAAGCAATCTCTGGGGAGGACACACCGTTCACAATTCGTCTCCGTGCGCAAGTTTGCAACCAAATCATGTTTCTCTTGGTGGATTCCGGGAGCACACACAGTTTCATCAACGAAGCCTTTCTATCTCGCCTGAAAGTTCAGACAGAGCACTTGCCACCAGTTTCAGTTCGCGTGGCCAATGGGCAACGACTCCGGTGTACTCAAATTGTGCGTGGATTAGAGTGGGATGTCCTTGGGCACATTTTCCACACGGATCTGTGAGTCCTTCCACTGGATGCATATGATGGAGTGCTCGGCATCGATTGGTTATCAGCTCACTGCCCCATGAACTGCCACTAGCAACACAAAACCATTGCATTTGAAACCAAAGGCAAGCAAGTACACTTACAGGGGGTGCGCACCGCTGACTTGCCTCCAATCTCTGAGCTAGATGCTTATGAACTGCACCGAATGGAAGTGGCAAATGATATCTGGACTGCAGCTTTAGTTACAGTGGAAACGGTGGACAAACCTGAACCTGAACCTGTTCCGGCTAAAATTCAGAAACTCTTATCTGAATATGAGGATGTGTTCTCTGAACCTAAAGCCCTCCTGCCCAAGCGACAGTACGATCATGCCATCAACTTGGAGCCGGGCACTGCTCCAATCAACACAAGGCCGTATCGCTATTCTCTAGCACAGAAAGATGAGATCGAGAAACAAGTTCAGGAGATGCTGCAGTCAGGAGTAATCGCGCACAGCCTGAGCCCGTATGCGGCACCAGTGTTGTTGGTCAAGAAAAAGGACAGCAGCTGGCGCTTTTGCGTGGATTTTCGGCGCCTGAACACTGCTACCGTCAAGAACAAGTTTCCGTTGCCAGTGGTCGACGAACTGGGAGGTACAGCCTACTTTTCCAAGATCGATCTGCGCGCTGGCTATCAGCAGATTCGCATGCGCGAGGAGGACGAGGAGAAAACCGCATTCAAAACACACCACAGGCATTATCACTTCAGAGTGATGCCTTTTGGCCTCTGCAATGCGCCGGCAACGTTTCAGTGTCTCATGAACTCTGTCTTCGGCCGGCATGTCCGTAAGTTTATCATCATTTTCTTGGATGACATCCTGGTCTTTAGCTTCGATCTGCAGGAACACGAGGAACACCTGCGCATCGTCCTCAACCTGCTCTGCGAACACCAGTTGTACGCGAAGGCTTCCAAGTGCTCGTTCGCGCAGCAGCAGATCGAGTACCTGTGGCACGTCATCTCAAAGGACGGTGTGGCCACCGACGCAAGCAAGACTAGTGCCATGAGCGCCTGGCCCGTGCCCACCACGCCCATCGAGCTGTGCGGCTTCCCCGGCCTGACAGGCTACTACCGCAAGTTTGTGCCCCACTACGGCATCATCGCGAAGCCGCTCACGCGCTTGCTCACAAAGAAGGGGTTTCTCTGGGACGACAAGGCGCAGTCAACATTTGAGCTGCTCAAGCAGGCCATGGTGAGCACGCCCGTGCTCGCTCTTCCAGACTTCAAGCGCCCCTTCGCCATCGAGACCGACGCTTGTGATACTGGCGTGGGGGCAGTATTGGTCCAAGACGGGCACCCCGCCGCGTACCTCAGCAAGGCCTTGGGGTTGCGCAACCAAAAGCTGTCGGCCTACGAGAAGGAGTTCCCGGCGGTCATGATGGCCATCGACAAGTGGCGACTGTACCTCCAGCGCGCTCCATTCGAAATCCTCACCGACCACAAAAGCCTATGTTCCTTGGGCGATCAACAACTCGTTACGGACCTCCAGCGCAAAGCAATGTCCAAGATGGTGGGGTTACAGTTCACGTTTCGCTACAAGAAAGGCACCGACAATGGCGCGGCCGATGCGCTCTCCAGGGTGGGGCATCTGCTGTCACTGGACGCGCTGTCCGTGTGCCAACCGCAATGGCTGCAGGAGGTGGCCAACTCGTACGAGACGGACGCCGACGCGCAAGAACTGCTCATCAAGCTCGCGCTCTGCGACACCGACGATCAAGGCCGCACCCTTCAGCAGGGCGTGATCAGGCAGCGGGGACGGCTGTGGATCGGCGCCAACACCGCGCTCCAGACGAAGCTCATCGCCGCGCTGCACCACAGTGCCATTGGGGGACACTCCGGCGCCACCGCCACCTACCATCGGGTGCGCAAGCTCTTCGCCTGGACCGGCTTGAAGCGCGCTGTCAAAGATTTCGTCAGGCAGTGCAGCATATGCCAGCACGCGAAGCACGAGCAAACGCATCCGGCAGGCAAGCTGCATCCACTCCCAATTTCACAAGACCCATGGCAGGAGATCACCATGGACTTCGTCGAAGGGCTGCCCAAGTCTGATGGTTACGACGCGATCATGGTCGTCGTCGACCGGCTCACCAAGTACGCCCACTTCGTCCCTCTCCGCCACCCCTTCAATGCCGCTCAGGTCGCCAGATCATTCTGGGACAACATCATCCGCCTCCACGGTGTGCCGCATTCCATTGTCTCTGACCGTGACAAGGTGTTCACAGCGCCATGTGGCGCGAGATCCTCCACGCCGCAGGCACCAAGCTCCTGTACTCCACGGCATACCACCCCCAGACGGACGGACAGACGGAGCGCGTCAACCAGTGCCTTGAGATGTACCTGCGGTGCTCTCTCCATGACGCACCCAAGCAATGGCGCCGGTGGCTCTCCGCCGCTGAGTTCTGGTACAATTCATCGCACCACGCCTCCCTCAACTGCTCCCCGTTCAAGGCGCTGTACGGCAGGGAGCCCAACCTCGGCGGCATGCCAGCGGCCAACACCAACCTACCCGCGGAGGCACCGCTCGACGAGATCGACTGGGCGACGCACACGGAGCTGCTGCGCGCCCAGCTTGCGCGCGCCCAGGCGCGTTTCAAGAAACAAGCGGATCGCCACCGAGCCGAGCGCGCTTCGACGTGGGCGAGCAAGTTCTCCTTAAGCTTCAACCGTACGCCCAGTCCTCCGTCGCCAAACAGCCTTGTCGCAAGCTCGCATACAAGTTCTTCGGCCCCTTCACGATGACGGAGCGCATCGGCACTTTGGCGTATCGCCTGAACTTGCCGTCGGACAGCCGCATCCACCCAGTCTTCCACATCTCGCAACTCAAGCCGTTCGTCCCCGACTACACTCCAGTCTTCGCCGAGCTGCCGAAGATACCAGACCTCACGGCTGCGGACCGTGTTCCGGTCGCCATTCTGGATCGCCGAATGATGAAGAAGGGAGACACCCCAGTCGTTCAAGTGCAGGTACAATGGAGTACCATGCCGCCATCGGCAGCAACATGGGAAGACTACTATGTGGTACGGCAGCGTTACCCGGACGCGCCCATTTGGACAGATGAAGATCAAGCTGCTCGAGGCGGGGCAAATGTCACGCCTGCAGTCCAACCTGCAGCGGACTCACCAGTGCAAGTGCAGCTAGCCACTTGCAACGGCTAGTCACCATGAGCTGGGGGCTGGGGTCCACCGCCAAGTGTATGTGTGCGTGTGAGCCAAGTGTTGGCGTGCGTGTTAAGCTAGCTGTGGCCTATTTGTAATGGGATCGCTGGACAGGGAAACACAGAGAAAAGAAGTAATGAACTACTTTCCCCTCCCGTCGTCTCTCTCACCCTCACCTAACCTGCTCTCGTCTTCCTCATCACGAATCCCCTCCTCTCCTCCCAAATCCTCTTGATCGGGTCGTGACACAGGGCAGCAGGGGAGTCCTCCCCTCGTCGATCAGCCATTGCTGTCGTTTGTTTCCTCCTCTGCCTGTTGATCTCCCGCTCCTGGTATTGTTTCAGTCAGTTGTCTGTGGAGGAATTAGCAGCGAGCACCGCATTTTGGCTGGTATTTTTATAGCTGGAAGTTAACTGCTTGTGAGCCAGGTTGCACCCGGTAACTAGTCAACATTTTGTCCATGGAATTTCTGGGACGAGAGTGATTGCTGTTTTGACACTTGTCTCCTCCAGACGTACGTTTCTGGCACGCTCCTGAGTCGTGACTGACTCTGAAGTCTGAACCTTAAACTTGTTGCTTTCAGGCTTTCGTCAAAGCGGGATAAAGGATAAAGGACATGGTTGTGTTGAATTGATGGCAGAATTCTTGCAGAAGAACAGATAGACAAAACAGAATGTTCATAGTAGGAGTACAAGATACAGCATGGGTGTCAACGTGTGCATAGCTAGAACTACAGCGGAAGTGTCTCACAAGATTCAGCGTCACACTTCTAATTGTCACAGAGATAATTACACTGTCACATCTAGAACTAACAAAGTAAGAAAAGAAAAGGTTCTATGAGTAACACTAGTGCATACATTATCGGACATGGGTGTTCACAGGCCAAGCCACCCTCACTGGCCACTTCCCGGCCAATGGCAGCAGCTTGGCGTTTTTCACCGTCATGCCGATGAGTGCGTCCGTCACCACCCCTTCGCCGCCGCGGCTTCACCAAACTGCTCCTCCCACGCGGCAAATAGTGGAGTCCTCCCCTCGTCGATCAACGAAGTGCCACACCAACGGACGAGTGACATAAGGGCATGTCCGACGCAGATCCTACTTCTCCTTCAAATGTCCAAACTAGACGGTCTGGGCAATTTTAGCCCTCTAACACGTGCCCCTGCTCTAGGTCGGACGTCCGGATGACATAAATCCGTCATTCCAGCCCCAAAAATCAAGGGGCGGAGTAGGGGAGTCTGCGGCGTAAAACTCCGATAGGCCGGGCAACCCATAAAACTTTCGGAGCCCGCGTTTTTATCAAAACCATTGAAACTCAACACTCTGCCTACTTGCATTCATGGCGTAGTGATCGATTCGCCATCCGAGGAGCCTCCCTCGGCTATAAGAAGTCAATCGGCGACCCTAAACCCTAGCCACCCTCACCCTCCCCCCTTTCCCTACACATCAATGTAGCAGTCACCTAGATCCGAGCTCGCTCATACCTCCCTCCTCTGAGATGCCATGCTGCCGCCCAACCTATTACGTCATGCTCTCGACCAAGCGACACACGTAGTTTGCCGCCTAGGAACTGTTGGAAATATGCCCTAGAGGCAATAATAAATTGGTTATTATCAAATTTCTCTGTTCAAGATAATCATTTATTATCCATGCTATAATTGTATTGATTATAAACTCAAATACATGCATGGATGCATAGACGACAATATGTCCCTAGTCAGCCTCTACCGGACTAGCTCGTTGATCAAAGATGGCTATGGTTTCCTAACCATTGACATGAGTTGTCATTTGATAACGATATCACATCATTAGGGGAATGATGTGATGGACGAGACCCAAACTATGAACAAGGCATATGATCGTGTCAAGCTTATTGCTATCTATTTCTGCATGTCAAGTATATGTTCCTATGACCATGAGATCATGCAACTCACTTACACCGGAGGAGTACCTTGTGTGTACCAAACGTCGCAACGTAACTGGGTGACTATAAAGGTGCTCTACAGGTATCTCCGAGGGTGTCTGTTGAGTTTGCATGGATCAAGACTGGGATTTGTCACTCCGTGTGATGGAGAGGTATCTCAGGGCTCACTCAGTAATACAACATCACAAGAAGCTTGCAAGCAATGTGACTAATGAGTTGGCCACGTGATCTTGTATTACGGAACGAGTAAAGAGACTTGCCGGTAATGAGATTGAACTAGGTATGGAGATACCGACAATCGAATCTCAGGCAAGTAACATACCGATAGACAAAGGGAACTACATACATGATTATCTGAATCCTTGACATCGAGGTTCAACCGATAAGATCTTCGTAGAATATGTGGGAACCAATATGGGCATACAGGCCCCGCTATTAGTTATTGACCATAGAGGTGTCTCAGACATGTCTGCAAAGTTCTCGAACCCGGAGGGTCTACGCACTTAACGTTTGGTGACGATATTAGTATAGTTGAGTCATTATGGTGATTACCGAAGGTTGTTTGGAGTCCCGGATGAGATCTCGGGCATGACGAGGAACTCTGGAATAGTTCGGAGGTGAAGATCGATATATTGGACGAATGGTATTGGAGTATGAAAGTGTTCCGGGGGTACCGGGTGATGGCCATCATGATCGAAAGGGGTTTCGGGGAGGGGGGCAAGTGTTGGGGGCCTCATGGGACAAGGGGAGGGGGCAAACCAGCCCACTAAGGGGCTGTGCGCTCCCCTCACCACGTTGCTAGAGGAGGTGGGTGTGCCACCCCTAGGGTTCCCACCCCTTTGCCTTGAGGGCCAAGTCTCCTAGGGGGGTGAAAGATCGTGGATGTCGCCTAGAGGGGGGGGGGGTGAATAGGCGCTTTAAAATAATAACGGTTTAGGCTCGAACAAATGCGGAATAAACCTAGCGGTTAATTTGTCAAGCACAAAACCTACAACAACTAGGCTCACCTATGTGCACCAACAACTTATGCTAAGCAAGATAAACAACTAGGTGAAAGCAAGATATATGACAAGAAACAATATGGCTATCACAAAGTATAGTGCATAAGTAAAGGGCTCGGGTAAGAGATAACCGAGGCACGTGGAGACGACGATGTATCCCGAAGTTCACACCCTTGCGGATGCTAATCTCCGTTTGGAGCGGTGTGGAGGCACAATGCTCCCCAAGAAGCCACTAGGGCCACCGTAATCTCCTCACGCCCTCGCACAATGCAAGATGCCGTGATTCCACTAAGGGACCCTTGAGGGCGGTCACCGAACCCGTACAAATGGCAACCCTTGGGGGAGGTCACCGAACCCGTACAAAATGCTCGGGGCGATCTCCACAACCTAATTGGAGACCCCAACGCTTGCCCGGAGCTTTGCACCACAATGATTGAGCTTCGAACACCACAAGGTTGGGGCTATCTCCCCAACGACACCACGAAGCTTCACCACAATGGAATATGTCTTCGAGGTGACCACAACCGTCTAGGGCACCCAAGCACCCAAGAGGAACAAGCTCAAGGGTACCAAGCACCCAAGAGTAATAAGCTTCTCAACTTGTAACTTCCACGTATCACCGTGGAGAACTCAAACCGACGCACCAAATGCAATGGCAAGGGCACACGGAGTGCCCAAGTCCTTCTATACCAAATCCCACCGAAGCAACTAATGCTAGGGAGGGAAATGAGAGGAAGAACAAGAAGGAGAACACCAAGAACTCCAAGACCTAGATCCAAGGGGTTCCCCTCACCTAGAGGAGAAAGTGATTGGTGGAAATGTGGATCTAGATCTCCTCTCTCTTTTCCCCCCAAAACTAGCAAGAATCCATGGAGGGATTGAGAGATAGCAAGCTTGAAGAAGGTCAACAATGGGGGAAGAACACGAGCTCAAGAGATAAGGTCCAATGGGGAAGAAGATCCCCTTTTATAGGTCCCCACGAATCTGCCCGTTATGTGCAGAAAACTGTAGGACCGGTACAACCGATGCACGAACCGGTACAACTGGTCAAGGCAGAGGAAAAACCAACCTGTAGGAAAAAGCACTAAGCGGTACAATAGCCCGGGGAACCGGTAGTACCGGTTAAACTAAACTAACCGATACAACCGGTCAACAACCGCCTAAGAACCGCTCCAAAACAGAAACTATTCCGGTGGTAGAGCGGTACATGACCGGTACAACCTTCAGACCAATTTTGGACCGGTACTACCGCTCCAAACACCGGTAGTACCGGTCAACCGGTACAACCTCTCTATGGGGCGGTACAACCTCTCTATGAAAAACAGGTAAGATCAAAACAGCCACAACTTTCGCATACGAACTCCGAATTCGACGAAACCAAGTTTGTTGGAAAGCTAGCGACAAGGGGTAACACAATCTTGATAGAAATACCAATAAGAAGCAAATTAGAAAAGTCCCATAAGAAAATGGTGAGAACCCTTTCTCAGATAAGACCGGTAAAACCTCCAACACCGAAAACATCATAGAAGACGCATGTGAACTCCGTTTTCGATGAACTCAAGCTTGTCATCAAGATGACCATAAGCTCTAAGACTCACAAAGAGAACCAAACAAGAACCAAGAAACATGATGCAAGGATGCAATGGTTTGAGCTCTCTACTAACGATACGATCAAGCTACCAACTTGAGAGCCCCCCTTGATAGTACGGCAATCGATCCTATAACCCGGTCTCCCACAACTACCATGAGACCGGTAAAATAGAAAACCTATCAAGGGCAAACCTTTGCCTTGCACATAGTCCACTTGAGCTGGATGATGACGATCTTCACTCCCTCAAGTTGGACTACCTTTCTTGATTACGTTGGCTCGCTGAAGACTAGTAGATTGCTTCCCCATACTCCACTATGGGTGAGCTACTCTTCGGCACATCTTCACAAGTCCATTGTCACCACAATGGACGGCAAGCTTCAAGCACTTGATCTCTTTGTGATGCTCCACTTGAACTTTCATACCGCAATATTGATGACGACCACCATTTGATGTCATCCTCCATGGGTTGTATAATATCTTTTTCTTGACGCAAGCCCATGGAAACAAACCTAACCCCACAACGAACTCTCACGTAGACCATGGGTTAGTACACAAAGCGTAATGGACAATGCTTACCATACCATGGGATCACTTGATCCCTCTTGGTACATCTTACATGCTTTGTGTGTTGATCAACTTGATTCGCTCTTTGACTTAGTCTTGATCAACCTTGAATCTTTCCAACTCTCTTCATTTCGAAGATGTCTTGAAGGTAAACATGAATGATCACACACTCGTCTTCTTCAAGACATGCTTGCAATAAGTTCAACCCTCACAAGACCAATCTTTGGATAATTCCTTAATATCACCTTGGTCATCACAAACTCTCCTTGAAACCAACGAATGTACTCCAAGAAAAGCCTATGGAAAAACCCTTCAAATATAACTCAAGGCAACCATTAGTCCATAGAGATTGTCATCAATTACCAAAACCAAACATGGGGGCACCGCATGTTCTTTCAATCTCCCCCATTTTGGTAATTGATGACAATCACTTTCAAGAGAGTTTATATAAGGAATTATGCATCACCATACCATGCAACAATAATGTATGCGCATGAGATGCAAAAGCTTAGGAACAAAACCAAAGCAAGAAGAGAGAAGAGACAACTCTCTAAACTCCCTCACAAAACTAAACTCTCTGAAACTTCTCCCCCATTGGCATCGATTGCCAAAATGGGCGAATAGCTTAGAAGGCCAATATAAATTGTGTTCCTCCACAAATTGCGTATTCCTCAAAATAGAGTGTGGAATGCAATACATATATCCAACTGTAAATACTTGGAGGAAGACAAGCTATATTGAGGCCCAAAGATTGCAAAAGAATGATATGCCACAAAGGCATAACAAAGGGAGAAAAAAAACACGCAATCAAGCAATCAAAGGATACCAATTGAATCAAGCTATCAAAAGATACCAATTTACCCAACTAGACCAATGATCCTACATGCCACAAGAATAAAAGATATTATGATATGAGCAAAGGAGTGTTCTAGAGAAACTAGAGAAGCTCCCCATGATTTGTGCACAATTTAATTTTGTATTTGGATACAACGAGCACAACATAGGGTCGTCGCTCCCCCAAGATCAATAGAACTCACGACATAGCAACCGATTTTTCTAAAGACACTGGTGAAGCTCCCCATAATTTGTGCACTCCTTAGATAATTTTCATTAGGATACCAAGTGCACAAAATAGGATCATCACTCCCCCAAAATAAATAGAAACTCACACCAAGTGCAAGTGAGCATGAAGGTAACAAAGCCTAGCACTTGCAACAAACAAATGGTTGAGCAACATATAAAAGAGACAACTTAAGAGTATGCTCAACCAAAATGATGTGTGTGAGTCATGGCAAAGCACTTGAGAAGACTAATGTATGGATGAACATTAAGCATAAATATAGTCTTGAATGAAAGAGATACTCGGTGCAAGGCCTATCATTCCCACACACAACAAGAAAACGAGTTCACAAGCTCACTAATAAGCATATAAAGAACCTATGCTTGTGACAACCCGTGGTGAAGATATAAAAGGAGAGCGTTATCGAGACGAGGGATACCAATTACATGGCAAAAGCCTTGTCAAGACAAGCAAGAGACAAAAATATCCTCACCACACAAGAGTGCATCTAGATGCAACAAGATAAGATCCGCACTCAAGGCAGAGGCTTTCACGGAGCCATCAAAGGAATGATACAAGAAAGACAAGGTGGTCGTGAAAGAAAGGATATCTTCTAGATATGTAATTTCTCTCAAGTAGATAAGATTCTAGGTAGATGAAAATCATGATGATATCAATCCACAAAGAATAATGTACACTCGAAATAGTTACAAAAAGGAAGTAAAAAGATATCCACAAGAAAGTCATAATTATACCAATAAGATATTTTGCTTAAACGCAAGCACATGGCTAGATAAGGTCTTATTGTATATACATGAATTCCAACCAAGCGAACATCAAAGACATCACAACTAGCAACAAGGCATCATTGTTGGGATGCTTTGAGAAAGGAAACAAATATCACAAGAAGGAATGACTAACATGCTGTAATGCCCAGGATGAAATTATACCTCCTACGTGTCGAGGCACGACTTAAAGGCATAAGTCCATCCTAGAATGATCTCAAGTTTGGTAATCTTTGCACAACTCATGTAAAAGAGGGATAGTAAACTGAAAATAGTTGGCTTACAATCGCCACGTCACAGAATAACAGTACAAGTCTCAAACATCATACATTAAGATCATTACAACCCTCTAAGGGCAAAAGCCAAATGTCAAAGTACCAAACTCAGATAAATAAAACAACCACAGGCGGATCGAATCCTAGTAAGAGACTCCACTACTGATCGTCCGGGTAGCGAACGTAGTAACGACTACGCTCCTCGTCGTACTCCCAATCCAGCTCGGTGCCATCACCTGGATAGCTCATAGCTGGACCTGCATCTGGTGTGTGAAGTAACTGTGAGCCACAGAGGACTCAGCAATCCCGTTCCCGGGTAACAGAACTATCAAAGCCTTTAGGTGAGGGAAAAAAGGCTGAAGAAAGAAATGAGGTGAAGGAACAACAAAGAGTCTGCAGCAGCAACTAGCACTAACTTACGCAAGAGAGAGCGAGAAGAGAAGGCAAAGCGAGAAGTGATCACTAAGTGATCCTAGCTACAAGCTCACAAACATAACCCCTCCGTGTTCAACTCCCGAATCCCGATTCGGAAATTGACAGTCACGGAACACACGCTGGTAGTGTATTAGCATCATTGTGTCAAGTTATCTACAACCGGAATTAACAAGCTCCCATCTGCCACATAACCGCGGGCACGACTTTCGAAAGTTCAAACCCTGCAGGGGTGTTCCAACTTGACCCATTACAAGCCCACGATCCGCGGAGTCGCAACTCCAAAGTGGGAAGGCCCGAGTATCCTCGGAATCCCGTGCTCAAGTTAAACCGAACTAAGGTAAGGCTAATCCAGCAAATCCTCCCGGCGTGCCGACACCCTGATAGTAGCCGCGCGTATCTCGTCTCAGGCCACGACCGGATGGGTGATCCCACAGGTTTTTACCAAACCTTGAGTTTCCTCGAGGTGGCCCCGCGTAACCCCCGTTTCGGACCAACACTCATGTGGAGCACTGGCCCGGGGTTGTTGATTAAGAAAGAGGGTTAATTACTCCCTATGCATGTTTAGTTTGTTATTAGGCAAATAGTACCAATGTTGGGATTTGCTGGAAAAGACTTAGCACATAGCGGTTTATCGAGGGGGTCCCATACACCCCAACCGTGTTAGGAACGCATAATCAAGGAACATAAAACCGGCTTATACGGGTCCTAACGGCATGAGTGGAACAAAACACCAAGCAAAAGGCTTAGCCTTCCACCCTTGCCAAAATATAGGTGATTTCAATTAAAGCATTATATAGTGTGATATAACCCAACCAAACTTCAACATGGAGCAAGCATCTTCACTTCACCTGCAACTAGCAACGCTATACGAAGGGCTGAGCGAAGCGTACTTAGCCAAGCAACGGTTTGCATAGGTAGGGTGGTTAAACATGGCAATTGGTTACAAGTAGGAGGCTGACAAGAAGAACATGGGCATCGAGGCAAAACTATAGATCGAGACTACTAGCAATAGGCGAAGATAGTAAAGTTATCGGGGTTCGGTCATCTTGCCTGAAGAGAAGACGTTCGGATCGAAAGAAGGGTCCTCGTGCTCAAACTCGTTGGAAACCTCGTGCTCAACCTCGTTGGAAAACTCGTGCTCAACTTCCGGCTCTAAACAAGACAAACACACCAAGCACCAATCAACACGATGCAATGCGCACTCGAAAAACATGTATGCATGATGGATGCACTAGTGATGCACAAGGAGCACGTAAAACATCACTCAAGCAAAACACCTCAAAACAAGATAACAACCTGATATTATTAATCTACACAGAAAATCACCCAAGTTTGATATAAAAATCGCTGAAATCGGAGTTACGGGCTAAAAGTTATGCCCGAAACAAGATTTGAGCGAAAACTGCAAATTACAGCAACATAGCATCTTGGGAGCTCAAAATAAATAATCTACAGCACCCAAAAAGCATGGCAAAGGACTTGAACATAAACTAGATATAAAGTACAGCAACTAGGTCCAAAGTGCACCCCCAACGGAGTCACGGATCAATAGCAATGATCTTGGACATATTGAACTTTGAAATAAAATTCTGGCAGCAGAATTTTATTGAAAGTTTGGAGCAAAAGATAAACATGCTACAGCCACTCAAATGGACATGTGAGGACATGGATGGAAAGACAACAATATATACTTCAAGGAACAATCAAAATCCACCCCAAAACTATCATGCTTTGTCCTACAACATCACACGAACATGGCATCGGAACGTTACAGATTTCAGACTTAGTGAAATTTCACTAAGTCCTAAAACAGCAACATCATCATAGCATCAAAAAGAGCATGTTTAAGACACCTCGAAACTAAACATGGCAAAGGGTAAGCACCTCATCAAAATACATATGACGGTGATCCCGAAACACACAAGCATGCAACATTGTGGTGAACACACCGATTGCAACGAGCTCAACAAGATGGCATTTCATAACAAGTGAAAACACAACATGTGAACATGGCATCTTGCAACGATGATAACAAGGAAACAATAAATCTACCATGCAACCTATCACACACAACACGTAGTTCGTGACGAGACGAACACGTGGACATGTCATTTGCATCGTTTGGACAAACGAGCTAAAAGTTATCCCATGTCAAAGGTGGCACAAAAATAACACATAACAGCAGTTTATATCATCATGCACTCTTGTAACAGCAAAACAAGTGACAAGATGACATCTAACATGCATGACTACAACAGGTAAAACGTAGAGGACATCTCCACGAACATCTGGACATGCTACACGCGCAAAACGGAGCACCACAGTAGAAGATACAGCAGGTCAAAGTAGGCATCTCAGGCTGACAGATCTGGGACTAAGAGGGGAAAAGTCAACCTCGATGAACAGTACGAAGACGGGCCCGGTGCTACAGTGACGGCGGCCCGATCCGGCGCGGGACGGCCCAGGCGCGCGGAGACGAGCAGGCGGCGGTGAAGCGGAGGCCCGCGGGGCGGCCTGCGGTGTACGGGCCGGCCTGGCTGGCCCGCAGCGCGCGGCGAGGAGGTGCGGCCCAGGCGCTGGGGCGGGAGGCCCGGCTGGAGGGCGCTGGGAGGCAGCGCGGCGGCGCGGCCCGGCGGCCCAGGCGCGGCTGGCTGGTGCGGGGGAAGGGCGATCCCGCGAGGCGAGGCGATGGACGAGCCGTGGAGGGAGGAAGGCCCAGGGAGGGCGCTGGCGAAGTGGGGACCTCCCCTGGGCTGGCGGCGGCGATCTGGGCCCCGACCAGATCGATCGCTGGAGCGGGAAGGGGCCGATCGGGTCGATCGATCCGCTGGGGTGGCGCTGCGGCCGGTCGAGGAACAGGCGCGCCTCGCGTTGACTTCGGCGCTGAGCTGCTTCGAGCCAGCCGGCAGCTGCGGCGGCGGATGGATCCGATGGATCCCTCGGGATCCTTCGGGATCCGAGATTTTTGGAAACTGAGATCTGAAATAAAAGAAAAAAAAAGATAGAGGGAAGGAGGAAGAAGAAGGGGACATGCCAAATAGACTAGGGGTCTATATATAGCAGTTTTAGACTAGGGTTTGGAGACTAGGGTTGTTTAGGAGCCCTCCGATCGTGATCCAACGGATCCGATCGCGGGGATAGAATAAAAGGCCTAGACGGAGATAAAAGAAAGCAGTAGGGTATTTCCGGGACACGAAGTAAGGGCACTTCGGACCCACACGGCAACGGAGGGAAAAGTCAACGGAGTCCAAACGAGACGAGATTTGAGAGGCGGGTTGCACACAACAAAACAACAACACACAACACAACCTCACGGCACACCGGTAACGAAAAACGCCCGAACAACAAAGTAGGCCTACGGGACGTCACGGACACGTGAGGGAGCTCCGGAACACGAAACGGACAACGGGAAGAAACGCCACGAACCGGATGCAACCCACAACACAAATGCAAAGCAATGCACATGTCTACATGATATGAATGAAATGCCACACACTCACACAACAAAACGACGAAAGCCCGAAAGACAAGAACCCGAAATGGAAATAGATGAAGCCGGAGATTTATTATAAGCCCAAAAGGGAAAGTATTACATCCGGGGCATTACAAACTCTCCTCTACTACAAAAAGATCTCGTCCCGAGATCTAGGACTGGAAAAAGGAAGGGTACTCGGAACGAAGATGATCTTCTCGTTCCCAGGTAGCTTCTCGGTCTGTGTGATGTGACCACTTGACTTTCAGAAACTTGATGGTCTTGTTGCGAGTCTTGCGTTCAGTTTCTTCGAGAATTGCAACAGGATGCTCTCGGTAGGAAAGGTCTTGTTGAAGATCAATCTCCTCAAACGGAATCATGCGCTCAGGTGCCTTGAAGCATTTGCGAAGCTGAGACACATGGAAGACATCATGAACATTTGCAAAGTTGGAAGGGAGCTCGAGCTGATAGGCTAGATCGCCTCTTTTGCCAAGAATTTTGAAAGGACCGACGTATCTAGGAGCAAGCTTTCCTTTGATACCGAACCTCTGGGTTCCTTTCATCGGAGACACTCGGAGATAGACATGATCACCGATGTCGAAAGCCAAATCACGATGCTTTCCATCATAGTAGCTATTCTGACGCGACTGAGCGGCCTTGAGATTCTCACGTATGACTTTGCACATTTCTTCGGCTTCAGAGATCAAATCGTTGCCAAGAAGTTGGCGTTCACCTGTTTCAGACCAGTTGAGAGGGGTACGGCACTTTTTGCCATAGAGAATTTCAAACGGTGCTTTGCCTGCACTTGCTTGGAAGCTGTTGTTGTAAGAGAATTCGGCAAATGGAAGACAGTCTTCCCATTTCATGCCGAAGGAGATGACACAGGCTCTTAGCATATCTTCAAGGATCTGATTCACACGCTCGACTTGACCACTAGTCTGAGGGTGAAAGGCAGTGCTGAACCTGATCTTCGTGCCCATGGCGGACTGAAAGGAGTCCCAGAACTTTGATGTGAACAAGCTGCCACGGTCTGAGGATATCACTTGAGGAATGCCATGTAGGGACACAATTCTGGAAGTGTACAGCTCTGCAAGTTGAGCTGCATTGATTGATTCTTTGACTGGAAGAAAGTGAGCGACTTTGGTAAGCTTGTCAATCACCACAAAGATAGCATCATTTCCTCGCTTGGATTTAGGAAAACCAGTGACGAAGTCCATTTCAATATGGTCGAACTTCCACTCAGGAATAGGAAGAGGTTGGAGAAGACCGGCTGGACGTTGATGTTCTGCTTTCACTCTTCTGCATACATCACATTCATTCACGAATTGGGCAATTTCCCTTTTCATGCGTGTCCACCAGTAAGATTGCTTGAGGTCTTGATACATCTTGGAACTGCCAGGATGAATGGAAAGGAGAGAATCATGAGCTTCTTCCATTATGAGCTTCCTGAGATCACCTTTGGGAACAACGAGTCTGTCCTCGAAGAACAAGGTATCTCTCTCATCAACACGGAAGCACTTATATTTTGGAGTGCCCTTTGCAATCCCATGTTTCACCTTCTTCACCATGGTATCACTGAGCTGGGCCTCACGGACTTGATCTTCCAAGGTAGGAGCAATCTGGAGATTTGCAAGAAAACCCTGCGGAACCACTTGGAGGTTGAGCTTCCTGAAAGCTTCACAAAGCTCAGGCTGATATGGCTTGATAAGAAGGCTGTTGCAATATGCCTTCCTGCTCAAAGCATCTGCAATCACATTCGCCTTGCCTGGAGTGTACTCAATGCTGGGGTTGTACTCTTGGATCATCTCGACCCAACGAGTCTGGCGGAGGTTCAGATGCGGCTGTGTGAAGATGTACTTCAAGCTCTTGTGATCAGTGAAGATGTCGACCTTTCTGCCCAACAACAGATGTCTCCACGTAATCAGAGCATGTACCACAGCTGCTAGCTCGAGATCATGTGTGGGATAGTTCTTCTCACTGGGCTTGAGCTGCCGAGAAGTATATGCCACAATTTTCTTATCTTGCATAAGCACACCACCAAGACCTTGAAGAGAAGCGTCACAGAACACTTCATAGGGCTTGGTTTCATCCGGAGGAGTCAGAACTGGAGCAGAAACAAGCTTCTCTTTGAGGGTTTTGAATGCCACTTCACATTCGGGAGACCAAAAGTATTTGACATTCTTCTGAAGCAGGTTGGAAAGAGGCTTGGCAATCTTGGAGAAGTTCTCCACAAACCTTCTGCAATAGCTGGCAAGACCCAGAAAACTGCGGAGCTGCTTGACGTTCTGAGGAGCTTCCCAGTTGACAATTGCTTCAACTTTCTCGGGATTTACCGCAATACCGTCAGCTGAGATGATGTGGCCCAGGTACAAAACCTTATCGAGCCAAAACTCGCACTTTGAGAACTTGGCATAGAATTTATGCTCTCTGAGTCGATCAAGAACCAGGCGCAAGTGCTTTTCGTGATCTTCTTCATTCTTGGAAAACACCAGAATATCATCCAGATACACAAGCACGAATTCGCCAGTATAGGGGTTGAAGATGTAATGCATCATCCTTGAAAAGGTAGGAGGAGCATTGGCGAGACCGAAGGACATGACGGTATACTCGTATGAACCGTAGCTCGTTCTGAAGGCCGTCTTGGGAATGTCTTCCTCGCGAATGCGAATTTGATGATAGCCCATTCGGAGGTCAAGCTTAGAGAACACTTTAGCTCCTTTGAGCTGCTCAAAGAGTTCGTTGATGTTGGGGAGCGGATACTTGTTCTTAATCGTCTTCTTGTTCAATGGCCGGTAGTCAACACAGAGATGCTCCGTGCCATCTTTCTTCTTGACAAACAAGACGCCACAGCCCCACGGAGATGTACTCGGTCTGATGAGACCCATACTCTCCTGCTTATCAAGCTGCTTCTTCAATTCCTTCAATTCATCCGGAGAGAGCTTGTAAGGACGCCGGCAAGCAGGCTCAGTGCCCGGCTCGAGTTCAACGACAAACTCCACCTGACGGTGTGGAGGCATGCCTGGAAGATCTTTTGGAAAGACGTCTTGATATTCATTCACCACTAGAATTTGCTCTATGGCATTAATTTCACCCTTATCATTAAGAGAGAAAAGCCGAATAGTATTATCCCTGGAGGCGAAGATAATCACATCATCATCAGAATGAGTCAACTTGACTTCCTTTTGAGCACAATCAATGTGAGCATCGTGCTGAGAAAGCCAATCCATTCCGAGAATGAGGTCGATGTCAGAATGACCAAGAACCACCGGAGAAGCCAAAAATCGATAATCACCCATGCGAATAGAAATATCCGGAACAACTGTGTTGGAAGTCATTTGTAAACCCGGAGAAATAATCTTCAAAGGTCTAGGAATCCTCTCCGGAACCAATTCATGCTTAGCAACAAAAGGTCTTGAAATGAAGGACAAAGATGCACCCGAATCAAACAATACTTTAGCTGGAAAAGAGTTCACTGAGAGGTTACCCAAAATGACATCAGAAGAGTTCTCTGCTTCAGCTGCACTCATCAGATTGACCCTTGCTGCCTTTGGATCATGCCTGACAATCGCTGAACTCACAGGTGGAGGAGGTGGAAGACGCTTCGGATTCGGACATCTGTTGGCATAATGACCCTTCTGGCCACACTTGTTGCACACCACTTCAGAGAGAGGACGGAAATGAGAGCCACTGGACTTGGAGCCTTGAGACTGAAACTGCTTCTTCGACTGGTTGCTTGGGTTGGGTGGGTGGGAGAAACCACGACCACTAGAGTTCTTGTTGTTGGAGTTGTTGAAGTTGCTGGAGTTGTTGTAAGGAGCTCGAATCACTGGAGGAGGAGGAAGCCAGAATTTCTGTTGTTTCGCAGCCAACTGAGACGATGAGGAAGAGTGAACAGCATCTCGAATTCTCTTCTTAGAAGCCTCCATCTTAAGCTGAGCTGCTTCTTGTTTCAAAGCCATGTTATAGAACTTATCGAATTCGTCTGGCTCGAACAAAGTGAGAGCAAGCTGAAGTTCATCTTTGAGACCTCCACGGAACTGATAGATTTTACTCTTTGCATCAGGAATGTCTTGCTTTGCATAGCGAGCGAGGTTTTGGAACTTGACATTATACTGATAGACTGTCATGGAGCCCTGCTTGAGGTTGCGGAATTGCTCACGCATACCCTCGATAACACTTGTAGGAATGTGATGCGAGCGGAAATCCTTGCAGAAATTCTCCCAAGAGATCACTTGACCCGGCCTTGAGTCTTTGTACTGCTGCCACCAGTCAGCTGCTTGATCTTTTAGTTGGAAGGCTGCAAACTTCACATAGTCATCTTCTTTCACGTTACTGCACTCAAAATGCTTCTTTATGTCGGTCAACCAATCCTCAGCATCAAGAGGGTCGACACAGTAACTGAAAGCTTTAGGATTGTTAGCCAGGAACTGGTTGAGAGTAGCATGGTGCTGCTGGAAGAAGTTGCCTTGGTTCATTGGAACACCCTGATTAGCTTGATTAGCTTGCATAGCTTGCATTTGCTGCATCATCTGCATCATCAACTGAGTGTTCTGAGCTGTAGTCTGCATAATTGCTCTCCAAGCCTCAGGCGGAGGAGGAGGGGAAGGAGGACGTTCTGGAACCTCTTCACCCTCTGGGTTAGCATTCGGAACCCTCTTCGGAGCCATCCTGTAAGAGATGACCACGAATCAGCAATTGATTGACAAAAGGAATAAGCTGAATCAATGGAATGAATTGCAACAAGTCTTCACAATAATCATTCGAACAATAAGAACGAATGAAATCATCCGAACAAGAGGAACGAATGATATTCTTAGTTAATTGATAACATCAGTCTTCACGAGAAGCCACATAGGGATCAAAAGGATAAATAATAAAACAACAAGGTACGGAAAGGAACAAACACAAGAGAGGAGTTTCGTTCTAACATCTTTGTGCTGAAAGCATATGAACGCGTTACGAAAAGGTTTTGCAATCCCCGGATCAGCATAGCCAAGGACCCTTTAAGATGCAACTCCTGATAGTAACATCGGTCATATAACTCCTTCACTCAATGTCGAACCCCGAACTCACTAACCTGCATTCGTTGGAAGAATGCCTACGATCTACTGGATAAAACCCACCTATAGCTTTCCGAAAGATTCCAGTTATGCAATCAGGTGTTGGGGATACACGGGAAGCACCGCGCAATCAACTCTAACCTACATCCAGGTGTATCCATCCTTCAACACATAACCAGTCTTTCTCGGAAACTGTGTACCTCGGACCTTCGAAAAGCATCCACTATAGCAAGCTATGGCAATACTCCCGAACTACCTCCCCAGTACTGGGTGATGTCGGGGTTATCTTGCCACTGGCCGTATAGGGGAGATTTTCGATGTCGGCCGTCTTAAGTATTTAGTACTGCCGCGATATGCTTGTTACAATGATACCCCGAAGCTCAACTCCTCGGTAACAGGAGGCATCGAGAACAATATCCTTGTCACAAGAACATCGAAACAATCCCAGAATACTCGCGGGATTCCTAAAAAAAAATTTTGTGCAAATTTTGAAGATAGGAGAGACAAGAGTAGACGTCAGGAGTCCTCACCAGAGAGAAAGGGGATGGGAAGCAAAGAAATCCTACTCTCCGATATAATATAGGACTCAAAAAGTTTTCAGTGTGTGCCTAGACTCAACCGTCAACGGTTCGATCAAACAGAGGGGGCTCCTAGGTCGGAGAAGGCTCTGAATACCAACTTGTAATGCCCAGGATGGAATTATACCTCCTACGTGTCGAGGCACGACTTAAAGGCATAAGTCCATCCTAGAATGATCTCAAGTTTGGTAATCTTTGCACAACTCATGTAAAAGAGAGATAGTAAACTGAAAATAGTTGGCTTACAATCGCCACGTCACAGAATAACAGTACAAGTCTCAAACATCATACATTAAGATCACTACAACCCTCTAAGGGCAAAAGCCAAATGTCAAAGTACCAAACTCAGATAAATAAAACAACCACAGGCGGATCGAATCCTAGTAAGAGACTCCACTACTGATCGTCCGGGTAGCGAACGTAGTAACGACTACGCCCCTCGTCGTACTCCCAATCCAGCTCGGTGCCATCACCTGGATAGCTCATAGCTGGACCTGCATCTGGTGTGTGAAGTAACTGTGAGCCACAGAGGACTCAGCAATCCCGTTCCCGGGTAACAGAACTATCAAAGCCTTTAGGTGAGGGAAAAAAGGCTGAAGAAAGAAATGAGGTGAAGGAACAACAAAGAGTCTGCAGCAGCAACTAGCACTAACTTACGCAAGAGAGAGCGAGAAGAGAAGGCAAAGCGAGAAGTGATCACTAAGTGATCCTAGCTACAAGCTCACAAACATAACCCCTCCGTGTTCAACTCCCGAATCCCGATTCGGAAATTGACAGTCACGGAACACACGCTGGTAGTGTATTAGCATCATTGTGTCAAGTTATCTACAACCGGAATTAACAAGCTCCCATCTGCCACATAACCGCGGGCACGGCTTTCGAAAGTTCAAACCCTGCAGGGGTGTTCCAACTTGACCCATTACAAGCCCACGATCCGCGGAGTCGCAACTCCAAAGTGGGAAGGCCCGAGTATCCTCGGAATCCCGTGCTCAAGTTAAACCGAACTAAGGTAAGGCTAATCCAGCAAATCCTCCCGGCGTGCCGACACCCTGATAGTAGCCGCGCGTATCTCGTCTCAGGCCACGACCGGATGGGTGATCCCACAGGTTTTTACCAAACCTTGAGTTTCCTCGAGGTGGCCCCGCGTAACCCCCGTTTCGGACCAACACTCATGTGGAGCACTGGCCCGGGGTTGTTGATTAAGAAAGAGGGTTAATTACTCCCTATGCATGTTTAGTTTGTTATTAGGCAAATAGTACCAATGTTGGGATTTGCTGGAAAAGACTTAGCACATAGCGGTTTATCGAGGGGGTCCCATACACCCCAACCGTGTTAGGAACGCATAATCAAGGAACATAAAACCGGCTTATACGGGTCCTAACGGCATGAGTGGAACAAAACACCAAGCAAAAGGCTTAGCCTTCCACCCTTGCCAAAATATAGGTGATTTCAATTAAAGCATTATATAGTGTGATATAACCCAACCAAACTTCAACATGGAGCAAGCATCTTCACTTCACCTGCAACTAGCAACGCTATACGAAGGGCTGAGCGAAGCGTACTTAGCCAAGCAACGGTTTGCATAGGTAGGGTGGTTAAACATGGCAATTGGTTACAAGTAGGAGGCTGACAAGAAGAACATGGGCATCGAGGCAAAACTATAGATCGAGACTACTAGCAATAGGCGAAGATAGTAAAGTTATCGGGGTTCGGTCATCTTGCCTGAAGAGAAGACGTTCGGATCGAAAGAAGGGTCCTCGTGCTCAAACTCGTTGGAAACCTCGTGCTCAACCTCGTTGGAAAACTCGTGCTCAACTTCCGGCTCTAAACAAGACAAACACACCAAGCACCAATCAACACGATGCAATGCGCACTCGAAAAACATGTATGCATGATGGATGCACTAGTGATGCACAAGGAGCACGTAAAACATCACTCAAGCAAAACACCTCAAAACAAGATAACAACCTGATATTATTAATCTACACAGAAAATCACCCAAGTTTGATATAAAAATCGCTGAAATCGGAGTTACGGGCTAAAAGTTATGCCCGAAACAAGATTTGAGCGAAAACTGCAAATTACAGCAACATAGCATCTTGGGAGCTCAAAATAAATAATCTACAGCACCCAAAAAGCATGGCAAAGGACTTGAACATAAACTAGATATAAAGTACAGCAACTAGGTCCAAAGTGCACCCCCAACGGAGTCACGGATCAATAGCAATGATCTTGGACATATTGAACTTTGAAATAAAATTCTGGCAGCAGAATTTTATTGAAAGTTTGGAGCAAAAGATAAACATGCTACAGCCACTCAAATGGACATGTGAGGACATGGATGGAAAGACAACAATATATACTTCAAGGAACAATCAAAATCCACCCCAAAACTATCATGCTTTGTCCTACAACATCACACGAACATGGCATCGGAACGTTACAGATTTCAGACTTAGTGAAATTTCACTAAGTCCTAAAACAGCAACATCATCATAGCATCAAAAAGAGCATGTTTAAGACACCTCGAAACTAAACATGGCAAAGGGTAAGCACCTCATCAAAATACATATGACGGTGATCCCGAAACACACAAGCATGCAACATTGTGGTGAACACACCGATTGCAACGAGCTCAACAAGATGGCATTTCATAACAAGTGAAAACACAACATGTGAACATGGCATCTTGCAACGATGATAACAAGGAAACAATAAATCTACTATGCAACCTATCACACACAACACGTAGTTCGTGACGAGACGAACACGTGGACATGTCATTTGCATCGTTTGGACAAACGAGCTAAAAGTTATCCCATGTCAAAGGTGGCACAAAAATAACACATAACAGCAGTTTATATCATCATGCACTCTTGTAACAGCAAAACAAGTGACAAGATGACATCTAACATGCATGACTACAACAGGTAAAACGTAGAGGACATCTCCACGAACATCTGGACATGCTACACGCGCAAAACGGAGCACCACAGTAGAAGATACAGCAGGTCAAAGTAGGCATGTCAGGCTGACAGATCTGGGACTAAGAGGGGAAAAGTCAACCTCGATGAACAGTACGAAGACGGGCCCGGTGCTACAGTGACGGCGGCCCGATCCGGCGCGGGACGGCCCAGGCGCGCGGAGACGAGCAGGCGGCGGTGAAGCGGAGGCCCGCGGGGCGGCCTGCGGTGTACGGGCCGGCCTGGCTGGCCCGCAGCGCGCGGCGAGGAGGTGCGGCCCAGGCGCTGGGGCGGGAGGCCCGGCTGGAGGGCGCTGGGAGGCGGCGCGGCGGCGCGGCCCGGCGGCCCAGGCGCGGCTGGCTGGTGCGGGGGAAGGGCGATCCCGCGAGGCGAGGCGATGGACGGGCCGTGGAGGGAGGAAGGCCCAGGGAGGGCACTGGCGAAGTGGGGACCTCCCCTGGGCTGGCGGCGGCGATCTGGGCCCCGACCAGATCGATCGCTGGAGCGGGAAGGGGCCGATCGGGTCGATCGATCCGCTGGGGTGGCGCTGCGGCCGGTCGAGGAACAGGCGCGCCTCGCGTTGACTTCGGCGCTGAGCTGCTTCGAGCCAGCCGGCAGCTGCGGCGGCGGATGGATCCGATGGATCCCTCGGGATCCTTCGGGATCCGAGATTTTTGGAAACTGAGATCTGAAATAAAAGAAAAAAAAGATAGAGGGAAGGAGGAAGAAGAAGGGGACATGCCAAATAGACTAGGGGTCTATATATAGCAGTTTTAGACTAGGGTTTGGAGACTAGGGTTGTTTAGGAGCCCTCCGATCGTGATCCAACGGATCCGATCGCGGGGATAGAATAAAAGGCCTAGACGGAGATAAAAGAAAGCAGTAGGGTATTTCCGGGACACGAAGTAAGGGCACTTCGGACCCACACGGCAACGGAGGGAAAAGTCAACGGAGTCCAAACGAGACGAGATTTGAGAGGCGGGTTGCACACAACAAAACAACAACACACAACACAACCTCACGGCACACCGGTAACGAAAAACGCCCGAACAACAAAGTAGGCCTACGGGACGTCACAGACACGTGAGGGAGCTCCGGAACACGAAACGGACAACGGGAAGAAACGCCACGAACCGGATGCAACCCACAACACAAATGCAAAGCAATGCACATGTCTACATGATATGAATGAAATGCCACACACTCACACAACAAAACGACGAAAGCCCGAAAGACAAGAACCCGAAATGGAAATAGATGAAGCCGGAGATTTATTATAAGCCCAAAAGGGAAAGTATTACATCCGGGGCATTACACATGCCATGATGCAACCTACACAAGGTTGGTGCAAGAAATGTGTGCATGAAGTAGACGATGATACTTGTTACCGAGATACCATTGGAAGGATGTAGTAGATACCAAATGAAGGTAGATAGTAGTTCATTGATCATCCTATATTGACTCCAATAATCACATGGTGACACCACCTTCCTTTTGAATGAGCCGAGCATCCAATGCATCTCCAATTGTTCCTAGAACAACAACACAAACAAAATGGTACCCAAACTCATTGGGACCAAAGAGTTAGAAACACCAATACATAGGACAAACTCCACAAACATATGTGCATTTATATATGAAAATGAATTTCATGCACCTCTCATCCAAATTGAGACTAGGTGGAGTTTCCCCTATATATTGGGTTAAAGAAAGAAAGCATGCCAAAGAAAATACATGTAGTAAATATGCATGCTCAAGACTTTCAAGAAACGAAATGAAATGAAAAAGAAATACCAAGTGAAAATAGGATACCAAATGGAGAAATCATCACTTGGAAGATATCTATTTAGAAGATACATCAAGGAATGATATATCCATTGATACACACAAAAGGAAAGATATCGGACTCCCAAAAGAGAGGATGGTTCCAAAAAAAACAACCCATCTACAAAGTTTCATGATGGCACAAGTACCAAAAAGAAACGGCTTGCCTTCCATCAACACACACTTGATATGGATCACAAGATGAGTGTTTTATTGAAAATAGGATAGCTCCCCCACAAATTGTGCATTTAGAGAGAATTTGCATTCGAGTACAAAATGCACAAGGTGGGATCACCACTTTCACTATATCTAGAAAACACTCGACCAAAACAATAAAACACGAGATCCACAAGTGGCATGGAAGGAAATGGGAGGTGACACAAACTTGGTGTCGGGGAAACTGATCGCCCACGAACACCTATGGGACCGGAGCCCCTTTTCGGTACGGCAAGGGAGCGGAGGGAGCACAAAGAGCAGATCGAGGGGCACACGCGAGCAGTTTACCCAGGTTCGGGCCGCACGGATGCGTAAAACCCTACTCCTGCCTTGGTTGTATTGAGTTCTTGGCTCGGGAGCAAGAAGATCTACAGTACTAGCTACACCGAGCGTGGGAGTGATCGAGTTTCGGAACCTCTCCTACGTTGTGCATGGGCCTCCTTTTATAGTTCAAAGGGGTCACCGACAGGTGTCAACGTAGATGAGGGTAAAAGCGTAAAATTGGTGGTAGTTGTAACAGTGGATGCACAGTGGTCTATACCTAACCCACACGATGGGGGACAAGGGCATTGAATGCCCGTCACCGTCGCCCCAAACAGTGTAAAAAGCGTCCGTCCGGGCGTCTCCGTTCGCCACGACGGTAGCTTCGTCATCGTGGCTCGCCACCGTGTACCCCAGGCTGCACAGCCATCCGCCACGTGCCCCAGAAAGGGCCCCAGGGTGACGCGTGGCCAGATGAGCTAGAGCGCAGGCACACGGTGGAAGCTTGCCGCGGTCGCTATCTTGCCAGGCCCGGAAGTTTGTCGCTCTCCGGGTCCTGCCGGGGCGCGCGGGGCGCCGCGGTATGTCTTCTGAAATGCTGTTCTTTGGCCTTCCTGGCAAGCTTCTCTTGCCAGGGTCTTGTGCAGAAGGGGTGATCTCGAGCCTGGAGCGGCCTTCCCGGCAAGCTCCTCTTGCCGGGGTCTTGTTTCTTAACTAGAATACTTTGTTCTTGAATGGCTTCAAGGGAACCAGAGTGGGCTTTGGCGGGCGCGTGGTGAGCCTGACCACGGGACGCTGCTACTGCCCGTGCACAAGTCGGGATACTAAGGTACCCCTACTTTAGTACACCGACAGGAGCCCCAGGGCCTGGGCCACACACGGTGCTGAGCGCTGTTGGGCCAGGCCCAAAACAGTGCACGGGCACACACGGCCCACGGCGCGCCGTTTCCCACTCCGTATTCGCCGCATCTCTCCCTAACGGCACGCGTCGATTGCGGCGTCGTGGGAGAGATCGTGGCCTGTTTCTTTAATGGGAAAATGCGGAACGTCCCCCACTTCCCCCTTAAAAGCAGAGGAAGCAGGGGCAGTCCCCCCCCCCATTGCTTCATTGCGTCTTCAACCTCCAGAAACCCCCGGCGCTCTCCACCTCCCCAAAGGTCGAAAGAGAGCCGAGCTCCACCCCTCCTCCGTCGTCTCCAGCATCCTCAGCGCCGCCGACCCCCCTCGCCATCCCCGCCATGGCCCCGAAGAGCGACAAGGCGAAGAATGCAAAGTCCGAGAAGGCGGCGAAGCTGGCAGCGATGCGGAAGAGGATGGTGGTCTTCCCGCCGAGGCTCAGCGCGAGGGAGCTGAGGGACAAGTACTACTTGTTCTGGGCGAGGGAGACGAAGGCTCACCCGCGCACCAGGGTCCTCCCCGCCGAAGCCTGCGACATGTATCCGGGAGGTTACCATTACTTCGCTCTATTCTTCCATTGCGGTCTCTGCCCTCCGTACTCTGAGTTCTTCTGCGACGTTATGAACACGTACGGATTCCACCTCCTAGATTTCACCCCGAACGCAGTCTTGACCATGGCCTTGTCGGAGTCCCCAACGTAGCTCTCTTCCGCCATTTCTTCACACCTCGAGTAGAGTCTGGGTCCCCCCTCTCCGGTGGCATCTCTTGGATCTTTAGGCTCAACAAGAAAGAGGCGTACTTGATTGGAGAGCTCCGCGGCAAGTGGGATGAGTGGAGGGTCGATTGGTGCTGGATTGTGGAAGAGGAACCCCAGCAGTTTACATCACCTCGCCGGGCCGCAATAGTGCGCGGCAAGGACTGGAGCGATCTGGCCCCGGAGGACGAGAGGCTGAAGATTGCCCTTACTAGGATCCTTTGTCTCCGGGCCGCCAACCTTACTGTAGGTGAGGTCGGGGCGGATTTCCTTCGCCGCCGCATTGCCACCTTGCAGGACAGGAAGAGGTCCGCTTGGGAATTCGGCAACGCGGCAGACTGCATGAGGCTGCGCCCCGGCCTGAATTACAACTTCACCGTCTTGGAACTCAAGGGAATGGTCCGCTCGCTGTTCAAGCATGACCCCAAGCATACAGAGTGGTTTACCCCGTCGCGGGGAGTAGTTCCATTATGCAACAACTCTTCACTTAGTGCCATCCGTGCGGTAATGCCTCTGTGCGATTCCCACGGGGTGGATCCCACTTGGCTGGCGCCTTCAGAAGAGACCGTGCAAACTTTCTTTGATAACCTGGTTGAGCAGCCGGTCAATCCCGAAGAGAAGAAGGGTCCCACCCGCGCGACCACCGACCGGGATGTGGCGTATATAGCTAGCAGAATGGAGGAGGCCGCCGCAGCTGAGGCCGCGGGTGAGTTTGGTTACTCTATGGAGGAGGCAGAAGCAGCGGATGCAGTGAGCAGGGCTGAGGAGGAAGAGATCCTCAAGCTGTTGAAGCCCGCCGGGGAGCCTGCCGGGGAGCCTGTCGGGGAGCCTGCCAGGAGGAGCGAGGCTGCCGGGCAGGGGACCGAGTCCAGTGAACCCGCCGAGGAGGACGCCGAATCGGGCAATTCCGACGAAGACTCGGGCGGGTCACTGAACCTCGACGACGCTTCTTCATCCTAGGAGAATTCTCCGCCACCGCCAAGTCCTCCGCCACAGCCAAAGAAGCGCCTCCGCACAACCACTGAGACGGCGAGGCAGCCGGCGCCCCGACAGCAGCCGAAGCGTCGCTCGAAACGTGCCACCACGATGAGCAAGGTCGTCAAGGAGGCGCCTCGCGCCTCAGCGGCAAGCAGAGGGGGATCTTCCCGAACCGGTTCCGGCGCTCCTTCCGCCCCTCGGTCTTCGGCGACGACCGGAGCGGGGTCTTCTCAGCCCACGGCTCCAGAGCCCGCCAAGCGCCCGAGGGAGCCTACTCCTCCAGCTCCTCGCGCTGGGACGCGCGAGGCAGACTTTGACTTCTCCGCCCTTAGTTCCGACAAGGAGGAGGAAGAGTAAGCATTTGCAACTTTTATTTCCTTTGATTCTTGTTGCCCTTGTCTTGAATTCTCTTTGCCTGACTCTGATCTTGCTTATATTCCAGGACCCTGGCCCAGAGATCTGCGAAGAGGGCCAAGATCCCTGTAGTTGATCTTGAGGGGGACGAGCCCGTCGCAGCGGCAGGAGATGCGCCCGCGACAGGCTTGCCGGACCAGCCTGCTGCTCCGGAGAGCAGCCCCCAGCGTAAGTCTCTTGTTTACTTTTCTGCTTGACGGGCGCGCTTGAGCTTCTTATCCTTACTAATGTCCTGTTTGCTTGTTGACTTGTGCAGAAGTGGAGCCGCAGCTGCAGGAGCATCAAGAGGTTGCTCCCAACGAGCCGCTCGTCCCACCCTCCCCGCCAAGGAGGAGTTCCCCGGCGAGGGAGGGTGCTCCGCCAAGGGCGGGTACGCCGCCAAGGGCGAGTACCCCGCCAAGGGCGAGCACCCCGACAAGGGTGGGCACCCCACCACGGGAAGGCGCCAGCGGCCCTCCGCCGGCGGGAGCCACTACTACGCCGCCAAGGGAGGACTCCCCGGCAAGGATCCTCGTAGAGGACGAGGCCCGCGCAGGTAACCCTTGTACTTTCCTTCTCTTGAATTCTTCTTTTTGGATATTTGCTTGACGATTCTTCCTTTCTTTTTCTTTTGTCAGATCCTCCCGCCCCGGAGTCGATGGAGACAGAGGCCATCGCCGAGGAGGACGTGCGCGGTGATGCCGGCGACTCCACCACCGCTGAAGGGACGGCCGGCGCTGAAGAACCAGCCGCCGACGAGACCACAGCGGCCGCTGACGCGGCAGCTGGGGAAGGGACCGGCGACCGCACTGCTGGCCCCGAGGCCGCAGGAGCGCCGGACGCTGCGCCGGCTGCCGACCCCTCCGCCGCCGCGGCTGGGTCGGGTGTTTATCTGGAGGCCGCCAACGGGGTCTTCATCCAAGTCTCGTGGGCGTTCTCATCAAGGGCACCCGCGGAGGGGGAGAGCTTCGATGGAGAAGTCCTCGCCTCCGCCGGGCTAAGGCTTGTCGACGCGCCCGGCAGCAGCAGCGAGTCCGAAGAGGAGCAGCTCCTGCGCCGGCTTCTGGCCTTGTACCAGTACAGGCAGGCCAAGCTGGAGTCCCGAGAGGCTCTGGCTGCCAAGGCCGGTGTCGACTTGGAGAAGCGCGCCGCGGAGCTCCGCGCCGCCAACCAAGCGGCCCTCCGGAACTTGGCGGAGGAGCGCGAGGAGCTCGCCGAGGCGCACCAGGCGTTCATCCTTGAGAAGGCCGAGGTTGAGGAGCAGCAGCGACTAGCCGCCGAGGATCTGTCTCGGCGGGAAGGAGAGCGAACCAGCGGAAGGTCGACCTCGATAGCCACGAGGACGACCTTGCCGCGCGTGAGCAGTCCATTGGCGGGGCTCTGCAGGAGGCGAGGGACGCCACTGCTGGCACAGAGACCGCCAAGAGGGACCTGGAGGCGAGGGTGGCGCAGTTGGAGCTCAATATGAAGACGAGCGAGGAGAAGGTTGCCGCGCTCAAACTTGAAAGGGAGAAGGACGCCCACAGCCACTCGGAGCTGCAGGTCCGCCTCTCTGACAAGGGCAAGGAGCTCAATGACGCCAAGGACTCCATTGCAGACTTGGAGCTGAAGGTTTCCACCCTCACTGAGTCACTTGACGGTGCCCGGAACCGTGAAACGAAGCTGAAGGATGATCTTCGCGCTGAGAGGGCATTGCTGGATAGCGCCGCCGTCTCGCAAAATAACTTCAAGCAGACGGTGGAGCAGTGGACCGAGGGGCTCGTCGCTGCCGTCGCCAACATCGACAAGGAGATGGTGGCGCTGGGGACGGAGCATCTCGTGTACTCCCCCGACGAGAACCTCCCCCACAGCGCCAAGCTGAGTTTGTTCTTCAGAGGAGTGGCGCCGGCCCTCGCGCAGCTACGGGAGAAGCTCCCCACGCAGCTGGCTAACGAGGCACGCCGGCTTTGCATGGGTACTATGGAGCGAGTGTTGACGAAGATCGTCTACCGCAACCCCGGGATTAATCTTGAGAACGTCCTCCGGACCTTGCCGCCCGAAGCTGACCAGGAAGCGTTGAAGGCACAAGTTGCCCACATCGTGGCCAAGGTGGGCAAGATCAGGAGGGTTGACGGAGACCGCGTAGACTAGGCTTCCTTCTTTCTGCTTCCCTTGCCGCTGTTGATTAAGTCATGGATAGTAGTTTGTTAGAACAGTGGCAAGTTATCTTGTAATTTAACTTTATTTTGGATAGTCAACCAGTGTTATCTCCCTTGCTCGATCCCTTTACTTTCTATGCTTCTCACCCTACGCTTCTAGAGAGCTTGTCGGCAAAGGGACCCTTGCCGCGAGCGCTGAGTGCGGGACTTCAGCGGCCTGCTGGCAATGCCCTCGCCGGCAAGAAACCTTGCCGCAGCTAGTCGCAGCACACTTAGGTTGTTGAGCGAACTCGAAAACGAAATAAGGGCGCGACACTTGTCGCAGCTCACTTAAGCCGTTGAGCGTGCTTGAAACAAAGTAAGGGCGCGGCTAGCCACGGGTAGGTTCCTCCGCGCACAGGTTTTCCATACAAAGTGTGGTCGTTCAAGGAAGATAACTAAGAATTTTAAAATTTTGAATGCTCAAACTTTGGCAACTTAGCTTTTGTGTTCTGTTTGCTTCCCGGCAAGGCTTTCCTTCCTTGAACAGCACTTGGTCCATACCACTGTCTCCTTCCCCCCCGGCAAACTTGTGCGCGAGGAACACTTCTTCTGCTTGAGAGAAAAAGGAGGAGGGGAGGAAACATAGATATGGAGCCTTGCGGCTTGTTATTGCTTACCGGGATTGTGTGCTGCACAAAGTGTCAGATAAGACATGCAATGAAAACAAGAATGCATGAAACGACAAGCCGTGCGAAGCACAAAAGTTTTACTGATGCACGGGGTCTGCGCCCGGCTTCGTACAAAGGTTTACATGCAACAGCGGCAAGACTTGTACAAAAGGTGGTTGCCGGAGCGGATCACGGCAACCGCGCCTCATGGGTGAAACTTGCGAAGATGCTCAATGTTCCAGGAGTTGCTCACCGGTAAGCCTTCTTCGGTCTCAAGGCGGACAGCGCCGGGCCTTGTGACTTGTCTCACCCGATAAGGGCCTTCCCACTTCGGCGTCAACTTGTTGGAGTTCTTGGCGGACTGAATGCGCCGAAGAACAAAGTCGCCTTCCTCGAGACTCCTGGCCTTGACTTTGCGGCTATGATAGCGACACAAAGCTTGCTGGTATCGAGCAGCTCGTACAGCAGCCTGGAGACGGTCCTCCTCGAGGAGCAATGCATCATCTTGCCGCAGCTGCTCCTGCTCAAGCTCATCGTAAGCGAGCACTCGAGGAGACCCGTATACGAGTTTCGTGGGGAGAACTGCCTCTGCTCCATAGACAAGAGCAAAGGGTGTCTGTCCGGTGGCTCGATTTGGTGTCGTCCTGATTGACCAAAGAGCCGCCGGCAACTCCTCGATCCAGTTTCTTCCGCACTTGTGCAGCCTGTCGAAGGTTCTTGTCTTGAGTCCGCGCAGCACTTCAGCATTTGCCCTCTCCGCTTGACCATTGCTCCTCAGGTGAGCAACAGAAGCGAAGCAGACCTTGGCGCCAAGGTCTTGGACGTATTGCATGAAGGTGCGACTTGTGAACTGTGTGCCGTTGTCGGTGATGATCCTGTTAGGGATTTCGAAACGGCAAACGATCGATCTGAAGAACCTGACTGCTGACTGTGCGGTCACCTTTCTCACTGGTTCCACTTCCGGCCACTTTGTGAACTTGTCGATAGCAACGTACAAGTACTCAAAGCCCCCGACAGCGCGGGGAAAGGGGCCGAGGATGTCGAGCCCCCAGACCGAAAAGGGCCAGGACAAAGGGATCGTCTGGAGAGCTTGAGCTGGCTGGTGTATTTGCTTGGCATGGAACTGGCACGCTTCACACTTGGTTACTTGTGCAGTTGCATCTTGGAGGGCTTCTGGCCAAAAGAAACCTTGCCGGAACGCCTTCCCGGCAAGTGCTCTTGCGCCAATGTGGTGCCCACATATGCCTCCGTGTATCTCTGCCAACAGCTTCTGTCCATCTTCCCGGGAAATGCATTTCAATCTGACACCATTGAGTCTTCTTCTGTACAGTTCGTTGCCGACGAACTGGTACATACTTGACTGCCCGGTTATTCTCTCTATCTCTTCTGGTTCTTCGGGAAGTTCTCCAGTTTGAAGGAAACGGACAATTTGCTGTGCCCAGGTTGGAGCTTGAGGCTCAACAACAAGGACTAAAGGCATCAGTGCTGCTGCGGGAACGTCAGCTTCTACGGCAAGAACCTGCGGCTCTGCCGGAGCTGGACGTTCCCCGGCAAGCCTGCCGGACCAAGACTTGCCGGGAACATCTGCTTCAACTGCACGAACCCTAGGGTCTGCAGGAGCAGACTGTTCCTCAGCAACTTGGTCGTCGATCTTGGGGATCTTGGCGGCGGCTTCAGGAAGATCCGCCGGCAAGTAGTCACCGGAGACCAACTTTCTTTTCTTGCTCTGCCCAACTGATGGTGTAACGGATGGCTGAGTTAGCTTGAGCATGAAGGTCCCTGGTTCCATAGGTAGCTTCAGTGCAGCACACTTTGACAGGCCGTCTGCGATATCATTTTGAGCTCTTGGAACGTGCTCCATCTGCAGGCCTTCAAAGTGTTCTTCAAGTTTCCTTACTTCATCGACATAAGCTTCCATCAAAGGACTCTGGTAGCTCTTGTTTACTTGTCGGACCACCAACTGTGAATCTCCCCGCACAATTAGCTTTTCGATCCCAAGTTCGGCTGCAATTCTGAGGCCGACAAGCAAACCTTCATACTCTGCAGTATTGTTTGTCGCTTGCTCCTTGGGAAAGTGCATTTGAACAACGTACTTGAGGTGCTCCCCGGTGGGCGCCACGAGTAACACACCAGCACCGGCGCCTTGCAGCGAGAAGGCACCATCAAAGTACATTATCCATTCTTTGCTTGCTTCTTTGACGGGGATGTTTGTCTCTGGAACTTCTTCGTCTGGTGTTGGTGTCCATTCTGCTATGAACTCTGCCAAAGCTCTGCTCTGTATAGTTGAAGTGCTTTCAAACTTAAGACCAAAGCTTGACAGCTCCAGTGCCCACTCGACAATCCTACCTGTTGCTTCTGGGTTTTGCAATATCCTCTTCAGCGGAAAGCGAGTGACCACTGTTATCTCATGTGCTTGGAAGTAATGGCGTAGCTTTCTCGAGGCCATGAGGAGGCCGAAAAGCAGCTTCTGCACCCCAGAGTATCTTGATCTAGCCCCCTGCAAGAGGGAACTTACAAAAGAAACTGGGCGCTGCACCATCTTCTTTCGCACTTCTCCTTGTATCTGCGCAGACTCGTCCTTGTCGGGGCCAGAGCTTGTCGGGGAAGCCCCCTGCTTGTCGCTGGATGCGCTTGCCGGGGCTGTGGATTCCTCATCTGCCTTCCTCTCCGCTACCAACGCAACACTAACCACTTGATTGGTTGCTGCTAAATACAGCAGCAACTTCTCTTGTGGCCTAGGTGCGATAAGTATTGGAGTGGAGGACAGGTATCCTTTCAAGTCATGCAGCGCTGCCTCTGCTTCTGGAGTCCATTTCATAGGGCCTGCCTTTTTCAGGATTTTGAAAAAAGGCAGGGCGCGTTCTGCAGACTTTGAAATGAACCTGCTGAGGGCAGCCACACAACCAGCAAGTCTCCGTACATCCTTGACGTGTTTCGGAGCTTCGATCTGCTCAATGGCTTTGATCTTGTCGGGATTGGCTTCAATCCCCCTCTAGGACACAAAGAACCCGAGAAGCTTGCCGGAGGGGACTCCGAAGACGCACTTCTCGGGGTTCAGCTTGAGTTGTATTTTGCGCAGATTTGTAAAAGTCTCTTCCAGGTCTTGGATCAGGGTATCCTTGTCCTTGCTCTTGACCACTATGTCATCCATGTAGGCTTCTACATTCCTGTGTATCTGTGGCTCAAAAGCAGTGTGGACCACCCTTGCAAATGTTGAGCCCGCATTCTTCAGTCCAAAGGGCATGCGTATGAAACAGTAAGTGCCACATGGAGTAATGAATGCGGTCTTCTCTTCATCTTCCTCAGCTATGAATATCTGGTGATACCCGGAGTATGCGTCAAGAAATGAAAGCAACTCACATCCAGCCGTGGAGTCAACGATCTGGTCAATGCGCGGCAAGGGGAATGGATCCTTGGGACAAGCTTTATTCACATCAGTGAAGTCTATACAAAGTCTCCACTTCCCATTAGCTTTGCGCACGACAACTGGATTGGCCAACCACGTAGGATGAAGTACACCTCTAACAAGGCCTGCTGCTTCCAACTTCTTGATCTCTTCAGCAATGAACTCTTGGCGCTCCACCGCTTGCTTCCTGACCTTCTGCTTGACGGGCCGCATGTGAGGACAAACAGCAAGCTTGTGCTCAATTACCTTCCTGGGAATGCCGGGGATGTCAGACGGTTGCCATGCAAACACGTCGACATTCGCCCGCAGGAAGGCAACGAGCGCACTTTCCTATTTGGGATCGAGCGTAGCACTGATGGTGAAGGTACCACCAGTGCCGTCCTCCTTGGCGGACACCTTCTTGGTTGCAGGTGGAGGTGCCATTCCTTTCTTGCACTTGCCGGTGGAGCTCGATGGTGCGTCCTTGACGGCAGTGCAGCACTCCGAAGAGGTGCGCTTGCCGGAGTGGGCTCCAGAGCTCTTGCCGGACTTGGTCTTGGTCTTCCCCCCGGGAGCTCCAGCGGCAAGTGTCTTGCTGTCTGCCGCGGCTGCTGCGTCCCGGTAGATCTTGTCGGCGCAAATAAGCGCGTCCTTCTTGTCGCCGGGGACAGAGATGACGCTTATTGGCCCTGGCATCTTGAGCATGTTATATGCATAGTGAGAGGCTGCCATGAACTTGGCGAGCGCAGGACGGCCAAGTATCCCATTGTATGGCAATGGGATATCGGCGACGTCGAAGGTGATCTTCTCAGTCCTGAAGTTTAGCTCTCCGCCAAAGGTTACTGGCAGTGTGATCTTCCCCTTCGGGTTGCTCCTTCCTGGGTTGATCCCTTGGAATGTCCCGGTCTCCTCGAGCTCGCTGTCGGGGATCTGTAGCTTACGGATCACAGCGGAGGATATCAAGTTTAGGCCGGCCCCGCCGTCAACCAACATCTTGGTGACCTTGAGGTTGCGGATGGTTGGCGAAACCAACATCGGCAAGCACCCGACCGTAGTTGTGCGGTTAGGGTGGTCCTCAAGGTCGAAAATGATGGGCGTGCTGGACCACTTCAGCAGCTTGCGCGACTCGACGGGTGGCTCAGCTGCATTCACTTCCCGCACCCATTGCTTGAGTTGGCAGTGGGAAGTATGCAGAGAGGCACCTCCATCGACGCACAGAACTTCTGTGGCCTTCTGAAACTCCTGCTCGCTGTTGTCTCCGTCATCCATGTCCTCGTCATCGTCTTCGTCTTCATCCTTGTCGCGGCCGCGGGGAGGTCTGTCTCCTTGTTGCTGCTTGGCCTTGCCGCAGCGTCCTCCCCGGCCATTGAATGGCCGCTTCTTGCCGGACTCACCTCCGCCTCCCTGGGCCTTCTCGTTGTCGCGTCGCTCGTATTCAGCCTTCTGCTGCTCTACGAGGTATTCGACCCTCTTGCAGTTCTGGAGATCGTGGCCCTAGGTGCGGTGGATCTTGCAGTACTGCTTGTAGGAGCCGTCCTGCTTGTCGGCAGCGGCTACAGTGGCAGGCTCCTTGCCGGAGCCAGGAGCCTGAGTTTTCTTGTCGCCAGCCTCCTTGCCGGACTTCTCCACAACCAGTACTTCCTTGTTCTTCTTCTTCTTGTTCCGCCGCCGGCCTTTCCTTGCCGGGGCGGCATCCTCGCTGTCCGTTCCCCCTGCTCCAGCATCCTCTCCGGGGAGTCTTCTTCCCTCTTCAGCGCGCGCACACTTGTCGGCCAGAGCGTAAAGCTCGCTGACGTCCCGGATCTTGGTCATCGCCATTTCCTCCCTCATCCGGCGGTTACACACGTTCTGATGGAACGCGCTAATAACCGCGGCAGGGTGTACGTCCGGGATGTTGTGCTGGACACGGCTGAATCTCTGGATGTATTTCCGCAGGGACTCTCCCTCCTTTTGGGCAAGTATGTGAAGATCACTCTCCTGGCCGTGGGGTTTGTGGCCGCCCGTGAAGGCGCCGACAAACTGGTGGCACAGGTCTGCCCAAGAAGAGATGGAGTTCTCCGGCAAGTGCATAAGCCAAGATCTGACGTTTGGCTTAAGCACAAGCGGGAAGTAATTCGCTAGAATCTTCTCGTCGCGTCCCCCGGCAGCCTGCACCGCAATGGTGTAGATGCTGAGGAACTCCGAGGGATGGGTCTTGCCGTCGTACTTCTCGGGTACGTCGGGCTTGAAGTTCTTCATGCTGGGCCACTGGACTCGTCGCAGCTCTCGGGTGAACGCAGGGCAACCTGCCGCATACGGCAAGTCGTCTGGTTCACCGGGCGCGTGCATGTCGACAACGGTCCCAGCGCGCTGGTCGGACTGTCGTCGCGCTTCTCTTCGACGCTCGATGCGAGTTCGAGCGTCCTCTTGTCGCCTGTCGTCGAGGACTTGGCGTTGATCGCGGCGAGCTCACGGGTCCGACAACGCCGTGGAGTCGTCATCGACGTTGATCCGGCGAGTCGGCGCGGCGGGGAGTGCACGGTAGTTGCACCCCCGACGGTCTTGTCTCCATCAGCCTTCGCTTGGCTGACTTGCCGCGGCCGTGATGTTGCCGGCTACTGCGGCGAGTCGTTGTTGGCGAAGGCGATGAGGCTCTGGCTTGTAGCCCTCCAGTCTTCGGCCTTGTCCGCCGCTGGAGGGAAGTCGAGGAGTAGCTGAGCCCTAGCTAGAGCTTCTGCTGGAGAGGAGGGAAGCGGTGGCGAGCGGTGCGAGGAGCGAGATATGCTCGGACTTCTAACAGCGTTAGAAGGAGCAGGATCTCGCCCCGGCGACCGCGCCTTGCTCGTACCGACGCGTTGGCCTTGAGCATCCCGCGACCCGCCGGCTTGGCCACGTCCCAGCAAGCGTATGGTACCCTGGGTACCACGCCGCTGCTGGTCCGGCACCTCCTGAGAGGGGCGTGGTGCGTGCACGGACACCGAGGTTTTGGAATGGGCTCGGTCGTCCGTCTTGTCCTTGGACTTGGCGGCGCCGTGAGTTTCCTCGCCGGCGTCCGCCCCTCCGCCAGCGTCTGCCCCACCAACCGTTGGTTCTGGTGGTGGCGGGATCGACGCGGACGGGCCTCCGACCTCCGAAGCTTTCTTCTTCGGCGGCATGTCGATGTAGTCGATGAAGCTGACGAAGTTGGAGAAGGTTGCGCCCGCGTGAGCGCCGGATCAGGTTCACACAACCTCGACGCCCCCCTACCTGGCGTGCCAAAGATGTCGGGGAAACTGATCGCCCACGAACACCTATGGGACCGGAGCCCCTTTTCGGTACGGCAAGGGAGCGGAGGGAGCACAAAGAGCAGATCGAGGGGCACACGCGAGCAGTTTACCCAGGTTCGGGCCGCACGGATGCGTAAAACCCTACTCCTGCCTTGGTTGTATTGAGTTCTTGGCTCGGGAGCAAGAAGATCTACAGTACTAGCTACACCGAGCGTGGGAGTGATCGAGTTTCGGAACCTCTCCTACGTTGTGCATGGGCCTCCTTTTATAGTTCAAAGGGGTCACCGACAGGTGTCAACGTAGATGAGGGTAAAAGCGTAAAATTGGTGGTAGTTGTAACAGTGGATGCATAGTGGTCTATACCTAACCCAGACGGTGGGGGACAAGGGCATTGAATGCCCGTCACCGTCGCCCCAAACAGTGTAAAAAGCGTCCGTCCGGGCGTCTCCGTTCGCCACGATGGTAGCTTCGTCATCGTGGCTCGTCACCGTGTACCCCAGGCTGCACAGCCATCCGCCACGTGCCCCAGGAAGGGCCCCAGGGCGACGCGTGGCCAGATGAGTTGGAGCGCAGGCACACGGTGGAAGCTTGCCGCGGCAAGCTCCTTGCCGCGGTCGCTATCTTGCCAGGCCCGGAAGTTTGTCGCTCTCCGGGTCCTGCCGGGGCGCGCGGGGCGCCGTGGTATGTCTTCTGAAATGCTGTTCTTTGGCCTTCCTGGCAAGCTTCTCTTGCTAGGGTCTTGTGCAGAAGGGATGATCTCGAGCCTGGAGCGGCCTTCCCGGCAAGCTCCTCTTGCCGGGGTCTTGTTTCTTAACTAGAATACTTTGTTCTTGAATGGCTTCAAGGGAACCAGAGTGGGCTTTGGCGGGCGCGTGGTGAGCCTGACCACGGGACGCTGCTACTGCCCGTGCACAAGTCGGGATACTAAGGTACCCCTACTTTAGTACACCGACACTTGGCAAGAGGTAAGACAAATAAAACCAAAAGACAATGTAAAGATGATCAATAATTTCCACCACATAAATGATTACCAATTGTCAAAGACAAGAGGTATTTGGAAATAATTCCCGGTGATAGATAGCAATGATATCCAACACCATCTTCACACCAAACACAAGCAAAATGCAACTTGTAGAGCTAACATGCCACCTAGGAACAACATAATTTATACTATCAACTCTAGGTGACAATATATCAAATTTACACATTTTCTAGGCTTGTAATATGCACATAGAATATTACTCTCCCATAATGTGATACCAATGAAAAACTTGACAAGATGCAAAAGAGAACCAACACGGGATAATTAATGGAACATTTAGAATTTGAATTTCTCATGAGAAGACATACCACATAGAGACTAGATAATCTTGTAATATCAAAACTAGATGATATTCCTCATGTACACACATTTATAGGATTGTGAGGTGCACAAAGCACATCACTCCCCCAAAATGGGATGTTCCATTAATCTCTCACAAGAGCCAACTAAGATACAAACAAGATACACAAAGGCTCAAATCACTACACACACATACATGATGTACAAACCAACATACACATACTTGATTTCTCAAGATAAGCAAATTGGGAGCACAACATATACACGCTCATGCAAGGTACAAAACCATAACATGCTAAGGAGCAAGTAACTTTCAATGTAAACAATTTAAGCACGAGTTACCGCAAGTAGGAACATTGGATATACGATAGAAAGATAACCCGAATGACTTGGCTTGAGACAATATGAACGATGAAGACCCCTCAAATCTTCATAATGTAGCCAAGTCTCCAATGCCCTCCAACAATGCCTATTGATCAAGTTTTAGCTTGTTGGTCCCCAACCAAGTTGGGTCCTAAGAGGTTAGTCACAATAGGCTTGGCCACCCAAATGGTTATTTTTCTTGACACCACTTTGAGTACCAAAAAACTTGGCAAACACATTGCCAACCTTATCCTTCCCAAGATAGTAGATATCATCAATAATAAGTGGGTTGGATAAGTTACCACTAGTGCATGAAGAAGCAAGGTGACCCTTCTCACGGCATAAGTACCAACATCTACTCTTCACTTTCTTCTCACTTGATTTCTCAAAATGAGAAGCATTACCAAGAGTCTTCTTGGGAAGTGGCATTTCTTCAACTTGCGGTATAGCATGAGATTGAACTTGTGGCATCTTCCCTTGTTGCTTGTCACTAATGGCCTTCTTCTTCAATGGGCAAGATCTAACATGATGCCCTTCAATTTTGCACTTGAAGCAAATAATCTTGGCCGAATTCTTGACTTGTTCTTGGCCCTTCTTCTTGTTAATGATCTTGGACTTTTTCTTCTTGTTGGAGTTGAATCCAAGTCCACCTTTGTCATTGGGGGATTTTTGCACACTCAAGATATTGTTGAGTGTGGACTTCCCTTCATGACACTTTTCCAAGTCTTCCTTCAAAGAAGTGACTTGGGCCTTGAGCTCTTTGATTTCCCATACATGGTTAGTATCAACAAAAGTACTAGAGGAAGTACAAGCTTCATTGTTAGAGCAACAAGGCAAGGAGAGCAATTCATCACAAGACGTACTAACATTGTGAGTAGATGAATTACGAGGACTAGCACATGGCAAGATAGCATTTTGACTTGAAGTAGTGCTAGTATCCACATGAGGCTCACTAGATGTTACCTTGATACTCATAACCTCATGAGCTATCTTTAGCACATTATGGGATACTAGAAGATCATCATGAGAGCTTGTGAGCTTTACATGACTTTCTTACAATTTCCCATAATTGCTAGATAGCAACTCAAGTTGAGCCCTTAGCTCAACATTCTCCTTCAAAATGGATGCTTCACTAGAAATAGAGTTAGTAGCACAAGCATCATCAATAATAGCAAGAGGAGAAGGCAACTTGGCAAGCTCTTTAGAATATGAAGCTTTAAGATGAGCATGAGACTCGGTGAGTTTGATGAGCTCACTCTTAATGACCCTTGAGCCATTTTCGAGGTGCTCAAAATCCTCAAGGAGTTTAGCATGTTCAACTTCAAGCTTCTCATTTTTAGTTTCAAAATCATTAGCCACCTCGAGAGCTCTATCACGGGGTTCCTTTATTCTAGATAGTTCTAGAGCAAAAGTCTCCTCAATAGATTCCTTGGTGGTTTGTTCAAGTTCAAGAGCTTGCGAGAGGTCGGCGATCTCATTAGCGTAATCACGCTCATGACTTTCCATTTTCTCAATGGTGACCTCATGCTCCTCTAGTTGAGATTCCAACTCATCAATATATTTCTTGCCCTCAATGGCAATAGACATGATTTCCATGAAGTTGGAACGAGCAATTTTATTCTTATGAAGAGCTTTAAAAATCATTTCCCCCTTAATTTTTAAGGAGGCAACATTATCATTATCTTCATTATTATCAACATCATCATCATTGTCATCATCATTATCATCACAAGATATATTGGGATTCAAAGTGGGAGATACCTTTGAAGCCTTAGCCATAAGGCAAAACGCAATGGATGATGATGTAGGATCCCTTAGAGCACCATTCAAGACTACATCTTGTTCCATGGGGTGTCGGGTTTCCTCTACATTGTTAGCATAACAATTCGAGGAAATAGATGCATTTTTATCATGGCAACAAGATATAGCAAGCATATCATCATGAGTTTTAGTCAAGCAATTTCTACATGATATGCAAGGACTATCAACACAAGCATGTGAAACATGTAGGGTGCTCGAAGTGTTAAAGTCCCAAGAAGATGCATTGCAATAAGATAGTGATGAAGGATCATCCACAATAAGCATACTATCATCATTGCAATGACCAACACTACTCACCATATCATTACCTTGTGGCAAACCACTTGTAGGTGAAGTAGAAGAAGTTGAGAAGACAACACGGCCGGAGGTGGAGGGAGAACAATCATTCCCACAATTCTTGGATACACCATATTTATCTTGAAGCTTTGTCCACAACTCACGAGCATCCCGGAACGGCATGAGTGGAAATATAACTACATTGCTCAAAGCATCAAAAAGCACATTAGAAGCTTGAGAATTGAGATAAGAGTTTTTCTCATCCTCTAAAGATAATCTTTGTGGATCCTTTGGAGGAGAAAAACCCATATCTACAATTCGCTCTAAATTTGGGTCCATGACCCTAAAGAGATTAAGCATGCGAATTACCCAAACATCAAAATTTGTGCCATTGAAACTAAGAGTGTCAGAGAATCCTAAGCCCCTAGTAGAAATCCTTACTTTCTAGGCGGTTAAGCCCTATAAAGAGAGACGAGGCTCTGATACCAATTGAAAGATCGTGGATGTCGCCTAGAGGGGGGGGGGTGAATAGGCGCTTTAAAATAATTACGGTTTAGGCTCGAACAAATGCGGAATAAACCTAGCGGTTAATTTGTCAAGCACAAAACCTACAACAACTAGGCTCACCTATGTGCACCAACAACTTATGCTAAGAAAGATAAACAACTAGGTGAAAGCAAGATATATGACAAGAAACAATATGGCTATCACAAAGTATAGTGCATAAGTAAAGGGCTCGGGTAAGAGATAACCGAGGCACGCGGAGACGACGATGTATCCCGAAGTTCACACCCTTGCGGATGCTAATCTCCGTTTGGAGCGGTGTGGAGGCACAATGCTCCCCAAGAAGCTACTAGGGCCACCGTAATCTCCTCACGCCCTCGCACAATGCAAGATGCCGTGATTCCACTAAGGGACCCTTGAGGGCGGTCACCGAACCCGTACAAATGGCAACCCTTGGGGGCGGTCACCGAACCCGTACAAAATGCTCGGGGCAATCTCCACAACCTAATTGGAGACCCCGATGCTTGCCCGGAGCTTTGCACCACAATGATTGAGCTCCGAACACCACAAGGTTGGGGCTATCTCCCCAACGACACCACGAAGCTTCACCACAATGGAATATGGCTTCGAGGTGACCACAACCATCTAGGGCACCCAAGCACCCAAGAGGAACAAGCTCAAGGGTACCAAGCACCCAAGAGTAATAAGCTTCTCAACTTGTAACTTCCACGTATCACCGTGGAGAACTCAAACCGATGCAACAAATGCAATGGCAAGGGCACACGGAGTGCCCAAGTCCTTCTCTCCCAAATCCCACCGAAGCAACTAATGCTAGGGAGGGAAATGAGAGGAAGAACAAGAAGGAGAACACCAAGAACTCCAAGACCTAGATCCAAGGGGTTCCCCTCACCTAGAGGAGAAAGTGATTGGTGGAAATGTGGATCTAGATCTCCTCTCTCTTTTCCCCCAAAAACTAGCAAGAATCCATGGAGGGATTGAGAGATAGCAAGCTCGAAGAAGGTCAACAATGGGGGAAGAACACAAGCTCAAGAGATAAGGTCCAATGGGGAAGAAGATCCCCTTTTATAGGTCCCCACGAATCTGCCCGTTATGTGCAGAAAACTGTAGGACCGGTACAACCGGTGCACGAACCGGTACAACCGGTCAAGGCAGAGGAAAAACCAACCTGTAGGAAAAAGCACTAAGCGGTACAACAGCCCGGGGAACCGGTAGAACCGGTTAAACTAAACTAACCGGTACAACCGGTCAACAACCGCCCAAGAACCGCTCCAAAACAGAAACTATTCTGGTGGTAGAGCGGTACATGGCCGGTACAACCTTCAGACCAATTTTGGACCGGTACTACCGCTCCAAACACCGGTAGTACCGGTCAACCGGTACAATCTCTCTATGGGGCGGTACAACCTCTCTATGAAAAACAGGTAAGATCAAAATAGCCACAACTTTTGCATACGAACTCCGAATTCGACGAAACCAAGTTTGTTGGAAAGCTAGCGACAAGGGCTAACACAATCTTGATAGAAATACAAATAAGAAGCAAATTAGAAAAGTCCCATAAGAAAATGGTGAGAACCCTTTCTCGGATAAGACCGGTAAAACATCCAACACCGAAAACATCATAGAAGACGCATGTGAACTCCGTTTTCGATGAACTCAAGCTTGTCATCAAGATGACCATAAGCTCTAAGACTCACAAAGAGAACCAAACAAGAACCAAGAAACATGATGTAAGGATGCAATGGTTTGAGCTCTCTACTAACGATACGATCAAGCTACCAACTTGAGAGCCCCCCTTGATAGTACGGCAATCGATCCTATAACCCGGTCTCCCACAACTACCATGAGACCGGTAAAATAGAAAACCTATCAAGGGCAAACCTTTGCCTTGCACATAGTCCACTTGAGCTGGATGATGACGATCTTCACTCCCTCAAGTTGGACCACCTTTCTTGATTGCGTTGGCTCGCTGAAGACTAGTAGATTGCTTCCCCATACTCCACTATGGGTGAGCTACTCTTCGGCACATCTTCACAAGTCCATTGTCACCACAATGGACGGCAAGCTTCAAGCACTTGATCTCTTTGTGATGCTCCACTTGAACTTTCATACCACAATCTTGATGACGATCACCATTTGATGTCATCCTCCATGGGTTGTATAATATCTTTTTCTTGACGCAAGCCCATGGAAACAAACCTAACCCCACAACGAACTCTCACGTAGACCATGGGTTAGTACACAAAGTGTAATGGACAATGCTTACCATACCATGGGATCACTTGATCCCTCTTGGTACATCTTATATGCTTTGTGTGTTGATCAACTTGATTCGCTCTTTGACTTAGTCTTGATCAACCTTGAATCTTTCCAACTCTCTTCATTTCGAAGATGTCTTGAAGGTAAACATGAATGATCACACACTCTTCTTCTTCAAGACATGCTTGCAATAAGTTCAACCCTCACAAGACCAATCTTTGGATAATTCCTTAATATCACCTTAGTCATCACAAACTCTCCTTGAAACCAACGAATGTACTCCAAGAAAAGCCTATGGACAAACCCTTCAAGTATAACTCAAGGCAACCATTAGTCCATAGAGATTGTCATCAATTACCAAAACCAAACATGGGGGCACCGCATGTTTTTTCAGGGGGAAAACCCATCTAGGGTTTCCCTCTTGTGGCCGCCGGCCCTAGATGGGATCTCCTAGGGGCGCCCCCTTTCCCCTTCCCCATATATATATAGTGAGGTAGAGAGAGGGCAGCCGCACCCTTACACGCCTTGGCGCTACCCCTCCTCTCCCGTAGCTCTTCTCCTCATACACGTAGTGCTTAGTGAAGCTCTGCTGCAATTCCTCCACCAGCATCGCCACCACGCCGTCGTGGTGCCGGAGGACTCGAGCTACTACTTCACCTTCGCTCGTTGGATCGAGGAGGTGAAGGCTGAAGGAAATATGCCCTAGAGGCAATAATAAAGTTGTTATTTATATTTCCTTATATATCATGATAAATGCCTTTTATTCATGCTAGAATTGTATTAACCAGAAACTTGATACACATGTGAATACATAGACAAAACAAAGTGTCCCTAGTATGCCTCTACTAGACTAGCTCGTTAATCAAAGATGGTTATGTTTCCTAACCATAGACATGTGTTGTCATTTGATCAATGGGATCACATCATTAGGAGAATGATGTGATGGACAAGACCCATCCGTTAGCTTAGCACTATGATCGTTTAGTTTTATTGCTATTGCTTTCTTCATGACTTATACATGTTCCTCTGAATATGAGATTATGCAACTCCCAAATACCTGAGGAACACCTTGTGTGCTATCAAACGTCACAACGTAACTGGGTGATTATAAAAATGCTCTGCAAGTGTCTCCGAAGGTGTTTGTGGTGTTGGCATAGATCGAGAATAGGATTTGTCACTCAGAGTGTTGGAGAGGTATCTCTGGGCCCTCTCGATAATACACATCATAATAAGCCTTGCAAGCAAATGACTAATGAGTTAGTCACGAGATGATGTATTATGGAACGAGTAAAGAGACTTACCGGTAACGAGATTGAACTAGGTATGATGATACCGACGATCGAATCTCGGGCAAGTAACATATCGATGACAAAGGGAACAACGTATGTTGTCGTGCGGTTTGACCGATAAAGATCTTCGTAGAATATGTAGGAACCAATATGAGCATCCAGGTTCCGCTATTGGCTATTGACCGGAGATGAGTCTCGGTCACGTCTACATAGTTCTCGAACCCGTAGGGTCCGCACGCTTAACGTTCGATGACGATCGATATTATGAGTTTATGTGTTTTGATGTACCGAAGGTTGTTCGGAGTCCCGGGTGAGATCATGGACATGATGAGGAGCCTCGAAATGGTCGAGACATAAACATTGATATATTGGACCATGTTGTTCGGACACCGGAAGTGTTCCGGATAAAACCGAAGTACCGGAGGGTTACCGAAACCCCCCGGGAGGTTAATGGGCCACTATGGGCCTAGAGGTGAGAGGGCCAGCCAGGAGGTGGCGCGC
>LR738710.1:114781832-114810967 GCA_902687465.1 Secale cereale
CCCCCCCTCCTTCCTTCTCTCCCCTTCCTCCTTCCTTCTCCTCCTTGTTGGACTAGGAAAGGGGGAAACCTACTCCTACTAGGAGTAGGATTCCTCCCCCTTGGCGCGCCCCATGTAGGCCGACGTCCTCCTCCCCCCTCCTTTATATATGTGGGGAGGGGGCACCCCATAGACACACAAGTTGATTTGTTAGCCGTGTGCAGTGCCCCCCTCCACAGTTACACACCTCGGTCATATTGTCGCAGTGCTTAGGCGAAGCCCTGCGTCGGTAACTTCAACACCGTCACCACGCCGTCGTGCTGACGAAACTCTTTCTCGGACTCAACTGGATCAAGAGTTCGGGGGACATCACCGAGCTGAACGTGTGCAGATTGCGGAGGTGTCGTGCGTTCGGTACTTGATCGGTTGGATCTCAAAGACGTTGGACTACATCAACCGCATTACTAAATGCTTCCGCTTTCGGTCTACGAGGGTACGTGGACACACTCTCCCCGCTCGTTCCTATGCTTCTCCTAGATAGATCTTGCGTGATCGTATGATTTTTTTTAAATACTATGTTCCCCAATAGTGGCATCATGAGCCAGGTCTATGCATAGATGATATGCACAAGTAGAGCGCAATGAGTTGTGGGCGATAATAGTCATACTTCTTACCAGCATGTCATACTTTGATTCGGCGGTATTGTGAGATGAAGCGGCCCGGACCGACATTACGCATACGCTTACGCGAGACTGGTTTCACCCCTACGAGCACTCGTTGCTTAAAGATGATCGGAAGGTGCCTGTCTCTCTCACTTTAGGTTAATCGAGTGTGACTACGCCCAGTCCTTCTTGAAGGTTAAAACAACACACTTGATGAAAAATTGTTGTGGTTTTGATGCGTATGTAAGAATGGTTCTTGCTAAGCCCGTAGCAGCCATGTAAAACTTGCAATAACAAAGTGGTGGACGTCTAACTTGTTTGTCCAGGGCATGTTGTGATGTTATATGTGTCAAGACGTGATGAGTTATACGTTATTGTATGAGATGATCATGTTTTGTAAATTACCGGCAACCGACAGGAGCCTTATGGTGTTCTCTTTATTGTATGAATTGCAAAAGCCATGTGATTGCTTTACTTTATCACTATGAGTTAGCGATAGTAGTAGTAGCAATAGTTGGCGAGACGACCCCAACGCTACGATGAAGATCATCGTGTCAAGCTGGTGACGATGGAGATCATGACGATGCTTTGGAGATGGAGATCAAAAGCACAAGATGATGATGGCCATATCATGTCACATATTTTGATTGCATGTGATGTTTATCTTATTATGCTTCTTATTTTGCTTAGTACGGCGGTAGCATTATAAGATGATCCCTTACAAAATTTCAAGGTACAAGTGTTCTCCCTGAGTATGCACCGTTGCGACAGTTCGTCGTGCCGAGACACCACGTGATGATCGGGTGTGATAAGCTCTATGTTCAAATACAACGGGTGTAAGACAGTTTGCACATGTAGAATACTCGGGTTAAACTTAACGAGCCTAGCATGTACAGACATGGCCTCGGAACACTGGAGACCGGAAGGTCGAGCGTGAATCATATAGTAGATATGATCAACATAAGATGTTCACCATTGGAAACTACTCCATCTCACGTGATGATCGAACATGGTTTAGTCTATTTGGATCACGTGATCATTTAGATGACTAGAGGGATGTCTATCTAAGTGGGAGTTCTTTAGTAATATGATTAATTGAACTTTAATTTATCACGAACTTAGTCCTGATAGTTTTTGCATATCTATGTTGTTGTAGATCAATGGCCCGTGCTACCGTTCCTTTGAATTTTAATGCGTTCCTAGAGAAAGCTAAGTTGAAAGATGATGGTAGCAACTACACAGACTAGGTCTGTAACTTGAGGATTATCCTCGTTGCTGCACAGAAGAATTATGTCCTTGAAGCACCGCTAGGTGACAGTCCTACTGCAGGAGCAACTCCTGACGTTATGAACGTCTGGCAAGCTCATTCTAATGACTACTCGATAGTTCAGTGTGCCATGCTTTACGGCTTAGAATCGGGACTTCAAAGATGTTTTGAACGTCATGGAGCATATGAGATGTTCCAAGAGTTGAAGTTAATATTTCAAGCAAATGCCCGAATTTAGAGATATGAAGTCTCCAATAATATCTATAGTTGCAAGATGGAGGAGAACAGTTCTATCAGTGAACACTTACTCAAAATGTCTGGGTACTACAATCACATGACTCAACTTGGATGCAAAGTTGATGAAGATAGTGTTATTGATAGAGTTCTTCAATCACTGCTAGCAAGCTATAAAGGCTTCGTGATGAACTATAATATGCAAGGGATGCAGAAGACAATTCCCGAGCTCTTCGCTATGCTCAAAGCTGCGGAGGTAGAAATCAAAAAGGAGCATAAAGTGTTGATGGTTAACAAGACCACTAGTTTCAAGAAAAAAGGCAAGGGAAAGAAGGGGAACTTCAAGAAGAATAGCAAGACAGTTGCTACTCCCGCAAAGAAACCCAAGTCTGGAGCCAAGCCTGAAACTGAGTGCTTCTACTACAAAGGGACTGGACACTAGAAGCGGAACAACCCCATATATTTGGCGGATAAGAAGGATGGCAAAGTGAACAAAGGTATATTTGGTATAAATGTTATTGATGTGTACTGTTAGCGAACGTGTGTGTTTATGTATTCTGTACGTGCCTAGATTTTAGCCTAGCATTGAGTGTGTCTGTTGAGCCGTGTATATAAACTGTGTAACCCCACATGATCAATACAAGGAAGGTTGCACGCCCTCTCTCTTTCCTTGCTCGCTCTGGCTCCAATATGGTATCAGCCTAATCTGAGATCCACCTAATCCGCTGCCCCTCTCACCTTCCAAACCGACGCCATGAGCACCTCCTCCTCAGTCTCCTCCACCGGCGGGTCTTCCTCCGATGAGCCATTCGACCTGCCGGTCGCCACCCAAACTCTTCCTACCACCCAGATTCAGTCTCTACGCATCCGTGACCACGTTCTCGTCACTCTTGATTATGAGAAAGAGAACTACGGTCTCTGGCGCCGCCAATTTCTGGCCGCCCTCGCCAAGTTTGGCCTGACGGATCACGTGGACGGCTCGCCGGCGCAGGCTACCTCGGACTGGGTCCTCAATGATTTCGCCGTTCTCTCGTGGTACAACGCCACCGTCACGCCCTCGACATTGGAGATCGTTGAGGAGCGCAAGAACTCGGCTTACTCTCTCTGGCGCTCGCTTCGCTCCCTGTTCCACAGCAACCGCGACGCCCGCATCACCTATCTCCTCGACGAATTTCATAGCTTCCTCCAGGGTGATCTCTCCGTCGTCGACTACACATCCCGGCTCAAGCAGATGGCCGACACCCTTCGGGACCTCGGTCACCGCATCAAGGACCGCGAGCTCGTCCACAATGTCCTTCGCGGCCTCGACGAGCGCCTTCAGCACGCCGTCCCCCACCTGACTAGGGGTCGACGGCCCTCCTTCATCAAGCTCCGTTCCTTCCTTCAGCTGGAGGAGCAGCGCCTTGCCCGGCAGGCGCGCGTCCAGGCCCGCACGGCTCTCCTCGCCCAGGCCAGCGCCTACTACGCGGCGCACCCTCCGTCGCCTGCACCTGCTCCGGCCTCCTTCAACAACGCCCTGCTCGCCCCCAACCTTCACGCCGCCGGCAGCTCAGGCGGCCCTTCCGGGTCTCGCGGCCGCCCCAAGAAGCGCAAGCCCAACCCCACGCCAGGGTCCGGCGGCTCCTCTTCCGGCGGGGCCAATCCCGCTGGTCTCCCTCAAGGCTCGCGCACCCCCACAACTGTCGCCGGCACCTTCCAAGGAATCCTTGGTGCGCGCCCACCAGCCCCGGCCCAAGCGCACCAAGCCACGACTATGGCGACGTCCTCGCCGCAGTGGGACCAGGCGGCTCTCATCGCAGCTCTCAACCAGATGGCTCTGCATCCGCCTTCTGCACCGGGCGGCGAGTGGGTTCTCGACAGCGGCGCCTCGTCCCACATGAGCTCCAGTTCTGGTATTTCCTTCTCCCAACCCAACCCCTCATCTCCATCCTCCATCATCGTCGGCAATGGCTCCCTCTTGCCCATTACCGGCGTTGGTTCCACTTCCTTTCCCACCCCCTCTCGACCTCTCTCCCTTATTGAAATCCTCATCTCTCCCTCTCTTATCAAAAATTTAATTTCTGTTCGTGCTTTCACTCGTGACAATTTAGTTTCAATTGAATTTGACCCACATGGTTTTTCTATCAAGGATTTGGCCACCAAGACGGTGCTTCTCCGATGTGACTCCACCGGCGATCTCTACACCTTCAGTCCACCTCGTCACTGCCTCACCACCGCCGTCACAGCCGACTTGTGGCACCAGCGTCTCGGACACCCGGGAGTTGCCGTCCTTGCCAAAGCTTCTAGTTATTTCGATTTCAGCTGCAATAAAACCGCGACGACCCATTGCCATGCTTGTCGTCTCGGCAAACACACTAGACTTCCTTTTAGTTCTTCTTCCTCTCATACATCTTTTCCCTTTGAACTTTGTCATTGTGATTTATGGACAAGTCCACTCTTAAGTGTATCTGGATATCAATATTATATAGTCATTCTTGATGATTTTACCCATTACGTTTGGACTTTTCCTATACGTCATAAATCCGAAGTTCATGGCCTACTCGTTCGCTTCTACGCGTATGTCAAAACCCAATTCTCTCGCTCTATTCTCACCCTTCAGACCGACAACGGACGAGAATTCGACAACCTCGCAAATCGATCACTCCTTGCCTCCCACGACACTCTCTTTCGCCTCACATGTCCTTACACTTCCCAACAAAACGGGAAGGCCAAACGGATCCTCCGCACCCTCAACGACGGCGTTCGCACTCTCCTTCTCCATGCCTCCATGCCTCCCCGTTGGTGGGCCGAAGCTCTCAACACGTCTACCTATCTCATTAACCGGCGACCGTGCAAACCTAACCTTCTCACCACTCCGTATGAACTTCTTTTCGGGACAACTCCAAATTTCCGTCACCTCCGTGTTTTTGGGTGCCTCTGTTATCCTAACCTACTAGCCACTACACCCAACAAACTCTCCCCACGCTCAGCAGCCTGCGTTTTTCTTGGCTACCCAGACGAGCGAAAAGGATACCGTTGTTACGATCCGATCACCCGTCGCATCCTATTCTCCAGGCACGTCACGTTCGTCGAGTCCGTTTTCCCCTTCAAGACGTTATCTCCATCTCCCTCAGATTCGCTCAGGCCACCCAACTCCTCTCCCGTAGATTACGTGGAGTCTGATCCACCTCCCATCGATCACGTACCGACTACATGGGAACCGCCCCACTCGCCCCCTCCTGGATCGCCACCTGGAACCACCATGCAGCCCAACCCACCACAATTTACTCCCCCTCCCACGTCCCCGCACGGGCCACAAAATTCGCCCACCAGCCCACCTCCTTCTCCTGATCCCATGCCGCCTCCTAATCGCGTTCCACACCCGATGATCACGCGTTCAAAGCACGGGATTTTTCAACCAAACCTCCGGTATGCAAACTTGACTGCCACCGTCATCTCTCCGCTCCCTACGTCCGTTCGCGTCGCTCTCAACGACCCAAACTGGCGCTCCGCGATGCAGTCTGAATATGACGCCCTCATGGCCAACTCCACGTGGACTCTTGTCCCACGTCCCCCGCGCACTAATATTGTCTCCGGCAAGTGGGTTTTCAGGCACAAAACAAACGCCGACGGCTCTCTGGCCCGATACAAAGCTCGTTGGGTCGTTCGTGGATTCGCTCAACGCTCGGGCGTCGATTTCGGGGAGACCTTCTCTCCGGTGGTCAAGCCGGCGACGATTCGTACCGTGCTCACCTTGGCATGCTCACGTGGCTGGCCCGTGCACCAGCTCGACGTAAAGAATGCTTTTCTTCACGGCGTCCTCGACGAGCAGGTCTACTGTCATCAACCCGCCGGATTCGTCGACGACACTCGCCGCGATCATGTGTGTCGCCTCTCCAAGTCCCTGTACGGCCTCAAGCAGGCCCCGAGGGCTTGGTTTCATCGCTTCGCCACCTTCGCGGCTACCATCGGGTTCACCGCCTCACGCTCGGACGCATCATTGTTCATCCTCCGACGGGGCGGCGACGCCGCCTATCTTCTATTGTACGTCGACGACATCGTGCTCGCCGCCTCCTCGACGGGTCTGCTTCACACCATCGTCGATCAGCTCCAGCGCGAGTTCGCCATGACGGACATGGGCGCACTCCACTACTTCCTCGGCATACGCGTGGAGCGTACCTCGCGTGGGTTCTTCCTCAACCAGACCCAGTACGCCGAGGAGCTTCTCCAACGTGCTGGCATGTCCCAGTGCCATCCGGCATCTACTCCGGTCGACACATCGCCCAAGGTGGCCGCCGACGCTGGTCGCCCAGTGGACGATCCCTCGGAGTATCGCAGCCTTGCGGGTGGGTTGCAATATCTCACTATGACACGCCCTGATCTGGCGTACGCGGTCCAGCAAGCGTGTTTACACATGCATGATCCCCGGGATAGTCATCTCGCCATCATCAAGCGCATCTTGCGCTATGTTCGCAGCACCTCCACACATGGTCTTCTTCTTCCGGTGTCCAAGTCGACGGAGATCATCGCCTACTCTGACGCGGACTGGGCCGGTTGCCCGGACACTCGCCGTTCCACCTCTGGGTACTGCGTCTACCTCGGTGACACACTTGTTAGCTGGTCTTCCAAGCGGCAAGCCATTGTCTCTCGGTCCAGCACGGAAGCCGAGTATCGCGCCGTCGCCAATGCAGTCGCCGACTGTGTCTGGCTTCGGCAACTCCTCGGCGAGCTCGGCTGCTCTCCCCTGAAGGCAACCATCGTTTTCTGTGACAACATATCAGCCGTGTACATGTCCACCAATCCCGTGCATCATCGGAGGACAAAACACATTGAGCTCGACATTCATTTTGTCAGAGAGAAGGTGGCCCTCGGCGATTTTCGCATTGTACATGTTCCTACAGCTCAACAACTAGCAGATATCATGACCAAGGGTTTGCCGACATCCGTCTTCCAGGCTTTCCGGTCCAGTCTTTGTGTCCTGCCAAGCAGCGACGACACGACTGCGGCGGGGTGTTAGCGAACGTGTGTGTTTATGTATTCTGTACGTGCCTAGATTTTAGCCTAGCATTGAGTGTGTCTGTTGAGCCGTGTATATAAACTGTGTAACCCCACATGATCAATACAAGGAAGGTTGCACGCCCTCTCTCTTTCCTTGCTCGCTCTGGCTCCAATATGTACCTTACTAATGCTCGTAGTAGCACCTGGGTATTTGATACTGGTTCGGTTGCTAATATTTGTAACTCAAAATAGGGGCTACGGATTAAACGAAGATTAGCTAAGGACGGGGTGACGATGCGCGTGGGAAATGGTTCCAAAGTCGATGTGATCGTTGTTGGCACGCTACCTCTACATCTACCTTCGGGATTAGTTTTAGACCTAAATAATTGTTATTTGGTGCTAGCGTTAAGCATGAACATTATATCTGGATCTTGTTTGTTGTGAGACGGTTATTCATTTAAATCAGAGAATAATGGTTGTTCTATTTATATGAGTAATATCTTTTATGGTCATGCACCCTTGAAGAGTGGTCTATTCTTGTTCGATCTCGATCGTAGTGATATACATATTCATAATATTGAATCCAAAAGATGCAAGGTTGATGATGATAGTGCAACTTATTTGTGGCACTGCCGTTTAGGTCATATTGGTGTAAAGCGCATGAAGAAACTCCATGCTGATGGACTTTTGGAATCACTTTATTATGAATCACTTGGTGCTTGCGAACCATGCCTCATGGGCAAGATGACTAAAACTCCGTTCCCCGGAACAATGGAGCGAGCAACTTACTTATTGGAAATCATACATACTGATGTATGCGGACCAATGAGTGTTGAGGCTCGCGGCGGGTATCGTTATTTTTTGACCTTCACAGATGATTTGAGCAGATATGGGTATATTTACTTGATGCAACACAAGTCTAAAACATTTGAAAAGTTCAAAGAGTTTCAGAGTGAAGTAGAGAATCATCGTAACAAGAAAATAAAGTTTCTACGATCTGATCGCGGAAGTGAATATTTGAGTTATGAGTTTGGTCTTCATTTGAAACAATGTGGAATAGTTTCACAACTCATGCCACCTGGAACACCACAACGTAATGGTGTGTCCGAATGTCGTAACCGTACTTTATTAGATATGGTGCAATCTATGATGTCTCTTACCGATTTAACACTATCGTTTGGGGTTATGCTTTAGAGACAGCTGCATTCACGTTAAATAGGGCACCATCTAAATCTGTTGAGGCAACGCCTTATGAACTATGGTTTTGCAAGAAACCCAAGTTGTCGTTTCTTAAAGTTTGGGGTTGCGATGCTTATGTGAAAAAGCTTCAACCTGATAAGCTCGAACCCAAGTCAGAGAAATGTATCTTCATAGGATACCCAAAGGAAATTGTTGGGTACACCTTCTATCACAGATCCGAAGGAAAGATATTCGTTGCTAAGAATGGATCCTTTCTAGAGAAGGAGTTTCTCTCGAAAGAAGTGAGTGGGAGGAAAGTAGAACTTGATGAGGTAATTGTACCTTCTCCCGAATTGGAAAGTAGTTCATCGCAGAAACTAGTTCCAGTGATTCCTACACCAATCAGTGAGGAAGCTAATGATGATGATCATGAAACTTCAGATCAAGTTACTACTGAACCTCGTAGGTCAACCAGAGTATGTTCCGCGCCAGAATTGTACGGTAACCCTGTTCTGGAAGTCATGTTACTAGACCATGATGAACCTATGAACTATGAGGAAGCGACGATGAGCCTAGATTCCGCAAAATGGCTCGAGGCCATTAAATCTGAGGTGGGATCTGTGTATGAGAACAAAGTATGGACTTTGGCTGACTTGCCCGATGATCGGCAAGCCATCGAAAATAAATGGATCTTTAAGAGGAAGACTAACGCCGATGGTAATGTTACTATCTACAAAGCTCGACTTGTTGTGAAAGGTTTTCGACAAGTTCAAGGAGTTGACTACGATGAGACTTTCTCACTCGTAGCGATGCTTAAGTCTGTTCGAATCATGTTAGCAATTGCCACATTTTATGATTATGAAATCTGGCAAATGGATGTCAAAACTGCATTCCTTAATGGATATCTCAAAGAAGAGTTGTATATGATGCAACCAGAAGGTTTTGTCGATCCTAAAGGTGCTAACAAAGTGTGCAAGCTCTAGCGATCCATCTATGGACTGGTGCAAGCATCTCGGAGTTGGAATATACGCTTTTATGAGGTGATCAAAGAATATGGTTTTATACAGACTTTTGGAGAAGCCTGTATTTACAAGAAAGTGAGTGGGAGCTCTGTAGCATTTATGATATTATATGTGGATGACATATTGTTAATTGGAAATGATATAGAATTTCTGGATGGCATAAAAGGATACTTGAATAAGAATTTTTCAATGAAAGACCTGGTGAAGCTGCTTATATATTAGGCATCAAGATCTATAGAGATAGATCAAGACGCTTAATTGGACTTTCACAAAGCACATACCTTGATAAAGTTTTGAAGAAGTTCAAAATTGATCAGTCAAAGAAAGGGTTCTTGCCTGTGTTACGAGGTGTGAAGTTGATTAAGACTCAATGCCCGACCACTACAGAAGATAGAAAAAAATGAAAGTCATTCCCTATGCTTCAGCCATAGGTTCTATCATGTATGTAGTGCTGTGTACCAGACCTGATGTGTGACTTTCTATAAGTCTAGCAGGGAGGTACCAAAGTAATCCAGGAGTGGATCACTGGACAACAGTCAAGAACATCCCGAAGTACCTAAGAGGACAAAGGATATATTTCTCGTTTATGGAGGTGACAAAGAGCCCGTCGTAAATGGTTACGTCGATTCAAGCTTTGACACTGATCCGGATGACTCTAAGTCACAAACTGGATATGTATTTTTGTTGAACGGTGGAGCTGTCAGTTGGTGCAGTTCCAAGCAGAGCGTCGTGGCGGGATCTACGTGTGAAGCGAAGTACATAGTGATACCTCTCCAACGTATCTATAATTTTTGATTGTTCCATGCTATTATATATGATGTTTTGGATGTTTAATGGGCTTTGTTATACACTTTTATATTATTTTTGGGACTAACCTATTAACCTAACGGCCCAGTCTAGATTGCTGGTTTTTGCCTATTTCAGGGTTTCGCAGAAAAGGAATATCAAACGGAGTCCAAACGAAATGAAACCTTCGGGAGAGTTATTTTTGGAACGATATCTTCACGAGAGACTTGAGCACCAAGGCAGAGGAGACACGGGGTACCCACGAGGGTCCAGGGCGCGCCCCTCCCCTGGGCGCGCCCCCACCCTCGTGGGCCCCACGTTGCTCTACCGACGTACTCCTTCCTCCTATCTATACCCATGTACCCTTAAAACATCGAAGCAACAGAGAAAACCCTCATTCCACCGCCGCAACCTTCTGTTCCCGTGAGATCCCATCTTGGGGCCTGTTCCGGAGCTCCGTCGAAGGGGGGATCTTCCATGGAGTGCTTCTATATCAACACCATCGCCTCACCATGAGTTGTGAGTAGTTTACCACAGACCTTCGGGGCCATAGTTAGTACCTAGATGGCTTCTTCTCTCTTTTTCGATCTCAATACCAAGTTCTCCTCGGTCTTCGAGGAGATCTATTCGATATAATCTTTTTGCGGTGTGTTTGTCGAGATCCGATGAATTGTGGGTTTACGATCAAGATTATCTATGAGAAATATTTGGTAATTTTCTGAATTCTTTTATGTATGATTATAATATCCTCGCAAGTCTCTTCGAGTTATTGGTTTGGTTTGGCCTACTAGATCTATAGTTCTTGCAATGGGAGATGTGCTTGGCTTTGGGTTCAATCTTGCGGTGTCCTTTCCCAGTGACAGCAGGGGCAACAAGGCACGTATTTTATTGTTGCCATCGAGGATAAAAAGATGGGGTTTATATCATATTTCTTGAGTTTATCCCTCTACATCATGTCATCTTGCTTAAAGCATTACTCTGTTCTTATGAACGTAATACTCTAGATGCATGCTGGATAGCGGTCGATGTGTGGAGTAATAGTAGTAGATGCAGAATCGTTTTGGTCTACTTGTCACGGACGTGATGCCTATATATAATGATCATGCCTAGATATTCTCATAATTATTCGCTTTTCTATCAATGGATCGACAGTAATTTGTTCACCCACCGTAGAATTCTGCTATCATGAGAGAAGCCACTAGTGAAACCTATGGCCCTCCGGTCTATTCTCAACATATTAAATCTACAATCTACTTTACTTTACTGTTTTTACTTTCTGTTCTTATATCCAAAAATACCAAAAATATCAAACTATCCTATCTATCAGATCTCACTTTCGTAAGTGACCGTAAAGGGATTGAAAACCCCTTATCGCGTTTGTTGCGAAGTTCTTATTTATTTGTGCAGGTGCGAGGGTCTCGTGCGTGGTCTCCTACTGGATTGATACCTTGGTTCTCAAAAAATGAGGGAAATACTTACGCTACTGTGCTGCATCACCCTTTCCTCTTCGAGGAAATACAACGCAAGCTCGAGAAGTAGCAAGAAGAATTTCTGGCGCCATTGCCGGTGAGGCTTACGCAAAATTCATATACCAAGTACCTATCACAAACCCTTATCCTTCGCATTACATTTATTTGCCTCTCGTTTTCCTCTCCTCCACTTCACCCTTGCCGTTTTATTTGCCCTTCTTTTTGCCGTGTGTTTATCGTTTGCTTGCTTCTTGTTTGCTTGTGTTGCCATGTGCCTTCTATTAGCTTGTATCTTCGCTTGCTAAATTATGGATCGTCATCCACTTGCTAATCTTTTTAAAAGATCCAATTATGTTGAACCTATTGCTAGTGAGTTGAGTGCACTAGATTATCTTTATGGGGTTTTGCTTCAAATTCATGAATCTGAAAATCATGAGGAATTGTTAAAATAAAAAGTGATTCACGATAGCTCCTTAAATAAAAAGCATGATTGCAATGATGTTATTATAAATTCTCTTAATGTCAATTGTGTTAATGATATGCAAAACCTCAAGCTTGGGGATGCTAGTTTTGCTATGACTACTATTTTTTGCAATGATCATGATTGGGGTGATTCTTCTTATGATATTGAAAAATTATTTAATCCCCATGATGAATGTAAGATTAATAATGTTTGCAATAATATTGGAAGTGGGTTTGGAAGAGTGTCAACTTTAGATCCCACATATTTGGAGAATGTTCAGTCTGATGAATTTTTTGATAAAAGTGGGTTTGGAGAGGTCATGACTTTAGTTAATTTTGATCCCACTATTTTGGAAGAGTGTCAACTTCGTATGCATGTGGATCGTGTTGAGAATATGTTTTGTGATAGCTATATTGTTGAATTTGCTTACGATCCTACATGCAGTTATTATGAGAAAGGAAAATATGGTTGTAGAAATCTTCATGTTACTAAATTACCTCTCGTTATGTTGAGATTGGTATTGGCTCTTTCTTCTTCCTTGCATATGCTAGATCTTGATTGTCTTGCTAATTTGTTTTCCTCTAAAATGCCTATGCATAGGAAGTATGTTAGACTTAAATGTGTTTATCACGTGCTATATTATGCTCTCTTTGTGCTTCAATTCTTATCTTTCATGTGAGCATCATTGAAATCTGAAGCCTATCTTAATGGTTATAAAGAAAGAGCTTGTTGGGAGGCAACCCAATTTTATTTTCTTTGATTTTGCTTCTGTTTAGGAATAAATATTGCATCTAGCTTCTGTTTAGATGTTGTTTTGTGTTTTAATTAGTGTTTGTGCCAAGTAGAACCTTTGGCAAGACTTGTGTGAAGTTTATATCATGTTGTGAAAAACAGAAACTTTAGCGCTCACGAGATTAGCTACCAGATTTTACTAGAGAGTGATATTTAGTTGATTCTTTTTGAAGATGATTAATAGACAAATTCCTAACGTTTGCCAATTTATTTCAAATTTTTTGGAGTTACAAAAGTATTCGAAAGTTATAGATTACTACAGACTGTTCTGTTTTTGACAGATTCTATTTTCGTGTGTTGTTTGCTTATTTTGATGAATCTATGAGTAGTATTGGGGAGTATGAATCATAGAGAAGTTGGAATACAGTAGGTTTAACACCATTATAAACAAATAATGAGTTCATTACAGTACATTTGAGTGGTGGTTTGTTTTCCTATACTAACGGAGCTCACGAGATTTTTGGCTAAGTTTTGTGTTGTGAAGTTTTCAAGTTTTGAGTATGGCTTTGATGGACTATGGAACAAAGAGTGGTAAGAGCCTAAGCCTGGGGATGCCCAAGGCACCCCAAGGTAAAATTCAAGGACAACCAAAAGCCTAAGCTTGGGGATGCCCCGGGAAGGCATCCCCTCTTTCGTCTTCATCCATCGGTAACTATACTCGGGACTATATTTTTATTCACCACATGATATGTGTTTTGCTTGGAGCGTCATGTATGATTTGAGTCTTTGCTTTTTAGTTTGCCACAATCATCCTTGCTAGACACACCTTTTTGAGAGAGATAAATATGGTCTAGAATTTGTTAGAACACTCTATGTGCTTCACTTATATCTTTTGAGCTAGATAGTTTTGCTCTAGTGCTTCACTTATACCTTTTAGAGCACGGTGGTGATTTTATTTTGTAGAAATTGTTGATCTCTCATGCTTCACTTATATCCTTTTGATAGTCTTTTAGAACAGCATGGTAATGTGCTTTGGTTATAAAATTAGTCCTAATATGATAGGCATCCAAGATGAATGTAGTAAAAACTTTCATATAAACTGCATTGAATATGATGAGAAGTTTGATACTTGATGATTGTTTTGAGATATTAGGATAGTGATATTAGAGTCATGCTAGTGGAGTAATTATGAATTTGAGAAATACCTATGTTAAAGTTTGTGATTCCCGTAGCATGCACGTATGGTGAACCGCTATGTGACGAAGTTAGAGCATGAGGTATTTGTTGAGTGTCATTCTTTGTGTGGAGGTCGGGGGCGCGCGATGGTTAACTCCTACCAACCTCCCCCCCTAGGAGCATGCGTTGATTGCTTTGTTTTGATGACTCGTAAATTTTTGCAATAATTATATGAGTTCTTTATGACTAATGTTGAGTCCATGGATTATACGCACTCTCACCCTTCCACCATTGCTAGCCTCTCTGGTACCGCACAACTTTCGCCGGTACCATACACCCACCATATACCTTCCTCAAAACAGCCACCATATCTACCTATCATGGCATTTCCATAGCCATTCCGAGATATATTGCCATGCAACTTTCCATCGTTCCATACACATGACACGCTTCATATTGTCATAGTGCCATGCATGATCATGTAGTTGACATAGTATTTGTGGCTAGGCCACCATGCATAATTTTTCATACATGTCATTCTTGATTCATTGCACATCCTGGTACACCACCGGAGGCATTCATATAGAGTCATACTATGTTCTAGTATCGAGTTGTAATACCGAGTAGTAAATCAATAAAAATGTGATGATCTTCATTATTAGAGCATTGTCCCATGTGAGGAAAGGCCAAATAAATAAAAAAGAGATGGGCCAAAAAAATATAGAGAGGGGCTAAATAAAAAATAAAAAGAAAAGGAGAAAGCCCCTCCCAAAAAATGAGAGAAAAGAGAGAAGGGACAATGCTACTATCCTTTTTCCACACTTGCGCTTCAAAGTAGCACCATGTTCTTCATGATAGAGAGTCTCTTGTTTAGTCACTTTCATATACTAGTGGGAATTTTCATTATAGAACTTGGCTTGTATATTCCAACGATGGGCTTCCTCAAATGCCCTAGGTCTTCATGAGCAAGCAAGTTGGATGCACACCCACTTAGTTTCTTTTGATGACCTTTCATACATTTATAGCTCTAGTGCATCCGTTGCATGGCAATCCCTACTCACTCACATTGATATCTACCGATGGGCATCTCCATAGCCCGTTGATACGCCTAGTTGATGTGAGACTATCTTCCTCCTTTTTGTCTTCTCCAAAACAACCACTCTATTCACCCTATAGTGCTATGTCCATGGCTCAGGCTCATGTATTGCGTGAAAGTTGAAAGGTTTAAAAAAATTGAGTATGAAAACAAGTGCTTGGCTGAAACCGGGGTTGTGCATGATATGAATATTTTATGTGATGAAGAGGGAGCATAGCCAGACTATATGATTTTATAGGGATAACTTTTTTTGGCCATGTTATTTTGAGAAGACATGATTGCTTTGTTAGTATGCTTGAAGTATTACTATTTCTTATGTCAATATAGACTTTTGTCTTGAATCTTTTGGATCTGAATATTCATGCCACAATAAAGAAATTACATTGAAAATTATGTTGGTTAGCATTCCACATCAAAAATTCTTTTTTTATCATTCACCTACTCGAGGACGAGGAGGAATTAAGCTTGGGGATGCTTGATACGTCTCCAACGTATCTATAATTTTTGATTGTTCCATGCTATTATATATGATGTTTTGTATGTTTAATGGGCTTTATTATACACTTTTATATTATTTTTGGGACTAACCTATTAACCCAAAGGCCCAGTCCAGATTGCTGTTTTTGCCTATTTCAGGGTTACGCAGAAAAGGAATATCAAACGGAGTCCAAACGAAATGAAACCTTCGGGAGAGTTATTTTTGGAACGATATCTTCACGAGAGACTTGACCAACAAGGCAGAGGAGACAGGGGTGCCCACGAGGGTCCAGGGCGCGCCCCCTACCCTCATGGGCCCCACGTTACTCCACCGACGTACTCCTTCCTCCTATATATACCCATGTACCCTGAAAACATCGAAGCAACACAGAAAACCCTAATTCCACCGCCGCAACCTTCTATTCCCGTGAGATCCTATCTTGGGGCCTGTTCCGGAGCTCCGTCAGAGGGGGGATCTTCCATGGAGTGCTTCTACATCAACACCATCGCCTCACCATGAGTTGTGAGTAGTTTACCATAGACCTTCGGGTCCATAGTTAGTACCTAGATGGCTTCTTCTCTCTTTTTGGATCTCAATACCAAGTTCTCCTCGGTCTTCGAGGAGATCTATTCGATGTAATCTTGCGGTGTGTTTGTCGAGATCCGATGAATTGTGGGTTTATGATCAAGATTATCTATGTGAAATATTTGGTTCTTTTCTAAATTCTTTTATGTATGATTATAATATCCTTGCAAGTCTCTTCGAATTATTGGTTTGGTTTGGCCTACTAGATCTATAGTTCTTGCAATGGGAGATGTGCTTGGCTTTGGGTTCAATCTTGCGGTGTCCTTTCCCAGTGACAGCAGGGGCAGCAAGGCACGTATTGTATTGTTGCCATTGAGGATAAAAAGATGGGTTTTATATCATATTGCTTGAGTTTATCCCTCTACATCATGTCATCTTGCTTAAAGCATTACTCTGTTCTTATGAACTTAATACTCTAGATGCATGCTGGATAGCGGTCGATGTGTGGAGTAATAGTAGTAGATGTAGAATCGTTTCGGTGTAGTTGTCACGGACATGATGCCTATATATAATGATCATGCCTAGATATTCTCATAATTATTCGCTTTTCTATCAATGGATCGACAGTAATTTGTTCACCCACCCTAGAATTATGCTATCATGAGAGAAGCCACTAGTGAAACCTATGGCCCCCGAGTCTATTCTCAACATATTAAATCTACAATCTACATTACTTTACTGTTTTTACTTTATGTTCTTATATCCAAAAATACCAAAAATATCAAACTATCCTATCTATCAGATCTCACTTTCGCAAGTGACCGTAAAGGGATTGACAACCCCTTATCGCGTGGGCTGCGAAGTTCTTATTTGTTTGTGCAGGTGCGAGGGTGTGACGCCCCAAGACCGACGCACCAGAAGACTTCCAGCTATTCCGAGTTTCACCGTGTGACTTGTTTGTTTGTTGCTTTCTTCATAGCATTTTATTTTTGCATTGCATCATGTCATCATGCCATCATGTCATTAATCTTTGCATCTCAACTAAATAAATTGTGTGGATCTTCGATCCATTTAAATCGAGGGAAGAGTGACTTCTCTTTATAACATATCCTCCCAATATTAGGGAGCTATTATAAAAATATTCCACTAGCTTGGAATCACCTATAACACATTTGCACCGCTCTTCATTTTTTCTTTTATCCAACTCAACTTCTTTTCTTCCTTTGAGGCCTTTTAGTAAAATCGGGTTGCAATTATGCTTTCTCTAGAAATGTTCCACTTCTGCCCATAAGTCATGTTATTCGTGTAGGGTTACCAGTTAAAATCTCTTCTCTTTCGGTCTTCATCTAAATTGCCTTCAAATTCAAACAATTTGACTTTTATTCAAACTTGCTTCAATTTCCATCTTCCAAAAGTCCTCAGGCAATTTTATTTATATTCCTCACATTTTTGTGAGTCCGGGGAAATACCCCCCATGCCCAAATTCTCGTCCACTCTTTTCTTTTGCTTCTTTTCTGTTTTTGAGGAAGGAAGTAAAAGCCCAGCTGGGCCTCAGACCAGCCGTAGCCGGGCCTATAGCCAGATCCTAGCTGGCCCATCACCCAGTTTCGCCGAGCCGCCCCCTCCAACTGCCTAACCCTAGCCCGCACCAGTGCTCTCCTTATCCCCTCGCACCCAGCGGCCTCCTCTCCCTCGATCCCTCTCGTTCTCCAGCGCCACACCAGCCATGTGCTCCGCCGCGCGACCAATCCTGCCGGGGACCTCAGCCGCACCGCTCCTCCCGTCCCTGCATGACCAGGACCGCCGGGCGTCACCTCGTCGCCGGCCTTCAAGCCGCCTCAAGCCGTCTCCAGTCGCGCCCTTCCGCCACCACCGCGCCCCTGCGACCCCGCCTCCTTCTCCCACCGCGTCGGCGACCTCGCCAAGCGCATCGCCGCCGCACCTGCCGCTCTCCTGCCTGCACCACCATCGCATCCCCTCATCGGCCCTCCCCCTTCTGCGCGCCATGGCCGCCCCAACCTCGACTCGCCGCAGTCGCCAACTACTCCGCCACCGCTGGAGTGGTCTGCTCCTCCCCCTCGCATCTCTATCTCGCCGGAGCGGACCACCACCATCGTCGTCCAGCTCCTCCGTGGGCCAGTGCCACCGGCCACCGGAGCTCTTTCCCCGCCTCAGATCCGGCGGTCCCCACGGGTTCCCCGCCGTTCTCGAGCCCTCGTCAGTGTACCAAGGCTGCCGCCGCCCTGCGTCGACCTGCTCCTGCGCGTTGACCCCATCGAGCGCTCGTGGGGCCCTCCTCGCCAAGCCCAGCGGTGCCCTGGGACGAACCGCTAGCTCAAATCCCACCTCCAGCTGCTGCCTTGGCCTCGTCTCCGGTGGTCGTCGCTCAACACCTCCTGCTGCCTTTGTCTCTGCCGCGACCAAGTACAAGACACCCTTCAAGTTCGACTACCGCATGGCTACATCAAGCTCGAGTACCCACGCCATGTGTTTCTGCCGCCAAGTACAACGACGACCCGAAGAGCCAAGTTACGCCAAGATTGACACCACAAGTACCTCGTCGGTTCATCAAGACCCTCGTGTACGACTACACGATGTGACACGTCAAGTACCACTACATCCCACGATGCGACAAGTACCCCTCCGATGACCTGAACATCTACGGAAACTTGAACGGCTACAAAACATGTACCACTACCACCGCGAGTACCACTACTACCGTCACGAGAACGTCCACTTCCACTACTTCCCTGGACGACTCGAACTGCTTCGAAAACCCATGCTCCGAAGGTATAACCGCCGAATGACGATGACCCCAAACATCTACGGAGAGTGTACGACTACGAACCATGTACGACTACCATCGCCGTGGATCCGACAAGATCAAGTGTTCCACTACCGCCGATGTGTGCGACTACGAAACGTGAATGAATAGTTCCATGACGTCCGTGAACGACTACTTCCACTACTTCCCTCGACGACTCGAACCGCTTCGAAAAACGCACGCTCCGAAGCTTCGGTTTCGTTCCGGAGTTGTGAGGATTTGTTCGACTACTTCATGATGGATTCGTTCTTCTTCCTTGCGGGATTCTAGGCAAGATGACCGTTCCCCGATATCACCTCTATCTTTGCCTATGCTAGTTGTCTCGCTCTTCAGATATGCCTCGATGCCTATTCCTGTTTGTCAGCCTCCTATTGTTGCCATGAAACACTCTAACCGCCTTCCTAGCAAACCGTTGATTGGCTAAGTACGCTTTTGCTTATCCCCTCTTATAGCATTGGTAGTTGTAGGTGAAGTTGAAGATTGCTCCGTGTTTGGACTCGTTTATTGGGATAACACAATATATATCTAAATTAATTAATGCACATATATATTGGTAATGGGTGGAAGGCTTGGCTTTCTACTTGGTGTTTTGTTCCACTCATGCCACCTTAGGACCCGATAAACCGATGTTATGTTCCTTGATTTTGCGTTCCTAACACGGTTGGGGTTTATGGGCCCCCTTGATAATTTGCTCTGCTTAAAGCTTTTCCAGCAAGGCCCAACTTTGGTACTACATTTGCCTAACAACTAAAACTTGTCGAGGGAGTAATTAACCCGAGGATTTATTAATCAACAACCCGGGCCAGTGTCATGAGTGTTGGTCCAAACTGGGGGGTTATGCGGGGCCACCTTTGGGAAACCCGAGGGCTGGTTTTACCTGTAGGATCGCCCATCCGGTCGTGGCCTGAGACGAGATACGCGCGGCTACTATCAGGGTGTCAGCACGCCGGGAGGTCTTGCTGGATTAGTTTTACCTTTGTCGAAATATCTTGAGCACGGGATTCCGAGAATACTCGGGTCTTCCCAACATGGAGTTGCGACTCCGCAGATCGTGAGCTTGTGATGGGCTAAGTTGGGACACCCCTGCAGGGTTATGCACTTTCGAAAGTTGTGCCCGCGGTTATGTGTCAGATGGGAATTTGTTAATATCCGGTTATATATAACTTGACACCTTAGCCTTAAGAATACACTACCTGTGTGAGTAACCGTGATGGTCTCTTTCCGAAGGGCTTCGAGAAGTGAACACGGTGGGGTTATGTTTGACCGGGAGTAGCTAGGATCACTTCTTGATCAACTTGGCGACCGTTGGCACATGTTCTCTTCTCGCTCTGAACTCGTAAGCTAGTTGCTTAGTGCTTGCTGCAAACACTTTAATAACATTTCCACACCTAAGGCTTTGGTAGTTTTGATACCCAGGAATGGGATTGCTGAGTCCTTGTGAGTCATAGATTACAACACACACCATATGCAGGTACAACTGAGTATGACACAGGAGTTGGACAAGAACTTCACTGGGAGTTCGATGAAGAGCATGGTCGTATGTATGTGACGTTTTCCGACAATCAGTAGTGGTTCTTACCAGGGGCGATCAGGACTTGTGTTGTGGTATCTTTCTTGTTTGGATTTCGTCCGTAGTCGGACCCTGTGTTATTTGGATGAATGTATGTTATTGTATTCATTGTGTGACATGGCGAGTGTAAGCCAACTATCTTTTACACTTTCATCCCTGAATTTTACATGAGTTGTGCAAAGATACCACGCTTGCGATCATTCCAGAATGTGCTTATGTCTCTAAGTTGTGCCTCGACACGTAGGAGATATAGTCGCATCCTGGGCCTTACAAGTTGGTATCAGAGCCTTCTCCGACCTAGGAGCCACTGATTGACCAAATCGTTGACGGTTGAGTCTAGACACACACACACAAAATGTTTTGAGTCCTATATATATATATATATATATATATATATATATATATATATATATATATATATATATATATATATATAGGATTCCTTTTTTACTCCTCATCCCCTTCGTCGCTCTGGTGAGGACTCCTGACGTTGTTTTATCTTCACTATTCTCAAAATTTCACCAATTTTTTGAAGGATCACGCGGGTATTGTTTGGATTGTTTCGATATCTTTGTGACGAGAACATTGTTCTCGATGCCTCCTGTCATTTAGGGGTTGTGGCAGTGTCCCGGGGAGTTGAGCTCCGAGGTGTTGTCGTCACAAATGTATCGTAGGGGTTCTAGAATACCAGAGGCGGCCGACATCGAAAACTCTTCTATGCATGTCTGGTGGTGAGATAACCCCGATGTCACCCAGTCTTGGGGGGGATAGTTCGGGAGTACTGCCACATCTAGTATAGCGGATGCGTTTCGAAGGTCCGAGGTAAACGGTTTCCGAAGATGACTGGTTATGTGTTGACGGATGGATACAGCTGGATGTAGGTTTAGAGTTGAGTGCGCGATGCTTCCCCTGTATCCCCAACACCAGATTGCATAACCAGAAAGCTTCAGGAATTAATAGGTGGGTTTCAAGTAGATCTTAGGTAATCTTCCAACGGGTGCATGATACGAGGTTGGGGTTCAACATCTAGTGGAGAGGCTATCATGGGCGATGTTACACTAGGGGGTTGCATCTTAAAGGATCATTGGCTATGCTGGTCCGGGGATGACAATGCCCTTTGTAACACGTGCCATGGGGCATTCAGCATGAACATGTGGGACCAAACCTCTATTATGTATTTGTTCCATCTGTACCTTGTTATTTTATTCTATCATTTTGTTCTCCCAAGTGGCTTCTCGACAAGTTGATGTGTCATTTAAGCTTATGGAATTCATTCGTTCAATTCTCTGTTCGAATGATATTGTGAAGATTATGTTGCAACATATCTATCCTTTGTTTTTGTCTTGATTGTGGTATTCGAGTTGCTTCGGTGTCAAGTGTTGATTCCATACCTTTCCTAATCGATGTTCTCATATTTCTATGGGAGTGCTAATCCTTCTTGATCATCAAGATTGTCATGTTAAATTCTTTTTCAACCGGTGCGTTTCACTTCAAGTTAACCCGATCCTTTTAATATGTGCAAGACCAATTCTTGGTTTTTCTCAACGGGGTCTGTTTCATTCATCCCAAGTTGTCTTTGTTTTTCCCCACCATCCCACCCTTTTTTTTCCTTTATGGAGCAAGAGTCCTTAATCAAGTGTCCTTATATTCTTGTGATGCCTCTTCACCAATCTTCTTTAATGTTTTATCCGGTGTTTTCTCATGAAGATGCTCAGGAAGCTTCAAGTTTACCATTCTTCGTTCTCGTTTTTTCTCCGATGGACTAAATTCAAGCTTCGGTCATGATTATATCCTTCCTCTCATTTCACATGTTTTCACATGTTGAAATTTCTTATCCAAAGTCTCTCTTGTTTATTCAACTCTCTCTAATTCTTCTCCGAAGTGTTCAAGGTATCTCGAAAGATTCGTGTTTCCATTCTTATCCCGTTCAAGCTATTTTGAGGATTGTCATCTTATTCAAGCCATTTAATTCAACCGGTGCAATATCTCTTAAGCAATCTTTCCCAACGGTGTTTCTTTTCAGTGGGCCCTAACCCACAGGTATTTTCCCAGGATCTTACCTGACTCTTCTAATTTCTTTTTCCAGAGTTATTCTGAAATTCTCTTCAAAGTGTGACATAAGTATGGATTCCATCAATCATATGCCTTCTCTAAGATCGCTTTCATTCATTGTTGCTTCAACCTTTATATTTGCATTCTTTCAGAGTATCTCAGATTCTTCACGGTGGTTCTCGTTGTCATTCTCAACATTGAAGACCAAAGAAGAGTTTCTCTTAAATCTTGGCATGTTCTCTTGAAGATTCGAGGTTCTAGCTTCATGCATCCTCATAGTTGTTTCGATCATGAGGAATTCTTTTCATACTCATCCGAAGCATTTCATGAATTCTTTCCATTGTGATCCTCCAAAGGCCATCATTTCAGAAGATTTCTTCGTTCTCAGTTTTCAACTTCGTCCTCCAAATATTCTTAATTGATGCCTCTTTGTTCGTCTCCATATTCTTATGGTGGTTCGTTCAAAAGTTCATTTTCCTTTGTCATCATATCAATTCACTCGTTCTTCCCAAATCCTACCGGTGATTCGTTGAATACTTTCTCAAGATTGTGCGAGATCTCTCTTTAATTCTTTACAACGAGAATAAGTAGTATGCCAAATCCATTGGTTGTCATCAATTTAAATTGGTGGAGGATACTCATAACATAATTCTTATTCTTGTTCCTTCCAAGTGTTTAATTCCTTCGTCTGGATTTCATTCACGATATCAAATTATTGGTTGTTCATCTTTTCTTTCCAGAGTTCCAAACTCTCTCAATTATCTCATCGCGAAGATCCATCTAAATCATTGCAAGGCTTCAATCTTATTCTTTTCATCCTTCACTTCTCATCCTTTTGTTGCCGGAGTTTTCATGGTGGTTCATCAGGATTTAATTCATCCTCGAAGTCTTCATCAAGATTCTTGTTGGAGCTCAAGTATTCTTCTTCATGCATTTTGAAGTGCAATTCTTGCTCCCTTATCTTTTGAGGTGGTGGTATGTCATTCTTGACAATTTCCCTTCATTTTCATGATTCACAAGTTGTTAGGAAGGAGATATTTAAACCCATCATTTTATTTGTTCAGGAGATCTTTTCAACCCTTCAATTTATTCGTTGGAGTAATCTTGGGTTGTATTTCACCTAAAAGCTTTCCCTAAGGATTGTTGCTATTTATGGTGCGTATAAATTACCCATGTTCTTCATTTATCCTCCTGGTGAAATAAGTTTTTCGTCTCCTTGTTGATCTGAATCCAATCAAATGTTTTCTTCAATGGCCGGTTTTCACCCCAAGTTTTGAGATGTTTTCCTTAAGCCCACATCAAGCTTATTCTTTTTTCGTTGTTGAATTTCCAACAACTCTGTTATATCCATCTTCGTAAGGATGCTCTTTCGAATTCAAGTTGTGACGCCCCAAGACTGACGCCCCAGAAGACTTCCAGCTATTCTGAGTTTCACCGTGTGACTTGTTTGTTTGTTGCTTTCTTCATAGCATTTTATTTTTGCATTGCATCATGTCATCATGCCATCATGTCATTAATCTTTGCATCTCAACTAAATAAATTGTGTGGATCTTCGATCAATTTAAATCGAGGGAAGAGTGACTTCTCTTTATAACATATCCTCCCAATATTAGGGAACTATTATAAAAATATTCCACTAGCCTGGAATCACCTATAACACATTTGCACCGCTCTTCAATTTTTCTTTTATCCAACTCAACTTCTTTTCTTCCTTTGAGGCCTTTTGGTAAAATTGGGTTGCAATTTTGCTTTCTCAAGAAATGTTCCACTTCTGCACATAAGTCATGTTATTCGTGTAGGGTTATCAGTTAAAATCTCTTCTCTTTCGATCTTCATCTAAATTGCCTTCAAATTCAAATAGTTTGACTTTCATTCAAACTTGTTTGAATTTTCATCTTCCAAAAGTCCCCAGGCAATTTTATTTATTTTCCTCACATTTTTGTGAGTCCGGGGACCATGCCCAAATTCTCGTCCACCCTTTTCTTTTGTGCCCTTTTATTTTGCTTCTTTTCTGTTTTTGAGGAAGGAAGTAAAAGCCGAGCTGGGCCTCAGACCAGCCACAGCCAGGCCTATAGCCAGATCCCAGCTGGCCCATCACCCGATTTGGCCCAGCCGCCCCCTCCACCTGCCTAACCCTAGCCCGCACCAGTGCTCTTCTTATCCCCTCGCACCCAGCGGGCTCCTCTCCCTCGATCCCTCTTGTTCTCCAGCGCCGCACCAGCCAGGTGCCCCACCGCACGACCCATCCCGGCGGCGACCTCAGCCGCATCGCTCCTCCCGTCCCCGCATGGCCAGGACCGTCGGGCGTCGCCTCGTCGCCGGCCTTCAAGCCGCCTCAAGCCGTCTCCAGTTGCGCCCTTCCGCCACCACCGCGCCCCTGCGACCCCGCCTCCTTCTCCCACCGCGTCGGCGACCTCGCCAAGCGCATCGCCGCCGCGCCTCCCGCTCTCCTGCCTGCGTCACCATCGCATCCCCTCGCCGGCCCTCCTCCTTCCGTGCACCATGGCCGCCCTAACCTCGACTCGTCACCGTCGCCAACTACTCCACCACCGCTGGCGTGGTCTGCTCCTCCCCCTTGTATCTCCATCTCGCCGGAGCGGACCACCACCATCATCGTCTAGCTCCTCCGCGGGCCAATGCCGCCGGCCGCCGGAGCTCTTTCCCCGCCTCAGATCCGGCGGTCCCCACGGGTTCCCCGCCGTTCTCGAGCCCTCGCCGTTGTACCAAGGCTGCCGCTGCCCTGCGTCGACCTGCTCCTGCGCGTTGACCCCATCGAGCGCTCGTGGGGCCCTCCTCGCCAAGCCCAGCGGTGCCCCAGGACCAGCCGCTAGCTCAAGTCCCATCTCCAGCTGCTGCCTTGGCCTCGTCTCCGGTGGTCGTTGCTCGACGCCTCCTGCTACCTTTTTCTCTGTCGCGACCAAGTCCAATACACCCTTCAAGTTTGACTGCCGCATGGCTACATCAAGCTCGAGTACCCACGCCATGTGTTTCTGCCGCCAAGTACAACGACGACCCGAAGACCCAAATTACGCCAAGATCGACACCACAAGTAGCTTGTCGGTTCGTCAAGACCCTCATGTACGATTACACGATGTGACGCGTCAAGTACCACTACTCCGACGATGCGACAAGTACCCCTTTCGATGACCTGAACATCTACGGAAACTTGAACGGCTACGAAACGTGTACCACTACCACCGCGAGTACCACTACTACCATCGCGAGAATGTCCACTTCCACTACTTCCCTCGACGACTAGAACCACTTCGAAAACCCACGCTCCGAAGGTATAACCACCGAATGACGATGACCCCGAATATCAACGAAGAGTGTACGACTACCATCACCGTGGATCCGACAAGACCAAGTGTTCCACTACCTCCGATGTGTGCGACTACGAAACATGAACGACTAGTTCCACGACGTCCGTGAACGACTACTACCACTACTTCCCTCAACGACTCGAACCGCTTCAAAAACGCACGCTCCGAAGCTTCGGTTTCGTTCCGGAGTTGTGAGGATTTGTTCGACTACTTCATGATGGACTCGTTCTTCTTCCTTGCGGGATTCCAGGCAAGATGACCGTTCCTCGATATCACCTCTATCTTTGCCTATAATAGTTGTCTCTCTCTTCAGATATGCCTCGATGCCTATTCCTGTTTGTCAGCCTCCTATTGTTGCCATGAAACACTCTAACCGCCTTCCTAGCAAACCGTTGATTGGCTAAGTACGCTTTTGCTCAGCCCCTCTTATAGCATTGTTAGTTGCTGGTGAAGTTGAAGTTTGCTCCATGTTCGGACCCGTTTATTGGGATAACACAATATATATCTAAATTAATTAATGCACATATATATTGGTAATGGGTGGAAGGCTTGGCCTTCTGCTTGGTGCTTTGTTCCACTCATGCCACCTTAGGACCCGATAAACCGGTGTTATGTTCCTTGATTTTGCGTTCCTAACACGGTTGGGGTTTATGGGCCCCCCTTGATAATTCGCTCTGCTTAAAGCTTTTCCAGCAAGGCCCAACTTTGGTAGGAGTAATTAACTCGAGGATTTATTAATCAACAACCCGGGCCAGTGCTCCTCATGAATGTTGGTCCAAACTGGGGGTTATGCGGGGCCACCTTGGGGAAACTCGAGGGCTGGTTTTACCGGTAGGATCGCCCATCCGGTCGTGGCCTGAGACGAGATACACACGGCTACTATCAAGGTGTCGGCACACCGGGAGGTCTTGCTAGATTAGTTTTACCTTTGTCGAAATATCTTGAGCACGGGATTTCGAGAATACTCGGGTCTTCCCAACATGGAGTTGCGACTCCGCAGATCGTGAGCTTGTGATGGGCTAAGTTGGGACACCCCTACAGGGTTATGCACTTTTGAAAGCCGTGCCCGCGATTATGTGGCAGATGGGAATTTGTTAATATCCAGTTGTAGATAACTTGACACATTATCCTTAATAATACACTACGTGTGTGAGTAACCGTGATGGTCTCTTTCTGAAGGGCTTCCGGAAGTGAACACGATGGGGTTATGTTTGACCGGGAGTAGTTAGGATCACTTCTTGATCAACTTGGCGACCGTTGGAACATGTTCTCTTCTCGCTCTGAACTCGTAAGCTAGTTGCTTAGTGCTTGCTGCAAACACTTTAATAACCTTTCCACACCTAAGGCTTTGGTAGTTTTGATACCCGGGAATGGGATTGCTGAGTCCTTGTGACTCACAGATTACAACACACACCAGATGCAGGTACAACTGAGTACGATGCAGGAGTTGGACAAGAACTTCACTGGGAGTTCGATGAAGAGCGTGGCCGTATGTATGTGACATTTTCCGACAATCAGTAGTGGTTCCTACTAGGGGCGATCAGGTCTTGTGTTGTGGTATCTTTCTCGTTTGGATTTCGTCCGTAGTCGGACCCTGTGTTATTTGGATGAATGTATGTTATTGTATTTATTGTGTGACGTGGCGAGTGTAAGCCAACTATCTTTTACACTTTCATCCCTGAATTTTACAAGAGTTGTGCAAAGATACCACGCTTGCGATCATTCCAGAATGCGCTTATGTCTCTAAGTCGTGCCTCGACGCATAGGAGATATAGTCGCATCCTGGGCATTACAGAGGGACTCGCGCGTGGTATCCTACTTGATTGATACCTTGGTTCTCAAAAACTGAGGGAAATACTTATGCTACTGTGCTGCATCACCCTTTCCTCTTCGAGGGAATACAATGCAAGCTCCAGACATAGCACATAGCTGCTTCGGAAGCAGCAAATGAAGGAGTCTGGATGAAGGAGTTCATATCCTATCTAGATGTAATACCTAGTGCGTCGGGTCCAATGAAAATCTTTTGTGACAACACTAGAGCAATAGCCTTGGCGAAGGAATCCAGGTTTCACAAGAGAACCGAGCACATCAAGAGACGCTTTAACTCCATCCGCGATTAAGTCAAGGAGGGAGACATAGAGATTTCCAAAATACATACAGATCTGAATGTCGCAGATTCATTGACTAAGCCTCTTCCATGAGCAAAACATGATCAGCACCAAGACTCCATGGGTGTTAGGATCATTACTATATAATCTAGATTATTGACTCTAGTGCAAGTGGGAGACTGAAGGAAACATGCCCTAGAGGCAATAATAAAGTTGTTATTTATATTTCCTTATATATCATGATAAATGTCTTTTATTCATGCTAGAATTTTATTAACCGGAAACTTGATACATGTGTGAATACATAGACAAAACAGAGTGTCCCTAGTATGCCTCTACTAGACTAGCTTGTTAATCAAAGATGGTTATGTTTCCTAACCATAGACTTGTGATCTCATTTGATCAATGGGATCACATCATTAGGAGAATGATGTGATGGACAAGACCCATCCGTTAGCTTAGCAGTCTGATCGTTTAGTTTTATTCATATTGCTTTCTTTATGACTTATACATGTTCCTTTGACTATGAGATTATGCAACTCCCGAATACCGGAGGAACACCGTGTGTGCTATCAAACGTCACAACATAACTGGGTGATTATACAGATGCTCTACAGGTGTCTCCGAAGGTGTTTGTGGTGTTGGCATAGATCGAGAATATGATTTGTCACTCCGAGTGTCAGAGAGGTATCTCTGGGCCCTCTCGGTAATACACATCATAATAAGCCTTGTAAGCAAATTACTAATGAGTTAGTCACGAGATGATGTATTACGGAACAAGTAAAGAGACTTGCCAGTAATGAGATTGAACTAGGTATGATGATACCGATAATCAAATCTCATGCAAGTAACATACCGATGACAAAGGGAACAACGTATGTTGTTGTGCGGTTTGATCAATAAAGATCTTCGTAGAAAATGTAGGAACCAATATGAGCATCCAGGTTCCGCTTTTGGTTATTGACCAGAGATGAGTCTCGGTCATGTCTACATAGTTCTCGAACCCGTAGTGTTCGCACGCTTAACGTTCGATGATGATCGGTATTATGAGTTTATGTGTTTTGATGTACCGAAGGTTGTTCGGAGTCCCGGATGAGATCACGGACATGATGAGGAGTCTCTAAATAGTCGATACATAAATATTGATATATTGGACCGTGTTGTTCGGACACCGGAAGTGTTCCGGAGAGTTTCAGATAAAACCGGAGTACCG